>CM065590.1:49571208-50171208 GCA_033119425.1 Bufotes viridis | reverse complement strand
GAGGAAAACACCACACCAAGCATAAGAGGGAAGGGGGGAACAGGGAATCAGGCCTGAAAACTGGGGAAGGAAGATTGACACCTCCTAGTAAAACCCTAACCAAAATCCTGACTGACTACTATTGTTGAGCGCAAATATTCGAATAGCAAATTTAAATCACGAATATCGCAACTTCGAGAATTTATGAATATTTCGAATGTAGTGATATATATTCGTAAAAACGAATATTGGACTATTTTTTTTTATCTGAACCTATTACCTGCCTGCTTCTTGTGGGCAATGTGAGAAGGCTGCAATATCGTAGTCTGTAGTGAATTAGAATATTCGAAAAATCGGTAATGTAATATGCGCGTTAATCGAGTAAGGGCAGGTTATAGGCAACTTTCCTATTGGGCTGGCTTGCTAGAATTGGCAAATATGTAGAATATAGTGTGATCTATATTCATAAATACGAATATTCGTTTTGGTTTTTTTCATAGGTGTGTTCATACACAGGAATACCTAGAGTCCTATTTAGCCCTATAGGACCCTGCTACTAATGGCAGGGACGAGACTACCTGTTCCTCCAAAAGGAAGACCGAACAGGAGCCTCCTTCAGGCCTAATACAAACAACAGGGAAATGCAATACACTGAACCCAAACAAAATACAAAAAGGGAAAGGAAAGACTTAACTTCAAAGGGGCTATGAAAGCACCAGGAACTCCGCCGAGATCCACACACCAGCTATCCACAACTTAAACTGAAGCTATAAACCGCACAGCATTGTGGGAGAAGCAACAATAAATAAGGAAGGTTAAATGACCACATTAGCAACACCTGAGGCAAGGGGGGTGGCCATTACCAGAAACAACACAGATGCCTATTGATCCACAAGGAAAACATGTCAGATTAAAACACATGTTGGCAGTCTCACCGATCTCCTGCCACTTGTCATGGGAACTTCCGTGACACTATAAATAGAGAAGGTTAAATAACCCTGTTAGCCACACCTGGGGGAAGAAGGTGTGGCAAGCACCAGAAACAACACAGACGTCATTTGATCCAAACGGAAAACATGTCAGATCAAACCACGTGTTGCCAGTCTCACCGATCTCCTTCCACCTGTCGCGGGAACGTCCATGACAATGTTCTGCCACGCTGAATGCACTTGGACCCTCAAATCATCAAGATCTGCTGTTGGCTGCAATGTTTGCAATTGAGAACCAATGACGTCCCAAATGTGCTCCATGCAGGCCAATCACAGTTGCACAAGCAACATGTGGTCGGGCATTGTCCTGTGGAAAAACAGCTTCAGGGACACTTTGGAGAAATGACCATAGCACTGGTTCCATGACTAAATCAATGTAATGCAGCCTTTAGTGTACCTGATATGAACATGAGAGGTGTAAAGACCTCTTCAGTGTATTACCCACGTGGTCTCCAGACCAATCTCCAGCTATCATTGCATCCAAGACAAAAGCTGAAGAGGATAGGCCTCCATTCCAGCCTCCATTGCAGTCTTGCTGTGCGCAAAGTCAATTGAACACCAGTAGCTGGATGTCTGGCTCATAGCTCAATGTCATTCAAAAGCCTTCTGATGGGTTGTGTAGACACTGTTTGCCGCCCTATACTTGGGATGTGATGTCCAATTTCACTTGCAGTACAGAAGAGATCACTAAGTGCCATTCTTCTAAATAGACAATCCGTCCGTGCGTATATTCACCTCTGTGCACCTCTTACTGTTATTCCGGTTTGTCATTGTTCTCCCAACCACCAGGACACACAACATTGAACAGTGCTGACATCTCGCCCTAGGGGCATAATGATCTGCTGGAGCGATAAACCATGGTCTCTCAGTTAAAGGCTTCTGTCCCTCTTGCTGTGTGATGTGTGGTGATAACAGTCATGTTGATGAACAGGACGCATCGCACAGTCATCCCACATGACTTGATCAAATGTTTTATTTTTCATGTAGCTCTAAAAAACTGCTTTCATTATAGCTTTTATGCCCCTCCTACATTCCACAAATTGGAGCTAGGTGCAGGAAAATGTAATCATCTAAAGATCTTAGTGACACCTTTTTCTCCCTCGACTTGCATAGCCTTACGGCTTGTCATTCTTGGTGTTGCAAATTTCAATGTTAAGGAGTGTAGTTAGTTACCAGGTGCTCTGTGACATTAATAAGAGATGGCACACTTACATCACCCTCATGACGCTGGTCTAATTCAGGGGCACTGTGGTCCTGCAGCATCTTCTCAATGACGTCTCCTCGATGCCACTCTGTGAATATAAGTTTTCCGTAGTCATATCCAATATTCTGCAAAATAGAGAATAGATTAAACTCAGAGGACAGATGAGAGAATGACATAGAATTGGTAATATGGGTGGGTGGGATATCAATGATATTACAGGATATAATTCCTTGAAAATCCCTGACCCCATGATCAGCACTATATAAAAAATTTCCAGTGCTGAGAACCTCCAGAGCCTTTTTCAAATACATTTATTACATAAGGAACCCCAAAAGTAAGAACTGTGACCTTCACCTCGTCAAATAGACCTACTTCACGTCCCTGATCTCCTCACTGTCCAACAATCCAAAAAACCTCTTTGGCATTTTTCACTCCCTCGTCAATCCAAAAGTGCAGGCGCCTAGTACAGAACTCTGTGCTGCAGATCTGACCTCCTACTTCAAAGAGAAAATTGAAAATCTGCTGCAGGAAATCAGCTCCCAGCCTATAAGTGTCATAGATCTCCTTCCCTCTTCATGTCCTCTGGCTCACTCCCCATATTCTATGCAGTCACAGAAGAAGTCTCCAGGCTCCTCTCCTCTTTATATCCTACCACATGCACTACTGACCTTATTTCCTCATACTTCCTCCAGTCTCTGTTCCCAACTGTTACTACTCACCAAACTAAAACCTTCAACTTCTCTCTTTCAAACATTTTGCCATAATGCCAAAATGTTCTCTTGAACCCGTCCTGCGCAAATAACTACATACCTATCTCTAATTTCCCCTTCATCTCTAAACTCCTGGAGCATCTGGTCTACTCTTGCCTCATCTGCTATCTCACAGCTAACTCTCCTTGATCTCTTACAATCTGGTTTTCACACCCTATATCCTACAGAAACTGCCCTTACCAAAGTGACAAATGACATCCTGACAGCTAAATGTAATGGGGAATACTCTCTACTAATTCTCCTTGATCTCGCTGTAGCATTTGACACTGTAGATCACCATCTCCTCCTCACCAGGCTCCAATCTATTGGTCTTAAGGACACTGTTCTCTCTTGGTTTATTTCCTATGTCTCTGACTGCTCCTTCGGTGTTTCATTTGCTGATTGTACTTCCTCTCCTCTCCTTCTTGATGTTGGGGTTCCTCAGAGTTCAGTCCTAGGTCCTCTCCTCTTTTCTCTATTGGACAGACTATCAGCAGATTTGGTTTCCAGTACCATCTCTATGCCAATGACACCCGACCATATACATCTTCCTGTGACATCACCCCTGCTGTACTACAGAACACTAGTGACTGTCTGTCTGCTGTCTCTAACATCATGCCCTCTCTCTATCTGAAACTGAATCTTTCAAAAACGGAACCACTTGTATTTTCTCCATCTACTAACCTACCATCCGAGCGTGTGGCACTACCATCATGCCTAGGCAGCACGCCCACTGTCTCGGTATTATGTTTGACACTGATGTTTCCTTTCGTTTGCCTGCTCATGCTGCCTGCACCTAAAAAACATCTCTAGAATCCACCCTTTTTTACTGTGAATACAAGAAAAACTTTCATTGTTGCCCAGATCCATTCCCCTCTTGATTACTGTAAGTCATTAATTGGTCTTCACCTCACCAGACTTTCCTCTCGCCAATCTATTCTGAATACAGCAGCCAAGCTAATCTATCTGTCTAACGCTACTCTGATGCCTCTGCCCTGTGCCAGTCATTGCACTGGTTGCCTATACAGTACAGGATTCAATTGAAACTCGTCATCATTCTCACCCACAAAGCTCTCCACAATGCTGCACCCTCAACATCTCCTCCCTCATTTCTGTCTATCACCCTACCTGTGCTCTCTTTTCAGTCAATGACTTACAATTTTAGGCACTCTCTAAAAACACATCTTTTTAGGTTAGCCTGATCTATTGTCAAATATACACCGCCCATGTATTCAGAAGCACTATGGATATCGGCTGGTGATGGCTCATGCAGCATCATATCTACTCCCCTATGGTGTTATCTCCTATCTCCTCTTGCGAGCAGGGCCCTTATTTAAATTGTTAACTGGTTTGTTGCTATGTTATTTATGACTCTGTTTGTACATGGACTCCCTGATTGTAAAGTCCTGAGGATTATGTTGGTGCTATATAAAGATTACTATTATATAGTACATAGTAGTATGTAGGACTATGTAAAGTGGCATGTAAGGCTATATATGGAGTCATAAGGTGGCATATGTGGCTTTATAAACTTGCATGATACATGATAGCATGTAAGTCTATATACACTGGTGTCTAAAGTTATGACTATACAGTCATGTTCTATGATAAGCTTTTTACATTTTTTTAGGAAAAGCATGGATTTCATTAGTTTTCTCAGCTATTTATAGATGACAGTATTATCACTTTTGAGTTATTTAAGAATAGAATTGTCCTAGGTGAACAGATTTCTTTTGTTAGATATTTTCAGGTGTATCACACTTTTATTAAGTCAGGCACTTTTTAGAACAGACTCGAATGAATGTCTTATTCGACACAAATGTCCACAGGGAAAAATAGCAGTACACATGTATAAATGTATAATTAAAGCAATTATCCACCATAATCTGAACCTCTCACTCCTGGCTTCAAGACTTCCCCCGAGCTGCAACAATTCTCTGGAATGCCCTACCCCAAGAAATTAGGTTAAATCACAATATACACAGTTTTAGGCGCTCACTAAAAACAAATCTTTTTAGGGTGGCCTATCACATCCCCTGATCTTACTCCTCTCCATACCTAGCCCATTAATCTTCATTTTCTGAACCTGATCCCCCCCCCCCAAAAAAAAATAAAGGTTAAAAAAGATAATGAAAAAGGGTCTTTAACCACTTGCCGCCACGCTAACGCCGATGGGCGTCAGCGCGGCGGCTCTCTCAGGTCTCAGTCACGCCTATCGGCGTCATCTCGTGAGACCTGAGATTTCGCATGAACGCTCTACCATGAACCATGGATCTACGGATCCGCAAAATACGGACACCGGCAATGTGCTTTCCGCATTTTGCAGATCCGCACAGAACTATATAGAAAATGATTTTTCTTGTCCACAATTGCGGACAAGAAAAGGGCATGTTCTATATTTTTGCGGAACGGAAGTGCAGACCCGGAAGCGCGGATCCGTAATTCCGGATCCGAGCGGGACAAAGTCTGTCCCCATAGAAATGAATGGGTCCACAATTCCGTTCCGCAAACAGAATTTCGGACATGTGAATGGGGCATAAGTGTCCCTTATCACCGCCAGTTAGCTAGCTACTTGTTAGGTAGTTAGCGCCCAGCCCACCGCACCGCAGTCACTGATTTTGGCAGAGATTTTTTCATCCACATCCATGTTGTCATTTACAGAGATATTTCTCACACACAGTATGGGTATATGTAAAAATGCACCCCAAAACTCATTGCCCTACTTCTCCTGAGTACGGCGATACCACATGAGTGACACTTTTTTGCAGCCAAGATGCGCAAAGGGGCCCTAAAACCAATGAGTACCTTTAGGATTTCACAGGGCATTTTTACGCATTTGGATTCTCACGCTTTAGGGCCCCTAAAATGCTAGGGCAGTATAAATACAGGGGTGTGGAATTCCTATCGCCCGACGCCCGGGACATGTAGTTCCGGGCGCCGGGCAGGTAGTTTGGGCAGGTAGCTTAGTCCTGCGGGCAAGTAGCAGGGCTAGGGTGGCGCCGGATTCTCCTCTTATACACAGCCCGGCAGCACGTCCGGGCTGCTTACCGCTCTGTGAACATCGCTCCTGTGCAGGCCGGAAGTCATGATCAAAGGAGTGCGCCGCGGGACGGAAGTCAGCTCCCAGCAGAAGAGCGAGTCAGGCAGTCAGCGGCTGAACCAGTAGTGGGAGCTCCTGTCTCCTCACATGGTGGCAGCAGGTAGTGTGTAGTGCGTAGCCCAGCAGGTAGTGTGTGGTGACTCCCCTGGGTGAGCTGCCGGGTCGCCCGGGGGAGGGGAGGGGAGGGGGTTGCTTCAACTGCCCCAGTATGGCATATACATTAAAGGGATTCACTGCCCCAGTATGCAATATAGTATATACTATACTGGGGCAGTGAATCACTTTAATGTACATGACATACTGGGGCAGTGAATCCCTTTAATGTATATATTATACATTAAAGGGATTCACTGCCTAAGTATGGCGTGGCTGCCCCCATACAGTAGAGCGTTTCCTTGTGCCCCCATCCCCATACAGTAGAACGTCACCTTGTGGCCCCCACCCCCATACAGTAGAGCGTCTCCTTGTGGCCCCGCCCCCATACAGTAGAGCGTCTCCTTGTGCCCCCAGCCCCATACAGTAGAACGTCACCTTGTGGCCCCCACCCCCATACAGTAGAGCGTCTCCTTGTGCCCCCGCCCCATACAGTAGAACGTCTCCTTGTGGCCCCCGCCCCATACAGTAGAACGTCTCCTTGTGGCCCCCGCCCCATACAGTAGAACGTCTCCTTGTGGCCCCCGCCCCCATACAGTAGAACGTCTCCTTGTGGCCCCCGCCCCATACAGTAGAACGTCTCCTTGTGGCCCCGCCCCCATACAGTAGAACGTCTCCTTGTGGCCCCCGCCCCATACAGTAGAACGTCTCCTTGTGGCCCCCGCCCCATACAGTAGAACGTCTCCTTGTGGCCCCGCCCCATACAGTAGAACGTCTCCTTGTGGCCCCCGCCCCATACAGTAGAAAGTCTCCTTGTGGCCCCTGCCCCATACGGTAGAACGTCTCCTTGTGGCCCCTGCCCCCATACAGTAGAACATTTCCTTGTGGCCCCCGCCCCCATACAGTAGAAAGTCTCCTTGTGGCCCCCGCCCCATACAGTAGAAGTTCAGGACAAGTAGATTGTCATGAGGGACAAGTAGATTGAGTCTCCGCTTTAGTCCTTCGACAAGTAGTTTTTTTTAAAATTTCCACACCCCTGAAATACCCCACGTGACCCCATTTTGGAAAGAAGACACCCCAAGGTATTCCGTGAGGAGCATGGCGAGTTCACAGAATTTTTTTTTTTTTTTGGCACAAGTTAGCGGAAATTGATATATTTTTTTTTTTTTTACAAAGTCTCATATTCCACTAACTTGTGACAAAAAATAAAATTTTACATGAACTCACCATACCCCTCACGGAATACCTTGGGGTGTCTTCTTTCTAAAATGGGGTCACTTGTGGGGTATTTATACTGTCCTGGCATTTTAGGGGCCCCTAAAGCGTGAGAAGAATTCTGGAATCCAAATGCGTAAAAATGTCCTGTGAAAACCTAAAGGTACTCGTTGGAATTTGGGCTCCTTTGCGCAACCAGGCTGCAAAAAAGTGTCACTCCTGTGGTATCGCCGTACTCAGGAGAAGTAGGGCAATGTGTTTTGGGGTGTATATTTACATATACCCATGCTGGGTGAGAGAAATATCACTGTAAACGACAAATTTAAAAAAAAATGTATACAAAGTTGACAATTTACAGAGATATTTCTCTCACCCAGCATGGGTATATGTAAAAATACACCCCAAAACACATTGCCCTACTTCTCCTGAGTACGGCAATACCACATGAGTGACACTTTTTTGCTGCCTGGGTGCGCAAAGGGGCCCAAATTCCAATGAGTACCTTTAGGTTTTACATGGCTGCTCACAATTTAGCCCCACCCAAAATGCCAGAGCAGTAAACACACCCCACAAATGACCCCATTTCGGAAAGTAGACACCCCAAGGTATTCACTGAGGGGCATAGTGAGTCCGTCTGAGATTTTATTTTTTTTTGCCAGAAGTTAGCAGAAATGGAAACTTTATAATTATTTTTTTTTCCTCAGAAAGTGTCATATTCCGCTAACTTGTGAAAAAAAAATGAAATGATACATGAACTCGCCATGCCCCCCTGCGAATACTTTGGGGTGTCTTCTTTCTAAAATGGTGTCATTTGGGGGGTATTTATACTATCCTGACATTCTAGCACCTGAAGAAACATGACAGGTGCTCAGAAAGTCAGAGCTGCTTCAAAATGCCGAAATTCACTTTTTTGCACCATAGTTTGTAAACGCTATAACTTTTACCCAAGCCAATAAATATACACTTATTGGATTTTTTTTTATCAAAGACATGTAGAATAAATTTTGTGAAAAATTTATATAGAAATATAGTTTTTTTAAAAAAAAATTACAACAGAAAGTGAAAAATTTCATTTTTTTGCAAAAATGTCGTTGCATTTTTATTAATAGCAAAAAAAGTAAAAATGTCAGCAAGAATGAAATAGCACCAAATGAAAGCTCTATTAGTGAGAAGAAAAGGAGGTAAAATTCATTTGGGTGGTAAGTTGTATGACCGAGCAATAAACGGTGAAAGTAGTGTAGTGCGAATTTGTAAAAAAGGGCCTGGTCACTAGGGGGGTATAAACCTGTGGTCTTCAAGTGGTTAAAAATATAAAAAATAAACAAATATAAAAATTTCCCCAGTATTAACCGGTTCAAGCGACAGCCAGTTTGGACCAAATGCCGGAGACCTATTTTTCAAATCTGACGTGTCAGTTTATGTGGTAATAACTCTGGAACGATTTTACTTATCCAAGCCATTCTGAGATTGTTTTCTCATGACACATCATACTTCATGTTAATGGTAAATTTGAGTTAATACGTTTTACCTTTATTCATAGAAGAAAAAAAAAATTGCAGAAAATTTGGAAAGATTCGCTATTTTCAAAATTAAAATTTCACTTTCGCTTTTAAGACAGATAGTGATACTTCATAAAATAGTTATTACTTTACATTCCCCATATGTCTACTTTATGTTTGCATTATTTTGTAAAAGTCATTTTATTTTTTCAGGAAATTAGAAGGCTTAGAAGTTTAGAAGCAAATTTTAAAATTTTTAGTTCAGTTATTGAGTCGCTTTGTGGGACTTAATTAGTAGAAACCACCCATGAATTACCCCATTTTAGAAACTACACCCCTCAAGTTACTCAAAACTGATTTTACAAACTTTGTTAACCCTTTAGGTGTTCCACAAGAATTAAAGGAAAATGTAGGGGAAATTTTAACATTTCAATTTTTGTGTGCAGATTTTCCATTTTCAATCAATTTTTCCTGTTACACAGTAAGGGTTAACAGCCAAACAAACCTCAATATTTATTGCCCTGATTCTGCAGTTTACAAAAACACCCTATATATGGTTGTAACCCGCTGTATGGGCACATGGCAGTGCTCAGGAGGAAAGGAGTGCCATATTGTTATCGGAAGGGCAGATTTTGCTGGAATGGTTTTCAGGTGCCGTGTCACATTTGAAGAGACTCTGAGGTACCCCTAAAAAAAAAACCTCCAAAATTGACCCCATTTTGGAAACTACATCCCTCAAGGAATAAATATAGTGGTAAAGTGAATGCTTTGACCCAACAAGTGTTTCATAGAATGCATGGCTGTGAAGATGAAAAATTAACTTTTATTTCCAATATAATGTTTTAGTGATGAGCGAATAGACGTCTGAAGTCGATTCGCATAAAATTTCAGTCCAATTGCTTCATACAGTATTAGAATGTATTGGCTCCAAGTTGAGCCAAAGTTATTACTTCGTGAAGTCTCACGTGAGTCTCCCGAAATCTTTTTTTTACAGTAAAAATGTATCTATGAAGTTATCACACGAAGTCACGTGAAACTTCGCAAACTGATAACTTTGGCTCATCTGAGCCAATACATTCTAATACTGTATGGAGCGCTCGCTCCGTACAGTATTGGACCGAAGTTTTGTGCGAATCAACTTCGGATGTTTCATCCGAAGTCGATTCGCTCATCCCTAATAATGTTGCTTCAGCCCTACATTTTTTATTTTGACAAGGGCTAACAGGAGAAAATGCACCACACAATTTGTTATGCATTTTTTCCAGAATATGGCAACACCTTGTACGTGGTCGTAAACCGCTGTTTGGGAACACGGCAGAATTCAAAAGGGAAGGAGCGGCATCAGAAATTTCTAACATCTAATTTGCTGAAATTGTTTTGGGGGCCATAACATTTTTAATTTTTCACCAATGTAGCTGTGTGGGGGCTTGTTTTTTGCAGGACGGACTGTAGTTTTTATTGGTAACATTTTGAGGTACATAAGTCTTATTGATCACTATTTATAAAACATTTTTGGAGGTGAATTGGGTAAAAATGGCAATTGTGTCAGTGTTTTTTAATTTGTTATGGGGTTCTTCTTGCGATAAATATGACATGATAATTTTATTCTGTGGGTTGATACGGTTATAACGATACCAAATTTATATAGTTTTTTAATGTTTGACTACTTTTTCAGTATAAAATCACTTCTGTGTTAAAAGAAAATGATATTTTGCATAGTCATATACTAAAGTCCATAACTTTTTATTTTTTTTACCAATCTAGCTGTGTTAGGGCTTGTTTTTTGCGGGATGAACTGTAGTTTTTATTAGTATCATTTTGGGGTACATATGACTTTTTGATCACTTATTTTTTTGTGGAGGTGAGGTGACTAACAGCAATTCCGTCATTGTTTTGTACATTATTTTTTATGGCATTCACTGTGCAGGATTAGGAACATGATACTTTTATAGATCAGGTCGTTACAGACGCAGCAATACCAATTATGTGTAGATTTTTTATTTATTTCATTTTTTTAGTGACATAAATGAACGAATATGAGAAAAGCCAAATTTTTTAATTTATGTTTAATTTTTAACTTTTTATTTTATTTATCAAGACCCATTTGGATTGTGAAGATCCAGTGGGCCTGATTGCTATACAGTGCACTGCAATAGTCATCTATTGCAATGCACTGTATAGTCTGTATTACAGTTACACTAAGGCTGATCAGACTCTCAGGGTCTGATCAGCCTTGCGTACATGGCAGACCGGCAGACCGGGCGCCTTTGTAAGGCAACCATCGGCCCGCTGCCATCACAGCAGCGGCGGCCCGATGGAAGAGAGAGATGGCTCCCTCCCTCTCAACCACATGGATGCTGCGGGCAGCTACTGACCACGGCATCTATGGGGTTAAACAGCCGAGATCAGTGCCAGCACCGATTTTGGCTGTAGCAGCAGAGTGTCAGCTGTAAGTTACAGCTGGCACTCTCTGCTGATGGCAGTGACTCTGTTCCTAAGCCGCTGCCATCATATACGGCAGAGAGGATCAGGCTGCACGGGGGCATCAGGAGGCAATGGGGGCATTATGGGGGTTACTAAGTTACTAGGGGCAATATAAATATCAGGGGCACTGGGGGCACATTGTGGGTCTTACCTGATTTCAGGCTGTGATCTCCAGCGTGGAGCTTACAGCCTGAAACCGGCATTTTCACACTAAAGCGCTCCGATTAGTTAGTCTGCAGAGACTAACCAATCAAAGCGCTTGCCGGCAAGGGACCACTCTGATTGGTCCCTTGCCGGCTTCCCCAGGGTATCTGCTCTCCGGGAGAGCGGAGACTCTGGGGTTATGACACTTAATAGTGTCACAGCCCCGGTAAGCAGTTTGGACGTGACTATATGTCCAAATGCAGTAAATTACTTGCGATTTGGACATACAGTTATGTCCAAATGTGTGAAATGGTTAAAATAAAATAAACAATGAAAAAACAAATATTATAGGTATATTTTTTTCTATTAGTTCACTTCCCAAAAAGTCACACGCACTCCAAAATGTTATTAATAAAAAGGACATCTTCCTGCAAAAAATTAGCCCTCACACAGTTACAAAAACAAATGAGGTATCATTGTAGATGTAATGACCCAGAGAATGAAGGTTAAAAGGTCAGTTTTACCCCAGAGGGAACGCCATAAAAACAAAACCATAAAACTATGGTGGTTTTAGAAAGGCAGGTGAAGTGAGTGAAAAATGAAAACTCAAAAATGAAAAATTCTCTGTGGCTAACAGAGTGGTTAACACACTGGTATAACTAGAAATAACCGGGCCCCCCAGCAACTCCTGACTCGCTGCAGTATAGACGTGGGTAAATAAGGTAAACGGGTAAGAGAAAATGAAATCATTTGGTATAAAAATAAGAACAAAATGAGCAGTTGGATTAGAATATGGTCAACAGGGTTTGCGTTGAATTTTTTAAATTTCTCTAGTTTCTTCTCCGTTGGTGAGGTCTGGTGGGTTTGAGATAAGGGTTGAGATTGGTTTAATTTCTTTATTGATTGTTTGGTGTACTTTGAGATTTTTTTCTAAAAAAGGAAATTAAAAAGGAAAAAAGGGTCAAGGTGACTGGCGCAAATCTAAAGGCCACGTAAAAAGGGTACCTCAAAGTAAGCAACATACCTCAACTTTATTTAAAGATCCAGCAGTACTGATATAACAAGCTATCTAGAAAGAAGTACTGTAAATATTACAAGGCTGTCGGGGTTAATATCCAGTGAAGATGCCAGCTTTCACCAACTTACACATATTTCCTGGAAGCGACGAAATTCTGACGTGGTGAAGCGCTGCACTGGAGGGCACAGATACTCACAGTAACCACTGAGCTTCACCATCTGGAGCTGTCGCACACAAGTGACATATGACAAGCGGGACTGCAGCTCTGCCATGTCTGGGATCTAGTTGTGGAAGAGATGGAGAAATTAAAATGTATATGAAAGCCTTGGATTATCTCCAGACAAATGTAACTAATGGTCAGCCATGGTAAACAAGTGGTAGGTAAAGGAAATGTGTCATCAGAAAATAACTTATTGTTTAAAAGGGGTTGTCCGGGTTCAGAGCTGAATCCGGACATACCTCCATTTTCATCCAGGCAGCCCCCCTGACAAAATCGCGCAGGGCAAAGGCATTTTCCGGAGTTCCGGTGACGAAACGGGCTCTCCAAGGAGCTGCCACGAAGCCCAGTGACGTCACCGGCACTGGTGGGCAGGCTTTAGCACTGTCCTAGCCTGTAAAATGGCTAGGGCAGCACTAAAGCACACCCATAGGTAAGACCAGATCCACCATTCACAATAGGTGATTGTCAAAGCTTGTTTATCCTGTCCATCGTGTCTATGGACCATGTGGCTACCATAAAGCAATTTTTAATGCTTTCAAAATGCTGTTAAGAACAGTTCAGGCAAGATGGCTGTCCCTTAATAATGTCCGGGAAATAGAATAAATAAATCTGCAATCAGAAAATAATAACATTAGAAAAAAGGGATGTGCGTCACTATCTGGTTTTAACTGTGCTCCACAGTAACATAATGAAACTCTTATAGGATGCAATGGTAATTCATTGTAGTGTATGGGAGAAGCGATCAGATGATTGTATGTTCAAGTCCCCTAAGGGGACATAATAAGTATAATAAAAAAAAAGAGCCCTCAGCTGTAACTATAAAAAAAAGTTATTAGGGTCAGTATATGGCAATGCAAAGAAAAGAATCAGTTTTCAAGGTTTTTATTTTTTTAAGTACTAAAACACAAGAAAAGCTATATAAGTGTGGCATTGCTGTAATTGCACTGACCTGAAGAATGAAGGTAACAGATCAGTTTTAACGCATATGGAACGCTGTAAAAATGAAACCTATAAAACTATGGCAGAACTGGGGGGGGTTAAATATTCCATTAGAAAGTACTGCTTGTCCCGCAATTAGCGAGCCCTCAAACATCTATGTGAATGGAAAAATTACAATGGCTTCTGGAACGCAGAGAGTAATGAAAATGAAAAAACAGAAAATTGCTACTAGCTTGGTTAGACCATCTCTTCAAGAGTTACCTTCACTTTTGCTCCCCAAGGGTTTATACGGTTCCAGAGTAGCCACCAGCCAGACAGACTGTCTCCATAATTATATGTATTCCATTCTTCATGCTGGCCAACATCAACTGCAAGAACTGTACGTGCTCCCATAGAACGAGCCACATCCGCTAGGATCAAAAACAGAGAAGTTAAAAGAAAGATGGAGACAACTTTTCAATATTCAACTCTCATTCTTTTATTACCTGGAAGATTATTGACATAGCATCCATCCAATAAAAGGTGATTATCCACTGGGTCGCACAGAGGAGGAAGGTAAGGCATGTAGGAGGTAGTAGCTCTAATGTAGCGCCAAAGCATACCTGCAGAGAGATATCAAAATCAATTTCCTGTTGTACCTATCAAATATAAATTGCAGCATATAGACATACCTCTTACCTTCTCGGTGAACCCTCATTGACGAAGAACTGATATCTGTTGTGATGCAGAAATATGGTAACCACAAATCCTAAGATTTAAAAAAATCTATGAGAGAGGCACTACACAAAAAAGTCCAAAAATCGAATCAAAGCCACAAATATGTTACTTGGATTTGCCGCTGCCCAAAAAGGTGAATCAATGTTGTGTTGAACCTAGATCCTGACAATAATGAGGTAATTGGGTAGGTGAGATCCAGGGCTGTCCTGGGCAGGGAGGACATCATCTGGTGAATAAGAGAACATAAAGTAAATATAACACAAAAATATACAAAAATTACAGAAATTAAAGATTTGAATGTGAGAGTGTCAGATCATCATTAAAGGAATGAGCATTCCAACAAAGTACATCTGAATATTGCAACATGCAGAAGACTTTACGTCCTTCGAAAATATAGGTTAGGTAATTGAGGAAAAAGGTTACCTGTGCCCATTTGCTGGTTTTATCTTTAGTTTTACAGCCATCAAGTTCTTCAGCATATACACCACCAACCAAGGCCCCCATGGACGTTCCCCCTACCATGTCCACCGGAATGCCTGCCTCTTCCAAAGCGTTAATGATCCCTACATGAGCAAACCCTCTGTACACAAGAGTAACATTATACATTTGCAAACCTGAACAACATAAAGAAACACATATAAAGCAATAGAAAATCTAGACTAGTGTCCACTAACCTGGCTCCACCACCACCTAATACTAAAGCAATGGCATTTCCTGTTAGAGTTCGAGCAAGTCGTGAGAAGTCACTGTGATAGTCAACTTCTTTCTTCAGAATTCTAGAGTAGAATTCCAGCTGATAATAAGAAGGATTAAGTGGGTTAAACTTCAAAGGTATGGTTTCTATATGTACCAAACCCCAGAGGTACACAATATGAAGTCTAAACATCCCCAAACTTTCACTCTCAAGAACTTATCTTTTTAGGTATCTACTAGTTGCTTTAAACCATTTTATAGTTACCATTCTATGTGGAGGTCTCTTGGTGAACAGCCTATTTGGACCTCGAATATGAAAATGTCCTGAGACCCAAGTCCTTTGTTTCAGCCATTCCACTGTTCCTGTAGGAGAAGGGCCATCCATCCGGTGGAGGAGAGCAAGTTGTTTGAGGGCTCTAACAGGAGAATTCTCAAGGAACTTTTCTAGCTAGAGAGTGACAATAACATTAGGACTTAAACAGCATTACAGAGGGAACTAAACATGTAATGTAGACCTCTGAATCCCAAGTGCCAATGGCTCTGGTGAATCCATCACTGCTGGGAAAGAGTAATATTAATGGGGTTGTAGAGGATTAGAAAAACTTGATTGTTTTCTTCATAAAATAGTTCCAGATCTGTCCACAGGTTGTGTGTGGTATTGCAGCTAAGCCCCATTCACTTCCAAAGAACTGAGGTAGAATACCAAATGAAACCTATGGATGGTTGTGGTGTTGTTTCTAGAAGAAAGTAGCCATGCTCCTTCTAATTCTGTACAATCATTTAGCACCCGTAGAAGATTGGACTGGTGTTATGGGCAGTGGATGTGGATCCACTGTGGCAACCAACTAGTTTTGGCTAGTCCTGAGGGCATTATCCTGGTGGTCCCCTGGTTTTTACCCTTTAACCCCTATACAGGGATCTGACCTTCACTGCAGGGGAGCCACCAGGCTGGTACCTCTTGGCTGTTGACCCACTGGGAAAAGAGAAACTGGTGCGTGGCACAGAGGGATCAGTCAATACATGTAGTCAATAACAGGCCGAGGTCAGAGCTGGCAGAGTTTGTTTGAATGGAACAGTCCAAATATCAGGGCAGGTGGCATAGGATCAGTACAGGCACAGGTCCGATACACAGTCAGGCAAATGGATTAAAGCTTTATTTACAGGCTCTAGCTAGCTAGAGAGACCTGGCAGATCTATTGAGACCTATTGCACAGGCAAGGACTAAAGGTATATATAGGAGCAGCTGAATACAAGTCCTAATTCAAACACAGGAAGCAGCCATTTTAACAACGGGTAATGGTTTTCATATTGGTTTCAGCCAAGCCTATAGAAAAGGGTGTAGACCAAGGAATGGTTAAATACAGTTTCTTACAACCAAAATGAAAAATAAACTAAAAATGTAATATTTTGTCAAAGAAATACATTTGTCTCCATGGTTTGGTTTTAAGAACAGTGATCAAATGAAACATGTTGCCCTCTTACCTCCCCCAGGTTTGGCTCTTTTTCTCCTAATCCCACCAGTAGAATACAGTCAGCCTGACGGATGCAGCGTATGGTCCATGGTGTGAGTGAAAACTCAGTCTGGTATAGGACAATACGATGATGGTCTTCTTGTTGAGCTAACCAGGTAGACAACTGACATTCATGAGTGCTGCAGAAAAAGGCATCAAATATAACCAAATAGGTATCTTAATGTTGCCCTTTAACCACGCCAACACTCATCTTGATCATGCTGAGCAGTAATTTGCACCAACAAGCCAGCTGTTTATACACAGTGCTTTTAAGCAGGCTGGGCATTGCATGGAAAGGGCCTCACAAACCTTTCTAAAGCATAGGCTCCAAGCCGCACCCTGATGATGTCACTTGTAAGAACCAGTGTTGGTCCTAAAAGAGGCAGATCGTCAATCAATTAAGCCCTACCACCGTCGCTCAGGAGAGTAGTCCTATAAACCACTCCCCTGCTGAAGGCTTACCTATGGCACTCATTGCATGTTTGAGCTCCAGTGTAAATGCAGTGAGAGGGACATTGTTGCTGCAGGGTAGTATGCATACAGTGCTGAGATTTTTGACGACGTTACCAGGATCTAAGAAAGAAAATGAGAACAGACTATATTGGCTTCTTATGGGTCCTCAACCAGGACTTTTACTTTTCTGTACCTGTTTTTAAGACTTACATGACTTTTATATCTACTTTCTACGTGTGTTTATCCCACCACATTTTTGTTCTCCCCCACAACTATGACTTCTATAGGAAGTAATGCTTTTCAGTAAGTACCTTTTAAACTCTCTGAGTGGTTAAGATAGTCTTTGACTTGGCTAAGATTATTAAATTGATAGTGTACATGTACACCAGCCACATGGTATGACTTGGAGAAGAAATTAGTACAACATTCATAGCAAGATGTACTAAATATTTCATGCCATCTGCTCCATTTGCAGAACTTTGAGCAGGTATTACAGACTCAAATATATCTGCCCTAGGACAATGTTGGTAATGTCTCCCAATATTCAGGGAAACGCCCTAGTGCGGAGGTCCCCAACCTTTTGAATTTTGTGAGCCACATTCAACTTTCAGTGATGGTCGGGAGCAACAGGAAATTCAAAAATAGAGGAGAGAAATTTTGAATGTGGAGTAACAAAAAACCTGAAATTTGCAATCATTTGCTGTAAAATATTTTAGTGTGAACTTCAATACTAGAATTATACTATCCAAATTGGCACTACGATAGGTGTGCAACATTGTAATTTTCCAGTACATATGATCATAACTCAGGACTCCCATGGTGAGCCACACAGTAGCGGGTAGAGTACCAGATGTGGCTTCCAAGCCACTGGTTGAGAACCCCTGCCGTAGTGGAATATCAAATGGTTTTGATTATTAGACACTAGTGCTATCTTACTCCACATATTAGGATTGACATGGCCAATGTAGAGACATTTTTGGAAATTTGATATTGACACCCATTTATTAAGTGAGCCAACCTCTATGTTCCAATGAAGAAAATAATCTTACCAGTGAGATCGCCTTGTGGTTGTTGTAGGTTTCCCAGGATTTTGTGGCTTAAAATATGAATAAGTCTGGTGACCACCTATAGAGATAATGTACAAAATAAATAAAAAATACTTATTGCTAATAAAAAGCAGTAAACAGATACTTAAAGTGTAACTGTCATTTTATTTATTTTTTTGTAATGTGTAGGGGCAATGATGCTGACCATTATTGTAATATACTTTAATCTGAAATCGTACATTTCTATTAGAAAAATAGCTCTGAAGTGGCCCATTTTGAGCCTTAGCAACACTCCTCTGTCTTCTGTTACAGAACACAGTCAGTGTTGAGCAAGTCTCCCCAGTTATGTAAACAGAAGACAGAGGAGCGTTGCTAAGGCTCAAAATGGGCCACTTTAGAGCTATTTTTCTAATAGACATGTACAATTTCAGTAATTAAAGTATATTACAAAAATGGTCAGTATCACTGACCCTATACATCACAAAAATAAAAAAGAATGGCAGTTACACTTTAATGGGAATTTGCCAGCTACAAAATGCATCATAAACCGCCAGCATTATCTTACAGATGTTTTCATCATGTTTCTAAAGTTGTTTTTGTCTTAGATGTCCGATGCGCATGATCGCAAAAAAAAAAGAGTTTTATTCCCCTGCAGGTCATATGTAAATGAGGTTCTTGAAGTCAATGGGGTAGCTGTTTTCTCGCTTGAAGTCAAGCTCACCGCGTCCCCTTCCCGCCCCTTAGCATTTTAAGGCCTTCAGTATAATTTCACACGTGATTCTATCCTGACATCTGGCACATGTGTAGTGCCCAAGATCTGGGGGAACTACACATTGTTTATTGTTATGCATTGCATTTAATTGTTTGTTTCCTGGCTTATACTATCAGCAAGGAAGTTATGGCAAAGATTGGCAGGAACAGGGTTAACCACCCTGTTCCTCCCCTCTTGGTAGGAGTGGGCTGCTTCTGCTTCCTGCAAAGAGAGGGGGTTCCTGTCTAGAGACAGACTGGAAAGGACGCAGACTGCCTTGCTCCTTCTCCTGTTACAGATTTCTCCAGAGTGGAAAATTACCAAATTGCCTCAAGTAAAGCTTTGAGAGGATGAGAGACAGCAGAGTGACCTGCTATATTCAGCTTCTACAGACACTGCCCTAAAGTGAGGAAAGACGGGTCATACTATAGACACCCTCATCACCAAACAACCACTAGGCCAGTATCACCAAAGTACTGAATTGCAACCTGCCTCAATATCCTTGTTGGTGCCAGAGAATTGTACATGCACTGTACAATAGCGTTTCTGGCGCCTGTGTATTATTCCCGCTGCAGTATACTTGTCTTCAGTGGGTCAATGTGTATGCGCAGACTTACATGCGCGAGCTCGCCACATCTAAGACAAAAACAACTTTAAGAAACATGATGAACATGAAACATGAAGAAAACTGTTTTCGCCCTTCTTAAATAAAGTGGTCGTCCCATGTCACACTTTGGTGGCATATTGCAAGGACATGCCACCAATGTTTGATAGGTTCGGGTCTCACCTCCTGGACCCAAACCTACCTCTAGAACTGGGCCCCCAAAGTGAACGAGGGCACACTACGCAAGCACGGCCACCCTTCATTTATTTCTAAGCTAGTGCCGAAAATAGACAAGCATGTTGTGCCCATTATTCAGTTCTATGGGAGTTCTGGAAATAGCCCAGCATGCTCACTTGGCTCTTTTTGGAACTCCCATAGAAGCAAATGGAGAGCATGTGAGGTGCCCTCACCTTCGCCTTGGGGGGCGCCATTCCAGAGATAGATGCAGGTCCCACAGTTGGGACCCGCACCTATTGGACATTTGTGGTATGTCCTCACATTATGCCACCAATGTGTGAGATGGGCCAACCTCTTTAATTATTTGTTCTCTTCTAGAGATGTCTCCTGAAGCCCTTCTACTGTGTGATTACTGATAGCACCAGACCTCCACAAAAGCATGGTGATCTGATGGTGTCACCTACCATTCGTAGCCTCTGTTGCTAAGCAAGTGTCCAATTATTTTAACATCCATGTATTAACAATCAGCTCTGCTATAAATTATTCAATACTGAGAAAGACTATTCAGGGATATCCCACCATAGGAACTTATCCATACCTCCCAACTTTGGAAAATTGAAAATAGGGACAATATGAGCAATTTTTTTCATACTAGGCCGTGTCTCTAACTCTGCCCAAAGTATAAAACTATATATACCCAGTCCTCTTAATGCCCCTACATAGTAAATATTCCCCCTTTGTCCTAGCACAGAGTAATAATGCCCACATGTGCCCCTCACAGTAATTATGCCCATATGTCCCCCCCCCCCACCCCTTCACAGTAGTTATGGCCAGATATTTGCCCCCTTCCCATTAGTTATGCCCAGATATGTGCCCCCTTCATAGTAGTTATGCCCAGATATGTGCCCCCTTCACAGTTGCTATTCCCAGATGTGCCCCCTTCACAGTAGTTATGCCCAGATGTGCCCTCTCACAGTAGTTATGCCCAGATACTGTATGTGTCCCTTCACAGTAGTTATGCCCAGATATGTGTCCGCTTCACAGTTGCTATGCCCAGATATTTCCCCTCACAGTAGTTATGCTCAGATTTGCCCCCCATAGTAGTTATGCCTAGAGAGCGGGACATATCTCAGCCACCAAAATCCAGGACTCTCTGCCGGACCTGAGATGGTTGGGAGGTATGGTTTTTTACCTATCCACAGGATAGGTGATAAGTAACTGATTGTTGGGGATCTGACCCTCGGGACCCCCACCAATCATAAGAACTGGGTCGCAGAATAAATGTGTCACTGATTTCCAAGAGCCATAACACTTTTATTTTTCTGTTGACTGAGCTTTGTGTTATTTGCGCAATTACCATTGATCACATATTATTTTATTTTATTATTTACATTGTTCACTTGCAGGATAAATAACGCATTCGTTTTATACTACAGGTTGTTATGGTTGCAGCAAAGTCAATTATGCAAGGTTTTTTTTCAATTTCTTTATATTTTTGACATAATAAAGCATTTTTTCAATTTTCTCCTACTACATAATTTCATTTAATCTCTTAATCATCACTATAATTCTGCTGCCTTTTGATAGAGTCCTCAGCAGCCATGGCCATCCATGGGTGCGCTGCAATCTGACCATAGGGGCACAGATGGGGTAATAGAGGAAGCCTCCTCTGTCTAACTGCTTAGATACCTTAGTCACTATTGACTTCGACATCTAAAGGGATTGAACGACTAGGAATAATGGTAGTCATTGCAGCAATTGCATATAAACCATCCCTGAGCCATATATTTTTGCAACTCATGTTAAGAATAGTGTGGAGCACAAATATTCGAATTGCTAATTTTTATCGCGAATTTCGGCATTTCGAGTATTCGCGAATATTTCGAATATAGTGATATATATTCGTAAAAAAATAGTTTTTTTTCTCATCTGAACCTAGTATACCTACCTGCTTCTTGCTTGTGGGCCAATGTGAGAAGGCTGCAATATTGTAGTCTGTAGTGAATTAGAATATTCTACATTATTTAATTATTTATTTATTTTCTCTTATGCGAAAAATATAGAATATAGTGTAATATTCGTCATTTTTTTCCATCTGAAGTCATGATTCCTCCCTGCTTAAGTTGCTTTTGGGCCAATGACTGTTCACATTAAATTGGAAAAAATGACAAATATTCTAAAAAACGAATATATAGCACTGTATTCTATAGTGCTATATATTCGTGTTTTAGAATATTCGCATTACGCGAATAGTACATTGCCGATTTTTTGCAATCAATAGAATAATCTCAAATACGAATATTCGCGAATATATGATGAATATTCTAACGAATATTCGCGAATTCGAGTATTGCCCCTGCCGCTCATCACTAGTTAAGAACTAGCTGTGTCCGGTATAACTGTATGCTGCAGGGCGATAAAGGATTAAAATGACTTTCCGGGCCCTTCAGTATCCTCAAAATAAAGAGGCTGCCAAACACTGATAATAAAGTAGTTTTTTTTTAACCTCTGGTGATCATATGGTCAATGTTTCTCCATAATGTTATATGCTATTGCTATCTTCCTTTTGGTCGTAAGCCATCATTGGAGTTAGAAAGGACGCTGACAACATCACAAACAAGTACTTATTTAAGTAACCAGTTCTTTATGAGATGCCTCTGAGGTTCTATGAAATTAATTTCTTTTATGTAAATACCTGCGGGTATCGCCTTTTGATATAAGACAAAGCACCATCGGGCAGTTTTGCCAGTTCAGAATCTCGCACTGCATGGACTGATGTTGCTCTTGGTTGATGGGTTAAAGCCTCAACCTGAAATGATAGTTGACAAGTAGGATATGAAGAAAGAAGAACACCAAATCAGTTTCTACTGAGGGGTTTACAACAGCTGAAGTAACGGCTTATTTGTTGTCTTGCATGACTATATCCATGGCCTTTAGCAATTTGCATACAGTTTTCTGGTTCTAGTGTTAAATATGGAGCCTCCGAGAAAGTATTTCTCCTAAGTCTCAACTTTTACTGGTTGAACGATTTACCACCTCGGGAACAGTGAGATGTGGGTAGATTTGTCCAGCTCAATGTTATTCCTACTATGGAGTATCTTAGCCGTAAGTTGATAGCATGAGAACATTTGCCCTTGTTTCTAGTGGTCGTATCTGGCTGCTTTCACATGAACACTTTTTAGTTGTTTTTCTCCTTTATAGGAGAATAATGAAAATAACGGAAGTGCCGGATTCACATATAACAGAAACTAACAGATTCTATTGACTATAATCCATTAATTATAATGGGATCCATTTTTTTTTGCTTGCGAAAACATTATTTAGCAGAGAAAAATGCAGGACTTATCTAACTACTATTTATAACAATTTCTGGGCGGCAGCCACGAACCGAGCTTCTGACGCAAATGTAAAAGGAGCCTTTGGGGAACTTTGTTTAAGCATGTTGCGCCATAACGATGGCGTAAAATGCATCACGCCAGAAATGAGTTATAAATGTCTAAGTGGGCGGGGCTATCAAATTGGCGCATATTGCGCCTCATTTATCATCCTCTTATGGGCAGAAATAGTTCAAAGTGTTGCAGACAATTAAGCCAGCTTATCTGTTGGTGATTTGTGTAAAAAGTCGCATTTATGGCAGAAAGATGCAACTTTTTGTCAAAAAGTTACATTTATGAAAAGAAAAACCAACCTGTTGTGGGAGCAAGTGACAGGTAAGTATTAAAACAGCATGCATTTATTTTTATCTAATATAAATGAGCTAAATACCAGGGTTCTGTCAGTAAATTGACATTCAACAAAAACAAAACATTTACAAAAATGTCCAGGGTCGCAATTTACTACTAGAAATGTCTCAAATATGCGTCAAAAGTCGCAAGTGTGGTCTGGCAGGGTTGGCCAAAAAGGCGCATTTCTGTTTAAAAAAAAGTCTCATTTTAGTGCTATCGGTGTTAAAATGTCTCAAATCAAGAGAACTAGGCGAATATTTTAAAAAGTCACATTTTACGAAAGGGGTGCACCTTTTGATATATGAGGTGAAACAAATCATCACTTTTGATTTGTAACTAGAGATGAGCAGATCGAATCCTACGAAGTGGAATTCGATCCGATCTTCAGGAATTATTCGATTTGCCTAGAAGCCGAATTTCCTCGTGCTTCGTGTCAGCGAATCGATTAATCCTGAAATTCAAACTTACCACCTCCATTTGCGCGCAAAGGTCCACCAGCTTCCATCTTGCTTGAAGATCTCGGCCGAAATCCTCTGCGGGGCGAGATTACATCATCATGCCGACCGGAATGACGACATAATCTTGTGCTGCCCGTGATTTCGGCTGAGATCTTCAAGCAAGAGGGCGGCGCCATCTGGCCCGTCGCAAGATGGCCCGTCGCGAGCAAATGGACATGGTAAGTTAGATTTTTTTTTTATGTTAATTTCGCACTGTTTGTACACTCAGATGCCACGATCATGTATGAACGCGGCATATGAGGGGTACAATGACGAGGGCGGCGCTATCGCATCTCCCTGTCACTGCACCCGCTACTTACAAAAAAATGCGCTTCGTGGCGAAGTAATTCGTCACTAAGTGAATTTTGTTGTGAAATTCAGCGATTCAGCCGAATCGAATTTTCAAGAAATTGGATCATCTCTTTGTAACGTTAGTTGCGAATCCTCTAATTTTGGTATATCCATTTTCCACTTAGTGAAAGACTTCAACAGATGAGATTTCTCCACAGCCAGAGGAGACCAGCTTTAAAAGTTTAAGCCTCCTTGCTATGGTCTTCACTGGCCCGCATTCTAAGGTCACAGTCTCTCTACTTTAGAATGCCGGCCAGTGAAGACCATAGCGAGGAGGGTTAAACTTTTAAAGCTGGTCTCTGGCTGTGGAGAAATCTCATCTGTTGAAGTCTTTCACTAAGTGGAAAATGGATATAACAGAATTAGAGGATTCGTAACTGAAAGAACTATATAGTCTTGTTGGAGGTCTACAGTAATTAGTGCAAGAGATCAGATTATACAGACTAAGTGGCTTCAAATGGTCTATTTAACACTGGTCAGATTTATCAGGAGCCACAGACTCCCATATCCCACTTACAAGGTGCAATGAACTGAGAGGCTCTTTGTTTCATATGGTGCGGCTATGCCCTTCTATACAACAGAGCTGGCAGCTTTCTGAACATAAAACTAGGGCTTCCTGGAGTGGCTCTCCCAAGATTAGTTTGTTGGTTCTTATTTCCAACTTAATCCCTACTAAATATGGGAGGAAACTTCATTGTCTTTTAATGTTCTATGCTAAGAAATGTATTCTCCTGAGCTGGAAACCCATAAGACCCCATCACTCAGTGGGTAAAATTGATCAATTTAGATCTCCTGCTATATAACCTGACCTATGCTGCTAGAGAGGTCCCAGATCATTTTTCTTTTGCAAATCTGGAATCTTTGGATTCAAGCCCAACTGTCTACTGCTATAGATTCTTAATGGACTTGGCGTGTTGTAGGTGTGAGATTGGTGAGTTAGTGGGTATAATGGATAATTCTACATTTTTTGAAGTACTGCATCTATTTTATAGATAATTTATAGTGGGCTTGAGGATCAGTATTTCTTCTCCGTGGAAGACTTATAATGGTTTTTCTGATTTGTGTCAAAGTGTATTTGTTTACTTTGACCTCTGCAACTTGAAAAGTCCAATAAAAAAAGAGACTCCCAGTCTTACCATACCAATCAGCTCCCCTCGTCCATACTCCCCCACCACACATTTCTTGCCACCCTCGTGCTGGATCACTGAACGAAGACGACCATTCAATGCAATATAGGTACAATCTGAAGGATCTCCTTTACTGTGGAAGACATAGTCATCATGAGAGAGAAAGGATAGAAACCAAGGATATAAACTAAGACCATGTTATACCTAATGTGGAGTCAAGGCATCTTGGCTATCAGGACAGGTAGGCGGTGGAATCTGACACCAAACATCTTTGTCTTTTAGAGGTCCTACACTTTCCGAAAATATTCTTTTATACCATAGCATAAAATGGTTTGAACATAGATTGTGGGGATTTTGAGGGTCAGCATTAAGATGTAGGAGACCACATACTGGACATTCCTTCAGAGGAGAAAGTTGTCCAGGATTTGCCTTCCCACATCTTTAATAATTACCCAGCAAGCCCTACCATCAGTACATCTTGTCCCTATTTAGGTTATAATGGCACCCCTCACTGTTAGCCCACTTACTGAAATAACTCAATTCTCTCACCTTGCCTTCAGTTTTGATGTGGATTAAAGGGGTTATCCGAAACTAAAAAATGTCCCCCATATGCCCGGGCCTCTCACACTAAATATACTTTCCTGGCTTCCCGCGCCGCTACTGGTTCCCGCACCACCACTGCTGCTTCTCCTCGTACGCGGACGAAAACATCCGGTGTCCGGGGGAAGCAGCCAATGGCCGGCGATGACTGAGAGAAAGCTCATTCCTCGTAATAGCATTAACTGCCATGTATAGAAAGGCACTGGGAGCACTGAACCGCCAATTCCAAATGAAAACATGAACAAAATATACATTTTTAAACTGAAAATGAAGAAAAAGGAATAATAAGCTGTTAAAAAAAATAGCAGTGTTTGCATTTTCAGTTACAAACTGGAATATTTCCACTATAAACTGAAATTTGTTTCCAATTTTAGCTTTTCTGTTGATCACTAAACTAATATTTAGTTGTATAACCTTTATTTCTGATAACTGCTTTACATCTCTGTGGCCTGAAGTCAACCAACATCTGACACCTGCAAACAGATATTCCAGCCCAAGCTGACTGGACCACATTCCGCAGCTCTTCTGCATTCTTGGGTTTGGCATCAAAAACAGCATTTTTGACGTCACTCCACAAATTCTCAATGGGATTAAGGTCCGGGAATTGGGCTGGCCACTTCATAACATCAGTCTTGTTGGTCTGGAACCAGGATGTTGCCCACTTGCTGGTGTGTTTGGGGTCGTTGTCCTGCTGAAACACCCATTTCAAGGGCATTTCTTCTTCAGCATAAGGCAACATAAGCACTTCCAGTATTCTGATATATTCAAACTGGTCCATGGTGCCTGGTATGCGATAAATGGGTCCGACTTCAGACTATGAGAAAAATCCCCAAACCATTATGCTTGCACCTCCATGTTTTACTGTCTTCATAGTGTACTGTGGCTTGAATTCGGTGATTATGGGTCGTCTCACAAACTGTGGCCTTTAGACCCAATAAGAGCAATCTTACTCTCATCTGCACCACTTCTCTTTAGGCCCGTCATTGTGTTCTTTGGCAAACTGCCACCTTTCCAATACTTTTTTTTTTCAGCAATAATACTTTACGAGGGTTCCTTGCAAATAGTTTTGCTTCATGTAGGTGTCTTCTGATTGTTGCAGTGCTCACAGGTAACTGAAGATCTTCTTTGATTTACCTGGAGCTGATCACTGGATTCTTCTTTGCCATTCTTGTTATTCTATGATCTACACAGATGGTATTATTTCTTTTCCTACCATGTGTTTGGGGTTTTGTTTGCCATTTTAAAGTATTGGAGATCATTTTAGCTGAGCATCCAATTGTTTTCTGCACTTCTTTATATCTTTTACCCTCTCCAATCAACTTCTTGATCAAAGTTCTCACTTCTTCGGTACAATGTCTGGAACGACCCATTTCACTCACTGAGCAAGGGCTAAAACCAGCAATTACGACATTTGCTGGCCGCCTTCTTTAAATAAGGTCCATAATGGACACCTGTTTCTTCACAGAATGAATGACCTCACTAATTGAATGACTATGTGTGTGTATGCATTTATGTGTAAGGTTTAGCTTTATTATTATTCATGTGTATAGTACAGAGGTACTAGGTATATGTATGGTATAGAGGTGCAGTACAATTACTGTGTGCAGTATTGCGGTAATATTTAGGTGTATAATATATCAGTAGTAAAAATACATATGGTATAGTGGTACAATTATTGTCTACAGTGTATGGTTTAGTAGTTATATTTATGTGAACAATATTGCATACGATTTTTATGTGTGATATAGCACCACTATTTATGTGTTACTGTTATCCAATCTTCTATCTGTAGTCTAGTCTCTATAAGTAGGAACACTATAGCTATGTTCACATATGCCGCAAGAACCTTGGTGTACCGGAGTTTACTGTATTTGACATCGCTGCATACTGCCGCATATCGCCAGATCCCTATTGACTATAATGGAATCTAAGTGAGATCCGTCTGGTTTACAGCATAAATGCCAGCATTCCACCAGACAAAAAATACTGCATGTAGTGGTATTTTTTCCTGGCCAAAAGACGGCATTTATGCCGGGTCTTAGTTGGATGCCATCATAGTCTATGGGGAATCGGTGGTATGCAGCAGTATCTAACGATGCCGAGTATAGTAAACACTGGTAGTCTTGGTTCATATGTGAGTTCTTGGCAAAAACTATATGTCGACTAAGCCTTAGGAGAGTGAGGGAGGTACACTAAATCTTTACCTAGGTATGGCTCTGAATTGATATCTGTCAGTACACTTACCTGTAAAGCTGTTTACCGGCCTCCACCCCTATCCAATCAATAGCGAAATCCACCTGTCTCACAAATGGAGAGACACGTCGAGCAACAGAATGTGCCACAGAGAGAAGAACATGGGGATGAGAACGAAGGATCCTGGAACATAGACAGACAGAGGTGGAGGTGGCCGTAAAGTACACATTGTATTCATCAGGTGAAATTACTATCCTCTCCCTTTAATGGGCTAGCCGCTAGTTTATAAAACCATAAGAACCTTGTTAGAACCTTATTATGGAAGTGGAACAATATGGGAGAGGGATCTCCGCTCACAAGAAGGAGCGGCTATAAAGAGCACTCTTTAAAACCTGGCGTGCATGCTGAACGTATAAAATGTAGGGAATTTCTGAAATGGATGTCCATTTTTCATTACTTTTATGTCCACTTTTAATTAAAACTTTATGGAACTGTAATACATTACGTTTCCATCCACCTCCCATAGACAACAATGTTAATAAAAAGTATATGTCACATAGGATTCTGCCCTTGCCAAACTATATAGGGGTAGATTTACCCCTGACGTAAAGGAAAACTGGCTTAGTTGCCGATAGCTACCAATCAGATTCCTCCTGTAAATAAATTAAAGGTGGGCAACTAAGCGAGTTCTACTTTAGACCAGTTTGATAAATCTTCCCCATAGAGATGTGAATAAGGGAAAACATAGGGGGGAAATTGATCAAAACTGGTGTAAAGTAGAGCTGGCCCAGTTGCCCACAGCAACCAATCGCATTGCGTCTTTCATTTTCCAAAGGAGCTGTGAAAAATGAAAGGTGGAATCTGATTGGTTGCTATGGTCAACTAAACCAGTTCTACTTTACACCAGTTTTGATAAATCTCCCCCATCTGTATGCACTTTTGGACTACGTATGCCCAAATATAGCGTAAAGGTACATCAAGCGATACATTTCAATACGTTTCAACTGCATTCAAACGTATACGCTTGTCATGAAGCAAAAACAAGACGTCAACAACCCCCAACAAGCAGAAAAGCCCTGCAAGGCTTTTTCCATTTAGTCAGAATAGGGAGAGTGCACACTTTCTAAGGGCTCATGAACACATGACCGTTGCCTGTTTTGCAGTCCGCAAAACACAGATACCGGCCATGTGCCTTTCGCATTTTGCAGAACGGAACGCCCGGCCCATCATAAAACAGTCCTATCCTTGTCCTTTGTGGGTGCAGTGGAACGGACAGACGTTGTGCTGTCCGTATCTTTTGTGGCCCGACTGAAGTGAATTGGTCCATATTTGACCCACAAAAAATGCAGATCGGATGCAGACAAAAAATACAAGGGTCACTTTTTTAAACAGAAATAGCCTATATCAGGCATATTTCTGGCACAGATTGCGGCGCCAAGGTCCTTTGCGCCTTTTCCCCACTTATGCCAGGTCTTAAAAAAAAAAGTGGCAGGTGCAGGGAATGGGACGAGCCAGCAGTCCCGTCTAATTTACCATTTTCTACGCATGTTTTTGGTGTAGAAAATAGTCTAAATGTAAGACAGCTAGGAGGCTGCTTTACGTTTAGAAGCGACGGTGGATCCGCCGAAGTTATGTAGAGGCCGGCACCTCTTCAAAACTCCAGCAGAACCACCGCCAGCACAGGGCTTTATTAAAACCAGCGTCTAAAATGCCGGTCTCAATAAATGCGCAGCTATGTTCGTGTGCATGAACCATTATTCCAATTTAATCCTTGACCCAAGTTTTTGGAGAATGCTCTTCGTGGACGTTATGCTCATACAACACTGTATGTGGGTCGTGCCCCAATGGTGGACATCTGTGTGTAACAGAAAATATAACATATCCTCTAACCATGAAATCATGAATATTGGTTTGTACTTGTTCACTAAGAAAGCAGGAGCACTTCCACTGAACCAAAAATCTCCTCGATTATGTATACAAATGGGAATCAGGAGAGTAAGACTTTCCTTACAGATACGGTAAATGGCCATGAGAAATACAAGACATGCAAACAGCAGACAAGACGGACAGGAAACTCACTGGTAAAAGTGAGTGCGACTCAAGCATAGAAAGGAGCTGTCTTGGACGGCTCTAATTGTGAAGATCAAAGGTTCTCCAGTAAGAACAGTCAGCTGTCCAATCATCTCACCAGGTGCTGCCTCAAAGATACAAGAGTCCTCTCGGCCTGTGACCCCTTGATAAACATGGAGGCGGCCTGAGAGGACGTAATGGAGCCCAACATCCTAAGAGAAGGAAAGAGAAGACTTTGAGATATGGAAAACATTAAAGAGGAACTGACAGACACAGTGTCTGACAGGGTTGACCCTGCTGATTAAAAGCATACAAGGATAAGTCAGTTGCAGTTTTAGGCCCTATTCACACGTCCGCAATGTCGTTCGCATGTATTCCGCAATTCTGCGGAATACATGCGGACCCATTGACTGTGAATGGGGCACGGAACGATGCGGAGAGCACACACTGTGCTCTCTGCATCATTTTTTGCGGAGCGCGCCGCCGATCTTACGGCCGCAGCTCCGCAAAAAAGTAGAGCATGTCCTATTCTTGCCCGCAATTGCGGACAAGAATAGACATTTCTATGAGGCTGCCGGACGGGTGTGTTTATGGATCCGCAATTTGCGGCTCCATAAACACTACGGACGTGTAAATAAGGCCTTACCCCCTGCCAAGGGAGGGTGTGCAGCAGGTGCACATTCCTGCTAGACGTGCCTTGCCTAAGCCAGCCAGAGCACCTTCAGCTCTGCTGGATGTGAAGGCCACAGCTTGGAGCCTCTGAAGCCAGGAGGAAAAGTTCCCTAGATTAAGCTAGAGTCAGACTACAGAGAGAAGTTGCAGTAGACAGCTTGAGCAAAGTTATTCAGTCAGCCTGTCAACAAAGCAGAGCCAGAGAGCACCAGATGTAGCAGAGTTGAGTTTGTTCGCCTGCCAGAGTTAATGATAAAGCCTGCTGGGAACCAAGACAAAGCCTGAAACTGTTGGAGAAACGTTTATTCAAGTAAAGCTGTTATTTAGTCACCACAAGGTCTGGACTCAATTTATTTCATCATCCCCTTCATCAGCAACCCCACTTTTCATTGCTTCGGAGCCAATGCCTAGGGTCCAGAGTATCCAGGTAGGAGCACCGTGACACGTGCAACAACATTAAGGGACATTTAGGCCACCCTGGGGGGAGGCGCCCGTTGCAGATGCAGGTGTGGGATTACAGGGCCAGGTGAGATACCGGGACTTCTCAGTTAAGATGAAGGTGGAGAAGCAATTAATAGAGGGCTGGAGCTAAGTTGCATCAAACAAGACAGACACACCCTTCTGTTAACATCTAATTTACATAATAATTCAACTTTAATTATACAAGAACTGCTCAACTGATTTACATAAGAAATGTATATTTGTACTCAAAGAATCAATCCTACCAGGCATTGTGCCTGGGTAATAGGGTTGATCTTGCTGATGTGCCCTCTAAAGATTGTCAGATAGATATAGGCAAGATAGAAATAGGATGTGGGAGATATGAATAGGATGTCATCCATGATAGTAAATCAGATAGACATAGACCTCTTTCACCAAAACCCACCTGCTCTCCTTTCCGTGCAATAATGGTCTCGGCTTTTACATGATGTACAGACACCTTATTTTCCAGTAAAGAAGGATCCTGCAAAACAGGTCGTCGGGGTAAAATTGAGCAATATATAGACAAAGCCAGCCTTAGGGGTGTACAACCTGTGCAGTCCCCATAGGAGGCATCAGTCACTTGTGCTGAACAGAGTGTCTCAGAATGCCTGGCACACGAGGCTTGTGACCACCATGAATCTTAATATTAATTGTATAGCAGTATTATTTGGATAGTGCTTCTATTAGATACATTTATGGATGGAACTTCTATTTGGTGTGTTGGTATTATTTGAGCACTGTATGACGGTTATTGAGTGACACTGCTACTGTTAGAGTGTATGTAGCGGTTAGGGCCCTTTCACACTTGCGTTTGGAAGATCCGGCATAGAGTTCCGTCATCGGGGCTCTATGCCGGAAAGAAACGCTTCATCCGTTTGAATGGATCCGCTTGTATTAACTTTAACTATTTTTTAAGATTGCCAAAACGGATCAGTTTTGAACTCCATTGAAAGGCAATGGAGGACGGATCCCTTTTCTATTGTGGCAGATTGTGCCAGAGAAAACAGATCCGTCCCCGTTGACTTGCATTGGGGTCATGACGGATCCGTTTTGCTCTGCATCCCAGGACGGAAAGAATACCGCAGCGTGCTGCAGTATTTTCTCCGTCCAAAAATCGTTTAGTGACTACACTGAAGACATTCTGATGCATACTGAACGGATTTCTCTCCATTCAGAATGCATGGGGATAATCCTGATCAGGATTCTTCCAGCATAGAGCCCCGACGACGGAACCCTATGCCGGATCTTCCAAACGTAAGTGTGAAAGGGCCCTTATTTGGCCAATATATGGAAATTATATTTAGATACCATGCTGTTTGGTATAATTAGGCACTGTTTACTATGGTTCTTTTCAAACTGTATACACCTTATGGTGTCGCACAGGGCACCACCCAACCTAAGGCCAACCGTGCATATGGAAATAGAAAAAATATGAACAAATGTCACCTCAAGGTCCATCAGTGTGGCCAGCTGTCTCTTTCCATTCTCTAATAGTCTTTTTGCCTTCTCCTCAGACTCCCAGTCTCGATCCTCCAACAAAATCCATAGACTGTGGTAAGTAAAAAGTATTTATCCATAGAACCCCCCAAAATTCCCATAAAATCAGTGTGAGAAAAATTCACATGCTTGTTATAAAGAACAGGATAGGTTTAGGCTAGTTTCACATTAGCGGCAGCCTTCTCTGGCAGGCTGTTCCGCTGTTCCAGCCTGCTGGATCCATGCTGCCACTAGTGCACACGTGCCGCCGGAAGTCCGCTGCGGCCCTATTGACTATAATAGGGGTGGGCCAGAGGCCCGTGGCAGCACGGCAAACATGCAGAGAAGCGCCGGAATAAAACGACATGTTCACCCGCCGTAGAAGGCTTCTGCTAATGTGAAAGTAGCCTTACTGATATTAATCCACAGGAGTCCCAAACAGTAATATTTACCTTGAAGCTCAGGAGTGTAAAAGCTAAACCTTGCCCCTACCCCCCATATGGCTGCTCGTGGATCACGCGCCATCCTTTATGATGATATAATAGACCTATAAAAACCCATCCACTAAAGCTTTACACAGCTCTTTCTTTAGACAAGGCATGTGGGCTCCTAAAGGAAAGGGACCCCACCAAAATCATCTCCAACCACTATGTCTCTGTTCTCAAAAGCAAGATTTTACCACATCAGATGTAGATGCAGATGTCTGTAGGATATGACTTTGCTCCAGTTCACAGCCCAGGGACCGCCAAAAACCTGTAAGTGATGATACTAACGTTAGAAAAATAGGATGTGAACCCTACAGGACTCTTTCGTTACCATTGTGAAGACACAATAAAAATAATAAAGATCATGGGACACCAACTAAGTTACTATGAAAGAGAGCAGATGGTATATCCAAACAGGCAACATCTGGACCAGGTAAGGATGAGGCCTGTTTACACGGGGTTGGGTTCCACCTAGATCTAACATAGAAGTCCAATACACAAGAAGGCTCCAAAGTACCAACAGATGTTTTATTGCCGAGCAGAACATAACAGCAATGTTTCAGCACATAAGTCGCTCTTCCAGTGTCGCCACTCTAGTCCTCCCTAGTGGTCTCAATTTACTTGGTTTCAGTAGTAACCACTGCAGCCAAGGTCAGCTACAAGATGTCCTTACTAATAGTGTATAAAATCTTATGAATCTCAAAAACACCATGGTGGGGTTGTGACAACAACTTATGAACCATCACTAATATTAAAGCATGTAAGGGGTTATCCAAGACTATAAAAGACCTCACAGAGTGGCCAACCCGCATAACATCAGAAGTGGTCTTCTCAAAGTAGTGGTCTTCTGGAGAGGTTTTACGGTTGAAATAATAAAAGATAAGTGGTCACAAGTAACTGTAGTACCAGTCACACCTGGTCTTCCCGAAGAAGAAGATTTGCAACTACCCAGCATTGGAGGTCTCTGGCGAGTTGATGATGCCACTGCAGCACTTTCCAAATCTACTTAAAACAAAAAAGTGGACATTATGATGCATGAAGAAATAATTCTCTAACGCCACATTGGGAAGTAATTTCCACAAATGGTCTTTGGAGATATATGCTATTGAAGAACAGCTGGAGGTCAACATCTATAAGGTATCTTGAGAAATCATCCATAATTGTTCCCAAAATGTGAAAGGACCTTAATCTTACCTTCAAAATGAGTCATACTTCTAGCAAGACGAGGCCGTGCTGCCCGAGTAGTGCCTGACTCAGCTTGCAGGTCCTGTTCGTAGAGACAGAACTCCCTGGTTACATTTTCTAACCACCACACTTGTTAAAATCCAGACTGAGGAATTTGGGGAAGCTGGTGGCTTGGGCTGAGAGATGGCAAATTAATTTTATTGGGGATAAGTGTTATACCTATGCAGAAAAAGAAAGATTCCAGCACTCCAGTAAATTCAGTTAAAAAGCCTTGGCATCCTTTATTTTCGGTGGACGTAATCAACATACAAGGATAAGTTTTTCCAGCATAATTACACCCGTGCAGCGGTCTACGCGTTTCGAGCGTTACCGCTCTTACTCATGACCTCCAGTGTATCTGCAATCTTAGCAAATAAATACTGTGTAGTGGGGGAGGAAACCTTCCTCCAAGTAAAGGAAACATCAGGTGTTTCAATTTACACCTGATTGCAGAAGCACTGGTGAACATTGCTTGGATAAGTTTTATCACCAACTTAACATATTCTTAGTTAAAAACAACATTACAAACAAACAATGATCTATTTACACTGAAAGTGTAACTGACAAGTGTCTGACTAGCACACAAGAAAAAATGGTTGCATAATATATGTAGACATAGAAAAAGCGAGTCATACACTAACATTTCAGGTGCTGCGAAACACTTTATTAATTTTCATGGCAGAAGCACACAATCCTTCAAGGCTTTTGCCATAGAAAAAGTTTTTACACCAATAAGAGGGGGGGACATGAAACATAAGACTCTGTTAAGGGAAGCCTTTTGGCTTTTCAAACTGAACACCAGGTTACCTCTAGGCATGAATTATAAGAAAGAATTTTTACACTTTTTTTAACAAATCATTCCATGTAATAGAACAAAGTACTATGCGCTATATTCTTACTTTGGTCTTATATTCTTGTTGCACAGTAGTGGTCTTATTATGACGCACTGCTTATTTTGATAAATTGGACACTGTTCAAACTAGATTTTGATGCAGTTTTTTCTATGTCTACATATATTATGCAACCATTTTTTCTTGTGTGCTAGTCAGACACTTGTCAGTTACACTTTCAGTGTAAATAGATCATTGTTTGTTTGTAATGTTGTTTTTAACTAAGAATATGTTAAGTTGGTGATAAAACTTATCCAAGCAATGTTCACCAGTGCTTCTGCAATCAGGTGTAAATTGAAACACCTGATGTTTCCTTTACTTGGAGGAAGGTTTCCTCCCCCACTACACAGTATTTATTTGCTAAGATTGCAGATACACTGGAGGTCATGAGTAAGAGCGGTAACGCTCGAAACGCGTAGACCGCTGCACGGGTGTAATTATGCTGGAAAAACTTATCCTTGTATGTTGATTACGTCCACCGAAAATAAAGGATGCCAAGGCCACTGAATTTACTGGAGTGCTGGAATCTTTCTTTTTCTGCTACTTCCAAGGATCTCCTGGATCCATCCGTGCACCCTGGGAGAAGGACATTCATGTGCAGGTGAGCTGGACAACCACACTTCTTCTTGTTATACCTATGGGCAGAGGAAGCAAGTTCTACAATTATGTATTAAATAGTAAAACATCGGATAAATGTGCCACTAAAACATTTGGTAATATCAGTGGACAGTCAACTTCATTTTAGCGACCAATGTCAGGCAGCTGCTGCCAAGGCAAATTATGGGATGTATGAAGGAGGCATAGAGGCTCATAAAAAGAACATAGTTCTGCCTATTAAACAAATCATTAGTCAAACCACACATGGAATATTGTACACAATTTTGGGCACCTGTGTATAAGAAGTACATAGCTGAACTAGCGCAGACGAGGGCACTTTGGCACAAGTTTAAGAGGGGAACAGATATCTTTGAGAGGAACATTATGACAAGATATATGTACTAGATATCTGGAAAGGGGACGTAATCCAGGGCTTTATTCTGTTTTTTTGTCTTCTGCTGGATCAACACAGTATGATTATAGGTAGGACTTGATGGACCTGTGCATTTTTTAAATTTTATCAGCTCTGTAACTAAGACGATGGTGCTCACATGCTGGAAGAGCTCAATAGTAAGTCCCAGATAATGATGCAGGGCAAGGAACGTGACTCTTTGCAGACGAAGAGCAATAATCTGTTGAGAGGAAAAAAAAGGGGTAACTGGGATACTGAAATATAATAAGGCATTTTTAGCTTAAATGTTACAGATCAAGAGCGCACAACCCGAGACCTGCAATGTCAATTTGCATGGCATCTGGCATCTAAAATTTCAACAAGAACGCATAGCTGTCCAAAGATCCAGGCAACACTGTTGTAATGTGTCTAATGCCTAGTGTAGGCCTCAGGGGGCCAGGATTTTACTATTGATGGCTTTTCTTCAGAATAGTCAATCAATATCTGATCATCAGGAGTCCCAAGCCTCCAGCGATCAGCTGTTTAAGGCCTCATGCACACGAACGTATTTTCTTTCCGTGTCTGTTCCGTTTTTTTTGCGGACCATATGCGCAACCATTCATTTTAATGGGTCTGCAAAAAAAACGGAAGGTACTCCGTGTGCATTCCGTTTCCATACGTCCGTTTTTCCGTTCCGCAAAAAAATAGAGCATGTCCTATTTTTTTCTAGTTTGCGGACAAGGATAGGCGTTATTACAATGGATCCACAAAAATAATGGAACGTGCCATGGGGATCGTCATTGTTTTTTTTTTGCGGATCCGCAATTTACGGACCGCAAAACACATACGGTCGTGTGCATGAGGCCTAAGGGTAGCTCCACCACCTGAAGTTGGTGCAGGAACTCCACAGCTTCATCCATTGATGGAGCTGGTTACTGCATCGCTGCTTTCATTGACGTGAAAGGGAGCAGAAGTGGAGTTGTGTTAAACTGGTGCTGACTGCTGGTGCAGGAGCAATACTGATAACAGCTGATCAGAAGGGGTGTGGGATATCAGTCCCCTGCTGATCAGATATTGATGGCCTAGGATAGGCCATCAATTGTAAAATCCTGAAAACCCTGTAATGGTACTCTCTCTTTGGTGCACTTCGAATCCTTGCACTAAGGTTTCAATCTTTGGCCTCAAGTATCCGGAAGTCATTTATGTTCTGCTGCCCTGTTCAGCACTCTGAAGAGTAGAAGATGAGGTGGGGAGGTGAACATGAAGGCATGTAGCTCCCTATTTTAGATTATTGGAGGTGTGAAAAGCTCAAGATCTTCCACTTCTCCAATAAACTACAATACAAACAGAAGGGTCCAAAAAGGGTCCATATACTGTTGAGATGCCATAAATGTCTCAACAGTGAATTTTTGTAGCTCATGGAAGCGCTGCAGTGGTTGAGCTTCACAATGTGGCCCTTTAATGAGAAAAGGTTTTACACCTGTTCTGTAGACCATCATTATGAGAATGAATTGTGTCCAACACAACATTAAGGCAATTCATAGAGGGATCTCTTACTGTGTGCTCATAATTTATGCAATACAGTTGTGATTACGTGTCACCATGAGTGAACATTCTCAGCCCAAAAAATTCTCAACTCGTAAAAAACTAAAAATGTCCATGGTTGAAACCAATCATCTTGTTAAAATGCATTATTCTGTACTCCCATGTCCACATTTTGGATGCTCAAACAAAGAACATTTCCCAAAAATTATAATTGTCGCATCTTTCTGATTATTATTGGACCACAAAATAGGGGACCATCGACGTCATACCAACTATAGGTTACGCTTCTTGTAACTACAAGATTTATTCATCTGAAGACCTGACATGAATATGGTTAGACACATGCAAACCATGGGCTATTATTTGAAGAGCCAAGAATTAGAGCAGTGGTCTCCAACTCCCAGCATGCCCTAACAAAAAGAGTCATAATAGTTTAGATAGATAGATAGATAGATAGATAGATAGATAGATAGATAGATAGATAGATAGATAGGAGAGAGAGAGAGATATGAGAGAGAGGGAGAGAGAGATGGATGGATAGATAGACAGACAGACAGACAGACAGACAGACAGACAGACAGACAGACAGATAGATAGATAGATAGATAGATAGATAGATAGAGAGAGAGATATGGGAGAGAGAGAGAGAGAGATAGATAGCTAGATAGATAGATACTGATAGATAGAAGAGAGAGAGAGATATGAGAGAGAGAGATATGAGAGAGAGGGAGAGAGGGAGAGAGAGAGATAGATAGATGAGAGAGAGATATGAGAGAGAGAGAGAGAGAGAGAGAGAGAGATAGATAGATAGATAGATAGATAGAACCATATGTAAAAATAAGACCTAGAAAATGCATGTACCAACCTGAACAGTTCGGATGAGGCTTTGGGGATACTCCTTGAAGACAGCACAAAATGCCTCAACAGGAAGACGCAGTACAGTGCTTTTCTCTATGGCCTTTGCCGTCACTGTGCGGTAAGGCCTCTGATGACCCTATATGAGGAAACAGTTGTTGTTGTTTTTTTTTGTTAATGAAATACACCTAATATTGGAAAAGAAAAAAAAGAAGATATGCTACTAAAAAAAAGTATCCAATACCAATTGACTATTTAAAAAAGAGAAAGTTTGGGTTTATGACCTTTTGTAATGTCAGCTGTGCCAAAAAGACTAAAAATGAGGACTGCCTTAATGTTATATATGCACCTCTAATCCAACATCTATGAAATTCTGCCCCAGTACCTGCTACCAGTTTCCTCAAGCCCCCACCAGACCAATGTGTTGTCCTTAGTGATGTTACGGTACTGTCACAGTCACCCAAATATCAAGTCAGTATATCACAAAATGTATTCTTTTTTCGATTTCAGATACATGAAACCAATTCAGAACATTTTGGAAAACTTCTTTGCATTTTTCGGTTTTCCTGAGGGTCCTGTTACCGGGACACATGTTCACTGAATCTGAATTGGCTCAGAATTGCACTTTCATTCTTTCCCAACCCAAGTTCCAATAGCCATAACGTTTTTAATTTTCTGTTCATATTGCCATATGAGGGCCACATTTTTTGCGAGATAAGTTGTACTTTTTAATGGCACCATTTACCATGTCCCAAGTTTTTTGGGTTTTGATATTACAGCGTTCATGGTGCGCTAAAAAATTACATGAGGTCCTTATTCTGTGCCTCAATCCAAATACAGTGATACCAAATGTACAGTTTTTTTGTTTTACTACTTTTAAAAAAAACATTGAAAAAAAAAATCTAAATTTTCTTAGCATCGCCATTTTCTGACAGCCATAACTTTTTATATTTCCATCCAGAGAGCTGTATGATGGCTTGTTTTTTTCCGAACGAACGGTAGTTTTCATTGGTACTATTTTTGGGGGGGACCAAAAATGGCAAATCGCATGTTTTAAATTTTTTTTACGTTACGGCGTACACTGTGCAGGACAACTATTTTTATATTTTAATAGTTGAGACATTTTTGGACACAGCGATGCCTGTTATGTCTAATTTTTATTGTTTATATATTAAAATATATGTCAAATTGGGAAAGGGGTGTGATTTAGACTTTTAATCTGTTTATGTTTTTGTTTTTTTGGTTAAGCTTTTTAACAGTAGCTTTTAGCCCCGTAAGGCTTGTATCACATCTGCGTTAAGCAGATCCGGCAGGCTTTTCCAGCTAGGAACAACCTGCCGGATCCGTCCCTGCTGGGTGCAACTGTAGTGGGGACTCGCAGAGAGAAGGTGTTGCAATTACGCGAGAGCTGCGCTTAGTGAGAAGTAAAAATATGAATATATAATGGCGCTTGGGGCCATAATGAGCCCCTCATTGACATCGTTCCCAGGGCTGTCGACCCAAACGCCCCTATTATAATCCACCATTTGCTGTAGCCTCCAACCAGGAGACCAGTATGGCTGTTACCCAGAGGACAGGAGAGAGGCAGTGAGGTAGATCAGTGCAGAGAGCAAAGAACGTTCCACAGTGAAACCCTGCCCTGAATCCTGGCAGGAGCATAGCATGGCAGAATAAAACTTCATATCCATACCACTCCTGATAATAAAAAGCTTCACAAAAAAGGTGTGTTTGTACTATTCTCCCCAGCCCCTACTTAGTTCTGTCAAGAGTTTAGTATGGTCAAACTTCTGACAGATTCCCTTTCAGAGGGCGTGCTTGGTAGATATATTGGCAGAGCCAAAGAAACGTCTCCTTTGATTTTTGGGAAAATTTAAACAATGGTGGGTGTTCTATTTTGGCAACCAAGCTGAAACTTATTTTGGACCACTGGATACAACCTAGTTGTCCTATAATTAGAAGGTGCACATATGGTATGTTTGCCCCTTCTCATAACATCAGCTTACCGTGAGAACATCCAGAATACTCAGAAGACTGTGGACGTTGTCACCAGGAGCTATGGACTTCATGCAATGTCTGGTACCGTCCTTTGAAGAAGATAAAGATTTTTTTAGATGATTTCATGAAATGTATCGGGTGTAATGAGCTCATGAGGTTAGTAGATGAGAGGACTGTGATGTCCTACTGTCAAAACCTCGGACTAGATGGAGTATTGCTTGTTCACGTGATCGTAGAATTTAACTCACCTTTAGACAGGTCATTAATATCAGACACTCTGCACCTCCAGCCATCAATTCTTTCCAGCAGACACTTGCAATGAAATCTAAACAGTGGAAGAAGCCGGAAGCAGAAGGGTCCGTCCACTTTGTAGTGGTTGCGCCTGGGTACTGCAGCTTATCTACCATTGACTTCAGTACGTCAGCACGGCCACAACACAGTGCACAGAGCCTTCGGCTTTTGTCTCCATCCACTGTTAGTTCGCTGCGGTGGGAGTGCCCGGTGTCGGACTCCCACAAATCGGACATTGATGACCTATCCAGAGGATTAGTTATTAATATGTAAGAGCTGACACGCCTCTTTAACTCCCACAGGAACAAAAGGATCAAGCATGTTGAAATCCAACAGTCCAATCCTTCTTTCCAACGACATCTGCCATCATTATAAAGTTGGAAAAAAGCTCATACAAAGTTGGAAAGAACCCCATACATATCAACCTATATGGCCACCATAACAAAATACAATTCTAGCAGATTCTAGGAGGTAGGTGCGTGTGCCCTAGAGGGAGGGGGCGAAGGAAAGGGCATACAGGGAGTCATGTACCCCAGGTGGCAGGAGGGAGGGGGTGAAGGAAAGGGCACACACGAGTCATGTACCCCGGCTGGCAGGAGGGAGGGTATGAAGGAAAGGACATACAGGAGTCATGTTCCAGGGGTGCTAGGTTGGAGGGGGTGAAGAAAAGCATTTAACGGATACATGTACCCTGAGTGGCAGGAGGTGAACGAAAGGGCATACAGAAGCCATGTGCCCTGGGTGGCAGGAGGGAGGGGGTGAAAGAAAGGGCATACTGGAGTCATGTGCACCAGGTGGCAGGAGGGAGGGGGTAAAGGAAAGGGCATACCATAGTCATGTGCCCCAGGGGGCAGGAGGTGAAGGAAAGGGCATACCGGAGTCATGTGCCCTGGGTGGCAGGAGGGAAGGAGTGAAGGAAAGGGCATACTGGAGTCACATGTCCTTGGTGGCAGAAGGGAGTGAGTAACGGAAAGGGCGCACAGGAGTCATGTGCCCCGCGTGGCAGGAGGAGGGCGGTGAAGGAAAGCCTAAGTAGAACTTATCTGTAATGTTGACTGAACCTTCCTGTAATCTTACAGAACAATTCACACGGCGTATGGAATGGTTGCCGCCATGCCAAGTATAAGTCTTACTGGATCAGTGAGCGAGAGCTCCAGTCTGCCTTCCAGGACTATGTAAATACTGGAGTCAGGCTGTCCAGGGCAGAAGACCAAATGTCCGGGCTCATAATACTCAGACACCACGTGTTGACACAACGACAGGAAGAGAGGTCGCTCAAAGTGTCCCAGCACACTAGACAAGACAAGAAAAGCAGGAGGAAGACGATATGAGAGATGGTTACAGAGGTGAAGCATTATTAACTTCCCACCGTCCTGTGCCTCGAGATAAGGTCTACACAGGACACTGAGGAGGAACCTGCACCACAATATCATGGGGACTGTGCATCTCACCGGACACTTTTCAGCATGTAAAGCACTTCGGGGGGCAAAGCCGGGGTCTCTGATTCAGACGGGTGGCTGAGGAGAGGACTAGGCATGGACTCTTGGTGATGTTGGGAGGGTTCCCACCCCCCCCGGCGAATCCTGCAATAAAGGAGGCTGTAGGCCATCATGTCATTCATATATAGGAGACCACACCATTTCTACCTTTCTTCACCTCTGTTTCATGCTCAGCACCTTCTTCCTCTTCTTACTCTGCCAAAAAGATAAATTTATTTCATCTGGGTGGAAAAATGTGCCCAGAGGTTAGCACAACCGCCTCGGGTCTCGAGTGCAAATCTAACCAGGCAGTCATATGCATTACAGTTTTCTATAGGTCCACACTCCACAAATATCCTCTCCTGACATGTCTGTTTTAGTGACTACTTGCATTCTCTGCGTAATAACAATTCTGGAACGTCTATTCTTATGGTTCTATGTTGTGCCGTTCCTTTATTATTCCTAATAGAAGTTATGAATGAATTGCTAGCAGTCTGCAGTAAGGGTACAGAGGGGTGGTAACCAGTTGGGGGGTGTCCCTGCACAGTTTCGCTCTATCCAGTCAGTGCTGCCAGTGTCAGACAGTGCAGGGACACACCCCCAACTGGCTAACACCTGTAACAGTGGTTGTGGATCGCGGGTGTTCGCCTACTCACCACCGCAGCACTGCCCTCCCTGGCTGCCTCTGTCATTGCCAGCGTCCAGCTTCATTACAGGGCAGGTAGCAGCGGTGATCTGCTGCCGGTGTCTCTCCATGCACTGCTCCTTCAGATGCTGTACCTTCTGAAATCCACTCCACAGTTTCCTTTCTGCCCTGGACACAGCATGCCTTCTAGCCTGTTTCCTGGAGCACCTTGGTAAGGGCCAGCGCGGATCACGTCTTGTGATGTAAGGCTAGTTTCACACTTGCGGCAGGACGGATCCGACAGGCTGTTCACCCTGTTGGATCAGTCCTGCCGCTATGTCGCCGTGCCGCCGCTCCGTCCCCATTGACTATAATGGGGAAGAGTTCCGACACAGCAGCGCAAAGCAGAGGCCGCCAGGCTAAAAAGTCAGACATGTTGTAGTTTTAGTCCGGTGGCCTCTCGCCGTACACTGCCGTGCTGCGCCGGAACTCTGCCCACATTATAGTCAATGGGGACCGAGAGGCAGTCCGGCGGCACGGCGAAATAGCTGCAGGACGGATCCGACAGGGTGAACAGCCTCTCGGATCCGTCCTGTCGCAAGTGTAAAACTAGCTTAAGGGTTTTGCACATGTGACCTGTACGGCTAATACCAGCCATCCTGCACCTATTTTAGTGGTCCAGTCCCCTTTCCAGGTGCCTGAGCGTCAAAGGTCCTTGTGTCCTGCAAAGGTTGCTGTTATCTGTGCTTGTAGTCCTGTATACCTGATCCGTGTTTGTGTTTCTGGACTCTGCTACCTGTTTGATACTTACGTGCTTTGCCTCCACTCTCTTGTTGCCGACCCCGACTTCCTGCCCTGCCCTATTGCTTGTCTGACTTCGCCTCTGCTTCATCCTTTGGTCCTGCACTGTTGCTCCTGGTTACGACTCTGCCTGCTGACTACGTCTGTACCTCTGGTACCTCCTGGTCCACCTGGACTAGCTCCCTCGTGTGCCAATCCACCTCAAGAGGTAGCGACCTGGTTTTCCCCTCAGAAAAGTCTATCCCCACCATCAGGGGTACTGTGAAGAACGAGGGGTTCACTTAGACAACTTCGTTACAGGAGGTTGGTTGTGTGCACAGTGGGTTCACACCCGCTGGTTCATGACAACACCTCTCTGTACCCTTACTGCAAACTGCTAGCAATTCATTCACTAGCAGGAATAATAGAGGAATGGCACAGCACAGAGTCACAAATAGATGCCCCAGAACAGTTATTCCATGGAGAATGCAAGTAGCTGTTAAAACAGGCATATCAGAAAAGGAAGGTGACAGGACCTCTTTAAAAAGGACCTGTCACCTCTCCTGACATGTCTGCTTTAGTAACTTCTTGAATTCCACGTCATAAGGCTACTTTCACACTAGCGTTAAAGTTTTCCGGTATTGAGTTCCGTCCTAGGGGCTCAATACCGGAAAAAAAACGCTTCAGTTTTATTCTAATGCATTCTAAATGGAGAGCAATCCGTTCAGTATGCATCAGGATGTCTTCAGTTCAGTCACTCTTACGGTATTTGGCCAGAGAAAATATCGCAGCCTGCTGTGGTATTTTCACCGGCGAAAAATCCAGAACACTTGCCAGAATGCCGGATCCAGCATTATTTTCCATTGCAATGTATTAATGCCGGATCCGGTACCAAGTGTTCTGGAAAACAGAACCGGTTTTCCGGTCTGTGCATGCGCAGACCTTTAAAAATATGAAAAAGATAAATACCGGATGCGTTTTTCCGGATGACACCGGAGAGACCGATTCGGTATTTCTATGCATTTGTCAGACGGATCCGGAAACAAATGGTATCCCTTTGCACGTGGATTTCCGGATCCAGCAGGCAGTTCCGGCAAGCTTACCAAATAGCTGAATGAAGGAGCTGAAGAACTCCAATGAGCGCCGTGTCACCTTCATTGGTTACCAGATTTCCAGGAACAGCGCCACTCATGCCCACAGGCTGAGTCTAGTATTGCAGCTCAGTCCCAATCACTTTAATGAGCTGCAATGTCATATCTGTGATGCATCTGGGTGAAAATTGTACAATAAAGAAAATACATTTAATGTTACCCTGTGAGGAATCTTCTGTATTGGCCGCCTTGGAGTTTCAGGTAGTGGAGGGTCTGTGGAGAATGACATAATACATGCATCATGATTATGAAAGTTGTGTCAAATATTTTATGGACCTCAAATCCTCAAATAGCTAATAGGTATGATGTAGACCTAAATTATCTAAAGAACACCATTTACTGTCTATGAGGTCTGGGAAATAAGAAGCAGCTTACAATGGCGGTGATCATTATAATTTTAATACTATAGCTTCCTCTAGTGGAAAAGCCTGTGATGTGCAGTAAGTTCTATTTACTGGTTGTGGTTACCCTTAAGGCCTCTTTCACACTTGCGTTCTGAGGATCTGGCAGGCACTACCGTCCCGCCAGATCCGTCAGAACGCAAGTCGCCTGAAAGCATTAGAAGACTAATCAGGATCCTGATCAGTCTTCGAAATGCTTTCAGGTTATTATGGCAGCCAGGACGCTACTAAAGTCCTGGTTGCCATAGTAGTAGTGGGGAGCGGTATACTTACCATCCGTGCAGCTCCCGGGGCGCTCCAGAATGACGTCAGAGCGCCCCATGCGCATGGATCACGTGGTCCATGCGATCACGTGATCCATGCGTGTGGGACGTCCTGACGTCACTCTGGAGCGCCCCGGGAGCCGCACGGATGGTAAGTATACTGCTGCCCCGCTCCCCACTACATTTTACCATGGCAACCAGGACTTTAGCGTCCTGGCTGCCATGGTAACCATTGAGAAAAAGCTAAACGTCGGATCCGGCGATGCGCCGAAACGACGTTTAGCTTAAGGCCGGATCCGGATTAATGCACTTCAATGGGCATTAATTCCGGATCCGGCGTTACGGCATGTCTTCCGGATTTTTGAACGGAGACAAATCCGCAGCATGCTGCGCTTTTGTCAACGTCCAAAAAACGTTCACATACTGAACGGAAGACATCCTGATGCATCCTGAACGTATTTCTCTCCATTCAGGATACATTAGGATAATCCTGATCAGTATCTTTCCGTCCTAGAGCCCCGAGGACGGATTTCTAGGACGGAAAGCAAAAACGCTAGTGTGAAAGGGGCCTAAGTTTTTTTATGAAACTCACTGGGGCACCATTATTTATTTTTATTGAAAATGCACCTGTATTGGAGGCATTTGTGCCTCTTTCTCCTATTTTTAATTTTATAGACTAATTCAGAAGTTTTCTAACTTTTGTGCCTATTCCCTGACCTATTTATGTAGGTGTTCCTGATTTAGTCACAAAAACAGTTAAATCTGTGCTCCACTCCAGGGCTAGCGTACTTTTCTTTGTTGACTTTGAGTGGCAAATTGCGCAAAAGTTTTCCTTAAAATTCGCACTTTCATGGAGACATGCGCCTATTCTCATTTCACTTGTGCAACATTTTTATGCGCATAGTAATTAGACCAGTCTTAATGAATCTGAACCTGTCATACTAAAAAAGATCCACCAGAGGTCAGACTAATAGCAATACGCCTAGTCTAATTCATGAAGTGCTGTACGACTTTTCATAAATACTATGCAAAAGAAAGGCAGATGAAGCAAATCCACCTGTCTAATTTTACACCTCAAAACATGGAGCTCGATTACTATGCTTCACTGAATCAAAGAGGTTTTCCCACCACAAAAAGTGATGCAAATCACTGAGAAAAACTTCCTAAAATATAACTTTTAATGAAAATCAATCAATAAAAAACATCCCATAGAGCAAAAATGATGCTATCAAAGTCCCACCTAACAGACACACATTACACAGGAAAAAACCACCAGTATAGAGCAGTAAAAAGGGAGGGGAAGATCGTATGAATTGATCAGATACTAATCACATCACTATCTATCCCTAAAAAATCCCTCAAAAAACTGCTCACCTTGATGGTAGGGACCGTCTGTCTTTGAACCTTGGCTATGAATTCCCTGTGAGTCCCTCTGCTAATAAACGAATTACCAACTTTCTATATAACATCGATTGATATATCTGCTAAAAATCCAAACCGTGGTATGGCATAAATCCCTAATCCATCCCGACGCGTTTCCCCTTGTAATAAAACAAGGTTCCAATGGGGACCAAAGTGATAAAGTATTCACCACTTTATCAGGTGGTTCTTTCCTGCGTGATGTGTGTCTGTTAGGTGGGACTTTGATAGCTTCATTTTCATCCTATGGGGCGTTTTTTATTGATTGATTTTCATTAAAAGTTATATTTTAGGAAGTTTTTCTCAGTGATTTGTGTTATGATTGGCTTCTTCCTTACCTTATCCTTGTTCAGTGATAGTCTGGCACAAAAAGTGATGGCCTGTAATATTCATTACAGAAGATTTCAGTATGTCCCAGTGCAGTGTTACCACCTGCAGGCCTGTATTGGGATATACCAGCAATCAGCATCAGAGCCTCATGCAGGCTCTGGGCTATTACTACAGTGTAACAGCTTCCCCGATCTCAGCAAAGGGAGGTTGTTACAAGCAATAAGAGCACAGATTCTGCATTTTCTCCCTTCAGCCGCCATGGTTACATGTGTAAAACAGCAGGCACCCAGCAGCTATGATGAGGCAGGCGGGCCCCAAGAGAAGGCGCCATCTTTAAAGACCCGACATGTGACATATTATGATGTCACACATTGGGAAAGGGTTAAACAGAGCCATAAGCACAGCTCCGTTTAAAGTGTAGAGGCCGTGCCAGGTTGCTGCAGATGAGCTCCCAGTCCACTTTCTATCCTATTGTTGAATGGGGCAGTAAGTGTCTGCAGCATTTAGTACTTGTGGTGCACATCCTCCGCACCAGAATTCTGCCCTAAACTGCATTTGCAATAGTATAGGTTGATGGTTAAAAACTATTTGAAGTACTTGAACATTTCTGTGATGGAAATCTAAGAAAGTAATGGTAATACAAGAACAAGAACCAACTCATGTTCCTCAGGGGCGGAGTCAGAGGCATGACTTGAAACTCCTAAGCCTCAAAGGACCTTTGGGCCCCATCAGATACCAGGGGGTGCGACTGCTACCTCTGCAACTCCTCAACCTATGCCCCTGGGTGGGGATACATATGATAGGACTCACCTGATTTTTGACTTTGTGATAACCACTGGATGAGCCACAATAAGCATACGCCACCTGCGAGGAGTCCTGCCCCCACGGTGTAATTTGTCACTGTGAAATCCTGAGGGGAATAAATTCCTGGTTACATATGAAGATAACGTGTAAGAATGGTGCTGACTCTGCACGGTCTACACTAGGAGTGCTGACATTTTTGTGGTTGTGTGTTACCGATATTTGGGAACAAGGAGGTGGATCAACAAAATGGATGGAGAAGCGTCATAGAAATTGAACTTTTTAGGGAAACATTTCTGTTGGTCAATCTTTACCACAAACAACCTTATCACAAAGAACTGAGAGGTCACCGTTTTATGGAGAATTAGATTTAGGCCTCATGCACACGACCGTATGTGTTTTTTGCGGTCCGCAAACTGCGGATCCACAAAAAACAAGCTGTTCTGCGTTCCATTCCCCAATTTGCGGAACGGAACGCGGCCCATTGTAAAAATGTCTATTCTTGTCTGCAAAACGGACAAGAATAAGACATGCTCTATTTTTTGGGGGGGCCACGGAAGGGAGCAACAGATGCGGACAGCACTCGGAGTGCTGTCCTCATCTTTTGCGGCCCCATTGAAGTGAATGGGTCCGCGCCCCCGAGCCGCAAAATATGCGGCTTGGACGTGGACCAAAACAAAGGCCGTGTGCATGAGGCCTTAGGGTGAGGCAGTGTTATTTGTACACTGTATGGTTATAGAGATGAGCGAATTTTACAAAAATTCTATTTGAACACTTCGCCGAATTTTTTCAAGACATTTGCTTGGTTGAGTGTGTAAAAACTCTTACTACTATCTCCCTACACTGTCCCTGCACTCTCCCTATCCAATATTTCACAATTAAAAGCTTTTAGCAATACCGTCCCTAGCGCTTGTCACATCTCTCTCTCCCTTTGCTCAGCTCAGGGTCAAATGGCGGAGACTGTGTGAGATGAGGATTTTAAAGGGCTGTGACATTACAGGGGCTGGCTAGCTGCTGATTGGCTGTCTGCACGGCATTATGTGATCTTGCGTTCCTGGGCTTCTTACTTTCACTTTGTAAAACGTGTAGCTGCCATTTTATGAAAAAACCTATTCGTTATCACGAAGCGAGAGGAAATTCGGATTCATTGCAAATATAATTTTTTGTAAACTGATCTGATCGAATTCCGCTTCGGATGCTTCGATTCGCTCAACAAAAGCTATAATATTTGGGCACTGTATGGTTATCCTTAAGGAAAGGAGGGTTCAATATAAAGTTCCACACAAGGCACCATCCAAATTTAAAGAGGACCTGTAACCTTCCTGACATGTGCGTTTTAGTAACTACTTACATTACCCTTTATTACTCCTGCTGGAAGTTATGAATGAATTGCTAGATGTTTTCAAAGAAGATCCAATTGGGGGAGGGATCCTGCACAGTCTGACACTATCCAGTCAGAGCTGCCAGGGTCAGATCGTGCAAGGACACACCCCTAATTGGCAAGACCCAGATGGAGCTTCATTGCAGACTGCTATCGATTCATTCATAAATTTCTAGTGGGCATAATAGAGGAATGGCACAACAAGAGACAAGAAACAGATACTCTAGAATTATTATTACATAGGGAATGCAAATAGTTACTAAAACAGACATGTCCAGAGAGGTGACAGGCCCTCTTTAAGGCAGACGAGCAGCTGTAACTTTTAGGGGAATTCCTAGCAATAAGCGTTCAATTTCTCTGCAGCACCACCACAGGAGAAATCAAGTGTTACACAATGACCACCAAGTCAATGTATGGTCTGTGTAATGCAGGACAGAACAAGTCCTCCTGTCACTAAGTCACATGGCTCTTGATGGACATGTCACCGCTGCAGCCATTCATGGGCTGCAGTGGTACACATGACTCCCATCCATACTGGAAGTTTACAAGTGGGCTCCAGCATGCGGAGTGGTGGATAGAAGAAGCTAGAATGAAAGAGTGGGAAGCTGATACAGGGCCGGCGCGTCCTATAGGCGGACTAGGCGCCGGCCCCCCTCATGCAGCAGCCGCCCTAGCACTCTATAGAGAGCCTCAGGCGGCTGCAGCAGTGCGCAGGCCTGGCGCGTCCATGAGGGCGCACCATGAAGAGAGGGACTGACAGGAGGGAAGAATTCAGCGCTCCCTCCTGTCAGTCCCTCTGTTGTAGCGTGGCCGAGCTCTGTCCGAGCTTCCTGTACCCGGCTGGACTGACAGGAAATGCTCACTTAGTGTGCACTGCCTTTCAGTCTGGCCGGGTACAGGAAACAAATGCTCCTGTACCGCGGACAGGACAGAGCTCGTCCATGCTACACTAGAGGTAAGGGGGGGTGAGAGAAGAGAGTGACAAGGGAGGGAGGGGGGTTGAGAAAGAGAGTGACAAGGGAGGGGGGGAATGAGCGTGACAAGGGAGGGGGGGAGTGAGAGTGAAAAGGGAGGGGGGGAATGAGAGTGACAAGGGAGGGAATGAGAGTGACAAGGGAGGGAATGAAAGTGACAAGGGAGGGAATGAAAGTGACAAGGGAGGGAATGAAAGTGACAAGGAAGGGAGGGGGGAATGAGAGTGACAAGGAAGGGAGGGGGGAATGAGAGTGACATGGGAGGGAGAGGGGGAATTAGAGTGACAAGGGAGGAAGGGGGGGAATGAGAGTGACAAGAGAGGGAGGGAGGGGGGAATGAGAGTGACGAGAGAGGGAGGGAGGGAATGAGAGTGACAGGAGAGGGAGGGAGGGAATGAGAGTGACAGGAGAGGGAGGGAGGGAGGGGGGGAATGAGAGTGACAAGAAGGGGGAGAGAGTGACAAGGGAGGGGGGGTAAGAAAGAGAGTGACAAGGGAGGGGTGGTGAGAAAGAGACTGACAAGGGAGGGGTGGTGAGAAAGAGAGTGACAAGGGAGGAAGGGGGGATGAGCGTGACGAAGAGAGTGACAAGGGCGGGAGGGAGAAGAGAGTGACAAGGGCGGGAGGGACAAGAGAGTGACAAGGGAGGGAGGGACAAGAGAGTGACAAGGAAGGGAGGGGGGAGAAGAGAGTGACAAGGGAGGGAGGGGGGGGAGAAGAGAGTGACAAGGGAGGGGGGGGAGAAGAGAGTGACAAGGGGGGGGGGAGATTGACATCCATCACACGCACACACAATGCAACCCTTACACACAAAGACAATGCACCCCTTGCACACATACACAGAAATACACAATGCATCTCTTATGCACACTGAAACACAATGCACCCCTTTCACACACTGAAACACAATGCACCCCTTTCACACATATACTGCATCCCTTACATACACAGAAGCATACCTTGCAGCCCTTACACATACAAACACAGATTCACACAACGCATTCTGTACACACATTCAGAAACACACAATACATACCTTTTGCACAAACTTCTTTCTATCCCTTTCATGAAAACACACTGCATCCACTACACAAACTGCTATCCCTATACACTACATTCCATAAGCACACACATTAGATTCTCTACAGCAATACATAACACGTCCCCCACACACTTCACCCACTGTGAACAAACTCATGGGTGGAACATGTAGGTGGACTTATGGGTGGGCCTTATGGGCATACTCACCGTCAGGCCCTGGGGCCTAGACCTTGAGCTATGTAAAGGGCCCCAGGGCCTGCCCTGAGCTGATATGTTTCTCTTCAGGTCTGGTGGGGAATGGAAACAGTTATTTGCTAAAAAGCTGGAGAACCCCTTTTAATTGGGACTGTTTCTGGGACCATCAGAAGGATTCTACTGGGTTTCTACAAAGAACCCAAAAATTGAGGTCTAAAATCTCTTTATGACACATGACAAGCGAAAACACTGTGCCTCATACTTACCAAGTCAATTTCAAGTAATTTCAGCCCTTCCTGCATCACATGACCGACCATCCTGCCCGAAGAGGAGACCTTCTATACGGCAATATCCTGGTCAATTAAATTGGAGACAGCGTCAATGATTTGGTTTCTGTGGAGAATCAGGTGACGGGTCCAGGATGCCAAAGCGGATCTGACACCATAATGTGCCCTTTTTAAAAAAAACTTTTTAATTTTATAACCTGTCAGCTGCTTGGGACCCACTATGTGAGCCATAGCACCTCCTTTTCTGGTGGACTCAATCCGATCTTGTATTACATGGACTGACATTCATCAGAATGGCCAGCACGTAATATTACATTTCCCCTGCAGCAGCCACCACAAGGGAAATGCCAGGCAAAGCCAGCTGATTGTCCAGGGAGCCACATTCTGGAATGGATTGTCTCCAATGAGACAACCCCTTTAAGATATAGTAGGCTGTTGTATTCAGGAGAAGAGTGCTCCTCTCACATCCTATTAGTAGTATTCTAACAATTAAAGGGGTTCTCTAGGATTTTGATATTGATGACCTATCCTCAGCTGGTAACTGCAGTACTGCTCCCATTGAAGTAAATGGGGGCAGTGCTGCATTCACGAGCTCCGTCCACTAGAGAACAGGCAGAGCTGTGTAGTTCTGGCGCCACTCCTGAACAGCTGACCTGTGGTGGGGTGGGATGTCAGACCCCCGCTGGTCTGAAATTAAAGACCTATCCTCAGCTGGTAACTGCAGTACTGCTCCCATTGAAGTAAATGGGGGCAGTGCTGCATTCACGAGCTCCGTCCACTAGAGAACAGGCAGAGCTGTGTAGTTCTGGCGCCACTCCTGAACAGCTGACCTGTGGTGGGGTGGGATGTCAAATCCCTGCTGGTCTGAAATTGATGACCTATCCTCAGCTGGTAACTGCAGTACTGCTCCCATTGAGGTGAATGGGGGCAGTGCTGCATTTACGAGCTCCGTCCACTAGAGAACAGGCAGAGCTGTGTAGTTCTGGCGCCACTCCTGAACAGCTGACCTGTGGTGGGGTGGGATGTCAAATCCCTGCTGGTCTGATATTGATGTCCTATCCTGAGCATAGGTCATCAGTAACAGATTTCTGGACAACCCCTCTAAGCTTTAGCCACACAGGTCGACGACTGGGCCAATTACCAGTAACAACTGCTCATATGAACACTGGTTCGTATTCATTTTTCTGTCTACATGTGGCAGTGATCACCTGAATAATGAGCAAATCGCCAACGCAACACATGAGGTTTTCAGAAGTCCATTCACATGCAATGAAAAAAAAAATGTTATAAAAAGTTACCAGTTGGGGGTTATGCTTCTTTCACACGAACAATACAGTGTGTATGTCAGGATCTGTTCAGGAAAAGTCATGGTTTTGCACGTGAGTTCAGTTTTTTTCGCTGTTGCGTTCAGTGTGTGTCTTTTCTGTCCGAATTGTATCTCGGAGTGCATGTGTTTTTTACGCTCGCCAATAAAAAACTGAAGAGTAACAATCTACATCTCCCAGCAATCATCAGTGAAAAACGCATTGCATCCGTTTCCTATTCACTTCTATGGAGCCAGGGTTGTGTGAAAAATGCACAATGTAAAACATGCTGTCATTTTTCCTGAACGCAAAGATGCTGCGTGGAATGAACCGGTCAGGATTTAGTCCGGACGCTATGCGTTCACTACACGCATCGCATCCAGATGGAAAACTCACTAGTGTGTAAGAGGTCTTACACTGGCATCACTGATTGGATAATCTCAGATTGTGGAAAGACACACGGCCTACTGGTAACACCCAGCTGGACCTTAGATGTAAACTGCTAGCAATTGATTCATAACTTCCAGCTGGAATAATAAAGGCATGACATATCATGGAATTATTATTAGATGGGGGATGCAAGTTGTTACTAAAACAGACATGTCAGGACAGGGGAGAGTTCCTCTGATCTTTATCCCATAACGACCAATCAGATTCCACCTTTCTTTTTTCACAACTCCTTTAGAAAATGAAAGGTGGAATCTGATTGGTTGATATGGGCAACTAAGGCTCAGTTCACACTTCAGTTATTTAATCAGCTATTGTGAACCAAAACCAGGTGCAGGTCAAAAACACACAGGAGCAGATCTTTCCATTATACCTTATCTCTGGGTACGCTTTGGTTTTGGTTCACAATGAGGGAGATTTACCAAAACTGGTGTAAAAGAAAACTGGCTTAGTCGCCCATAGCAACCAATCAGATTGAGCCTTTCATTTTTCAGAGCTCCTTTGGAAAATAAAAGACGGAATCTGATTGGTTGTTAGGGGCAACTAAGCCAGTTTTCCTTTATACCAGTTTTGATAAATCCCCCCAATATAACTAATGGAAATAACTGACCAAATAACTGAAGCGTGAACTCAGCCATAGCCAGTTTTCCCTTAAACTCATTTCGATAAATCTCCCACCCAGTGTAAAATCCTGGTGAATCTGTAGCCCAATCCCTTCTCATGTAACACACCTGCTGATTTTACCACACGTTTCTGGAAAAATTCCACCAAATGCCTCATGCACACGACATTGGTTTTCAATGGGTCCGTGGAAAACTCGGAAAATGCACCGTTTGTCGTCCGCGATTCCAGTCCATCAAAAAAATATAACCTGTCCTATTCTTGTCCGTGAAAAACGGTTCACGGACCCATTCAAGTCAATGGGACCGTGAAAAAATGTGGATGGTCATCCGTGTTCCGCGTCCGTTTTTTTTGCGGATCCCTTGGCAGGCACTTGGCAAAAATTGTCAGCCTGTCTTTTGGTAAAATCTTTTGGGTCGTGACCGATAAAAAAAAACGGAAGACACACGGAAACACAACGGAAGGCAAAAACGGACACGGATCACTGAACAACGGAACACCTTTTTGCGGACAGCATAAAAAAACGGTTGTGTGCATGAGGCCTTAGCCCTAGTGATAAAAGGCAAACCAACCCATGTACAACGCATCATTTCACCGATCAAACTATTACATGGTACGAAACCCCTTAACTACACTAAAATTCCTTAAATCCAGCCTTTAATGGGGTCCAACAGGCGTAAGACACGCGAAAAGTATCTAAGACCATGTTCACACAGTGAGAAATCCTAAATTCGCTATTGCTAATGTAATATGAAATCAGTAAAAAGTGAGGGGGTGAAGACTATACAGCAAGTGGAACATTGTATTATTTTCTGCAGAGCATTGCGCCTTCACCTAACTAAAGCTGTGCATGCTTTACTATATGATAAACAGGCACAGAGGAGTAAGCAGACCCCTGCAGACTATTACACCCCCTCCCATGTCTGGCAGTAGCTCCCGCTCACAGAAGGACACCGTTCACCTCTTACCTCACTCGCTCGACCTTCTTTTGACTTTATTATCAAGTCTCAGCCACTACTGGTGACATCATGGGCAGTGCTGGGCAGGGACTGCAGCCATAATTGGGTGGCATAGTAAACACCAGCACGATTACTCCACCCAGGATCCCTGTATATGGGCGGACATGTGCCAGCTGACTACACCAGCGCTTGTAAATACCAAGGGCAGCTCATTCATTAAAGGGACACGACCTAAAGTCGAAGAGGCACAATTACTATGGTGTCTGCGCGTTTTTAGGCGTCAAAATGCTGTTTTAGAACGTAGAATTATTTTTTTTATTCGCATTTACTACTGAAAACTAGTGTTGAGCGAACTTGTTTTTTAGGTTCTGAGTCCAAAGTTCGGGTTCGGGTTATCGAAGAATCCCGTTATGGATTCCAAATTCCGTTATGGTCTGTGGTAGCGGAATCCATAACGGGATTCTTCGATAACCCGAACCCGAACTTTGGACGCATAACTTAAAATACAAGTTCGCTCAACACTACTGAAAACGTGCCTGTTTTGGGGGCATTTGCACCTCTTTTTTTTTTTCATGCACATGAGCGTATTTTTTATCAGCATCCGTTGCGTTTTTTGAGGGAACCATTCACTTCAATTAGGCTGCAAAAAACGGAAATAACTGAGCGTGCATTCCATGTCCGTTCTGCCCAAAAAAAATCGAACATGTCCTATTATTGTTCGCATTACGGACAAGGATAGGACTGATCTATTAGGGGCCAGCTGTTCCGCAAAATGCGGAATGCACACGGCCGGTATCCATGTTCCATTCACACAACCGTATTTTTGCTCTTCATCAGATCCACATCAGACGGATTTATTTCAATGGGGCAGCAAAAAATGCGGACAGCACACCGTGAGATGTCCGCATCTGTATGTCCGTTCGGCGGCCCCGCAAAAAAGATAGAGCATGTTCTAATCTTGTCTGTTTTGCGGAGCAGAATAAGCTTTGTTACTATGGGTCCGCCAAAAAAAAAAAAAAAACGCTTGCAACACGGACATCACATGAACATCATCTGTATTTTTTGCGGATAGTGTTTTGCGGACTACAACATACATATAGTTGTGTGAATGCACCCTAATTTAACTTTTATGCCTATTTTGCGAATTATTTATGTATGTGCCCCTTATTTAATCGCAAAAACAGTCTATTTTTGACTACACTCCGGGGATCGCATACTTTTCTTCATCTGTTTTGAGTGGCGAGTTGCACCAGAATTTCACGGAGAATTGCGCCAATTCTCAGATCACTTGTGCAGCATTTTCATAAGCGTACTAATGACACCAGCCTTAGGCCCCTCTTACAAGTGAACCCATAGCACCCGCGCTGAATCCGGACCCATTCATTTCAATGGGTCTGTGTACATGAGCGTTGATTTTCACGCATCAGTTCTGCGTTGCGTGAGAATCGCAGCATGTTCTATATTCTGCTTCAGTCAAAAACGCATTGTAAGGGCTCACGCACACAACCAGCCAAGCCTGTATTGTGGCCCACAAACAGCGGGTCTGCAAAATACGGGCCCCGGCTGTTCTGGCATCACATCACGAATGCAGACCCATTCACTTGAATGGGTTTGCAATCCGGTAGGTCAGTGCGGAAAGGAGGCACGGAACCACTACAGAGTGCACTCCTTTGTTGCGTTGCGGACCTTCAGATGCGGATCGCGGACCCCATTTAAGTGAATGAGTCCGCGATCCGCATGCGGCGGCCCCACAGTCAGTGCCTGTACATTGCGGTCCGCAGTACGGGCCCGGCCGGGCACACGGTTGTATGCATGAGCCCTAATCCAGATGTAATCTGGTTGCAATACGTTTTTCACTGATGGTTGCTAGGAGATGTTTAAAAATCTTCCGTTTTTTTTTCACGAGGATGAAAAACGTATCAAAATGGATTGCAACCATCCCAAAAAAAATGAACGCAATTGCAGATGAAACTGACAACTTGCTTGCAAAATGGTGCTTGTTTCACTAATCGCACCCTGACACAATCCGTATCGTTCGTGTGAAAGAGGCCTAACTGAATGTGAACCTGTCGTACTGAAAAAGAACCACTAGAGGTCAGACTAATAGCAATGTGCCCAATTCATCAACTACTGTGAGACTTTTTACCGTAGGTACACACCTAAGCGTTTTACAGCGCGTTCAAACGTGCTGTAAAACGCACATGTGAAAAGCCATGCTTCCCTATGGGCATGGTTCACATTTGGGTGTTTTACAGCGCGTTTGAATGCGCTGGAAAACGCCTAACGCTGTCGCTTCTACTTGAGCTTCTTTAGGGCGTTTTTGTGCGCGTTTCCGTCCATAGAATTGTATTAGAACGCGCAAAGATGAAGAAATGCGCGTTTTCTGTTCCAAAAACGTCGCCGGGTCGTTCTCCGACGCATCCGCAAGAGCAACACTCCACACACCATTGCCGCAACTTGCGTTTGTCTCCTAAACTCCATAGAAATCCACCAAATTAACCACACCAAACTCCAACAGTACAACACTCTCAAACACACCTAATCAATAAAAATCTCAATTTGGCAAACATTCAACACCTTTCATATAGGTAGGCCTGCATTTTTAGTGGATCTTGCACCTGTCAATCACAAAAACGCACGTTCATTAATGGCAAAAACGCGCATAGAATCGCGCGTTTGTCGCGCGTAAAAACGCACGCCTGCAAAACGCTTAGGTGTGTTCCCAGCCTTAGAAGTACTAGGCAAAAGAAAGACGGAGCAAATCCGCCATTACACCGAAAAACAGGCAAGCTTGATAAAAAAAAAAGGCCCAGTGCATCTCAATTTGCTGCTTGGTTGATTGCAACCTATTGTTCTCTGTGATCAGTCATTTCAGATTGGGCAGCGCTCAACAGTAATAAGAGTTACGAAAGATGCAGACAGCACACCGTCTGCTGTACGCGAAAAAATAGAAGACAAGGATTGCACATTTCTACAGATGATTAAAAAAAAAATGGCGGCATGCATGCGGTCAGGATCCTTGGTATGCGGACTGCAAAACACATACAGGCCTCATCATACACACCTCCGTAGAATGCTGTTCTCCTACAGGATACGGACTATAGGTGTACTGCCTCTTTAAAATCAGGAATTCATGTGATAGCGGTATATACGGCATACTATAACTGTAGTGCAGTATATAATCGGCTCTGCGGGTAACAGTAGTATATGAGCTGTGATGGGTTTATTAGTCTAGTTTATAAATCCAAAGAAATCATGTAGACCAATTAATAATTAAAAAAATCGCGCTAAATCAATTACGATAAAAAAAAAGTTCCACACAAAAAAAAAAATTATGGAAATTTGGAACAGCAGGGACACCTGGTGGACAAAAGTAACGAATTAAAGGAATCCTTTTTATTGATGCAATTAATGTGACATGATTTCTTTTGTCTATCAGGTGTCCCTGCTGTCCCAAATATCCATCTTTTTTGTGTTTTTATGGCAATTGATGAATAAAGAATTTGTGCATTTGGTGTACATGATTTCTTTGGATTTGTGCTCAGGCATGTAGCCAACTATTCTAGGTCTAGGTTGCTGGTTAGTCTAGTTTATAGGCAACATTGTGCCCTTTGCTCCACATACGGCTCCATCTTCCTGGGATAGATTTATTTTTGGAGCTAGTGCTGGTCCGGAGCAGCGCGTATGGTATGTACTAGTAAGGGCTCATGCACACGAACGTATTTTCTTGCTGTGTCCGTTCCGTTTTTTTTGCAGACCGTATGCAGAACCATTCATTTCAATGGGAAAAAAAAAAGGAAGGTACTCCATGTGCATTCCGTTTCCATATGTCCTATTATTGTCCGCATTACGGACAAGAATAGGACTGTTCTATTCCGCAAAAAATGGAATGCACATTTTTTCTGGATCGCAAAATACATACGGTCGTGTGCATGAGCCCTAATAGTAATAAACAAAAACACTCTAAATACTGCAAATACATGTGTGATCTGATCTTCTTAAATGGACACATAATATCTTGAAAGTCCTTTAAACCCTTAAGGACCAGGCTCATTTTCACCTTAATTTTAATTTTTTGCAGATCTGACCAGTGTCACTTTAGGCATTAATAACTCTGGGATGCTTTTACCCATCATACTGATTCTGAGATTGTTTTGTCGTGACATATTCCACTTTATGTTAGTGGTAAATTTTTGCCGATACTTCCCTTATTTCTTTGTGAAAAATTCTAAAATTTCATGAAAAAGTCTAAAATTTCGCATTTTTTTAACTTTGAAACTCTCTGCTTGCAAGAAAAATGGACATGCCAAATAAATTATATATTGATTCGCATATTCAATATGTCTACTTTATGTTGGCATCATAAAGTTGACATGTTTTAACTTTTTGAAGACGTTAGAGGGCTTCAAAGTTGAGCAGCAATATTCCAATTTTTCATGAAAATTTCAAAATCAGATTTTTTTTTTTTAGGGACCAGTTCAGTTTTTAAGTGAATTTGAGAGTCTTTATGTTAGAAATCCCCATAAATAACCCCATTATGAAAACTGCACCCCTCAAAGTATTCAAAATGACATTCAGAAAGTTTGTTAACCCTTTAACCTTGGGTTCAGACCTGAGCATTCTAAAAACGCGCGTTTTTGTCACGCGTATTTCAGCGCGTTTTTGCAAATAGGAAACGTGCGTTCGTACGTTCTTGTGATTGACTACTGTGGTGTCAATCACAAAACGTGCGACAAACGACCCAAAATAAGCTCAAGTACTTGTTTATGCGTCGGGCGTTTTACAGCGCGTTCAAACGCGCTGTAAAACGCTCAAGTGAGAACCAGGGCCATAGGAAAGCATTGGTTTTCATGTGTTGAGCGTTTTACAGCGCGTTTGAACGCGCTATAAAACGCTCAGGTGTGAACTTAGGGTAAGTGTTTCACAGGAATAGCTGCAAAGTGGAGGAGAAAATTCAAAATCTCCTTTTTTTTTTTTTACGTTAACATGTTCATTTTTACAAGTTTTAAAAGGAGAAATAGCGCCACAAAATTTGTAGCCCAATTTCTCCCAAGTCAGAAAATACCTTATATGTGGATGTAGAGTGATCTGCGGGTGAACTACATGGCTCAGAAGAGGAGCGCCATTGGGATTTTGGACGTCCAAATGAAAAATGTGAATTTTTACACTAAATTGCTGGTGTTACCTCAAATTTATCATTTTTACAAGGGGTAATAGGAGAAAGAGTGCCAAAAAATTTGTAGCGCTATTTTTCCCGGGTAAGGACATATCCCATATGTGGATGTAAAGTGCTCTGCGGGCAAACTACACAGCTCAGAAGAGAAGGAGCGCCATTGGGATTTTGGACAGAGAATTTTACTGAAATGTTTTTTGGGGCCTGTCACATTTAGGAAGCCCCCATGGTGCCAGAACAGCAAGAAACCCCCACATGGCACACCATTTAGGAAACTAGACATCTCAAGGTACAAAAAAAAAGGGGGATGGTGTCCCTTAACTCTACACAGGTGTTTGGCGCTATGTTGTTAAAGTTGGACGTCCAAATGAAAAATGTGATTTTTTACACTAAATTGCTGGTGTTACCCCAAATTTATCATTTTTACAAGGGGTAATAGGAGAAAAAGTGCCCCCAAAATTTGTAGCCCCATTTCGCCTGAGTAGGGACATATGTGGGAGTAAAGTGCTCTGCGGGCAAACTACACGGCTCAGAAGAGAAGGAGCGCCATTGGGATTTTGGACAGAGAATTTGGGGGTTTAAAATTTGGAAGACTATGGACTCGCGTTTGGTGCGGATCTGCACATACGGATCCGTTCAGATAATACAACAGTCTGCATCCGTTCAGAATAGACCCGCTACAAGCAGCGTTTTGGTGTCCACCTCTGAATGCATTAACACTGGGTTCAGACCTGAGCGTTTTGAAGCCTAGCGTTTTTGGTGCGTTCAAGACTTGCATATAGGCGTGTTTTTTCAAGCGTTTTGGTAAATAGTGTAGGCGCGTTTGACGCGCGTTTATGTGATTGACTGCATAGTTGGCCAATGACCAATGATATAGTTTGGCCAATCTGAGTGCTTTAGAGGTGTGACATTCCATGGTGGCTGATTCAGCATGTTGCAAACTTTGTAAAACGCGCATCCATAGGCGCGTTTTACGCTGCACAAACGCCCGAACAACACGCCTATCGCGTTTCCCATTGAAGTATATTGGCACCAAACGCTCGAAAAAAGCCCGAATTAACGCGAACATACTTGCTTATGCGTCGGACGTTTATAGGCGCCTACGAACGCGCAAAAAACGCGCAAGTGTGAACCACCCTCATTAGAATGCATGGTTCCTTTACGGTTGTGCATTTTTATGTGCGTTCAAAAGCGGCGTTTTACGCGAAAGTGTGAACTGAGTGTAAGGCAAAACTGATCTATTTTGGACCGCTTGTGAGAGCCCTGAACGGATCTCAGAAACGGAAAGCAATTACGCCAGTGTGAAAGTAGCCTGGGGGAAGGGGATTATAAATGTAATACTCCATGGAACTGTGTGCTACTACCTGAAGCAATCGTTAATGCAGAGGCCCGGATGATCGGGGTATGTGTCACACTGAGTGGTGGTGACACACTGCACTTTTTTGGGGACCGTCCCTTCTTTCCAGTATGGGGGACCACACCTGGAAAGTTGGGCACCCACAGCAGGCAGCCTCGGCATTGTCACCGCGTGCCTGCTGAATGATTTCAGCAGGCACTCTGTTCCGATCACCGCCCACCGAGCAGCAGTGATCGGAAATACACAGAGAGTACATGTACGCCCTGTTTCCTTAAGGACTCGGACATCAGGGCGTACCTGTACGCCCTGTGTCATAAGAGGTTAATCCAGCGTCTGGGCAGGATTATCAAATTCTTTGACCTATCGGAACTGTATATAATATTTACTTCTGTATATTTGTATGATCTTGTGGCTCTATAGTATTCCATCGAATATACTTACTGGGGGAGATTTATCAAAATGTGTAAAGTAGAACTGGCTTAGTTGCCCATAGCAACCCATCAGATTCCAGAAAGGTGGAATCTGATTGGTTGCTATGGGCAACTAAACAAGTCTAGCCAACTGATTTTTAAGGCAGATTGTATTACTGGGTAGATGTTTTACCCGGTTACAGCACTACCTGAACTCAGCTATTTCGGCTATATTTATTTGATCTTAGGAGCGTGGTCTAAGATTCAACATTTTATGCAAAAATTGCGCCACATTTCTGCTGTAAAATTCTGTCTCAAATGGCGCCAACCAATATCCAGTACAGAGTCCATCCCTGCTCCACATTTATCATCCAGCCTGAGCCCCCGTGATAAATCTGGTGCCATCTATAACCTTAGTAAATCTGCCCCAATAATTGCTGTGCCTGTGGCCTGTTTCACACAGTCAGTATTTTGCGTCAGTATTTGTAAGCCAAAACCAGAAGTGGAGAGAAAAGGTATATCTAGATCTGTGTTTTGGACCCACTCCTGGTTTTGGCTGACAAATACTGACACAAAAATGCTGATCACATACTGACCGTGTGAAAGAGGCCATTAGATCTATTAGGAGAGCGGACCTGTCCCCAGCGGCTATTAGTCATCCTGCGGACTAAAGCAGGACTTCTAGACCAGCTGTCAGCAGGATAAACCCTATTAAACCAGGCATACTGCCATTTAGGCTTGATCCTGCTAATTAAAACGAAACCTGTCTTGTAGAAATGTAAAAAAATAGCACCTAGTCAGAGTCCACTGTTCATTTTTCAGAGCTTCTTTGGAAAATGAAAGGTGGAGAAGATCACTGCATGTAATAGCAGCAGTCTCCTCCACTGACAAGCAGGCGATTGCCAGGAAAAAAAAAACGCTTCCTTCCCGACATCCGTCTGTGGAGCAGCACAGTGGGTACTTATTCAACCATTAGGCCCCTCAGAGATTCATCTCCCCAAGTATGGATGTCTTTTACAGATGTGTCTTGTTGCTCAAACCTACTTCTTTAGCTCGTGATTTTCCTTCTTTTTAATTAGCTCACTACTTTAAAAAAAAAACATTGATTGTAATGGTGGAGGACACGCTGTACCGTACAAGAGTTCTCAATACTAGGAACGTGTTTTTGGGACATAGACGCTGGTTGACCCCAAGCTATAAGAATCAAACTTTGTGCTGAAATATGTAGTAACTCCTAGTGCAGTAAAATACAATTACATTCTTCTTTTTTATACTTTTTTTTCCGTTAAGAAAGATCATGTGCTCAACCCTTCCCTGGAGGCAAATCCTAAAAACTTGACTAAACAAACACAAACTATCAGGACTTTCTTAGAAAGCGAGAATCACAAGAGTGTCTGAAAGCAGAAGATGCCCTAGTTGTAGCTCAAGGCTTTACTGCCCCGAGTTGACCTCAACATACTAGAGGAGACCAGCATGAGCTGCACCAAATTTATCGGTACAATGTGTGGCTCATATTAACCCAGCATGGTCTGAAGACACCTACAGACAGCATCTAGCCTGGGGTTATATAAAGCGTTAAATAGGCTGTCCATTAAAAAAACAGCAGGACTGGGGGCCATACACATCTCAAAATATACTTGGCCACCAGAGAACGTCAAGACTGCTCCATCGTCTAGAAGCAGAACCTTTACTAGAGACCAAAGTTCTTCATATTCAATATACTTTTTTATTAAAAATTCAATAAGACACATGACATTAGATAGACAGCTAGATAAATGGTAGGATTATCTCATGATTCTCCAGATTTGGTGGACATAAGAGCGCCCAAGCTTTAGCGTAGCGCCCAAGAGTAGCTGTTCCACCACAGCTGGTCTTAGACTTTTACCAATGTGCCATTTAAAAGACGTAAAGGAGATGGTGTGCTGTATTCCCATACAGTACAAGTGGTATTTTAAAAAAAAAATATTAAATTAAAAAACAGTGTCATCTCAACAACTAATTGGCTGCAGATAATTGTCAAGTGTCCAGTTGTGCGTTTGGTCGCTTGATACTTGCGTTTTCTTCGACTTTGCATCCCGAGTCCTCTCTCCTGTTCCAACACCACCATTAGCATATTATACACATCTCTTTAGCTTAACCCTCAAATATACTCAATTATAATATAAACTAATAACTTTTATAATTTAGAACTCCATAAAATGTCCAGTATCTACAGATTTAGCTTAATTGTAATGGAGGCCTCCTGGATTCCATGTTTTGACTCTATGGTTTAAGGCTTTGGAGGAGTCATTTAAAATGTGAACAAAACGCTTTAATATCAAAGTCTTTAAAACGGAATTAAAAGTCCAATATGGAGGATTCCTTCTTCCTTCTGATAAGAGCAATGTACCTTCAATTTATAATCACTTGCTCATTTTCACCTTGAGCTCTAGAAAAAAGAAATTTTAGAAGCATGTATAAGTGCGCCATAAAAGATCACGTAACATACATTCCAATCACAATGGAGGTTAATGTATGAATTTCCAGGTGAGCAGAATTGATGAGCTATCCACAAGCTAGGTCACCAATCACAGATCGGTGGAGGTCCAAAAAGGTCATGCTGCACCTTCCTCACAGCAGACCAAGCACATTGCTGTACATTGTACAGTGACTATGCTTGGTATTGCAGGCCAGGCCATTCCACTTTAATGGGGCTCAGAGGCACATAGGCAATGTGACCAAATAATGTCACATATTTGGCCCATAAGGTGGCTACAGAGAAGGTACAACAGGGATCGTAGAAATATCACAAGAACCTGCACCCAAAGCCATTTAAAGCTACATCATGACTCAAACTAATGAAAATAACCCCATAGTTCAGGTTTACCTATACACACTGATGTCTCAAGCCTTTAGACCTTGAATAGGTCTGTGTAGCAAGGTATTTAATGGTTCTTTCCCCTTTAATTCCTTGTAATGTATTTTGTTAGTAGTACCTGGTCTTTAGGATCGGCCAGGAGGGGCCAAGAAGCTAGAAAACATCTAGCTATGTAACAAATAGCTCAGTTCCACTCAGGACATCTTCAGGGTCAGATATGTTGTGATACCACTACCTCATATGTACCATATGGGCATCAACCAGGTGCCCTTTTAGGAACTGGTGGTGGGAGAGCTGGCCCATTTGTTTTACTCTGTATGTTATCTTCTGTATACATCTTATCATAGTCTAGCAAACTTTTTAAGCCTATTTATTCCCGAATCTCAGAATTCACGGTAATACAATGTCTCTTATCTGTATGGCTTACTAGAAGATCTAAAATATATGGAACCTACAGTACCTTCAAAAGCATATATCTAGACTCTGCTTTTAACATCTATTCTAGACATGTACGTGGACTTCATTAGTGAAGGTCCATGGGCTGGGACCCTCAGTGCTCCTCAAAATATCATGCCTCGTCACCTTTTCAGTTTGGAGACACGCAAACAATCTTAATGTAACACAATCACCAGTTTTTTGGAGGTCCAAAAATCTGTAGCATAAGGTATATGGCTTCTGAGTTTGAGCAGTTGCTTAGGAACCTGGCTGACAAAATTAATGCAAAATGGAAGACTCCGTGTTAGTCGCAACATACGGTTGGAGTGCAATTGGAGAACTAGTCATGTATTTGCATGACTCTCACAATTCACTTCAATGCGCACGACCGTATGTATTTTGCAGTCCGCAAAAAATAGGGATAACGTCGGTGTGCATTCCGTATTTTGCGGAACGGAACAGCTGGCCTAATAGAACAGTCCTATCCTTGTCCGTAATGCTGCGGACAATAATAGGACATTTCTTTTTTTTTTTTTTTCGGAACGGAAATACAGACCTACGGAAACGGAATGCACATGGAGTAACCCATGGACCCATTGAAATGAATGGTTACGCATAGGGTGGAAGTTACTCCATGTGCATTCCGTTTCCGTAGGTCTGTATTTCCGTTCCGCAAAAAAAAAAAAAAAAAAAACACAGAACAGACACGGAAAGAAAATACGTTCGTGTGAATGAGCCCTAAAGGTTAAATAAAAAGCCACACAGGATGGGGGTCATGTGACTCCTATTCAGTAGATAGGCGCAGGAAGAAATTTAAAAAAAAAAAGAAAAAAAAAACTAAGAAAAAGGAAAAAAAATATTACTTTTGTGACCAATGTTCCCTATAAAATTTATAAATATAATTTTATATAAGTCCCCCATGTCTAAAAATGGTAGAATAAAATTATTTATGTTCCTCTTTAGAATGCAGCATTTCACAAGGCGAAACTCTGCTGTGGGCCACATAACGACCCAAAGCACCCTTTTAAAGGGTTAATAGACAATACTCACCGTTCAGCGCAGCAGCAGAACATAGAACAGTTGGTGGAGCTCGCAGTGCGGAATTTCCCCGAGTTGGGGCTGTCCTTGCACTCGGCTATGTATTGATAGAGCGCAGATACATTTTCTTCTCCTGCATTCTGAAACTGAGGGGCACAGAAGAAATCAGTGTCAAGGCACATAGGGCAAGACTGGTAACTAGCCATTGGTCATGGATTACCCCCAAACTGTTACCTTAATGGTCTCGTAAGCTCCTGTGATCAAAGCAATAAAAAGACTCAGGACCATGTAGATGAAAAGACTGATGAAAGTATATAGGTAGAGTTGGCTGAACATCCACACGAGGTAACTGCTGTTCTGCATCTCCGAGAAGGTGACAAACATGTCATCACCATTTATAAGGGAGAAGAGGCATTCAGACACCATCGAGAGGGAGCGAAACTAGAAGGAAGGTCACAATGTTACTACTGACCTGAGGGTATTCTGTGAAGACAATGTAATTTCAATGAAGGGTGAATTCCCTCACCTTGACATGATAAGGTCCCAGTACAATCCAGCCACAGAAGCAGTATCCCAGATAAATCACTGCCGCACAGCAACAGAAACGGATGACGTTGGGAAGAGCCACTCCGAGTGTGACTATGAGAATCTGCAAGATAAGAAATCATCAAGACTTGACAGAAGAAGAGGTAAGAGTATGGCATGTTGGCATTTCTAAGCCAGATCTCTCATTGCAACCAATGGCGGTACAAGATAGTATTCCTTACGGTATTACCACAGACCAGCAGATCTCTGACCGATGGTCAGCAAGATACCGCCCAACAATAGAGACTTTCTTGTGAAGCATCATGAGATACCAGTGATCTCTGCACTCACCACAACCCCTAATTAGGTCATGTATTAGTAATGAAAGTCAGATGAGTTGAGGATCACTGCCAGAACAGATCAAACTCACACAAAGGTCATACCCATAAATACTCACATTATATTTCTGAAAGAAGCTCAGGTACCGGATAACTCCAACCCAAACCAGTAAGGTCGAGGTTCCCAGTAGGATGCTGCAGACATCGTAACTGGCAAACGTCTAGAACAAGGGATGACAGAACATAGAATTGATGTGAGGGACTAAATGTAACAAGACTTAAGATTCAGTGGCAGACTGAGAAGTCTACACAGGTCAGCTCAAAACTATAAGGCTACATGCACACGAACGTTGTTTGTTTCCGTGTCCGTTCCGTTTTTTTTGCGGATAGGATGTGGACCCATTCATTTTAATGGGTCCGCAAAAAATGCAGACAGCACACCGTGTGCTGTCCGCCTCAGTATGTCCGTTCCGTAGCCCCGCAAAAAATAAAAAATAGAACATGTCCTATTCTTGTCCGTCTTAGGCATTGTTACAATGGATCAGCAAAAACAAACAAAACAAAAAAAAAAAAAAAAACACAGATGGCATACAAATGTCATCCTTTTTTTTGCAGATCCGCAATTTGCATACCGCAAAATACATACAGTCGTGTTCATGTAGCCTAAGGCTGGACATGTATTTAGAGGGTAGCCACATATAGGTGGCATTAGAAAGACCATTTTCACCGGAACCCAGAGCAACTTTTGAAGGGCCACTAAGGCTAGGTCTACACAACGACAATAAGTCGCGCGACAAATAGGGCACAACTACACTGCAACATGTGTCGCACGACAATTTTTATAATGGTAGTCTATGGTGTGGCATTCCGACATGCTGCGACAGTCGCAAAAAAATCCATCTTGAATCCATCCGTCGTGTCGTAGCATGTCGCAATGCGACGCCATAGACTACCATTATAAAAATTGTCGTGCGACATTAATGCGACAAATGTCGCTGTGTAGACCTAGCCTAAACCTCAAAATGAGCATTCAAAAGATTTGCTGCTAATATCAGTCACAAAAAAAAAGTAAAAAAAAATTCCGAACACCAGCCCACACTTCCTACTGCGCCATCCACCTGATGTCCACAGACTGATGCACTATTTGGCGCACTAATAGGCAATATAAGTGACTGCAAGCCAGCACTGTTGGAAGAATTTGCAAGTGGAAATACTACAATTGGATAACCTCTTAAATTGGTATTCGTGGACTTGACTAGTGACGGCCTATTCTCAGGATAAGCCATCGCTATCTGCTCGGTGGGGGTCTGCCACCCTGCCGATCCACTATTTTTGAGTAGCTCTGCTGAAGGAAGCCCCCACTGGAGCAGCGTTGCAGTAACACTACACAATGGGATGGCGCCGCGGAGTTCTGGCACGACTCAAACAGCGGATCGGTGGGGGTGCGGTTCCTGAGACAGTCAGTAGTCAATAGGCCATCAGCAGTAAACTACACCTTTAAATGATTTTCTGAGAAGATTTAAAGGGAGTGTCACCAGGACAATCCCTATTAAATCAAGCACTGTCTTGTAGGGCTAGCTTAGCTGAACGTGTAATACCTTTCACTTAGCGACCCGTTGCTTCATTCTTAATCTATATGCACACGAGCAGTTAAGTGCACCAAGAGAGGACCCAAGACACTTTGCGCACAGTTGTTCCACCGCCTTCATTAGACAAGGCCAAGTTTTTACATAAGCACCTCGCCTGGTCCCGCGAACCAAGGAGAGGGAAGGGCTGGCAAAAAAAGCAGGAGAAGCAAGGGTGCAATGAGTGCTTGGGTCCACCCACAGTGCACTTAATTGCTCATTTGCATGTGGATTAAGAGCACTTCTCTCCAGAATGAATCAACAGATCCCTAAGGTGAAATGTATCATTACATTCAGTTGAGCTACAACTACAAGACGTTGTGCCTGGGTTATAGGCGGATGTCCTGGGGAGCAGCAATAGGGGGATAGGACTGGTACCTTGGATTCAATCCCAATCTTCATGACTGTCCCTGACACAGTGAGGATGTCGCTGATGATGAGCAGCAGGTACCAACCATTCACAAACTCCAGCCGGTCAGACAAGGATACAGCCAAAGAGTGGCGAGTCTGTACAAACGTAGCAAACTCCTATAGACAGAGAAGGAGACACCATGTTAGCGTATTGCAACCAGTGACCGCCCGAGCAGCACCACCCAACGCAGAACCTACACTCTGCAGCTTCAGGCCTCGTATGATGGATCTCCCACATAGAATGAAGGAGAGGACGCAGGAGATTATCACAAAGATGTCAAACGCCACACGAGAGTAGTTGTCACCTGCTGGGAGAGATGGCACATACAATTACCACCACTAGGTGGAGCTGAACAGTATAGAATGACAACTAGGAAATCAAAGCGAGCTTGTGCAAGATTGAGCGAGCGGGAGTTAATCGTGCTTTTCGAGATTTCTCCTGACTACCCAGCTTATCAAAGCAAATAAGGCTCACATTTACATGTGAACACAAACCAACAATGGGCAGCTGGGTTATCCTTTGGGATCCACATCAATGTTTGCAGAGCGGGTTGTACAAGGTGCTCACCTCTTCCGTATACACTCGGATCCTTGCACTCTTTAATGGTTGCATCGTTGTCCAGTTGTATTTTCACTCTCCCACTGTGCGCTTGGTTGTCAAATATGATCTGTATCAGAGACAAAGATGGAGAAAAAAAAAAAAAGTCAATTCTAACTAAACATATAGGAGATCACATCTGAGCTGCTTCAAGAACAGAGCTATTCAACCCCCCTACATATGTGACTACAAGACCGGATACTCACAGCGATGGTGAAGGTGTAACAGTCCGGGATCTCATTATTAATGATGGTCTGGATGTTAATTGCTTTTAACTGAAATTGTATCGTGATGTTGATCAATCTAAGGGGGGGGGAAAGAAAGCAAAACAATAGAGATTAAATAAAGATGTGTAGTGTCATTCCTCTGTTGATCCTCCTGGAAATGTATGAATAAACTTACAACTGGACATGCAAATCAGCTCTTAGCAAGCTCTGCCTCGGATGCCGCCAGCTATCCTAAAAGTCAATGTTCGAACTTTTTAACAGGCCTTGAGACATGACTAGGATATTAAATAAGCCAGCGTCTCATCTGCAGACAGCTGTTTCGGGGCGATTGCCACTCATCAGTCCAGAGCAGAGAGTACTGGCTTAAATTGGTGAAAGGCCATAAGGAGATATAGTATCCCCTGAATCCTTACCCGCTCACTCAGATAAGCCCGTACTCTGAACTGAAACAGCTCTCTGCAGATGAGATGCTGGCTTATTTATTATCCAAGTCATGTCTCAAGGCCTATTTAAAAGTTTGAACATTGACTGCTGCCTTACATCTGGTGAAATTAGAGGCAGAACTTGTCAAGAGCTCAGTTGCATACCCTCTTCCCAAAATTCCAGAGGAGCATTGCCTGGCCTATAAGGCTCCTCACACCGATCAGGCGCTCCATAAGGAGATATAGTATCCCCTGAATCCTTACCACTAGGTATTACCAATTTTCATTGTCAACAGGGCATGTTACCACATAGTCTGACATTGTCAGCACCGATTGGACAGTGCCAGTGTTTATGCAGATAAGCCTCATTAACAATGGAACGGTAACACCCAGTTTAGTCGCACATTGCCTACTACAGGCATGGTAGAAAGGGAGAGGCTCCTTCTGCAGCCAGTTGCCGCACAGTCAGACATATGACAGTGAGGGGGGACATGGCTGATTTCCTGGGACAAAGAAACATGACCATGGCATCTGAAAGGCAAAAAACTTGGAAGCAAGAGCTCTGTCTGTGCAGGAACGCCTGCCCCTGACTGAGATCAGGAACAGCGTTCCATTGAAGTAATAAGCCACAGCTTGTACTAGGCTTCTAGGCCTATGACTGGTATATCCCAATGCAGGCCTGCAGGCGGGATCACACACAAAAAAAAAAAAAAAAAAAAAAAAAATATGGGCCCACACACAGATCCATAGGCTTAACTTAAAAAAAAAAAAATTAATTATGGGGTCAAAATATGGCAATGAAAAAACATTTTTTCAAACGAGTTTATATCTTTCAGTAAGAAAAACCATATAAATGTGGTTTCGCCGTAATTGTACTGACCAAGAGAATGAGTAAAAAGAAAAATGAAAGCAGAAAATCGCCATGTCAGGAACCCTGCTCCACCTGGGTGCGGTGAAGGCAGTGAGTGCACTTTCCCTGCTTGGTGGTTCTTTCATAGAAATCGATGGATGGCGGCTAAGCTCCTCCTCACACATGTGAAAACGGAACATTTGGGAACTGTTTCCCCACCCCCTTGTGTGACATTCTGCTTACTTGTGAAATTTAATGGTGATATTCCTGTACTGGTGAGTGGTCTCGAAGGGATCGGCGTAGACACAAGCTAGAAGAGATGGCATAGAAAGAACGATTAAATACCTAAAGGATATGCGCCATGGAATCCAAACGGCCCATATTTCCTACCTGTGACAACTTTGGGATCGATATTGAATGTATCGTTGGCAGGATCGATGTGGCCCTTGCGATAATAATGCTGACACATTGAGAGCGCCGACTGGTTGGCGGAGCGTACGTACGCATAGCGAGCTGTGGTCTGGTTCGGTAAAGCGATATACTGAAAAACAAAAAGGCAATGGGAGTTAATGGGTGAGGTTTGGTTACATCACTAAACCGCCACCACCGCTCGGTGCATTACCGCTTCCCCTCTCAGAAGGCGTCCTGATATGTAAAAGCTGGAGCAGGACTGATTATAAAGTGCATTATGTATGTAAATTACCTTTCAGGAGTCAGGGAGGAGGAACTATGCAGAATAAGAGTCACAGTGCCCACAACCCAAATACTGCCCAATCTGACGTCATCTATAGCCGGTCACAAATCCAGAATTCTGTGCCTTGTTCTGGCACATGTGCAGTGAAGCTGGATGTACTTACCTTAGCTTAGCTTAAAGGGGTTGTCTCACATCAGCAAATGGCATTTATAATGTAGAGAAAGTTAATACAAGGCACTTACTAATGTATTGCGATTGTCCATATTGCCTCCTTCGCTGGCTGGATTCATTTTTTCATCACATTATAACCTGCTTGTTTCCATGGTTTCCTATAGTGTGCAAGCACGACCACCGCAGCTGGATTACAGGGTGGTCGTAACCATAGAAACAAGCAGTTTTTAATGTGATGGCTAAATGAATCAGGCCAGCAAAGGAGGCAATATAGACAATCACAACACATTAGCAAGTGCCTTGTATTAGCGTTATCTACATGATAATTGCCATTTGCTGAAGTGAGAGACAATCCCTTTAATATGCACACTGACAGAACACCATACAGCAAGTGCAGGATTTCAAGTCCACCTCTGACTCCTGAAAAGTAATTCACATACTGTGTTTGTGGGGCAAAAAAAGCATGTTTTAATCAAACTGCTCCTATTTTTACACATAAAGGACACATACAGAAACCAAAAAAGTAAAGTGACATGGATCAAGGATTTGGCGAAGTAAAACCAGCTGATGGATTCCCTTCAAGGAAACCTGTCAGTCTAGTATGCTGTCCTACGTACGTGGGGGTAGTAGCCATGGCACGAAGAAAACGCGGTGCTGTTTTGTTACTAGCAGTGTTTAAAGGGGTTATCCCATGCTGCTCGCCCCATCACAGCTCAGGAGGCGTGTCTCAGCTCTCCCCATCACAGCTCAGGAGGCGTGTCTCAGCTCTCCCCATCACAGCTCAGGAGGCGTGTCTCAGCTCTCCCCATCACAGCTCAGGAGGCGTGTCTCAGCTCTCCCCATCACAGCTCAGGAGGCGTGTCTCAGCTCTCCCCATCACAGCTCAGGAGGCGTGTCTCAGCTCTCCCCATCACAGCTCAGGAGGCGTGTCTCAGCTCTCCCCATCACAGCTCAGGAGGCGTGTCTCAGCTCTCCCCATCACAGCTCAGGAGGCGTGTCTCAGCTCTCCCCATCACAGCTCAGGAGGCGTGTCTCAGCTCTCCCCATCACAGCTCAGGAGGCGTGTCTCAGCTCTCCCCATCACAGCTCAGGAGGCGTGTCTCAGCTCTCCCCATCACAGCTCAGGAGGCGTGTCTCAGCTCTCCCCATCACAGCTCAGGAGGCGTGTCTCAGCTCTCCCCATCACAGCTCAGGAGGCGTGTCTCAGCTCTCCCCATCACAGCTCAGGAGGCGTGTCTCAGCTCTCCCCATCACAGCTCAGGAGGAGTGTCTCAGCTCTCCCCATCACAGCTCAGGAGGCGTGTCTCAGCTCTCCCCATCACAGCTCAGGAGGCGTGTCTCAGCTCTCCCCATCACAGCTCAGGAGGCGTGTCTCAGCTCTCCCCATCACAGCTCAGGAGGCGTGTCTCAGCTCTCCCCATCACAGCTCAGGAGGCGTGTCTCAGCTCTCCCCATCACAGCTCAGGAGGCGTGTCTCAGCTCGCCCCATCACAGCTCAGGAGGCGTGTCTCAGCTCGCCCCATCACAGCTCAGGAGGCGTGTCTCAGCTCTCCCCATCACAGCTCAGGAGGCGTGTCTCAGCTCTCCCTATCACAGCTCAGGAGGCGTGTCTCAGCTCTCCCCATCACAGCTCAGGAGGCGTCTCAGCTCTCCCCATCACAGCTCAGGAGGCGTGTCTCAGCTCTCCCCATCACAGCTCAGGAGGCGTGTCTCAGCTCTCCCCATCACAGCTCAGGAGGCGTGTCTCAGCTCTCCCCATCACAGCTCAGGAGGCGTGTCTCAGCTCTCCCCATCACAGCTCAGGAGGCGTGTCTCAGCTCTCCCCATCACAGCTCAGGAGGCGTGTCTCAGCTCTCCCTATCACAGCTCAGGGGGCATGTCTCAGCTCTCCCCATCACAGCTCAGGGGGCATGTCTCAGCTCTCCCTATCACAGCTCAGGGGGCATGTCTCAGCTCTCCCTATCACAGCTCAGGAGGCGTGTCTCAGCTCTCCCTATCACAGCTCAGGAGGCGTGTCTCAGCTCTCCCTATCACAGCTCAGGAGGCGTGTCTCAGCTCTCCCTATCACAGCTCAGGAGGCGTGTCTCAGCTCTCCCCATCACAGCTCAGGAGGCGTGTCTCAGCTCTCCCCATCACAGCTCAGGGGGCGCGTCTCAGCTCTCCCCATCACAGCTCAGGGGGCGCGTCTCAGCTCTCCCTATCACAGCTCAGGAGGCAGTTGAAGGATGAAACTGAGCATGTGCGACCATCTCAGTGAGCAGGTCAAAAATAAAAAAAGGAACAAACAGCAGGTGGCGCTGTACAGATATATTCTATTGAATAACACAGTGGCTATCCTAAATGTTTAATTACAAGCAATTACAAAAGTATTCAGATCCAGGTGCTGGTTTGAAAACTGCTGAATATTCTTCGTGGGACAACCCCTTTAAAGGGGCTGTCCACAGTGGAGAATGGAACTAGCAAGTAGGGAACCTGTTCCATGCCAACCGGTTCCGGCTCTGTAGGCCCCAGGTTGTCTTCACTGCCCTTTCCTATGGAAACTTCCAGCAAGGATGAAGCCAATCAATGGGCTCAGTGGTGGCTGTGTCATGTGTAGCTTGGGGACATATCTCCGGCACTCCATATGTGGTCAAACTACGACTCCCAGCATGCACCCTTGGAACTTCCATAGTTATGAATGGAGCGCACCGAGAGTGGTAGTTTCACAACAGCCGGAGAATGCTGGCCCCTGTACCATAGAAAAAAAGGGAGCTCCCTCTAGTGAGGTAGGTTGGGCAAATATTTTAAGGGAATGTCAGGATAAATAGGGGGATTTTGTGCAACGGATACATTTTTTCTACATAGGATTCTGCAAGAATGAGCTGAGCACAGCCTGTCCAGCAATGAGTAGGATAGCCCAGCAGATAGTGATCAGATACTACTAGGGTAAATGAAAGTGTGGATTAGCCTATAGTCAGGAGACATCCTAGAGATGTCCTACGTTGTCCGCTCATTGTTCTTCAGAAGTATGGCTGTTAGGAACCTCAAACATTGCAAGAAGACCCTGGTGTGTTCCCTACTGGATGAAGGAACAGGCTTTGACTACTAGAGGAGTGTGTGCGGGGGAAGGGGGGGGGGGGATATACGTTTTTACTAGAGGGGAGAAGGGGCTGTAACTACCTAAGAGCCCTATTCCGCTTACTGTCAGGGAACTCACGTGACATGTAAGGCCAGGCTCACACAGCAAACACAAATCACTAGTTCAGGCCCAGTTACTTGAAAGGGGATGAGATCAAACCCTAGACCAGGAGTCAGCACTTTCCGCACTCCAGCTGCTGTGAAACTACAACTCTCACCATGTAAACTTACCCGGATGTTCTTACTCCCACAGAAGTGAAAGGAGGATTCTGGGAGTTGTAGTTTCACGACAGCTGGAGTGGTGAAGACTGCGGATCCCTCTCTTAGGCCTCTTTCACACTTGCGTTGTGTGGATCCGGCGTGCACTTCTGTCGCTGGAAGTGCCCGCCGGATCCGTCACAACGCAAGACAACTGAAAGCATTTGAAGACTGATCAGTCTTCAAAATGCTTTCAGTGTTACTATGGCAGCCAGGACGCTACTAAAGTCTTGGTTGCCATAGTAAGTAGTGGGGAGCGGGGGAGCAGATACTCCGTGCGGCTCCCGGGGCGCTCCACAATGTCGTCAGAGCGCCCCACGCGCATGGATCACGTGATCCATGCCATCACGTGATCCATGCTCATGGGGCGCTCTGACGTCATTGTGGAGCGCCCCGGGACTCAGGAGCCGCACGGCCGGTAAGTATGCTTCTCCCCTGCCTCCCCACTACACTTTACCATGGCCACCGGGACTTTAGCGTCCTGGCTGCCATGGTAACCATTCACAAAAGCTAAACGTCGGATCTGGCAATGCGCCGAAACGACGTTTAGCTTAATGCCGGATCCGGATTAATGCACTTCAATGGGCATTATTTCCGGATCCGGCGTTACGGCATGTCTTCCGGATTTTTTGATGGAGACAAATCCGCAGCATTCTACGGTTTTATCAACGTCCAAAAAACGTTCACATACTGAACTGAAGACATCCTGATGCATCCTGAACGGATTGCTCTCTATTCAGAATGCATTAGGGAAATCCTGATCAGTATCTTTCCGTCCTAGAGCCCCGAGGACGGAACTCTAGGACGGAAAGCAAAAGCGCAAGTGTGAAAGGGGCCTTAGTCAGTGCTGCCACTTATGTTAGGGGTACAATAAGGACACCGCCTCACCTGCTCTACCGCATAGAAGAGGTGCTCGTAGACGTCGCTCTGAGTGTAGACAGCGAAGGTCTTATCCAAATCGTCCGTGTAATCCTTCAGGAAGAGATGCTTAAACGCCACCGTGTTCTCCTCCTTAAACTGCACAACCATCTGATTACTGAGACCAAACATGATGAGCTGCAAGAGACGGGACAGTCATGGGGGATGTGGACCGGAGACAGCCATGTCTTATCCTATTCATAGATACAAGGTGTATAATCGCCTCTCCAGACCCAGGTGGTCCATTTAAAATAAGCAGAGTAAAGGCATACAAAAAAGGATATAAAACTATTGTAAAACAAGTGCCTAATACAAAATAAGTAGAAACATTTGATACATATATTGCCACAACTGGACATTGTTGGCAACATCAATTATTCCAATTGGTCACCTTGAAATTCAGGATTAGTTTTTCCATGAGCCCATGACCGCACCCGTGAGAGACCGCCTCTATCCAGCATGGAGTAAGGAGGGGGTCTGCCCCTGTAGCACCAGTTAATTGTGAGAACTTGTCCTAAACAAACTGTCCGCATCTGCAATTCCGTTCCGCAAAAACATAGAACACGTCCTATTCTTGTCTGCAGACACGGACAAAAGAAGGGATTTCTATTTAAAGTGCCGGCCATGTGCGGTCCACAAAATGAGGAACGCTCAAGGCCGGGTGTCCGTGTTTTGCTGATCGCAAAACACTTGCCGACGCGTGAATGGACCCTCTAAACAGAATTGTCGGCTTCATCCTTTTTTGCACATCTTTATTCTGCTTGTATTACACTTATTTTAAATAGACCACCTAGAGGTGATTATACAAACCTTGTATCCTTCAGTTTTGAAAGGGGTTATCCAAGACTGAATACCACCTCCCCTTAAATGCCTGGACCGGCGACACTGAGCACACATACCTCATCCCGGAAGCTGGGGGCAGGTCACCGCCACGGCCTGCTATTGTCTGCACCGCTTCCCCATCGGCAGATGATGCTTTCTGTAGGCAGGGGAGATGCGAAGATGGCTGTGGAGCAATTCGGGAGGAGACCAGGAACCAGGTAAGTATGCTCGGTGTTGCCGGTCCGGGCATAGTGGGGGTGGTTACTCAGCCTTGGATAACCCCTTTAAGCTCTGTGAGCCCTCCTAGCACATTCTCGCCACTCAGTGACCCACTGTTTAAGGGGTGAGCCACTATTCTTGTATATTCATATACAATGCAGCGCACAGGTCTCCCTGACCCCAGGGCGATGACGTGTTCCATATCTACTCAAGCAGCCTGCAGCGTGGGTGCATCCCCCAGGGCTATCAGCTTACTCCAAGCAGTGCACGCCCTCGATAAGGTGACTGACACTTATAAGAAGATAATGGGTCAATTTCTCCTGAAGGAGTACTGGGTGGTAATGAAATAAAGCTGAATTTGAGGTACCTGCACGGTGACCAACATGATCTTGATTAGCTGCAGGGCCAACTTGTAAGGTTTCCTCCCCTTGGCTCTGTACTTGTCACAGGGGCTCATGAAGAAATACTTCAGCCTCCTCCGAAGCTGCACCTCCTCCGGGCTGGACCCTTCACACAACCTGGTGCCATAGCAAGGCGACGTTGACAGGAGGCGCTGGCGCTCGGCTACAAAACATAGTAAACCGGTGAGAACATCTTAACGAACACGAACATACATGAGATGCATTAGGGACTAGGGGGTACGTAGGCCTGCATGCTTGTAGAAATTCATGTCCATACAGCACCACAGATGCAATGGACGGTAAATGGAAAGTTTCTACATTTTCTATGCAGAAGCGACAATTTTGCACAACGCCCTTGGGTCGGGACAAACTTCTCTCCAGCGTGTAACACAGAAGCTTCACGGGTTACTCACATCTTCACAGCCAATATACATACTTTTTTTATTTAATCCCAAATCATAATCAATGAAATAAAATATTTTTTTTTTTTTTAAATGAGATTACTAAATATCTAACTTCTACCTTAGTCTCTATGGAGACCTATGCATCTCCATGGTAACAGACTACACACAACCTCAGTGTAGTCAGATTCTGCAGTCACCTTCCAGCGGTCCTATAATTCACACCAACCTACACTTAGCCGGTTAACAAGAAGTAGGGGCAGATGGAAAGGAGTGGAGCTACCGGATCTGACAGCTCGGGGTTTGTTTGTAGTCTGTTACTATGGAAACACGTAGTCTGCATAGGAGCTGTACACATAAAATGGAAGGTGATTTTTTTTTCAAAATGAGAACTATTTAGAGTTGCTTTTTTCAATTTAAATAATTTTGGTGCAGCCTTACGTCAGGTTCACATCACCGTTTATTTTTCCATTCTTCTGATCCGTCAAAAGAACAGAAAAAAAAAAAAAAAAGATCCTGTATGTTAAGCATCCGTTATGCACATTTGGCAAACATTTTAGCTATTTCTGTCCGAGATCCATTATTTTAGATGGAGAAAAAAAAAATAAAAATGTAAAAAGTCCTACATGCAGGCTTAGACTGTCCAATCTAAATTTACCTATTACCTAGTTGGCCTACTTTACGCCAGAATTTTTATTTTATTTTAGGTACTTTAAGGGGGATCTCAAGGAATTAAGAAAATGAAAATACTTAAATATTTCTATATTATAAATATATTCCCAAATACTTTTAATTTTTCATAAAGGCTCATTTTGTCTAGAGAGTAATCATCTGTGGAAACAAAATGGCTGCTGTCCTATTAGTACACACAAAACCCGTCCTAATTACCCAGCAGGACAAGTTACTTCAGAACACTGGGCTAAAGAGCTGCTTCATCCTCCTCTCTGCTCTGCTTGTCAGGGATTATGATCCTGAATCCAGATAATAAGAACTTCAGCTGAATCTCTGTAGTAATGCAGTTCATGAGGAGACGTGAAGTACAGAGAGGAGGTCGGGATGTGGATATGAGCAGCAGCTCTTGTATGCAGTCTCCATTACCACAGCCTATCCTGTCCATCCTCTCTGTACTCCATGTCTCCTCGTGAACTCCATTCCCACAGAGATTCAGCTGAAGGTCTTATCAGCTGTATTCAGGATAATAACCCCCGACGAGCAGAGAGGAGGATGAGGCAGCTCTTTAGCTCAGTGCTGTGAGGTAACTTGTCCTCCTGTGCGATTAGGACAGGTTTTGTTTCCCCTGATGACTAATAAAAAGTATTTGGGAATATATTTATTATAAAGTAATATTTAAGTATTTTCATTAATTTTATTTTCTTAATTCCCGCAGAACCCGATAAGTCACATGACTTTCTGGTAGAACATGCCTCTGTCCCAATAAGCCACACCCCATTGTCAGACAAGTCAGGAAAAAAAATGATATCTGTCTAAGCCAGGGATGGGCAAACTGCGGCTCTCCAGCTGTTGCAAAACTACAACTCCCAGCATGCAAAGACTGCTTACAGATATCATCCTACAGCAGGGCATGGTGGGAATTGTAGTTTTACAACAGCTGGAGGGCCGCAGTTTGCCCATCCCTGGTCTAAGCAATAGACGTGGTGTAAAGTATATCCGCCAGTCTTTTGGCACATTTTAATTCGTACATCTCCCCCGATGTGCCCATTCAGAGAAGCTGAACATGCTTATTAATAGGTTCTAGGGGAACTTCTGTGGTGGCAGGACCACAAGATGGATGTCCACACCTTTCCTGCTGTCATACAGACGACCTGATCGCAGCAGTAATACAGTCAGCCCGAGACACGGTATAGGCAGACGAGGAGTGGGAGAGCCAGACTACAGAACGTGTCAGAAGTGGGTCAGTACAGAACAATGCTCCTTTGACGCCGGTCTTTCAGGACAAGATCAGCAGTTTGAAGGAGAGGAAAACTTATGGAGCAAAATAAGCAAAAACAATGAAATTAGATTAAGGCCCCATGCACACGACCGTTGTTTGTTTCCGCGTCCGTTCCGTTTTTTTTCACGGATTGGATGCTTCCCCATTCATTTCAATGGGTCCGTCAAAAAATGCGGATGGTCAACCGTTTGTGTTCCGCATCCGTGATCCGTGTTTTCATTCCGTCAAAAAAATAGTGCATGTCCTATTTTTTTCACGTTTGCGGACAAGGATAGGCATTTTTACAATGGATCCGTCAAAAAAAACGGTCCGTCAAAAAAAACGGTCCGTCATCCGTTTTTTTTGACGGACGCAAAATTTCAAGGAGGAGCGGACACGGAGGCAGGCAACGGTCGTGTGCATGTAGCCTAATTCGTGATGACAGATTAATAAACTATGGGATCTACGAAGTGGCTGAGAGAGAAGACAAGCCCACGGCCTGCTTGGTCATATTGGAGAAGAACTGGAAGAACACGGACCACATGAAATGTACTAGAAAAATACCCATCTTAAAAGGGGTTATCCGAGACTAAAAAATGTCCCCCATATGCTGAGCCCCTCACAATGAATATACTTACCTGACTCCCTGGGCCGGTCCTGGTCCCCGCACCGCCGCTGTTGCTTCTCCCCGTGCGCAGATGAAAACGGGTGACGCTAGGGAGGCTCATCCCCGTCACCGCCTGCCCCCGCAGACACCAGATGTTTTCATCCGCGCACGGGGAGAAGCAGCTGGGGCGATGCAGGGAACAGGAGCGGCGCGGGGAGCCAGATAAGTAGATTCAGTTTGAGGGGCCCGGGCATATGGGAGGCATTTTTTAGTCTCAAGTTGATATGTGCTAGTCATATCAAATATAGTCTTCACATTGGGCACTAGAGCACAAATAGGTTGAAATTTCCTGCTTTCTGAAGCTGACTTTTCAGCTTTGCTGTATAAACTGGAACATGGTGAGCAGAGCCATCTCATCATCATTAAAAGTGTTTTCCGAGATTTTTACACCGATGACCTGTCCTCTGCTTGAAAAAGACTCATTGTAGTCAAAACATCACATTCTTGGTGAATAAATTATGAATTGTATTGAAGATATCAAGTGCTGCAGCATTTGTTCTAAATCCAATCCTTTGGATCGGTCAATTATATCCAGGACCCCCGCTGATCAGCTGTTTGAGAAGGCACCGGCGCTTCTGCACTGGTATTTGCAGCTCAGCCCCATTCACTTTTATTCCACGTGACGTCACATGACCTAGGGAAAGCTGTGAGAAGGCCACAGCACTGCTGCGCGCGCCGCTGCCTACTCAAACAGCTGATCAGCGGGGGTGTCGGACCCACACTGATCAGCTACTGATCATCTATCCACAGTGGAATTATACTGCTGGAAGCTTAGCGAAGACAGTACAGCAACGGTATTCTGAAGACTGTTAGTAGTCCCTGATTTATTACAGCTGCGGACAGTCTACGAATACAAACACACCTTACCCATAAAAAAAAAAAAAAGGGGAAGGGAAAAGAGGATGTCCGGGTGACTATAGCGCCCGGCTAAGAGCATTTATGAATCCGGTCATACTCTGGAAATAGCCCAAAGTTTTCACATTTACGGAAGGAAGCGAGACGGCACTGCATATAAAGTCCCCACCGTCCCTATGCTCAGGAGACATCAGTGCCAAATCTGACCCTCATGATCCCCTTTCTGTTCACCTGTATTACAAGTTACTTATCGCCTATTTGCAGGATCGCAGCGGGTCCAAATACAGTGTGAACAGAACCGAAACGCGTGGCTCATTTTTGGGAAGTATCAAGTTGCTTGCACTCCATTGTCCGGGTCTGACTGGAGAAAGTCGCACTAGAAACCGGTCACCTCCATATACAAGCACGCTTGGCTCAGTCGAGCATGCATGTTTTTATTAATTGGGAATAAGCCTCTGCCATCTCCAAGGAGACTGAAGGATCCGGCGATAATAAAATCTTGCCGACGCAATCTGTATGGGGGAGAAGAGATGGTTCTGCCTCATGTATTGTAGGAGTACATCCCCTCTTTGCCGGCCATTCACACGTCAGTTGCGTATTGCCGATCCGCAATACACCGGGCCGGATAGAAATGCCTATTCTTGTCCGCTATTACGGTCAAGAATAGGACATGTTCTATTTTTTTTGGGAGCCGCGGACCAGAAGATCGGGGCCGTGCAACGGAAACGCGGATGTGAACAGCAAACTGTGTGCTCTCCGCATCTCTTCCGTCCCCGTTTAAAATGAATGAGTCTGGATCCGTTCCGCAATGTTGCGGAACAGATCCGGACCCATTCTACGGAAGTGTGAATGGACCCTAACAAACTTAGGCCTCTTGCACACGACCGTATGGCTTTTTTTTAGTATTTTGCGGTGTGCAAGAAAATACGGATGATGTCCGTGTGCAGCTGGCCCCTGATAGAACAGAACTATTCTTGTCCGGTATGCGGACAATAATAGGACATGTTCTATATTTGAACAGAAAAACGGAAATACAGAAATGGAAGGCATACAGAGTACCTTCCGTTTTTTTTTTTGCAGATCCATTGAAATGAATGGTTCCGTATACGGTACACAAAAAACGGAAAATAAAAAAAACTTTTGCGTGCAAGAGGCCTTAGAACCAGCCCTGTACCTAGCATGGATCCAGAGATCTGTCGATTCATTGCTCTTCTAGATTTATTTCAAGCTAGCAGCTCAGGGAGGCGTGCACTATCAGGGATGTGTCCTTTCTGCTGTAGCTGGTGGCATTTTTCCCAGATTTATATACTGATGACCTATCCGTCTGGTGATCCCACAACCAGGACCCCACTGATCAGCTGTTAATGGCCCTCACCTGTGGGGAGATTGGTGTACTTATAACAATTTTATAGACAAATGATACTATTTACAGTCGCGCAGGGGGCGCAAAATGTTTTCTTCTTCCTAGGGGGGGCATGACAGAAAATAATTGAGAAGCACTGCCCTAGGGCAAGGGACATCACATTCATCAGTCACATGGGTAAGGGTACGTCTACACAAGGACATTTGTAATGATAGTCAATGGTGTCGCACCAAGAAACAACAGTTGCACAAAAATCCAACTTGGACGGATTTTTGTGCGACTGGCATGTCGCAGTGAGACACGATTGACTATCATTACAAAAAGCGCTGCGTGACAAATGTCGTCATGTAGACATACCCTTAATGGGGCCGAGCGCGATACCAAGCACAGCCACTATCAAATGGACGGCGCTGTGCTTGGTGAGCGAGAAGAAGGCCGCGGTGCTCACAGCCTTTTCAGGCGGCTTATCGGCATGGGTCCCAGGTGCCGGGTCCCCACCGACCAGATACTGATGACCGAAACAGTCACGTGGACAGAAAAGGGACAAACAGCAGGTGGCGCTATGCAGATAGATTTCAGTGAATAGCTCACTGGCTATACTAGATTTTTAATTACATTCAATTACAAAAGTGTTCAGATCCAGGAGCTGGTTTAAAAGACGTAGAATATTTTTGTGGGACAACCCCTTTATGTCTCTTTGCAGAAACGTACACATGACCTTTGGTAAGGGCAGAGAAGGTGCGCTCGGGTACAGATCTCCGGTGTCATCCAGAACAGGGAAGGATGTGACCACAGCTCAGTGACAGACGGGAGTCATCACTTCCATCCCGTTGTATATTCAGAACTGGTTCCACCTGACGTTCATAGCACATAGACCAGTCACTGGGAAGAAGGCTGAAGGAATCTAGTGCTACAGGGGAGACGGCAGGTGGTCACCTCATGACCATGCTGAACGCCGTAATTACAGGTCATCATCCCTCGTCACCATAAAACACTGCCGCCATCTGCTCCCCAGGGGTTACAGTCATGCCAAGTAAATGCTTGGCCAGGTTCACACTATGAGGTAGCACTGTGGTGAGAAGGCCATCAGTATCTGATCGGTGGGGGTCCGACACCTGGGACCCCCGGCCGATCGGTTGTTTGAGAAGGCACCGGCGCTTGAAGTACTGAAAAATATGCTGCGCAGAGAGATGGAGGCATTGAGAAGGTTGCAACACTCGCACGAGCGACGGAGGGTGCCGAGAGTCAGACCTCCTCATCCAGAAAGCTGGACAACCTCTTGAAAGGGTTGTCCCGCGAAGACGACACATCCACAGGAGAGGAGAGGTGTCTGATCGGCGACGGTCCAACTGCTGGTGATGCATACCTGTACAGTAGAGTTGTTTCGGTACCAAAATTTTGATTCGGTATCGATACCATAAAAAAGTATTGCGATACTTGATACCATGCGGGAAAAAAAAAAAAAAAAAAAGACAAAAAAAGCTGCATGCATTCCTCATTTTATGGAACGTCCGGCCAATAATACAACAGTCCGATCCAATTTTTTGGGGGGACAAGGCAACTAAAATAAAATGGCGAATTGTGCAGTTTTTCTTTTCTTTTTTTTTTCTTTTGTGGGCGTTCACCGCTTAAGAGGATTTTTTTTATAGTTTGGACTTGAGATGTAGCGATATGTAATATTTTATTTATTGTTTATATATTTTATATGTAAAATTGGGAAAGGGGGTGATTTATACTTAATATTTTGGTGTACTTTTTTACAGTTTATTTATTAACTATTTCCCCCCTTAGGGGCTAGAACCTGGGATCTTCTCATCCTATTCACCCTAATAAAGCTCTATCAGGGTGAATAGGATCTCACACTCTCCCTGCTGCCCTGGGCTTTGTGCACACAGCAGCAGGGAGCCGACTATGACTTCAGTAGCGTCCTGGTTGCCATGGTAACCGATCGGAGCCCCAGCATTACAGTGCTGGGGCTCCGATCACTGCCACTGCCACCAATGAGGAGGAGGTGAGGGGACCCTGTGGCCACTGCCACCAATGCTTTTATTACTGGGGGGAGGGAGGAATGGGGGGGCGCACTGACCACCAATGTATTTAATAATGGGGAAAGGGGGGGAACATTGGCCAATGTCTAATACTGGGGAGGGGAGGGGGCGCACTGGCCACCAATGAGGAGTGTCTTTTACTATACAGTTGAAGGCAGAAGCAGCTCATTGCCGGCACCTGCCTGTGACCGGGCGCTGCGATCCGCGGCAGTTAACCCCTCATGTGCCGCATGGTAGCGAGTGTTGGACCCCCACTGATCAGATATTGATGACCTATCCTGAGGATGCCTTACATTACATGATTAGGAGTGGCCAACAAGTCAAATTTGCTCATTACATACATCCACATCTGCTTGGCACGAGTTTAAAAAAAAAAAAGTAGCCCTAATAAACGCAGTTTGTTTTTTGCCACCTGCAGTTTTTGCTGCCTTTTTTGTGGTGGTTTTTCTGCCATTTTTTGGATTTGATCCCATGCTGAGCCACGCCCCCTTCACTGATCACATGACGGTGACGTCTAGGGGTCGACCGATATTGATTTTTTAGAGCAGATACCGATATTTGTGAACTTTCAGGCCGATAGCCTGAATGTTTTTTATACTGTGGACAGGCGGGGCTGAGGGCGCACTGGCCACCAATGATAATAGCGTTTAAGATATTACAAACGCAGGAATTAGAAGCACATTGCCCAGACCCTGCCTCTGATAGAGCGCTGCGGCACCTGAGGGGTTAATTGCCGCGGATCGCACCGCTCTATCAGAGGCAGGGTCTGGGCAATGTGCTTTTAATGTCTGCGTTTGTAATATCTTAAACGCTATTATCATTGGTGGCCAGTGCGCCCTCAGCCCCTCCTCCTCTTCTCTCATTGGTGGCCAGTGCGCCCTCAGCCCCTCCTCTTCTCTCCATTGGTGGCCAGTGCACCCTCAGCCCCTCCTCCTCTTCTCTCCATTGGCAGCGCGGCACAGGGGGAGGGAGAGACACTGCCTCCTTCTCCCCTGTGCTGCTGAGGGAACATGGCCGCGCTGAGAGCGGCACACTCTGACTCCGGGGCCCTTAACCCTTTAGATCTTCGTACAGCAACAGAAAAATGAAAGGGAAAAAAAAAAGAAAAAATATTGACAAATTTGGCCTGGTCCAGAAGAGGTTATTATATATAAAATAAATAGGTACCACTTGGAAAATGATTTTTTACAGTACAAATTCATTTATGAAGTTATTACCCGAGGTCTCGCAAGACTTCGGCTCATCGGATCCAATCCATTCTAATACCGTACCGAGCTCCTGCGCCGTTCAGTATTAGAACGAAGTTTTATGCGAAGTCGTTTCGCTCATCCCTAGAGGTTAATAGTCAGCGCTGTGGATAATATTGCAGCAGGAAGAATCCGGCTTTGTTCCCACGGACAGAAGTATACCCCGGGGGCGACGCTCTGACACCACACACTTCAGACGGGTCCCGTGATCCTTCAAGACATACAGACACACGCCATCATCACGGGATGCAGAGTGCAAGGAGTGTAAAGGGGCTGTATCCCTAATCCAGGAGATTATCCTGGATAAAAGACACTTCTAAAATGGGAATATTCTTAACTGGCACTAAATTTGGGTTCTTAAAGGGGAACCCTCACCTCTCCTGCCATTTCTGTTTCAGTAACTTGTATTCTGCACGTAATAATTATGGAGCATCTATTCTTATGACTGTATGATGTGTCGTTCCTCTATTATTCCTACAAGAAGTTTTTACAATGAAGGTCCAGAATGGTGTTACCGGTTAGGGGGGGGGGGTGTCCCTGCACAGTCTCACATTATCCAGTCATTGCTGCCAGTGTCAGACTGTGCAGGAACCCTCCCCCCCCCCTCCCAACTGGTAACTTCCATGCGGACCTTTATGGCAGCCCGCTGGTAACTCATGTAATTCACGCATGGAGGCCACGTAAGAGCCGACCACCCCACCAGCTTCTGAACAGTTCTCCACGTAAGCGCTGTTCTGGAGTGTAGTCTTATTATCTGGTTCTATGGCATATAACCCCCCGTTGTGTGGTCCTCATGGGGTTAATCTGGAAACAATAGCAGGCTGATCTGAAACCAGAGATATAAAGCACTCCTCAGCATTACAGGACGTGACCGGGACACAGAGATAACCAAAGCCTCCTTCTAGGGAAGAGGGGAAGGAATTCACGGTGTCAGCAGAGCCTGGACCCGGGACAACCTGCTGCTTACAGTATCTGGGCCGAGTAAACAACTCGCTGATGGTTTCCACCCTTCAATGCATGCAGCAAAATCCACATGTCCTAAGGAAGGGCTGCTTCGCGTGGACAATCTCTACAACCGGACGCCATACACTGCACAGCGCTGAAGATGGGCGACCAATCAGAACCAGTGGTCACCGAGTACCAGCCAAAACGTACACGTTATTTAGAAGTCATCCAAACGTGCCGATTTGGGCCGGTCTGGCTGACCATCTAAGGCTACTGTCACACCCGCGCTTTCCTTTCCGCTATTGAGATCCGTCATAGGATCCTCAATACCGGCGGAAAATGTCGCCTTTTGTCCCCATTGTCAATAGGGACAAAACTGAACCAGACAGAACGGAGTGCACTAGAATGTATTCCGTTCCGTTGGGTTCTCACGGCGGGCACACAACCGCTAAAAGCATAGCATACTGATCAATACGGATGCGGCATGAAACACAAAGTAAGGCCTCTTGCACACTGCCGTAGTTGGCCCCTGCTGCGGGCCGCAATGCGCGGGCACCAACTGTGGGGCAGCCGCAGCGGATCGCGGACCCATTCACTTGAGGGGCGCACACATTTGTGTGCAATAGGCCTAAGTCAACGGTGCTGGGTCTGTTTTTTCAGACACAAAAAAAAAAAAAAGGGATCCAGTGCCCATTGACTTACAGCGGTTTTATGCTGGATCCGTCTTGGTCATTTTTAGAGATTATACAACCGGATCCGTTTAGAAGGGACGCAGACGGATGTATTATATATATGTCCATGACGGATTGCATATTCTATACAAGCCCACCACCCCTGACAATGGCCGCATATACAGTAATGACACACTGTCAATTTTAGAAGGGGATGGGGGGGGGGGGGGGTCAGAAAAGAAGATTCCCCCAGAGAAAGAACACGTTCAGACGTAGCGGATTTGCAGTGAAATGACAGCGCAGTACGATACACGTGTAGGGAGATAAAGAGCGCGCCGCAGATCTGAGACCCAACGCCAATTAGGTGACGGATTCTCAGACACTGGTGGACTTTACTTCCGGACTACTACCAATGGTGTCTGCATGGAGCCATGGACCTATAGGGTCTGCACGGTACCATATGCTTCCTCCATGAGGCACCTTCTATAGGAGGACCCTATGTAACATGGCACATGGTGGTCATAGGGGGTGTGACCCCAATAGTTCAGGCTGGCAGTACTACGTGTCATTTATAACAACACAAGTGACAAACTCCGCTCTGCTGCATCTGAGTACATCCCAATCTGTACCAGTCTGTTTCTTGTATTAAGTATTTGTGACCCCCACCCCACTTGATGTACAGCGCTATGGAATTAATACAAATAAATATATATATATATATATATATATATATATATATATATATATATATATATATGACACAGTGAGAGTACATGGAGGAAGCAGCCACATAACACTACCTGCTGTAGCCAGTCCGGGCTTGGGGTTGTCACTGAGGCTGCGGCTCCTGCGCATTGAGCCCATCATGTCTCGGGCTGTCCCTCGGGTGAGCGGGCTCTGCTGTCTCACTCCGGGCTCCTGCTTAGGCGCCGTCCCATCAGCTCTACCTCTGTCCAGCACTCTATCAGCTGACCTACTCAGGGTTGGTCACATGACCAAGACAATGGCAACGCAGACTCCGCCCACTTCTTTACGCTTAGTATGGGCGGAAATGACGTCGGGACAGGGCAGCGCGATGCACAACTTTCCCGTGACTGGGCGTGTTATTATCGGGGCGAAGGCCACGCCCATCCTGCTCTTTTGTCGCAAGACGCGAAAAAAATGAGCGAACTGGTTGGGTCTACAAAGCACGCCCTTTATAACCTGAGGTTGACGTGAATATGGATATTAATGAGCTCTGGCAGGTTACTCATGGAGAGGTTATCATGGGTGAAGCTGATAGAGGGTTGACAAGGTTGAAGAATGTAATCCCTTAAATTGTCATTAACCTGTTACTGGTGCCCTATGTGATCCCTAACATTTTTATGCTGCAGTCATTTTTATTAGGCTTCTTTATTTTGTTCATTATCCGCACTGTAATAAGTTCGGGCCAGCAGATTGATTGTTATGAACCTTTCCTTAGATGTCCACGTCAAAGGTACCTACCTGAACCGGATGTATTTATAGGGGCAGGTCACGGGGACACTTTGGTAAATCTGGGCCAGTGTGTTTATTTTTTTATTTTTTCTCGTGAACAGCTTAGTACGTACAGAGTGGCGAGTTCGGGAGATGTTTTTTTACAGTAGAAATCAATTTCTGAAGTTATTACCCGAAGTCTCGTGAGACTTCGTGAAGTAATAACTTCGGCTCATCTGAACCAATACTTTCTAATACTGTAGGGAGCGCTCGCTCCGTACAGTATTCTAACGAACTATTATGCGAATCGACTTTAGATGTTTTATCCGAAGTCGATTCGCTCATCCCCAGTCATAACTAGAGATGAGCGAATTTCCGCATATGAAATTCGTTCACGCTTTGTTTGGTGGTAAAAGGTGAATTGCGTTATGGATTCCGTTACCACGGACCATAACGCAATTCTATGACGGAATGCCTTTAAAGGCATTCTCTCCTGCATAACGGAAATATGACGGATCCGTTTTGCAGCCCATAGACTTCTATTATGACGGAATGAATAACGTAATGCCTCTAAAGTCATTCTGTTATGCATTCCGTCATAGAATTGCGTTATGGTCCGTGGTAACGGAATCCATAACGCAATTCCCCTTTTACCACCAAACAAAGCGTGAACGAATTTCATAAGCGGAAATTCTCTCATCTCTAGTCATATCCCCTGGATAATGTGATGGAAAAATGAATCCAGCCAGCAAAGGAAGCAATATGGAGAATCACAGTACATTAGAAAGTGGCTTGTATTACCTTTCTCTACATGATAAATGCCATTTGCTGAAGTGAGAGACAACCCCTTTAAGCCTGTATTACACTGGCAGATCTTCTGCCAGATGATCGCTAATGAGCGTTCGAAGTAAAGCTCGTTAGCGATCATTTGGCAATCTAATACTGCCGCTGATTACCCAATGAACGAGCAACCGCTGGCGGCAGATCCTGGTGTCTAATCAAGATCAATAACTAGTCAGTATGGGGACAAGCAATGACATAACGATCACTACTCCCCATACTGTGGAGGAGATCACTGCATGTAGTAGCAGCAGTCTCCTCCGGCTGGGAAGGAACGCTTCCCTCCCGACAATCGGCTGGTGTAATACAACCTTTACGTTCTTCTTCCTCACGTCACTCCTTATCACCGTATTATTCAAAGATGGTCTAAATTTGGTTCCTGTTTAAGGTGAACCAGCAAAGCGCTGAGCTGCACCAGAAAGGACACACCCTCTTAGCTACAGGCTTGATATAAATCTTGAAGAGCAATGAACGGGGAAATCTCCGGATCCATGTGCAGTACATTTATTGTCATGTACTATATGATGTCTGATTTTCATTTTTACATTAGTCATGGGATAACGCCTTTAAGGTGCCTTCAGATGGGACAATTCAGCAAGCAGGTGTCAGCAGGGAACGGTTTCTGCCCAGCAAGCGCCTGCAAGCTTCCTCAGTGGAGGAGACCCATTTACATGCAGTGATCTTCTCCACAGTATGGAGAGCAGGGATCTGTAATGCCATCGCTCATCCACATACAGACTCGTTGGCCGGCAGCAGATGCTGTACCACGATCTGCCGCCCGCAAATGATGGCAAACGAGCATATTACCCGACAAAGCAGCGTTTCACTCATTCATTGGGTAATCGGCGGCACCTTTACGCCTATGAACACTCGTTAGCGAACTGTTACCCTAATGACATAATACTGTGTCCACTGTCCAGTAGATGATTTCACATCATTTCTGCATTTTAGCCAGTTGAGCTATTGTGACATCACAAGTGTGACAGGTAATTTCCTGTGACATCACAAGTATGTTTCTGTCAGGAATGTTACTGCAACATCAGAATCGTGTTTCCAGAAAGGAACTGCTGTGACATCACAACTGTGTTTCTGTCAGGTGAGCTGTTGTGACATCACAAGTGGGTATAGTTACTGTTACATCACAAGTAAGTTCCAGTGATTTAAGCTACTGTGACTTCACAATGTTTCAGTTGGGGAACTGCTGTGACATCGCACGTAGGTTCCAGTCAGGTAAGCTGGTGTGACATCACAAGTGAGTTCCAGTCAGGTAAGCTGGTGTGACATCACAAGTGAGTTCCAGTCAGGTAAGCTGGTGTGACATCACAAGTGAGTTCCAGTCAGGTAAGCTGGTGTGACATCACAAGTGAGTTCCAGTCAGGTAAGCTGGTGTGACATCACAAGTGTCTTTCAGTCAGGTAAGCTGGTGTGACATCACAAGTGAGTTCTAGTCAGGTAAGCTGGTGTGACATCACAAGTGAGTTCTTGTCAGGTAAGCTGGTGTGACATTACAAGTGAGTTCCAGTCAGGTAAGCTGGTGTGACATCACAAGTGAGTTCTAGTCAGGTAAACTGGTGTGACATCACAAGTGACTTCCAGTCAGGTAAGCTGGTGTGACATCACAAGTGAGTTCCAGTCAGGTAAGCTGGTGTGACATCACAAGTGAGTTCCAGTCAGGTAAGCTGGTGTGACATCACAAGTGAGTTCTAGTCAGGTAAGCTGGTGTGACATCACAAGTGAGTTCCAGTCAGGTAAGCTGGTGTGACATTACAAGTGAGTTCCAGTCAGGTAAGCTGGTGTGACATCACAAGTGAGTTCCAGTCAGGTAAGCTGGTGTGACATCACAAGTGAGTTCAGTCAGGTAAGCTGGTGTGACATCACAAGTGAGTTCCAGTCAGGTAAGCTGGTGTGACATCACAAGTGAGTTCCAGTCAGGTAAGCTGGTGTGACATCACAAGTGAGTTCCAGTCAGGTAAGCTGGTGTGACATCACAAGTGAGTTCCAGTCAGGTAAGCTGGTGTGACATCACAAGTGAGTTCCAGTCAGGTAAGCTGGTGTGACATCACAAGTGAGTTCCAGTCAGGTAAGCTGGTGTGACATCACAAGTGAGTTCCAGTCAGGTAAGCTGGTGTGACATCACAAGTGAGTTCCAGTCAGGTAAGCTGGTGTGACTATCACAAGTGAGTTCCAGTCAGGTAAGCTGGTGTGACATCACAAGTGAGTTCCAGTCAGGTAAGCTGGTGTGACATCACAAGTGAGTTCCAGTCAGGTAAGCTGGTGTGACATCACAAGTGAGTTCCAGTCAGGTAAGCTGGTGTGACATCACAAGTGAGTTCCAGTCAGGTAAGCTGGTGTGACATCACAAGTGTCTTTCAGTCAGGTAAGCTGGTGTGACATCACAAGTGAGTTCCAGTCAGGTAAGCTGGTGTGACATCACAAGTGTCTTTCAGTCAGGTAAGCTGGTGTGACATCACAAGTGAGTTCTAGTCAGGTAAGCTGGTGTGACATCACAAGTGAGTTCTAGTCAAGTAAGCTGGTGTGACATCACAAGTGAGTTCCAGTCAGGTAAGCTGGTGTGACATTACAAGTGAGTTCCAGTCAGGTAAGCTGGTGTGACATCACAAGTGAGTTCCAGTCAGGTAAGCTGGTGTGACATCACAAGTGAGTTCAGTCAGGTAAGCTGGTGTGACATCACAAGTGAGTTCCAGTCAGGTAAGCTGGTGTGACATCACAAGTGAGTTCCAGTCAGGTAAGCTGGTGTGACATCACAAGTGAGTTCCAGTCAGGTAAGCTGGTGTGACATCACAAGTGAGTTCCAGTCAGGTAAGCTGGTGTGACTACACAAGTGTCTTTCAGTCAGGTAAGCTGGTGTGACATTACAAGTGAGTTCCAGTCAGGTAAGCTGGTGTGACTACACAAGTGAGTTCCAGTCAGGTAAGCTGGTGTGACATCACAAGTGTCTTTCAGTCAGGTAAGCTGGTGTGACATCACAAGTGTCTTTCAGTCAGGTAAGCTGGTGTGACATCACAAGTGTCTTTCAGTCAGGTAAGCTGGTGTGACATCACAAGTGAGTTCTAGTCAGGTAAGCTGGTGTGACATCACAAGTGAGTTCCAGTCAGGTAAGCTGGTGTGACATCACAAGTGAGTTCTAGTCAGGTAAGCTGGTGTGACATCACAAGTGAGTTCTAGTCAGGTAAGCTGGTGTGACATCACAAGTGAGTTCCAGTCAGGTAAGCTGGTGTGACATCACAAGTGAGTTCCAGTCAGGTAAGCTGGTGTGACATCACAAGTGAGTTCCAGTCAGGTAAGCTGGTGTGACATCACAAGTGAGTTCCAGTCAGGTAAGCTGGTGTGACATCACAAGTGAGTTCCAGTCAGGTAAGCTGGTGTGACATCACAAGTGAGTTTCAGTCAGGTAAGCTGGTGTGACATCACAAGTGAGTTCCAGTCAGGTAAGCTGGTGTGACATCACAAGTGAGTTCCAGTCAGGTAAGCTGGTGTGACATCACAAGTGTATTTCAGTCAGGTAAGCTGGTGTGACATCACAAGTGAGTTCCAGTCAGGTAAGCTGGTGTGACATCACAAGTGAGTTCCAGTCAGGTAAGCTGGTGTGACATCACAAGTGTCTTTCAGTCAGGTAAGCTGGTGTGACATCACAAGTGTCTTTCAGTCAGGTAAGCTGGTGTGACATCACAAGTGGATAATAGAAACCATGTATAAATGACCCATTTGAGAAACTAAATCCCTAAAATTATTCTAAACAGTGTTTTTAATCAGAGGGTTTTGTTAGGTTTTTATGAAACACAAAACAGAGATATGAACATGCAAAAACCCCACACAGGTCAACCTTCCTCCCAGGGACAATGCACATTTCCCCTAATAAAGAGATTATTAACCCAAATGTGGTTGGAGATTATAATTCACCGTCTCCATAGAGGAGAGATATCATGATCGAAATCATCAAAGAACCCAAGGTTGTAAATGTATACTACTGGACCACCCGGCTAACTCTAGAGGACGCAGCGTTATCTAGGTAGGCCTGTCGAGCCCTGTTAAAGGGGTGTCTCATCATGGACAATGGGGGCATATCGCTAGGATATGCCCCCATTGTCTTATAGTTGCGGGTCCCACTGCTGGGACCAGCACCTATATCAAGAACGGAGCCCTGCAAGTGAAGGAGGGCGCACTGCGCATGCGCAGCCGCCCTCCATTTTTTATGGGGCCGGTGAAAATAGCCGAGCGCTGGCTCAGCTATTTCCGCCAGCCCCATAGAAATAAATGAGAGCAGGGATCTGGCATGCGCGGTGCGCTCACATTCACTTCTATGGGGAGCCGGCTTGGTGGTGGCCGGACCGGAGTCCTCTAGCCATCACCTTGCGGGGCTCCATTCTCCATATAGGTGCGGGTCCCAAAGACGATGGCGGCGTATCCTAGCGATATGCCCCCATTGTCCATGATGAGACAACACCTTTAAATACAGGGAGGGTAGTCCTGGGGTGGCTATCCTCAGTCCCCAAATTTGCTGGCAATCCCTGGAAGAAGCCCCTGGGAGAAATGGCTTTGGGGAGGAGGGTGTCCCTCACATGGTCGGTATAAATTACCTTAATTTTTCTATATTTTGCCTTCATTTCATTATTGTATTTAACTATTTTCCGGTATATTTCGTAATGAGATTCCAGCATTCTATTTGGGCTTGTTCATTGCAATAGATGGCATTTTTTTATTCATTGTAACCATCATGTGATGGCGCCCTCTTGTGTCTATGTGGGTGGATGTCTGCCACCATATTTATCGTCATTTTACTTGTTAAATGACAGAAAGGAAGGATCGCGATTAGGCTTTTGGAGGGCAGATTTTGCAGAGCCCTAGAGGTAGCAGTACACTGTATAACCCCAAAAAGTTACCCCATTTTGGAAGCTAAACCCTTCAAGGAAGTCACCTAGGGATGTACTGCTCGATTCGACCCCAAAGGTGTTTCATAGAATTCTTTTAAATTGGGACATGAAATGAAAATTTATATTTTATTTAAATTATAAGTAATTTTAGATTCAAATGTTTCATTTTCACAGGGGATGGGAAGAAACAGCACCCAACGTTTTGTTACATCATTTTTTTCTGAGTTCTACAATACATTTTTTTTTAAATCTTTTTAATCGCTTTAGGGTCCATTCACACGTCCGTGTGTGTTTTGCGGATCCACGGATCCGCGGATCCGCAAAACACGGACATCGGCGATGTGCGTTCCGCAATTTGCGGACCGCACATCGCCGGCACTCTCCCAGAAAATGCCTTTTCTTGTCCGCAATTGCGGACAAGAATAGGACATGTTCTATTTTTTTCGGGAACGCAATTGCGGACCCGGAAGTGCGGATCCGCAATTGCGGACCCGGCCGGGACATAGTCTGTCCCCATTGAAACTAATGGGTCCGCAATTCCGTTCCGCAAAATGCGGAACAGAATTGCGGACGTGTGAATGGACCCTTATATTGTGATTTTTGGGAGTCAAGGTGACAAAAATAGCTGTTCTGGCCTAGTTTTTATTTCTTTATTGCCATTTAGCTGATGGGGTGGGTCATGTGATGTTTTTGTAGAGCTGGTCATTATGGGCCCAGCGATGTTCAATTTGTCAAATATGGCAGAGACAATGTGGCTGCATAGAGTTTGTTTTCTGTATAGTTTTTTTTTGCTTTTTTTCTCTAAGGGTATGCTCACACAATGCAGAGCGCTGCAGATTTTCTCTTGCAGAATTGCATGCAGAAAATCTGCAGCCTTTTACAGTATCAGCAATGTGAATGAGCTTTAAAGGGGTATTCCCATCAAAGACTGGAGCGGGGAGAGCCAACGATCGGCTATTATCGGTGTCCGCATAGAAATGAATTGTGGGCGGCTGTGCATGTGCAGTGTGCCCTCCTTCACTTGCGGGGCTCTGTTCTCGATATAGGTGCACGTCCCAGTGGTAGGACCTGCACCTATAAGACAATGGGCGCATATTCTAGCGATATGCCCCCATTGTCCATGATGAGACAACCCCTTTAGCAGGGCTCGATAGGCCTACCTAGATAACGCGGCGTCCTCTAGAGGTAGCCGGGTGGTCCAGTAGTATAAATTTACAACCTTGGTTTCTCCACTGCCTTTCCCCGTTCCGTTCCCGGTGTAGGTGTGGGTCCCAGAGATATCCTAGCGATATGCCCCCATTGTCCATGATGAGACAACCCCTTTAGCAGGGCTCGACAGACCTACCTAGATAACACTGCGTCCTCTAGAGTTAGCCGGGTGGTCCAGTAGTATAAATTTACAACCTTGGTTTCTCCACCGCCTTTCCCGGTGTAGGTGTGGGTCCCAGAGATATCCTAGCGATATGCCCCCATTGTCTGTGATGGAAAAACCCCTTTAAGCAATTCTAATTCATGTGCTCCTGACAAAAAAAATCAGGAGTGGAAACCGACCTGTGGTGTAGATTATACACCTGCACCATGTGAATTTATGCCGAGGATTTTCATTGTAGATTTTACCACTTACAATGCACGGGGCAATGTGAAAATACAGCTTTTGCCAAAGTCCCATCCTTTACCAGCTTTCTGGCCTGGGCTACGGATGGGACATCACTTCCACCGTGGATGGGGCCAGAACTAATCCTCTCCGTGGCACATCTGCAAACTCCTCAACCAACCTCTTCAGCGCATTTTCCAAGGAGAGGATCAGGTCTGGCCCAATCCTCAGTCCCGTCCACAGCCCAGACCAGAATCCTTCTAAAGGATGAGACTTCTGTATTTTCAGAAGATGAGCTTCATGTGACCGGGAGGCCGATTCACCCAACTCTGGAGCAGTAAATATATTACAAACATTCTCCTACAGGGGTATTCTGTCTAATGAAAGGGACTTTGTGGGGCCTACTGAGTCCCGGAAAATCCCTTGTATACGACCAGTTTCATCTAGTGCCTGGAGGTTCTTGTGGAATAATGGCATCAATCAGTGACTGTTTGCATTGTTAGGAATAGGTCATTAATTTGAGATAATCAGTCAACCTCTAGTCCCAGGTACTGAGCTTATCTCTTGAATTAATTTACAATGCATGTAGTCATTGTGGGTTTCAACCAGTCCAGAAGACAATAGAACAATGGTAATGTGGAAGACTGTATTCTACCAGGTCAGGGAGACTCCATACAGGACGCTGCCAGTTTGATTGACTGATGGATGATCCAATTAGCAGCTAAATACGCTGGCTATGTGATTAGTCAGTCAGGGGTCGGCCGGATTTACATGTTCAGGTTTTCTGATGCAATTTGTGAAACCAGACATGGTGGATTCTAAAGAGAGAGTGAAGCCGGATTTACACGATTGTCGGGAAGGAAGCGTTCCTTCTCAATAGTTATCTGCTCGTTCAGCTCCCTCACCGTACGTGGATAGGGGATTGCTATTGGCATCACTCGTCCTCAAACAGAATAATGGTTTCTGAAAGCAGTTTAGACCCAGGGGTGCACCTAGCCTTTCTGCTACCTTAGGCGAAAACTGAAATGGCGCCCCCCCCATGCCAATTTCTCAACCTAACCCCATTGCCAAAATGAAAGGATTCATTGCCCATGACCCTTCTACAGCCCCCACTCCTGCCCCTACCTGGTGCTGCCTGAGGCGACCGCCTCACTTGGACTCATTGGTGGTGCACCCCCAGCACGATCTGCTGCCCAGAAGCCATGGCCGGTGGTGCCGGCATGAACAACATTGTTCATCTGGTGATCGGCGGCACATTTACATGGCCAGATAGTCAGGAACGACCGTTTGCAGGAACCTCTTATATCTAATATATAAAGCTGAGTGTATGGCCCCTTTCACACAGGCGAGTTTTCCGTGCGGGTGCAATGCGTGAGGTGGACGCATTGCACCCGCACTGAATCTGGACCCATTCAATTCTATGGAGCTGTGCACATGAGCGGTGATTTTCACGCATCACTTCTGCGTTGCGTGAAAATCGCAGCATGCTCTATATTCTGCGTTTTTCACGCAACGCAGGCCCCATAGAAGTGAATGGGGCTGCGGGAAAATCGCAAGCATCCGCAAGCAAGTGCTGCTGCAGTGCGATTTTCCCGCAAGGTTGCTAAGAGACGGGGCCCGATCTTTATTATTTTCCCGTATAACATGGTTATAAGGGAAAATAATAGCATTCTCAATACAGAATGCTTTGTAAAATGTGGATTAAGGGGTTAAAAATTAACTCACCTTATTGCGTACTTGCGATCTGTTCTCTCTTCTTCAAGCATTAGCTGCCAGCTAAAGGACCTGTGGTGACGTCACATCACATGGTCCATCACCATGGACCATGTGATTGGACCATGTGATGAGCTCAGTGACGTCACCACAGGTCCTTTAGACGGCAGCTAATGATTGAAGAAGAGATCGCAAGTACGCGATCAAGTGGATAAGGTGAGTTAATTTTTTTTATTTTAAACCCCTCCATCCACATTTACTAAGCATTCTGTAGTGAGAATGCTATTATTTACCCTTATAACCATGTTATAAGGGAAAATAATAAAATATACAGAATACTCAACCCGAAAGCGGACTTCAGGTCTGGGTACCAAACATTCCGTTTTTTCCGAAACGCATACAAAATGCATTAAAACGCTTTGCACTCGCGCAGAAAAATCGTGCATTTTCCCGCAACGCACCGGCCTTTTATCCAGGCGTCAAACATGACTCCCGTGTGAAAGAGGCCTATGTGTGTATGGCCCCTTTCACACGAGCGAGTTTCCCGCGCGGGTGCAATGCGTGATGTGAACACATAGCACCCGCACTAAATCCGGACCCATTCATTTTAATAGGTCTGTGTAGATGAGCGTTGTTTTTCTCGCATCACTTCTGCATTGCGTGAAAATCGCAGCATGTTCTAAATTCTGCGTTTTTCACGCAGCTCTGGCCCCATAGAACTGAATAGGGCTGCTCATTGCATCCGGAAGCAAGTGCGGGTGCGTTGCGTTTTTCACTGATGGTTGCTAAGAGATGTTGTTTGTAAACCTTCAGTTTTTTATCACGCACGTGAAAAACGCATTGCACCCGCACGGAAAAAAATGAACTGAACGCAATCGCAGGCAAAACTGAATGGCTTTGCCTGCGAAATCGCACAGTTTTCACTGAACGCATCCGGACCTAATCCGGACACGCTCGTGTGAAAGAGGCCTATGTATGTATGTCCGCTAAAGGAATCCGCACCGTCGCATTAACAATCATGAAATGTGGCAGACAACTACATCAGGTGTCCGGGAAGGTTTTAGACCAGGTCTCAGCTCTCTGGGACGTACCGTTCTTGAGATATTCCCAAAAAATGCATTAGCGAATAGAAGCCTGGTCACATGACCCTTATCAGCCAATAGAAGCTCACTGGCAGTTCGTCTCCACACACACATTTTTTCTCCAGGTAACCACCCAGTCATGTTTCTTCACTGCTGTAGATGAGCTTTAAAGGAAATTTTTCACCAGGATAATCGCTATTGAAGTAAAGCTATGGCCTAATAGCACTTAGTACCTTATTTCCTGAGGTTTCCATAACAACTTTGTGGATGACCCTGTTGCCCGCCGGATCCGTCACAACGCAACACACCTGAAAGCATTTGAAGACTGATCAGTGTTACCAGTAGCGTAGCTAACAGCTCATGGGCCCTGGTGCAAGAGTTCAGCTTGGGGCCCCTTCCCTCAGTGCTTTGTGTGTCTTCTTATGCAGCACAAGGGTCTTTGGGCCCCCTCAGGCTCCTGGGCCCGGTAGCGACTGCTACCTCTGCACCCCCTATAGCTACGCCCATGAGTGTTACCATGGCAGCCAGGACGGCACTAAATGCGACGTAGGGGCACTGTGACGTCATTGTGGAGCGCCCCGGGAGCCGCACAGACGGTAAGTAGCTTCTCCCCTGGCTCCCCACTACTTTTCCATGGCAGCCGGGACTTTAGTACCGTCCTGGCTGCCATGCTTACCATTCAGAAAGCTAAACGTCAGAGCCGGCGATGCGTCGAAATGACGTTTAACTTAAAGTTTGATCCGGATTAATGCTTTTCAATGGGCATTAATTCCGGATCCGTCCTTGCGGCATGTCTTCAGGATTTTTGGCCTGGGGAAAATCCGCAGCATGCTGTGGATTTTTCTACGGCCAAAAAATGTTTGGGTACTGAACTGAAGACATCCTGATGCATCCTGAACGGATTTCTTTCCATTCAGAATACATTGGGATAATCCTGATCAGTATTCATCCGGCATAGAGCCCCGAGGACGGAATTCTAGGATGGAAAGTTAAAACACAGATGTGAAAGAGACCTTAAATCAATCAATCCAGTTAGGCCACGCCCCCTCCCACTCCTCAGCCGACAGGGATTAAAAAAATTAAGTTAAAAATCAACTTCTGTCAGCTGCAGGGGTGGGAGGGATGGTGACTTTCTCTCTGCAGCTCACTCTCAGACAGGACAGTGCTGCTGTCTTAGGGTGAGCTATTAATAAGGCCATGCCCCCTATCTGGTAAGGCCACTCCCACTCTTCAGCCAACAGGGATTGAAAAAATGAAGTTAAAAATCTACTTTTAGGTCCTGCTAAGCCACAACCCTGACCTGATTAGGCCATGCCCCCTCCCCCTACACAGCCGACAGAAGTTAAAAATCAACTTCTGTCAGCTGCAGGGGTGGGAGGGAGGGTGACTTTCTCCTTGCAGCTCACGCTCAGACAGCACAGTGCTGCTGTCTGAGAGTGAGCTGTTCAAAAGGCCATCCCTGTGTCCATCCAGGCCCTGCGCCAGATGGAGTCTGAAAGCCGGACTGTCCGGCCTAAAACTGGACCTCTGGCCACCCTAGGGGCAGGCTACCGTGGAGGTCACAGTTAAGGGAATGGTCCGCTCTGGAGGTCAGTGTTAAGGGGCAGATTGCTATAAAGGCCACTGTTAATGGATAGTGGATACTGTCGATATCTTTAAACGACACAGAAACATTAAATGAAATAGATTAAATATACCCGGGCGAAGCCGGGTCCTTCTGCTAGTAAGTTATAAAGGACAGATACTACCTCACCTCACCTGAACGTGCAAACCCAGCCAAACAGTAAATCTGATCAAGTGATACAACCAACCTTACCTAAATGCCGAGTCCACCACCCATCAGATGACTTCTCTGCAGGCTATATAGTGCTACATATGGGTGTAGGTGCTTCCCCGCATAGGAGGAATATAGGTATCCTACAACCTTTTTGGAGAATGGCAGCATAAATGAGGGACTGTTTGAATTGTTGGGAGTAGTCATTATTGGAGATAAATAGTCAAGCTCTGGTCCGAGGTCGCATGGACTGAGCTTATCTTCTTGAATAAGGGTCCATTCACACGTCCGTGTGTGTTTTGCGGATCCACGGATCCGCAAACACGGACATCGGCTATGTGCGTTCCGCGATTTGCGGACTGCACATGGCCGGCACTTTATAGAAAATGCCTTTTCTTGTTCGCAATTGCGGACAAGAATAGGACATGTTCTATTTTTTTCGGGAACGCAATTGCGGACCCGGGCGGGACATCGTCTGTCTCCATTTAAATGAATGGGTCTGCAATTCCGTTCCGCAAAATGCGGAACAGAATTGCGGACGTGTGAATGGACCCTTAGTATGTAATTCATGTGGTCATCATAGGTTTCAACCAGTCTAGAAGACAATAGAACAATGGTAGCTTTGTAAAGGTCCCTTTAAGCAGAACGATACAGCAGATGATTGTCAAGAAGGAAACGTGTAAAGGGCCCTTAAGACATGATAATGTAGAAGACTGTATTCCACACCTCATGGGGACTCCATACATGTTATGTCTATACAATTACCTTAATGCAGAGTCCACCACCCATCATATGTCTTCTCTGCAGGCTATATAGTGCTACATATGGGCGTCGGTGCGTCCTCAAATAGGAGGAAGGCCTCATGCACACGGCCGTGCGCGGACCGTGGTATCCCGGCCTGGAATCCAGCTGACAGCAGGAGTGCACGGCATCATTGGTTGCTACGAGTGTATTACTGTAGTCCAGCGGCGGCATGAAGCGCACGGCGTCATAGCAACCAATGACGCCGTGCGCTCCTGCTGTCAGGTGGATTCCACGGCCGTGTGCATGAGGCCGAATACTGAGAATAATTGATTTTAGCTATTAAATTGGTCGACAGGTTGGACAGTTTTTTCTTAGAGGGGTCCTCTTGAGGTTTGAAGGGTGCTGGGATACCCCAAGGCCAACTTTTATTACCAGAGGAATACAAATTCTCCCCATTAAACCGTCTTTAGGCCATGGTTACAGAGTGAATTGTCCAGCAGATATTGACATGTTTTCTGCATCAAAATCTGCACCCAATCCACCTCCACACAGTAGTTTATATAGAGTAGAGGTGAACAAATCAATTTTGAACAAATCGGCTTTATTGCAAATTTCACAAAAATTCTGCTGCCAAGTAAATCCGAAGCTTTGGTGATTTACTTCGGACAAATAGCACAAAATGGCGCCTGCACCGTTTTACTGTGAAAATTATAAGGAAACGGGACAGGAAGAAGAAAAATATTTTTGTTCTTTTCATCACTATATTCTCACCCCCATAACTTTTTTATAGGTATGTACGGAGATGTGTGAGGGCTCATTTTTTGCGGGATGAAATGTTTTTGATAATACCATTGTGGGGTTTGTCTGCTGTATGAAACTGCAGGCACCTGCTATCTATGGCACTCCCTCCGCTCCAGAGCGGGCACCATCCATGTCATGAAGGGGTTGAAGCGCTTAAACAGGGTACACAGTACCCCGCTGCCTTAACAGTGACTTTACAGTACCCTGCTGCCTTAACAGTGACTTCCATAGCAGTTGCCCCTTTAATAGTGGCCCCTGCTCCCTTAACAGTAACATCGACAATGAACGTCCTAGAGAGCTGAAATTTTCCCGGACACCTGATCTACCTGTGTGCCAAATTTGGTGAAGATCGGTCCAGTCATTGGTCGCTCATAAAGAACAGACAGACAGAAACTCATTTTTATATATATATAAGAGACTAGCAGAAGGACCCGGCTTCGCACCGGTATATTTCATGTATTTCATTTAATGTTTCTTTGTGTCCTTAAAATATATCGACAGTATCCCCCATAACACCTCTACTGTCCCTTTAACAGTGACCTCCACTGTGCCCGTTCCTTTAACAGTGACCTCCACAGTGCCCGCCCCTTTAACCACTTAAGCCCCCCTAGCTTAAACACCCTTAATGACCAGGCCACTTTTTACAATTCCGCACTACACTACTTTCACCGTTTATTGCTCCGTCATGCAACTTACCACCCAAATGAATTTTACCTCCTTTTCTTCTCACTAATAGAACTTTCATTTGGTGCTATTTCATTGTTGCTGACATTTTTACTTTTTTTGCCATTAATACAAATTTAACGACATTTTTGCAAAAAAATGACATTTTTCACTTTCTGTTGTAAAATTTAAAAAAAAAACTACATTTCTATATAAAATTTTCTCTAAATTTATTGTTCTACATGTCTTTGATAAAAAAAAAGTCCAATAAGTGTATATTTATTGGTTTGGGTAAACGTTATAGCGTTTACAAACTATGGTGCAAAAAAGTGAATTTCGGCATTTTGAAGCAGCTCTGACTTTCTGAGCGCCTGTCATGTTTCTTCAGGTGCTAGAATGTCAGGATAGTATAAATACCCCCCAAATCACACCATTTTAGATAGAAGACACCCCAAAGTATTCGCGGAGGGGCATGGTGAGCAATTGCGGACAAGAAAAAGCATTTTCTATATAGTTCTGGCAATGTGCGGATCTGCAAAATGCGGAAAGCACATTGCCGGTGTCCGTGTTTTGAGGATCTGCGGATCCGTGAATCCACAGATCCGCAAAACACATATGGACGTCTGAATGGAGCCTTACAAGGGGTGTGATCAATGACAGGGGGGTGATCAGGGGGTCTAGATGGGGTGATCAAGGGGTTAATAGGTGAGGGGGGGGTTAGTGTAGTGTTTGGTGCCCCCGCCGCGTTCACAGGAAGTCTCGGCTCTCGCGAGATGACGTGCCGATGCGTTGTCTCAGAACTACAGGACCGCCCGCAGGACGCATCCCTGCGTTAGGCGGTCCTGTAGTGGTTAACAGTGACCTCCACAGTGCCCACCTATTTAACAGTGACTTCCACAGCATCTGCCCCTTTAACTTTGACCTCCACAGTACCCGCCTCTTTATCTGTGACCTCCACAGCGTCCACCCCTTTAACAGTGACCTCCACAGCACACGGACCTTTAACAGTGACCTCCACAGCGCCCGCCCCTTTAACAGTGACCACCACAGTGCCCGCCCCTTAAACAGTGGCCACCTATTTAACAGTGACCTCCACAGCGCCCGCCCCTTTAACAGTGACCTCCACAGTGCCCGCCTCTTTAACCTTCTCAGGACTGCCTAACGCACGGATGCGTCCGGTCCTGTTGTTCTGGCCGGACGCATCCGTGCGTTATCTCGCAAGACGCGAGATTTGCTGTGAACGCGCGCACACGTTCACAGCGGCGTGCAGCTCTGCAGTTACACTGCAGCCTGCCAGCGATGATCAATGGTGTAGTGTGGTGCCTGGTGCTAGTGTGGTGCCTGTAGATGTAAAATAAATTAAATTAAACAGGTATATCAGACACTGTTTTGTGAACAGCGTCTGATATAGCTGCTGCCTGGTCCTCTGGTGGTCCCATTTGCTGGGATCGACCACCAGAGGACCAGGTAGCTCTGTAAAGTAGCACCAGGCACCACACTACACCCCCCGGTCACTTATTAACCCCTTATTAACCCCTGATCACCCACATAGACGCCCTGATCACCCCCCTGTCATTGATCACCCCCCTGTAAGGCTCCATTCAGACGTCCATATGTGTTTTGCGGATCCACAGATCCGCAAAACACGGACACCGGCAATGTGCTTTCCGCATTTTGCAGATCCGCACATTGCCAGAACTATATAGAAAATGCCTTTTATTGTCCGCAATTGCGGACAAGAATAGGACATGTTCTATATTTTTGCGGAACGGAAGTGCAGACCCGGAAGTGCGGATCCGCAATTCCGGATCCGAGCGGGACAAAGTCTGTCCCCATAGAAATGAATGGGTCCGCAATTCCGTTCCGCAAACAGAATTGCGGACGTGTGAATGGGGCCTAAGGGTCCCTTATCACCGACAGTTAGTTAGCTACTTGTTAGCTAGCGTCCAGCCCACCGCACCGCAGTCACTGATTTTGGCAGAGATTTTTTCATCCACGATGATCGATGCGAATAAAGAAATCTGTGCCGTTCATTTTTATTTATTTTTTTCAGCCCAGAGGCTGGGCAGTACAAACACCTCACATGTGACCCCATTTTGGAAAGAAAACACCTCAAGGTATTCCGTGAGGGGTATGGTGAGTTCATGTAAAATTTTTGTCACAAGTTAGTGGAATATGAGACTTTGTAAAATAAAATAAAAAAAAAAATCAATTTTCGCTAACTTGTGCCAAAATTTTTTTTTTTCTGTGAACTTGCTATGCCCCTCATGGAATAAGGGACGTGGCTGTGGTCATGGGGGTGCTGTAGGGAGAGGTGGTTGTGAATCTGTGCCAGCTACACACCCAAATGAAACACCTTCCTATATTGTACGCAGGCGACACTGTGTGACTTTATAGGCCCGAATACTGGTGCATGAATAGTGAGGCCAGAACAAGTAGAGGCGGAATTAGATGCAAATCAGCCAAGCAGTCTGAGCCCTAAGTCATGCAGCAGTCACTTATGCTTTTTGATGACTCTGCTAGCAGGGGTTCTGTGGGCCATCCACCTAGCCCTGCCCCAGAAGTGACAGAGATTGAGTGCACTGATTCCCAACCACTTATGTTTGAGGATGAGGAGGTGGGAGAATCACCGCAGCATGTCTCTGATGATGAAGATGAAACACAGATGTTAACTGCTGCGGCTTTCTGCACTGTGCAGACTGGCAAAGTGGGAAGAGGTGAGAAGTGGGTAGAAGATCATGTGAAGGATGATGAGGTCCTAGACCTCACATGGCATCCAGGTAATCCGAGTGACCTGTGCAGTTTGGAGGAGGAGGTGGTGGTCACACAGCGCCAGCAGTACAGCAAAAGAGGGAGCAGGGTGCAAAACCACAGTGGCTGGCCCCTTCTACTGCCCACTGCACCGAGGTACTGAGCACACCAAAGCCAGCTCAAAGGAGTTCCTTGGTGTGGCAGTTCTTCAGACAGTGTGCTGACGACAGGACAAGGATGGTTTGCACGCTGTGCAGTCAGAGCCTGAAGCGAGGCATAAATGTTCTAAACCTGAGCACCACCTGCATGACCCATAAATGCAAAGCCTGAGCTGCAGTGGAGTAGACACCTGAAGAACCACACAAGATCTGAGGCTCCTCCTACTCCCTCTTCTGTTGCAGTCTTGGCATCTACCTCCCCCTCTGGAGCAACAGTGCCTCCTGGCTCCCCACAAAGAGAGGATGTGACAGCAACACTACCACCACCAGTGTCACCAAGCATCTCCACACTGTCCCATCAAAGCGTTCAGCTGTCCCTCCCCCAAACACTGGAGAGAAAGAGGAAGTACCCCTCTACCCACCCGCGAGCCCTGGCCCTGAATATCAGCATTTCAAAATTCCTGGCTTTTGAAATGCTGCCATTGCGTCTAGTGGAGATGGACACTTTTAAAAACCTTATGGTGGTGATTGTCCCACAGGCGAAGTGGTGGAAAAAATCAGGTGTGTGCTTTGCAACACCATTAGTGGCAAGGTCCACATAACCACTGACACATGGGCCAGTAAGTACGGGCAGTAAATGTAGTGGCAGCTGGGCCTGCAGCAGAAAGCGTTTTGGCAAATGTCCTGACGCCACCGAGGATTGCTGGATGTTTTTTGTTGCCTCCTACTCCGCTTCCTCCTCTACTGCCTCTTCATCACGTCAGCGCAACACCTGCACCACCAACTTCTGCAGAGCCAAGTTTTATAACAGCCCGCTGTTATTTCCCATTATCTGCCTGGGGTAAAAACCCGACACCGCGCAGGAGCTGTGGGTGGCCATGGAAGAACAGACTGATGAGTGGTTGGTGCCGCTGAGCCTCAAGCCAGGCCTGGTGGTGGTGTGCGATAATGGGCGAAATCTTGTGGCAGATCTGGCGTTAGCCGGTTTGATGCACATTCCTTGCCTGGCGCATGTGCTGAACTTGGTGGTGCAGAGGTTCCTGAAAAATAACCTCTATGTCAGAGCTGCTGCAGAAAGTGAGGGCCGTCCGTGCGCGCTTTCAGCGTTCTCACCCTGCTGCTGCTTGTCTGCGCTGCAGAGTAACCTTTGCCTTCCCACTCACCTCCACATATGTGATATAACCACAAGGTGAACCTCCACCTTGCACATGCTGGAGAGACTATGCGAGCAGCAGAAGGCGATAGTGGAGTTTCAGCTGCAGCACAGAATAGCACCATTTTACCACAAACAAGTTGGCCTCCGTGCGGGACTTGCGTGCCGTGTTGTGCTGTTTGAAAACTCTACCAACATGGCCAGCGGTGATGATGCTGTCAACAGCCTTACTATTCTACTTCCATGTCTCCTTGAAAAAACGCTTCAGACGATGATTAATAAGGTGGTGGCACAGTAGGAAGAGGAGGAGGAACAGGAATCTTTCCAACGGTTATCAGGCCAACCGTTCACACGTGGCTCGGAGGGTGGTTTCCTGCACTCGGTATCCGACTGTCCAGCCAGCGAGGAGGACGATGATGAGGTGGAACAGTGTTCATAGCAGGGTGGCACTCAAATCAGCTCACGGGCATCCCTGAGCATTGCTGGGGGGGGGGGGGGGTAAAGAGGACACAGACGATACACATCCCACCAAGGACAGTTTGTCTTTGCCTCTGGGCAGCCTGGCACACATGAGTGACTACATGCTGCAGTGCCTGCGCAACGACCGCCGAGTTGCCCTCATTGTTACCAATGCTGATTACTGGATGGCCACCCTGTTGGATCCCTATTACAAGGACAATATGCCGTCCTTACTTCAGTCACTGGAGTTTGATAGGAAGATGCTTGAATACAAACGCACGCTGGTAGACGTACTACTGACGGCGTTCCCACCTGACTGCGGGAGCTCAGTGGAAGCATGAGGTGGAGGAGGAAGTCGCCAATGCAGCTGGGGCACCGGCACCAACTTAAGAAGGAGGTTAACATGGCCAAAATATGGAAAACCACCATCTGATATGGACCATATTGGCAGGAGGCAGCGTTTCAGTAACATAGTGGAAAAGTACGTGTGCACACGTCTGGACCTACTGACTGATGGGTCTGCCCCACTTAACTTCTGGGTCTCCAAATTGGACACATGACCTGAGCTAACCCTTTACGATTTGGAGGTGCTAGCCTGCCCCTCGGCAAGTGTATTGTCCGAACATGTGTTTAGCATGGCAAGCTCACATTCATTAAAATTATCCACAGGACTTGGGTATAGTAGAGAAGTATACCGGCCGCACCCAGCCATCGTTGTACTCCAGCGCAGTTTGTTTTTTCTGTTTGTCATTTCCCAATGTTTTGGAGCCTCCCTAAATTAAAATTAAAGAAAAAAACTCCAAAAACAGTGTTGGTTACCACCTCTTAAACTTTCACCGCCATGTCCACCACCTCCTCAACCCTCTACTCCACTTGGACCTCCGCCTCCTGGTTCAAGATGATCATTTTTTTATTTTTTTCTATTCTATGTTATTTTCAGGCATTTCCCTATCCACATTTGTTTGCAGGATCCATTTTGGATCCTTTTGCAGCCCTCTAGGCCTTACTATGACTATTTTACAGCGCCAAAGTACGGGTCCCCTTTGATATCTATGAGGTTCAGGGTCAAGTTTAGGTACCGGAACCGAACTTTGAACTAAAGTTTGGCCGAACCCGAACATCCACGGTTCCGCTCATCCCTGATCATGAACACTTATCCTAGCTAAATTCTTATCAGACTGATTAGAATGTGAATTAGGGCTCATGCACACAACCGTATACTGTATATTTTGCGGTCCGCAAAAAATACAGATTGTGTGCATTCCATATTTTGCGTATTGGAACAGCTGGCCCCTAATAGAACAGTCCTATCCTTGTCCGTAATGCGGACAATAATAGGACATGTTCTATTTTTTTGCAGAATGGAAATATGGAAACGGAATGCACACTTTTTCGCGACCCCGTTGAAGAGAATTGTTCCACATACGGGCCGCTCAAAAAATGGAACGGAAAATACATTTGTGTGCATGAGCCCTTAAATGATTCAGATAAGGTCTACAGAACGAGTCTTCAGAACAGCTCCCTGACAGACTCAGTTTAAAGCAGAAAGGAAAGGTCTGCAGATACACTGCAGGTGAATGCTGTACAACAACAAAAAAAGATGGAAATTTTTAATGAAGACGAACTGAAAAAATAATTTTAGCCCAGAATTTGTAAAATGTAATGATAGAAAATTACTCTGAAAGGTGTCCATAGCCATTTAAGATAAGACTCCATATTACCAAATCCAAGTAATGGTAAAGTTCTGGCTCCCTGTGATGAGTTGACTATATCAAGGTGATGTTTAATGGCTTATTATCAATTGTCCTCAAATGGGTTAACAGATTTGGACCCTCCCATATAGGAAGTACATGTAGTCAGCAGTTCTTACAGTTGGAGGAAAGATTACTTGTTCCTTCCTGCTACAAAGTGACACTTTTCAAGGCAAGTTGTTGAATTTATAGATTTTGGACATTTATTTGGGACTGGGCTGACAAAAAGCTCTTTGAAAATATTTTATCTGCAGTTTTATAGCCTGAATTGATCGTTTTGTTTTGCTTTTTCAAAAGTGAAAGTAAAATGACCTGCATGCATGAGTGAAGTCAGCAGACTCAGAACATGGTCTGTGCTGCTAGCGACATGGCTCCTTCCTTCTGTAGCCCTGCTAATCGTAGTCTTGATTGGTTTATTCAGTCATCTTTGGGCCAGATCTAGCAATGGTCTAATGGAAATGGATGGGGCAGTCAGAACCCCTTTAGCATCAGGTCCACGGTTTGCCCAGATCTTTAGGACCAAGTAAATGTATGTTTCCTTTGTCCTGCAGGTGAGGTAAAGATGAATATTTGGTATCTTGTCTTCTACTCTCTGTTTTTATCGTCAGATCCTCAGAATGGTAATTGACAAGAACCCATCTTCTGTAACGTACAACTTGGCTTCACCCCTCCTTGTCTTCATTCTCATCTTCTTCCCTTAGGTCCTGTGATGATTATGGACACCTTTCTTGGTCTTATAAAGGAGCTGGAGACCGCTTTGCCAGATTCTTCTGCTCAGGATCTTGCTCAACTCCTAATTTCAACCATCACTTCACCACCCAAGGTTCTTACTGCTAAGCAAGCTTCTCTTATCCACACTTTATTAACTCACAAAGTTGTGGCATTAAAAGACGAGGTCTGGCAGGAGCAAGGAGTTGTCTTGGCCCCTGATGGAAGCACGGTGGCAATAAGACCCTTACTTAGAGCTATGCTCTGGGGATGGAAAGTTGATTGTAAATGGGAGAATCTACAAGGAGAAGACAATCCATCTCTCGCAATGTCTTTGGCATTGGGTTTTGCTAAATCTGAAGTGTCCCTGAAAGCACCACGAGATTTTCCCGATGGATGCTGGGATTCCATTTCTATGCCCAAAACCTTCCAATTACAGGGGGCCCCTTCCAAGGGTGACCTAACGCTGGCTTATATCAATGGTGCCTTGGATGGCACTCTGCTGAGAGAGATGCTAATCAAAGATACCCAGAAAATGAGTTCCTTACTCCAGTCATACTACTGGGGAGGACCAACAAAGAGTGCGTTCCGGAGACAGGGCTTCCAGGATCTGCTAAAGGAGGGGCAGTTAGCAGACGAAATACGTAAAGGAATTCATTGCTACAGAGAACATGCTGAAGATCATGACCTACATCCTATCAAAGATGAGCAGTTGAACTCCATTGCTCATGAAGTGGCCAAAGCGTTCGAACAGCAGTATTTAGGTACATCACACCATCTGTTTAATGAAGCAATTTTATGGAAAAAGCCGTGAGAACCTGCCGATTTCGGTGGGATCTGTAGACAACCTAATGTGTATGGGGCCCTCCTTACCATCCAGTGACATCTGCATCCGATTTTCTGTGCTGATGAATTTCTTAACATATCTTTATAGCAGTCACAGCTTCATTTTTCTAATACAGAGCTCCAAATCCCCCCCAAGACATAGTTAAGATATAATGTGCTGCTCACCTGCACCACCACTAGAGGGAGCTGATTGCATACTGAGATATTGCTGAATTCAATACTGGTTATAAACCGTCCAAAGATGTTGGCTGAACACTCAGCTGACAGCTATTCGTCCTGACCCCCTCCATACACATGCATGCTGGGCCTGGCTGAGCATGCCTATGTTCTCAGTGGCACGATGAGTGAAAGCTTCTTGGTGGCAGCTTATCTCTTTTGAGAGCAAATGGATTGGGCAAGTTAAAATCCAATAGCCTGACTCCTTCTTTCACCCAACATCTGCCATTGGGGCGAAAGCCAAGACATTTCCATACACATTAGATGGTATGGGAGTGAAAATCACAGAAAAAGATACCAAACATCCTGCACAATATAATACATTTATTACATAGTGCAGGATGTTTTTATCCTTTTCAGTGATTTTTGATTAGTTTGTTATATACTCTTGAAGAAGTGGCACCTTCAAGTGTGAATGCGCTTCTATTTTATCCTGGGAGTAGCATTCTTGTGCAGTTTTGCCCCTCCTATCCCATAGGCGGTCTTGATTAGGTGGTACATATAGCTGTGCGTGCTCCTCCTCTCATTGGTTGCTGATGCACACAGAGGTAACTAGGAGCAGCACACTATATTTACAGGGTCTGCTCTCCTGAATGTAGATGCCCAACGGCAAAGTTAGGTTTAGAGTAGGACCTGTCTGACTGAGACCACCATGGCGCAGGTAGACAGGCACAGATGTGTTTTGATCAAAATATATTGACTGAGAGTCTCAGATTTCATCATATTAGAGTGAGGGCTTAGTCCGTATATAATGTTTGCATCTATTGTGTTAGTGCATATTTCTTTTATAAATCACATGAGAGTACCAGAAAACCCCTTTAAAGGGGAGTCCAGGATTTTAATAGTGATAGCCTATCCTCAGAAGAGGTCATCCACATCTGATCGGCAGGGGCCTGATCCCCACTGATCCAGCTGTTTCAGAGTAGCTCCATCTCCGACACAGCTGCGTCCATGGTGTAGTGGACGGAGCCGGTTACTGCTCTGCTGCCCCCATTAACTTTAATGGGAAGAGAGCTGCTCCATCTACTACACAAATCCTTAAAAATCCTGGACAACCCCTTTAAGATTTTATGAGATGAGCTGCAACAATGGACAGAGACCAATATTCTACAGTAACCTGAAATGGTAATAAACCATGGTAACCTGATTTTCCAGTATTGATATTATTATGTATTTTCTACAGAATGTCCTGCTGTGATACCTCGCTGCATGTGGGAGGCCAAGCCATATAAAGGCACCCCAACTTTACTAAAGCCACCCCTGTCTCATGTCTATATCCATCATACCGCCGAGCCGTCTAGGCCTAGTGTCTCCTTCCAGGAATGTGCAGCAAACATGCGCAGTATGCAGAGATTCCACCAGGAGGATCGAGGCTGGGATGACATTGGCTACAGGTAAGGGAATAAGAAGCACATCAGCTGTTCACATCTTGAGCACTAGATGGCGCACACTGCTGCATTTTGATTTTTTTTATCAGCATTACATAAGGTATTGTGATTTAACCCTTTCTACCGTTTTATACTCCCTGGCTTATTGGAGCCATAACTTTTTACATTTTTTTTCTTGAAATAGCCATATGAGGGCTATTTCTTCAGGACAAGTTGTAATTTCTAATGGCACCTTTCAATATTGCATAGGATTTAGTGGGAAGCTGGAAAAAAATTCTACATCGGGTAGAATTGGGAAAAAAAAGCAATTCCGCTACAGTTTATGGGTTATGTTTTTACGGCGTTCACTATGCTGTGAAATGAACTTGTGCGCTCTTCATTATTCAGGTCAATACAATTATGGCGATACCACATTTGTATAGTTTTTCTTATGTTATAATACTGAAAAGAAAAACTTTGGAAAACAATACCTTTTTTAATATTCTGAGCCCCGTAACTTTTTTTTATAGTTATGTCTACACAGCTGTATGGGAGCACTTCTTTCTGGGGTGATCTGTACTTTTCAGTGATACCAGGTTGGGGTGTGTATGACTTTTTGATTACTTTTTATTCAATTTTTTGCGGGAGATGACGTAATGAAAAATGGCAAATGACCCACTTTTATTTATTTTTTATATTACAGGCATTTTCGGACACAGATATGCCTGTGATTTTTTGTCACTGTTTTTTTATTTTAATTTTGAGGAAATGGGGTGATTTTAACTTTTAGATTTTTTTCATTTCTTTTTATTTAACGTCACTTTTTAAAGTTATCCTACGTGACCATATTGTCTTCTGCGATGAATATATATTCATTACATAAGACAGATTTCAGTATATTATAATACAGTGCTGCCCATAATTATTTATACCCCTGGCAAATTTTGACAAAGTTGCTTTTATTCAACCAGCAAGTAATTTTTTGACGGGATATGACATAGGTGTCTCCCAAAAGATAATAAGACGATGTACAAGAGGCATTATTGTGAAAAAAAAAAAAAAAAAGATTTCTCAGCTTTTATTTACATTTGAGCAAAAAGTGTCCAGTCCAAAATTATTCTCAATAATCAATAGAAAAGCCTTTATCGGCTATTACAGCAATCAAACGCTTCCTATAATTGCAGACCAGCTGTTTGCATGTCTCCACAGGTATTTTTGCCCATTCATCTTTAGCAATGAGCTCCAAATCTTTCAGGTTGGAGGGTCTTCTTGCCATCACCCTGATCTTTAGCTCCCTCCACAGATTCTCAATTGGATTCAAGTCTGGACTCTGGCTGGGCCACTCCAAAACGTTTGCATCTATTGTGTTAGTGCATATTTCTTTTATAAATGACATGAGAGTACCAGAAAACCCCTTTAAAGGCGATTCCAGGATTTTAATAGTGATAGTCTATCCTCAGAAGAGGCCATCCGCATCTGATCGGCAGGGGCCTGATCCCTACTGATCCAGCTATTTCAGAGTAGCTCCAGCTCCGACACAGCTGCGTCCATGGTGTAGTGGACGGAGCCGGTTACTGCTCTGCTGCCCCCATTAACTTCAATGGGAAGAGAGCTGCAGTAACCTGCTCCATCTACTACACAATGGACACAGCTATATAGTGCTGGCAAACAGCCGCAAGGTGTCGGAGCCCCACTGATCAAACATTGATGGCCTATCCCGAGGACAGGCCAGCAATTTAAAAATCCTGGACAACCCCTTAAAGATTTTATGGGATGAGCTGCAACCTAGGAGGTTAAAGCTGCAATCTGCAGATCTATACAGTGCTGCCCATAATTATTTATACCCCTGGCAAATTTTGACTTAAAGTTACTTTTACTCAACCAGCAAGTAATTTTTTGCCGGGAAATGACATAGGTGTCTCCCAAAAGATAATAAGACGATGTACAAACTGTCACAGTCTGTGGGAAAATCCAAAGTTCTATACCATTCCAAATAGTCCAAGCTGTTCTAAAGCATCCGAATTACCCTGATTAATTGGGAACAGCTGTTTTAATCAACTCAACAGGTGAAAAACAGCAGCTCTCTACAGTTGGTTTGTGGACAGTCATGGCTAAGACAAAGGAGCTTGGTGAGGACCTGCGGCTGCGCATTGTGGCTGCTCACAAGTCAGGAAAGGGCTACAAGGCCATTTCTAAATGTTTTCAAGTTCCAGTGGCTACAGTGCAAAGTATTATTAAAAAATACAAGATGTTCCGCACTGTGGAAAATCTCAGAGGACGTGGTCGGAAGCCAAAAGTGACACCTGTGCTGGCCAGGAGGATAGTTAGAGAGGTAAAAAAGAATCCAAGGATCACTACCAAGGCCATCCTGGTGAATCTGGGCTCTGCTGGTGGCAATGTCTCAAGGCAGACAATCCAACGGACACTGCACACTGCTGGGTTCCACGGATGCAGACCAAGGAGGACGCCACTTCTCCAGATAAGGCACACTAAAGCTCGCTTGGACTTTGCAAAAGCTCATCTGGACAAAGAAGAAGACTTCTGGTCTTCTGTGTTATGGTCAGATGAAACAAAAATTGAATTGTTTGGTCACAATGATGTTTCCTTCATTTGGCGTAAAAAAGGAGAAGTCTTCAACCCAAAGAACACCATCCCCACTGTCAAACATGGTGTTGGGAACCTAATGCTTTGGGGGTGTTTTTCAGCCAATGGACAAGGGAACCTAATCACAGTAAACAGCACTATGAAAAAAGAGCAATACATGAGGATTCTCAACGACAACATCAGGCAGTCTGCAGAGAAATTTGGCCTTGGGCACCAGTGGACATTTCAGCATGACAACGACCCAAAACACACAGCAAAAGTGGTGAAGAAATGGTTAGCAGACAACAACACAACAACATTAACGTTTTGGAGTGACCCAGCCAGAGTCCAGACTTGAATCCAATTGAGAATCTGTGGAGGGAGCTAAAGATCAGGGTGATGGCAAGAAGACCCTCCAACCTAAAAGATTTGGAGCTCCTTGCTAAAGATGAATGGGCAAAAATACCTGTGGAGACATGCAAACAGCTGGTCTGCAATTATAGGAAGCGTTTGATTGCTGTAATAGCCAATAAAGGCTTTTCTATTGATTATTGAGAATAATTTTGGACTGGACACTTTTTGTTCAAATGTAAATAAAAGCTGAGAAATGTTTTTTTTTTCTTCACAATAACGCCTCTTGTACGTCGTCTTATTATCTTTTGGGAGACACCTATGTCATATCCTGTCAAAAAATTACTTGTTGGTTGAATAAAAGTACCTTTGTCAAAATTTGCCAGGGGTATGAATAATTATGGGCAGCACTGTAGGTCTGTGCGAAAGATTTTGCCTATTTGCTAAAAAGTCATTTAATTATATTGATTATATCATGCAAATATATTCTACAGCGCTGTATAGAAACTGTCATCACACATATCAGTCTAATTTACCTACCTTAGGCTACTTTGACACTAGCAGCAGCCTTCTCCGGCAGGCTGTTCCGGTGGGTGAACAGCCTGCCGGATCATTGCTGCCGCTAGTGCACGCGCGCCGCAGGAGGTCCGCTCCGGCCCAATTAATTATAATGGGGACGCGCTGGAGTTTTGGCGGCATCAAGGCAAACATGCCGAGAGGCGGCCGGAATAAAACTACGACATGTCATTTTCATGCAGTCACCACTACTAAGAATACTAAGTGCAGAAAAATGATTACATCTTTGAATTCAGTCAGTCATTACTGTATTACGGTAATTTGTATGAACAGAGCTCCCCCTAGTGGTGGCAGCAGGCAACCAGATTTGTAATGGAAGGGATGCAGGAGATTTATCAATGTGTTTATGCCAGTTGTTTGGTATAAAATAAATTGAGAAATATGGTGTTCAAAAAGAGCGCCATATTTATAAAGCACTTTTTCTGACATTGAAGCGAGATAGAGTGGGTGAGACTAAGGGTGTTTTTTATTACAATCTTTTTCATGACATTTTGTTTCACTTAAAAACATAAATTCGAGACTTCCGGTTCCGGTGCGCATATGTAAAGACGTGTGGAAGTTGAGCTCCGCATACCCTAGCACAACTCCTTGCCCCGGACATTAAGGCCACGTTGGAGTCCACCATTGCAATGACCATGCGGCAACTACAGCAAGAGGTGGCGCAGCACTCCCTGCGTTTGGACGAAGTGGAACATAGGACTGGGACCTTGGAAGACGAGCTGGAAAGAACCCGGGTGCAGGTTAGAGACATTCAGCAGACAAACAAAGCTCTTTTACAAAAGGTGGAGGATTTTGAAAATCGATCGCGCAGAAACAACTTGCGATTAATAGGCCTCCCAGAGGACGTTTCCAATCAAAAGCTACTTCAGTTTTTTGCTGAGGACCTTCCACTGGCTTTGGGACTCCCATCCTCAATGACGGTAGAGAGAGCGCACAGGATAGGCCCTCCCAGGGAGCCAGACCAAGGCGATTCAAATGCCAGGCCGAGACCTGCTATCGCGAAGTATCTCAACTACGCGGATAAAGAGGCGATTCTTCTGAAATATAGGCGCCTGAATCAACCTCTACGGATCCGTGGCTACAAGATTCTGCTTTTTGGGGACTACTCCGTGGAAGTGGCTAAAAGGTGCAGGGCGTTTTCTCAAGTATGCACGCAGCTAGTGCAACGGAAGATACGTTTCTCCCTCATGTACCCGGCCACTTTGCGCATCTTCAGGTCGCAAGGCCATATTGAAACGTACTTGACCCCTAAGGAAGCGCAAGATGCTTTGGATGCAGAAGATCGTGTGGGAACCCCGAGGAAAGACTTGGACACTAGAGGGCACTCACCGCCGAGGAGAGGTCGTGGAGGAAAACATGGTGGAGGTTTGATACCAGAACATGTCTCCCAACATGGATTGGGACTGATTGCCGTCGCTATCGACCCCTTGGGACGATCTGAAGTTATTCCATGAAGGACTCAGGTTGTATGTTGTTCTGTTTTACCTGCAGAGACTCTTGCGGGACGTTACATTTATCAAGATGTCGGACAGTTAGATTCGGTGTAGTGTCTGAGCTCATAGTCCGTCTCACATGATACTAGTGGCGGGATATTTACTGATAATATAGAGGGTGGAAGGTGCTCAGTCTTGATTGATGACACGGGTACTTGGAGCTTCTCAGACACAATAGGCAGAGAAGGAGAATCTGGCGTGATGGTGTCCGAATGGGAGGGTGGGACGTTGTTGGGGATTTCATTGTTGATCATGTGGAACTTTGGTACCTTACTTATAATGGACGGTCGGGTTCCCATCCTACGGTCCTGTGATATTAGTCTCTGCAGCATCGCATTGCCGTACGGGATAACATGAAAATTGTGACATGGAATGTTAAAGGGCTTAGAGCCCCTCAAAAGAGAATGATGGTCCTAAGGCACCTCAAAAAATTAAATGTCGACATTGCGCTGCTGCAGGAGACGCATCTGGAGGAAGCTGACATGTGGCGCATGCAGCGCCTGTGGGTAGGTCGGGTCCTGGGCTCCCCCTCGGTGGGCAAGACCGCAGGGGTGCTCACACTCATTCACAAGAGGGTTCGGCATGACGTCATAAAATCAACAAGTGACACCCGAGGTAGGATTTCACATGTACAACTTCACACTGATGTGGGTCACCTGAGTATCTTAAACGTTTATGGACCCAATACGGGTCAGGCCTCCTTTTTCAGAGAGCTGGAGACTGAACTTGCGAATTGTGGAGGTGATCAGGTTTTAGTGATGGGAGATCTGAACTCTGTCCATGACGTGACGGAAGACCGTCAATGTTCTCGGGACCCACATCGGTGTCAACGACACTCCAGTAGAGGGCGACACACCATTGTCCCCTTTTTGAAATCCTCGGGGCTCACTGATGCATGGAGGTTTATGCACCCTGTAGACAGGGAATTCACCCACTTTTCCCATGTGCATGGGTCGTGGTCCCGTATCGATCATGTACTGACTTCACAGAGACTCTTACAGAAAGCGTTACAAGTGGAGATCATGGACATGGTGGTATCGGATCACGCACCGGTGTTCATCGCGTTAGCGGAGCAGGTCCGTAAGGGCACAGATTATGTGTGGCGCATGCCGAATTGTTTGTCACAGGACAATGAGTTTACTAATCTGATGAAAGGCTGGCTGTGGGAGTTTCTTGGGGATAATGCGGAACATAGCGATAATCCTAGTCTCCTCTGGAATACAGCGAAAGCAGTTCTCCGAGGACGCATAATCTCTTATATGGCGGCAAAAAAGAAAAGAATATGGCAGGGCCTTCAAAATGCTTCAGCTGAGGTCCGAACCACTTATACTTCATTCCTGGCGTCACCCACTGAGGGGAATAAGGTGAGATGGGTTACGGCAAAGCATACGTATGAATACAATCTGGAGATGCAAATGAGAATCCATATGGATTATCATTCAGCAAAATTGTTCCGGTTCGGCAATAAGGCAGGGAAGCTAATGGCCAATCTGATCAAATCACAGAACTACACTCTGGCAATCAGGGCGGCTCTGGTGCCACACTTACCGACCCTAAGGATATAGTGACGTCCTTCGGCCGCTACTTTGCGTCCATCTACTCACAAGATGAATATGATTCGCCTAGAGCAGAGGAGTTATTGAGCAAAACCCCCCTCCCACGGTTTACAGAAGATATGCTGATTAGGCTCAATAGTCCTATCTCGGTGGAGGAGGTCCAAAATACTATTAAGGCCCTTAGTAATGGCAAGGCACCAGGACCTGATGGTTACACGGCTGAATTTTACAAGGTCATGAGCACGGACATATCCCAGTTACTCTCTGAGGTATTTAATGCCTGTCTTAATGGCAGCTCTACGATGGTGTCAGGGGAATTAGCACACATTAAACTCATCCCAAAACCTGGCAAGGATGCCTCACAGATGGGTTCCTATCGCCCCATCTCCTTGATCAACCAAGATTTGAAAATCTTAACTAAAATTATGACCAATAGGTTAGCGGATTGTATGCCTTTCTTGATTGGTCCTCACCAAGTGGGTTTTACTAAGGGTAGGGCAGCAGTTAAAAATATCAGAACAGTATTGGTGGTCCAGGATTATCTGTTTCATGGTGAGGAAGGGACGGGGTGCCCTGCCCTTCTCTCTGTGGACGCGGAAAAGGCTTTCGACAATGTCAATTGGAAGTGGTTGTGGAGAGTACTTGAAGCCTTCGGGCTCACGTGTCGGTTTCTCACGTTCCTGGAAGGTATATATCGCTGCCCTAAGGCGCAGATACATATCCCCGGCTTTTTGTCGGCACCTTTCCGCCTCCACAGAGGGACGAGGCAGGGATGTCCATTATCACCCCTTTTGTTCAATCTGGCACCTCTGGTCCGGTATCTGATTCACTCTGATGTCTACCGGGGAATCAAGGTGGGAAACTCGGAAGTCAAACTCACTTGCTTTGCGGACGACATACTAGTGTTTATTAACTCCCCTGCGGATGATCTCACTAGAATCTTAGATGCTATACTTTATTATGGAGCTGTGACTGGCTACCGTATCAATGTGAGTAAAAGTCAATTGTTATACTTGAAGGGACATGTCCGTGCTCATCACCTGCCCCTGACTACGCAGTCCGTGGAAATAGTCCCCCAATACCTCAAATACCTGGGAATTAAGATAGGAAAGAGCCCACTATCCCTATATAAATTGAACTTTGGCCCTTTAATTTGTAAGATAGTTGAGGAACTGGAAAAATGGAAGTCTCTGCCACTATCCCTTTTTGGTAGAGCACATTTGATAAAGATGGTTAGCTTTGCACGTCTGCTTTACCCATTACAGACTATCCCGCTACTCCTAAAACATACAGATGTGAGGGCACTTCACGGTGCTTTCTCTAGATTTCTATGGAAAGGTAGGAGACCGAGGATCGCATATGCAAAGCTCTGCCTTCTGAAATGGGAGGGAGGCTTGCAAATGCCTAATGTGAGGAGCTATAACTTGCTATGGCAGCTTCCAGCTTTTTTGGCTGGTAGGCAATCCAGCCTGTTTATCAGATGGAAAGAAAAAGGGGTGACAATCCTGAGACATATATTAAACACATCAGGTGATGGCATTCAGCCTTGGCCAGACCTACAAGCCCACCTGCAGCTCCCACCTTCCCACTTCTTGGCCTATACTCAACTGCAATCTTTTTGCAAGGCACAGGCCTTGACGTTAGGAGACAAAGAGCGCCTAACCTGGTTTGCATCTCTTATGGAAGGTCAAAATCTCTCCTTGGCAGACTTATATAGAAAAATACAGAATGTTACTGCGATGCCTATAGAAGCCAAAGTTTTCCACTCCTGGGATGGAGAGGTGGAAGATGACCAGTTAATAACTAAATTGCGGGAAGGCCTGGAGAGGGTTAGAGAAGCAATAATTGACGAGACGTGGAGGGAAATGCACTTTAAGATCTTGCATAAAGCGACTTATGCATTTGACCTCTCATATAGAGATGCACCAGCGCACTATTTGCGTAAATGCCCCAAATGCAATCTTCCGAAAGCAAATCTGCTACATTGCCTGTGGAAATGCCCTGCTCTACAGACTCTGTGGAGTGAGGTGATATTGTTTATAAAGCAGACATGGAGGTTAACAATACCGCCTAACCCGCTACACTGTATTTTTCAGTATGTTCCATTCGGCTTGAACGGAGAGATTACACACTCCACTAAAATCAAGGGAGTCCATATATGCTTACTGGCTGCGAAAAAATCAATATTGAGGCATTGGCTCTACCCCACGACTCCAACGATTGATGAGGTACTGGGCATTATGAAAAAGATCTTGTATTTGGAGAGGCTAGAAGCTGAACATGATAAAGAGGCTAGGACCAAGCCTCTATTCATTAAGTGGAGGCAATTCGCTACCCAGGTTCTGACTTCAGCTGAAATCAAAGAACTGGTGACACCATTTAAATTCACCAAATGGTTTCTAGAGGAGCAATTGAAGGGCACCTTAGGTAAACTGGAGGTGGGGAACACATAAGGTATCAGGCTGGCGGTATTTGAAACCCTGGCTGGCTGAGTTTAGCCGTTTAAAAAAAAAAAAAAAAAAAAGCACAGTACTGACTAGTCAACCGTCAGTTGGTATATTGGGTATAGTGTGTGATAATCATTAGACCGGGCAGGTATCGGATATGCAGGGAGGAATAACCTATCCCTCACACTTACCCTGTTTGCTAGAGACCCTGCCTAGCACCGCAGAATAGCCGCCCCGATAGGGGCGATCCCGCATCAGGAACCTCCTGTAGACCCTCAACTGTCCCTGATGCGGAAGAAACCCACCACCAAGAATGTCGTGCCGTCTGCAGGTCAGTCAAGATACAAAAAACAAAAAATCTTTATACAGTTTGCCCAATGGCCCAGGGGTATGATGGACCCCCCAGCTGTTAAATTATATGATATAAATTTGTCCTAGAGGTTATATTCTACCTCTAAAAGACAGTACTCCATGTCCCTTGTCCCAACGCGTTTCCCCACATCGAGCCCGATGTGGTTCATCAGGGGACTATACATAAGAAGGGAAAATACCCTAAATATTTTGTCGGCAGTAAAGGTATGAATACTGACCAATCAATGACACAGTATGATGACACAATATGGATTCACTTAGTGTACCCCGGTCCAGGAGCGCTATACCCTATATCCCAACCTGCCTCCTAAGGTATATACTGGAGTGCTGGTATATAGGGAACAGATAGACAAAATAATAACCCAGGACCGTGGGTCGGAAAGACGACAGAGAAAATCCGGACATAAAACCAGGCCCAAGATAGGGCAAAGATATGTCAGATAACCGGCGCATACACTGGCAGATCTCAGACAATAAAAAGATAGTGGAATTACAGAGGGTCTGCCAGTGTATAATCAGGACCGGTAAAGATTAGGGGGAGTCTGACTCGACCCGGTAACCCCTGATGTCGGTGACCAATACCCCTAGCTGTACGGACCAAGACCAAGCAACAGCTGACAAGCAGATAATCATCCGATACTAAAGCCTAACTGTTGTCATACAGATGGAATTCAATGGAAAGCTATATACCACCCCTCAACAGCATACAACAACACCGCATACTTGAAAGGTGAAGAAGATAATTTAGTCAACTTCCAGATACTTGCGGGGTCACTGTATCTACAGTGTGGGGGTTGGTGGTCTGGTCTGTCTTGTCCAAGTCGTCCCCTGGGCGATGCGTGCCTCACCTTGAGTTGAGTTGAATATCCACTCTAGAACTATGCAGTTACGACACTAAACTCTCTGTGCAATGTCAGCCTCGACTCCAGCTCACTGCAGCCATATTGTTCACACATATTGTTTTAACCTTGTAAAATTATTGCTTTACTTACCTTTTAAAGATCCTGAGTTACAGCCAGTAGTATGCTCCAGAACTGCATTCTTAGGCCACATTCACACCTCCGTGGTGTGTTGCGGATCCGCAACACACCCGGCCAGCACCCCCCATAGAAATGTCTATTCTTGTCCACAAGCTGCGGACAAGAATAGGACATGTTCTATCTTCTGCGGAGCCGCAGACCGGAAGTTCGGGGCCGAAACTTGTAAGTTCAGGGGCCGCGCTCCGCAAATGCGGAAGCAGAGAGCACATAGTGTGCTCTCCGCTTCACGTCCAGCCCCATAGAGAATGATTGGTTCCGCACCCGTTCCACAGAATTGCGGAACGGATGCAGACCCATTTGCGGACATGTGAATAGGGTCTTAAAAGGAATATGTCCTTAGAAAATGACCTATTGTTTAAATCATGTTTTTCCATGTTACTATCTACAGTATATTTTTTAAATATAGATATAATCCTGTAGTTTTCACACTGGCCACTAGGCCTAATGATAGGTCGTGATTTCCTGTACTGGTAACTTTTCAGTAGGCATTATCATTATCACCACTGGCAGAATTACAATGACAAGAAACACCTCTGTATAGATAACACAGAATCTACCATTCAAAATAGGTGATTTCACAGTTTATCAGCTCACTCCTGAACTCTCCACAGGTCACAGAGCATGTCTAGAAAATTCATAGAAGTCAATAGGGTCAGTTCCTGCCCATTGTGTTTATGGCCCATTTAGCTTTTTTCAAAAGACAGGAAATCTTAACATGTTTTAGGCCTGGTGGCTGGCCAGTGTGAAAACTGCAGGATTTTAGTGTTACATATATATATATATATATATATATATATATATATATATATATATAATTTAAACAAAGAAATCACCCAAAATTATTTCCAAATGTGTTTAACAAAAAACATGATTTAAAGGCTCTGTACACCTTTGGGGGAAATATTTTTTATTTTTGCAATGTATTAAGTTTGAGCTGAAAATCATTTTTTTAATTGGTGTTTATTAAAAACTATGGCATCCTTTCTTCTGTACATGCTCTAGTAGCATCCTTTGGATTTCCTGTCTTTTCCGTCAGACCAGTAGCAGACAGACTCCTTATCTCTGCTCTCTCACATTATAAACACTCATTATAGCTCAGTTCTTATCTTACTGATAAGAATGTGGCTTAAATAAGTGTTTATGACCACTCAATAGTTTACAGCCTTTCCGTTCTGCTCCGTTTAGGAGCAGCAGATCGGAAAGGACGGAAAAGCCACATAACTGACGCCAAACGGATCCCTTAGGACCCCATAGACTGTAATAGGGTCCGGTAGGTGTCCGCTCAGAAGATGATTTTTAAGCGGAGACAAAAGTAGTGCATGCAGGACTTTTGTCTCCGCTTAAAAATCATCTTCTGAGCGGACACATAACAGACCCTATTATAGTCTCTGGGGTTCTAAGGGCTCTGTTTGGCTCAGTTTGGTGTCAGTTATGAGCCTTCTCCATCCTTTCAGTTCTCCTGCTCCTAAACGGAGCAGGAGAATGGAAAGGCTGAGCGGTGGTGTGAACGAAGCCTAAGGTTTATTAGATAACAGTGCAAAGTGAAAGTGAAAGTACCAGTCACACACCTAGAAAAACTGTTAACCCTTTGTGACAGAACAGCTCAATATTTTTAATAAAGGCCAATTAAGGCCAAAAATAAGTAACATGCAATCATGAAAAAAAAATTGCCTCCGAAGTTGTACATAGCCTTTAACAATAGGTAATTTTCTGATGACACATTTCCTTTAATTCTGTAGGTTTAAGAGATGCAATCTCCTAGTCTCAGTGGTGTTTCATAGTTTGGATTGGGACCTCAAAGCTTCTCTGTTTGGAGCCATTACATTCAAATCGATGAACAACAATCAGTGGGGGTTTCCAGCTCACAGACCCTAAACTATTTGAGTAGCATACAGTATGTTGTCCATAGGCTGCCATGTTAAAAATAGGTTAGTCTGTGCAGCATAACTGTTTCTATGGGATGCCACTGTATGCAATAGCATAGTTGACTGTACGTGCCTGATGTATGCCATGGCATCCATGATGCGAATGGGACTATATACCTACATTTCGCATATGGGTTGGGATTTGTTTTCTTTAGGTACCCTGAATGTAGGGCAAAAACATGATGTGAACATAGCCTGCCATATACACATACCCCTTGGGAATTATAACCATGGGGCACCGAATTTTTTATTTTGCAGAAGTTATCATCTGAATTATTCCAAAGTAGCTGGGCACCTATGTAATCCTACGTGACCAGAACAGAGTTAGATAATCAAGGTTTCATATTGTTTCTTGGTCTGATGAAGGGGCTGGTCCGGCCTCAAAACGTGTTGCGACCTGTAAAAGAAACCAACTTTAATAAAGATACTTTTTAAAGAAATTCTTCATTTGGATCTTACCTGATCGTGCCGCAGCTCATCTCATTTCATCTTCTTAACACATTTAAGAATGATAAGCAGAGATATTATCTTATCGATAACCTATTCTTAACTAGTCAAAACCCAAGAAGTCTTCTACTACAGCAAAAGTGCTCAGAGACCTGTAGTCTAAACTGATGTACAGGCAAGAGCCCCTTCCATGACAAGTCCCAGTTGCTGGACATGAGGAGTCCTAAGCTACACTACAAACAAAAAATAAATATTGTGTCCAAAGTTGAAAGTAAATTATTTAGGGTTACAAAAGAGAACTGGATATAGATAATTAATAGATTAGACTTGTAAATTTCATTTTAATACAAAATGTCTTCTTTGTCCACATTTCCTAGCTTTGTGGTAGGTTCTGATGGATACCTGTATGAAGGACGTGGCTGGCACTGGGTTGGGGCTCACACCAAGGGCTACAACTCTGTGGGTTATGGCATTAGCTTCATTGGAGATTTCACATCATCACTTCCCGATCCTCGCATACTGAAACTGGTCAAAGATTTCTTGAAGTGTGCCGTGAGATCTGGTTACATCGTGCCTAACTATACCATTCAAGGTCATCGACAGGTTGGTAACACCACATGTCCAGGAGATGCTCTTTTCCAAGAGATTACCAGCTGGGAGCACTTCACCAAGGTAATAATAACAATGACAAACATTTGTAGTGAGCTTTTTTCAGATAGGGGAAATCGCAGGGATGGTTGTGTAGCCGGGGTGTCTCCCTGATGTTACTGGGTCACCTTGTGGCTGCCGTTTTACCACTTAACTGCTCCAGCACGTATGGTGGTGTGGGACTGCTGTTAGGGTTGAGCGAACCCGAACTGCAAAGTTCGGGTTCGTACCGAACTTTGCGAGTTTAGGTACCCAGACCTGAACCTGGACTTTTTCACTAAAGTTCGGGTTCGGTGTTCGGGTGATTTTATTATTTTCCATTACAACATAGTTATAACGGAAAATAATAGCATTCTTAAGATAGAATGCTAAATAAAATGGCCATTGAGAGGTTAAAAATAATTTAAAATAAAACTCACCTTGTCCACTTGATCGCGCAGCCGGTATCCTCTTCTTTCTTCAGGACCTGCGATGACGTCACTGCGCTCACCACTTGGTGAGCGCGGTGATGTATTTGCAGGTCCTGCTGAATGAAGATAGAGGATCCTTCTATCTTCATTCAGCAGGACCTGCGATGACCCGAACTTTGAACTTCGCTCATCCCTAACTGCTGTCGTACTCCTTCCAGAAGGCACAGCTGTCAAAGTTGTCCCCCCCCCCTCCATGTAGGCCTGCTTCTTGACAGCAAGACTTCTGCTCCTCTACCAGTAGGTTGTACGCACGCTCTTTCTAGCTCTTAAACAGCAAGCACCCACGCTAATTCAACCAATAGCTGGCCACCTTCAGGAGGGTACCTGAGCAATAGGTTCTAGTCCACTAGTATCCTGCAAAGGTGTGCTGATTACATTTGTTTGTCCATGTACTGACTTTTGCCTGGTTTCCTGGATTTGACTTTTCGTTGCTTGACCTGAACTCTGCCTGATTTACTCAGATTGTTTATCGGATTGCACATACTCTGCTTGCCATGACCTCGGCATGTCCCTGACTACGGTTTTGCCTACTCCTCGGTTTCTCTGACCCGCATGTGTCAGCTGTCAACCAAACAGATAATACTACAGGAGAGAGTCATCTGGTGGTTCCCCTGCAGCAAGATCCAGATCCCTGTATAGGGGTTAAAGGGTGAAGACCAGGGGACTGCCAGGATAACGTCCTTAGGAGTAGCCCCAAGTCAAATATGTTTAGTTCACACAGTGGATCCACACGCACTGCCTGGGGAGTCAGTGGCTGACATATAGTCGCTCATCCCCAACATGCATAACATTTAAAATATTATAGCCTTGTTTAATGATCTTGATTTGTCATAGTACACTAGAGCACACCAATTAATGCTAGAATTTGATTATTCATTACAGTGAGTTTAAGAAACTGTTGAGATAATATAGAGACATGTCTGGAGTTTGGATTAGTGTATAGATCTATGATCTGAGACCTCTGATTGCTGACATGATTTGGCTAGTATTTAGGGGCGGATTGGCCATAGACCTTAAAGGGAAATTTCCTGCTGGGCCGATGCACAGGGGGCTGCCTGGGCCCTCCTTACGGCTGGCCAGTGGAAGTTCTTGTGGATGTATTTTGTGCTGCTGGCAATATTTTGTGATGGACTGTGGTATTTGGCGGATTGGTATAATGTGCCACAATATGGTATTGATGGCCCTGCCTTCCATCAATTTGGACCCAAGTACAAAATGGGGCCACTTTTAATATTTTTTCCAAAGCCACTTCCGCCCCTGCTAGTATTGATTTCTGAGCACTTTGCTCAGCTTTTTGTTTGAATCTCCAGATATCAAGCTAATGGTTCTGACATAGACATTTATTGGTTTATTTTATTGTAATGGTTTTGGAGGTCCCAAACCCCAAAACATGAATGATACCAGACTTTTGTCAGTTTCACGGTATTATAATTTCTGATTGAATCAAAGGCTGTCCTTGCCATCCACTGGTTACAATCACTGGCTTTTTAGTCCATCAGCTACCGGGAGCTGTAGCGGCACATGTGCAGTCTCTGCTACCAAATTTGAGCTTCAGTCCCTGCACCGCTACTCGGAGCAGGGTCCAGGTGGTCAGGGCCGGGTGAGATGTCTGGCCCTGTCAATCAGCAGGCAGATGTTTGAGCCATTTCCATCTGAGATCCGCTTCTTTGAGATGGAAAAAAAATTCCTGCATGCAGTACTTTTTTCCATCTTAAAAAAAATGGGAAATCTGTCAGTAAGCAATCAGTTTCCCTGCAGCGCCACCACTGGGGAAATACAGTATTACCCTATAAGACACTTGAAACTGCTCTTCACTGGAGTCAAGAGATTTAGATGCAGAACAGAGGACCCCACTATATTAACTCATTATGTGACAATTAGTTTTCTAAATTGGACAACCCCTTTAAGCTTCTATTATATAATTTAGATCTTTCTTGATCAATACCTAAGTTGTCTAACATTTATTCTGTTTCCTTTCTAGGAATCGAAATAAAGATTTATCACAGATCAAGGCTTCAAACCCTTTAGTTTTGTACTTAATAAAGTTTTAACATTTCAGTTTCTGTGAATTCTAGTGTATTTGCATATAACCACAATCCTCCCCTCCCCCACCTTCTCGTCACCTTACTACATTCTGATCAGCATGGTTTAAGATTTTCATGACACCGCAAGTTTACTTTAATCTAATATGTTTTGCCAAACATATTTCCTGTTGTAAGGGGAAGAAACAGAAGATACAAAGACGTAGGATGAGAGAGAGGGACCGAGTGTAGACAAGGCAGCTTAGCAGACAAGGGGGCAGTGGAAGAAGAAACGGGTTCAGATAGAAGAAGCCAAGATCTGAGGAAATTGCAAGAACAGGAAACAACAGAAAAGCAGTGAAGGTGTCTTCAAGAAGGATAATATGGTACTCAGTATAATCTAGAGCCTACGATAAAAAATCAATCTACACTGCAAAAGACTTGAGAAGTTCCAGTAAAAAAAACTCAAGAATTAGAAGGATGGTGGAACCTTGTGAAGACCCAGTAGATCTAGAGTCCAACACTCCAGAGCCTTCTCCTTTGGGATCTTATCAATGGAAGAAGGGTGAAAGACGCACTATATGGGATCGACTTCAAGGGTGGAAGTCTTTTCGTGGATCCCAGAACAAGGAATCACAGAAAAAGCAGATGCATCTATTTAAGAAGATAAAGTCTTCCAAAGAGTCTAACACAGGAGGCATTGTACATTATCTGCGATCAGTGTCACTGCACCAGAAAAGAGGGAAGAAAGAGGTGGTTGAACCAGTTGAGGTTCTAGAAGGTAAGTAGAAGATTGTGGGGCACTCTGTATAAAATTGCTCATACATGACACACACCTATTATCCTTATGCAAAGTGGAAATTCTTTAATGTCATTGTAGATATCAGACAATTTCCATGTTGTAATTTCTGTTTGTGAAGAAATTATTTCCCTTTCCTCCAAGGCAGTCCAAAAATGACTAGGTGTCTTACCAACATCTACTTAGTATAGAATTCTTCCTTGAATGTTGATCAAATCTGATCACCACATGAGGTCAGGAAGGAATTTTTACCATTTTAGGACAGAATAGTTTGTGCCTTCATATGATGAGCAGGAAAGTCTTCATGATTCCCGTGCACCCTTCACAACACCTCCTGACCTGTTCTACAATGTTTTAGGTTTGAAATTAAGACACTGTGATAATTGAAAGCACCAACCATATGAATTTTTACAGCTTATACTTATAATTTCTACAATTATACCACTCACTGTGGACAGAGATGTTGAAGGACACATGGATTGACAAAATGTCCTCAAGACATCTCGGGCAAGTTCTCTATGGTAGCTCTGAGTGCAGGGGATGAAGTGTAGTTGGAAGAGCTGCACATACCGAGCCTGTAGCTTCAAGCACAGATAACAGTGCAAAGAAATTATTATTATACAGCTTATTGCATTAGTACAATCGCTGTCCATATGTCCTCAAAAACCCGGCATTATTCCCTGATCATGTTTGGTAATGGTCTTAAAAATCTGGTAATATTTTGCTGTTGTAAATCTTAAAAAATGTGACCTTTAAATATGTGATGCCTACGACATATATAAGCAGACATCTTCATAAATTAACCCCGCACAGCTCCTCTATGGGGAGTACAACCTACAGACTCTTTTAGCGTGGGGAGACTCTCGTTAGGCTTTTGATTCTGTGGTTGAAGCAACGGAAATTTGAACATTTCCTGCTCTCTCCTCACAGGGTTGACATGCAGATAACCAAGTCTGGATTTATACTTTTAGCTAGGTTACAATATATTTTATGTTGCCTCATGATGAGCCCTCCTCCATTGCCTTATTGCCCCCTAAATCAATAATATACAAGCGGTGGCTTATTGACTGTCTTTTGGTAGTCACAATATAGGATAGTCACCATTTAGTGTCAGTCATCGAAGCATGTGCTAACATCACTTCTCACCTAATTATCGTAGCCATACCTCCAAAATATACCGTTATAACTTCAATAAAACTGTGTGCCAAGAGCTAGCAATTTAAGAACATTAACTCGGACTGATCCATTATTATACATAAAATATTGATGGGCAGGGCCATAGCAATGGAGGGTGCAAAGGTTCATTTGCACCTGGGCACTGGTGCATGAGGAGCCCAATGGCTTCTCTGCCAAATGAAATTGTGGCAGTATTATATATGGAACATGGTAAGCAGGGGGCTACTGCCCCTTTGTCCCCATGGAATACTTAAAGGAGTTCTCTAGGATTTACAGCAGGTATTGATAACCTAGGATAAGTGATCAATATCTACTCAGCTGCGGTCTGACTACCGACACCCCTGTTGAGCAGCTGTACTGGAACTAGACAGCCCTATCCACTGTGTAATGGCCCGGCCTAGTTACTGCAACGATGCTCCTATTTACCATGAAAGTGCCCATACAAACGTGCTAGCCAGAACAGTGTATGTAAATACGTGCCAGCCACAATGACCCTCTAAGGCCCTGTTCACATCACATTTGCAATATGTATTTATAACCTTAATTCCAAAAAAGTTAGGACACTGTCTAAAATGTAAATAAATGGAAATTACATAATGCAATGATTTGCATCATATTTTATTCACAGTAGATCATAGAACTGATATCAGATGTCAATAGTGAGACATTTTACCGTTTCATGAAAAAAATTAACTAATTTAGAACTTGATGGCAGCTTCGCATCTTAAAAAGGTTGGGACAGGGGAAACAGAGGCTGAAAAAGTAAGTGGTACTAATAAAAAATAGCTGGAGGAGCTATTTGCTACTAAGTCACATGACTGGGTATAAGGCAGAGGTTCACCAATTTGTGAAAAACTGCATCTAAAATTTCTTAAAAATGTTCCTCAACGTAAAATTGTGAAGACTTTGAATATATCACCTATATCTACATTATATAATAGAGAATCCGGAGAAATCCATGTGCCCAAGGGACAATCAATATTGGATCCTTGTGATTTCACTGCATGGCTTCAGGAACACTTCCAGAAATAAATAATTCTCTGTGAACACAGTCCGTCTTGCAATCCACAAATGCAAATTAAAGCTGTATCATGTAAAGAAGTAGCCAGGGGTGCACCACCAATGAGGCCAGGTGAGGCAACCACCTCAGGCAGCACCAGCTAGGGGCAAGAGGGGGGCAGCGGAAGGGCCATGGGCAATGAGCGCTTTCATTGTGCTAATGTGATTAAGGTAAGAAATTGGCATTGGGGGGGGGGGGGGCTGATGCGGTTTCAGTTTTTGCCTCAGGCAGTAGAAAGGCTAGGTGCACCCCTGGAAGAAGCCATATGCCAACATGATCCAGAAGCACTGACGTCTTTTCTGGGCCAATACAAAAAACTCATCCAGATAAATAAAGGGTATCGGGTATTAGATCCTTCCACTATTCACACAGCCACCAGGCTAATAGTACCCTTTTTTAATTTATCCTTGCAAAGTATAATTAATAAAACTATCCTTGATTTATGATTTTATTAAAATCTTTGTGTGCTTTAAAAACCCAGCTGGCTGTGTTTTTTTACATTCACTAAAAACTGCAGCATCTACAGTCGTGGCCAAAAGTTTTGAGGATGACACAAATATTAGTTTTCACAAAGTTTGCTGCTAAACTGCTTTTAGATCTTTGTTTCAGTTGTTTCTGTGATGTAGTGAAATATAATTACACGCACTTCATACGTTTCAAAGGCTTTTATCGACAATTACATGATATTTATGCAAAGAGTCAGTATTTGCAGTGTTGGCCCTTCTTTTTCAGGACCTCTACAATTCGACTGGGCATGCTCTCAATCAACTTCTGGGCCAATTCCTGACTGATAGCAACCCATTCTTTCATAATCACTTCTAAGAGTTTGTCAGAATTAGTGGGTTTTTGTTTGTCCACCCGCCTCTTGAGGATTGACCACATGTTCTCAATGGGATTAAGATCTGGGGAGTTTCCAGGCTATGGACCCAAAATGTCAATGTTTTGGTCCCCAAGCCACTTAGTTATCACTTTTGCCTTATGGCACGGTGCTCCATCGTGCTGGAAAATGCATTGTTCTTCACCAAACTGTTTTTGGATTGTTGGAAGAAGTTGCTGTTGGAGGGTGTTTTGGGACCATTCTTATTCATGGCTGTGTTTTTGGGCAAAATTATGAGTGAGCCCACTCCCTTGGATGAGAAGCAACCCCACACATGAATGGTTTTTAGGATGCTTTACTGTTGGCATGACACAGGACTGATGGTAGCGCTCACCTTTTCTTCTCTGTACAAGCCTTTTTCCACATGCCCCAAACAATCGGAAAGAGGCTTCATCGGAGAATATGACTTTGCCCCAGTCCTCAGCAGTCCATTCACTATACTTTCTGCAGAAGATCAATCTGTCCCTGATGTTTTTTTTGGAGAGAAGTGGCTTCTTTGCTGCCCTTCTTGACACCAGGCCATCTTCCAAAAGTCTTCGCCTCACTGTGCGTGCAGATGCGCTCACACCTGCCTGCTGCCATTCCTGAGCAAGCTCTGCACTGGTGGCACTCCGATCCCGCAGCTGAATCCTCTTTAGGAGACGATCCTGGCGCTTGCTGGACTTTCTTGGACGCCCTGAAGCCTTCTTAACAAGAAATGAACCTCTTTTCTTGAAGTTCTTGATGATCCTATAAATTGTTGATTAAGGTGCAATCTTAGTAGCCACAATATCCTTGCCTGTGAAGCCATTTTTATGCAACGCAATGATGGCTGCACGTGTTTCTTTGCAGGTCACCATGGTTAACAATGGAAGAACAATGATTTCAAGCATCACCCTCCTTTTAACATGTTAAGTCTGCCATTTTAACCCAATCAGCCTGACATAATGATCTCCAGCCTTGTGCTCGTCAACATTCTCACCTGAGTTAACAAGATGATTACTGAAATGATCTCAGCAGGTCCTTTAATGACAGCAATGAAATTCAGTGGAAAGTTTTTTTTTGGATGAAGTTAATTTTCATGGCAAAGAAGGACTATGCAATTCATCTGATCACTCTTCATAACATTCTGGAGTATATGCAAATTGCTATTATAAAAACTTAAGCAGCAACTTTTCCAATTTCCAATATTTATGTAATTCTCAAAACTTTTGGCCACAACTGTACTCAGAATTGCCACAGGGACTGTGGTTTGTGTGCACTCCCGCCACTGATCGCAGTTCTGCTTCCTTTTTTCTGATATACACACCAACAAACAATTAGGGCATACATATTTATTTAAACGGGAGGAAATCACAAAGTAATAACAGACCCCACCAAAAATTGATGAAACAACCTCCCATATGTATAGTCAAAAATTACATCTTTATTGAATATACAGCATAAAAATAGATACATAAAATAGCAGCAATAGAACCCCAAGTGAGGATAAGAAGGAAGCTGCATTCATTCAGCCACCATGGGTACATGAAACAATGAGTCCATAATGCCCAAAGTAAAAATCAAAAAGAGGCTTAGGGCAAAAAAATGCCACTTAAAAAATAATAACCGAGGAAAACAATGGGCAAAAATGAAAGGAGTAACCATACCAATTATCGCACATTGGCTCCGCAGTCTCCTCGACCCGACGCAGTTTCGCCACACAGGCTTCTTCTGGGGATGGCAAAATAGAAAACTGTTCTGTGGTCAAATTAATCAAAATTTGAAATTCTTTTTTGAAACCATGGACATTGTGTTCTGCGGACTCAAGAGGAGAGGGACCACCCAGCTTGTTATCAGCACACAGTTCAAAAGCTTGCATCTCTGAAAGTATGGGGTTGCATTAGTGCCTATGCCGTGGGCAGCTTACACATCTGGAAAAACAATATCAATGCTGAAGAGTATATAAAGGTTTTACAACAACATAGGCTCCCATCCAGACAATGCCTCTTTCAGGGAAGGTCTTGCATATTTCAGCAAGACAATGCTAAACCATATACTGCATCCATCACAACAGCATGGAAGAGTCTGGGTGCTGAAGAAGAAGAGTCCGGGCGCTGAACTGGCCGCCTGCAGCCTAGACATTTCACCAACAGAAAACATTTGGTGCATCATGATAAATTTGGCAAAGAAGACCCAGGACCGTTGAGCAGCTAGAATACTACATCCGATAAGAATGGGACAACATTCCTCTCCCAAAACTAGAGCAATTGGTCTCCTCACTTCCCAGATGTTTGTAGACTGTTGTTAAAAGAAGTGGGGATGCTAGACATGGCTCTGTCCCAACTTTTTTTGAGATGCGTTTCTGCCATCAAGTCATTTTTTTTCCATGAAATGGTATATCTCACTTTCAACATCTGATATGTGTTCTGTGATCTATTGTGAATAAAATATGGGTCTATAAAATTTGCAAATAATTGCATTCTGTTTTTATGCACACTTATTTATGTTTTACACAGCACCTGAACTTTTTTGGTATTGGGGTTGTAGAATATACGTCAGAAATGTGTGCATTAAAGGGGTTGTCCAAGTTATTTTTTTTGATGACCTATCCTCAGGATAGGTCATCAATATCGGTTGGGTGACACCCCCACCGATTCCCTGGTTGAAGAGAAGGCTTTGCGCCATGCCAGCCCAGCCTTCCCTTTATTGTTTACCTGGTCGTCGTCGCAACCACAGCGGTGAGCAGGTACAATTACACTTAAGCCATCCCATTCACTTGAATGACATGGCTTGTTCCTATTTAAGTGTATAAGAATAAGCCTTTCTATTCAAGTGAATAGGACGGCTTAGGAGCAATTACACCTGCTCACAGCTGTGGTTGCGGGAAGGCTACACTGGCATGGCACATGCCTTTTCTTAACTAGCTGATCGGCGGAGGTGCCAGGTGTCGGATAGGTCATGAAAAAAAAAAAATAACTTGGACAACCCCTTTAAACTTGTTCATAGGGTTACATTAGCCTGAAAGTAAGTTGAGGAAATAAGACTACACTATTCCATGCAATGGTAAACAGTAAAAAAAAAGGTATACAGTGCATATAAATGTCAGTTTTCTGTGCTGTAAAAAAATGAGACAAAGATAAATCATTTCAGAACTTTTTCCACCTTTAATGTGACCTATAAACTGTACCACTCAATTGAAAAACAAACTGAAATCGTTTAGGTGGAGGGAAGAAAACAAAAAAAAAACTAAAATAATGTGGTTGGATAAGTGTGCACACCCTCGTATAACTGGGGATGTAGCTGTGTTCAGAATTAAGCAATCACATTCAAAATCATGTTAAATAGGAGTCAGCATACACCGGCTATCATATACAGCGCCTCTGATTAACCCCAAATAAAGTTCAGCTGCTCTAATTGGTCTTTCCTGAAATTTTCTTAGTCACATCCCACAGCAAAAGCCATGGTGCACAGAGAGCTTCCAAAGCATCAGAGGGATCTCATTGTTAAAAGGTATCAGTCAGGAAAAGGGTACAAAAGAATTTCCAAGGCATTAGATATACCATGGAACACAGTGAAGACAGTCATCAAGTGGAGAAAATATCACAACAGTGACATTACCAAGAACTGGACGTCCCTCCAAAATTGATAAAAAGACGAGAAGAAAACGGGTCTGGGAGGCTACCAAGAGGCCTACAGCAACATTAAAGGAGCTGCAGGAACATCTTGCAAGTACTGGCTGTGTGGTACATGTGACAACAATCTCCCGTATTCTTCATATTTCTGGGCTATGAGGTAGAGTGGCAAGACGAAAGCCTTTTCTTGCCAAGAAAAACATCCAAGCCAGGCTAGATTTTGCAAAAACACATCTGAAGTCTCCCAAAAGCATGTGGGAAAAGGTGTTATGGTCTGATGAAACCAAGGTTGAACTTTTTGGCCATAATTCCAAAAGATATGTTTGGCGCAAAAACAACCCTGCACATCACCAAAAGAACCCCATCCCTACAGTGAAGCATGGTGGGGGCAGCATCATGCTGCGGGGCTGGTCTTCAGCTGGAACTGGGGCCTTAGTTAAGATAGAGGGAATTATGAACAGTTCCAAATACCAGTCAATATTGGCACCAAACCTTCAGGCTTCTGCTAGAAAGCTGAACATGAAGAGGAACTTCATCTTACAATGACCAAAAGCATACATCCAAATCAACAAAGGAATGGCTTCACCAGAAGAAGATTCAAGTTTTGGAATGGCCCAGACAGAGCCCAGACCTGAATCCGATTGAAAATCTGTGGGGTGATCTGAAGAGGGCTGTGCACAGGAGATGCCCTCACATTCTTTTTTTTTGAAGCTCTGTTTATAAATTTTTTGCGGCAAAATACAAATGTAACAGTTTGACAAAAAGCAAAAAGAAAAGGTACAGAAACCGCTTATTAAGGTTGACAGATGCATGAAAAGCCAAGAAAACACATGCCCTCACATTCTGACAGATTCAGAGAGTTTTTGCAAAGAAGAGTGGGCAAATCTTGCCAAGTCAAAATGTGCCATGCTGATAGACTTATGCCCAAAAAGCCTGAGTGCTGTAATAAAATCAAAAGGTGCTTCAACAAAGTATTAGTTTTGCAACCATATTATTTTATTTGTATATTTTTTCTTCCCTCCACCTAAAAGATTTCAGTTTGTTTTTCAATTGAGTTGTACAGTTTGTAGGTCACATTAAAGGTGGAAAAAGTTCTGAAATGATTTATCTTTGTCTCATTTTTTTTTTTTACAGCACAGAAACCTGACATTTTAACAGGGGTGTGTAGACTTTTTATATCCACTGTATGTTAAATGTATACTTTTTACAATGGGATCCTATGGGTGAAGGACAGCACTGTATGGCACAGTCACAGGTCTCTGTCAGAGATACACATCCCCAGGAAAGATATGACATAACTGATCTTCTCCGGGCCAGGTAGACAGAGTTCAGGAATTCCCTGATAGATCACAGAGAGATGTTCGTATTGTGGGTCAATGTTATATATGTGAGGTCCCGCAGATTGGCAGGAGCTTACTTACTCTAGTGGCAGAGCCCCTTCTCTCCCTTTGTCCGGGGGGATGGAGTGTTGTCGAGCTGTGTCAGATGGGATCCCTGGAAGCTGTTTGGATCCTCTCTTCCTCTGTCCCTTTCACTGTTCTGCCCCTCTAGCTCCTTGAACAGGAACTGGTAATTGAGTGTGCGTGACTCTTGGTGACCCCCTTGACACCACTCTAGGGCTCAGCTTAAAGGGGTTCTCCGGGAATTAAAAAAATGAAAATACTTAGATATTATTTCATCATAAATATATTCCCAACTACCTTACATTAGTTATAATGGCTCGTTTTGTCTGGGGAGCAATCATCAGCATTAGCATAACTTTTATGTTATGCTAATTTCTTCACTACCAGCAAGTTGGGCGGTTACTGTCTTCCCATGAAATCCCGCCGTAACGGTCTTCATTCGGCACAGGCGTTCTGAGTGAAGGAGCTGGCAAGTGCCCGTCCTTCACTCAGAACGCCTGCGCCGAATGAAGACCGTTATGGCGCAGGCGCGGGATTTCATGGGAAGACAGGGCCAGCGGGAGGAGAAGAGCGCTCGCTGGCCTTGTCTATCAAGTGGAGGAGGGGGCGTGTTTATAGTCCGAGGATGCGGCGGCTACCAGCAAGTAACCGCCCAACTTGCTGGTAGTGAAGAAATTAGCATAACATAAAAGTGCGATTTTTACAGAATTTAGAGCACAGAGAGAGGTAATAGTAATATGTATGAACTCAGCGGACATTAGCAAATAGCTAATGTCCACTACTCAAAATTGCTAAATCGGGGGTGACAGAAGCCCTTTAAGATTAATGGGGGTTCCAGCAGCCTGACCCTCCATTCCAATATTTATCACCTATCCCATGGGTAGGTGATAAATGCCTTTTGTGAGACAGACCCTTAAATTATAAGAAAATTCAAAATCCATAACCGAAAATAATAATATAATTTTACCATGTTCTGAAGAAGTACTTCAAGGTGATAAGTTTGGTTACATATTTGGTGTAGTGATGGTGTCCCTACATTTTGATATCTCCAGTGGTGGTCACGCATGCATGTAACCCCCTCTTTAAAATTTAAGAGAGTTGCTGGCTTGCCACTCTCTATAACTCCCATAGAATGGAGCAGAGAAGGCCATATACATACAGTCAAATGTCACAGAGGATGTGCCCCAGTTATGGCCAACTCCAGGATGGAGAGCCTCTACAAAAAGCAGCTCCCTATCTTGGCTGAACATAATTAGAGGAAATGTGTGGGAACTTGCAGTTCCCATTATTTTATGGGATGTGACTTGAAGCCCAAATCAACAAAGTACTTTTTTATCCACTCCTGGTTTTAGCCTCAAAAACTACAAAAAAAAAAAGCTAGAATGTTTGAGAGCTCTCGTAGGGAGTGACTCCATTCATGATATTGCAGCACTCTTTTACAGTTGCTGGCTTGGCTTTCTCCATAACTCCCTTAGACTGGAGCAGAGAAGGCCATATACATACAATACATGACCACCATTACTATATGTACAGTAGCTGTCATAATTGTCTGGTCAATTCTGCTTTCCAGAAGTCTCCACCAATCCTTTTTCTAGCCCTGATTAATCCTAATAATTAGGCACATGGAACTGGCCATCCATTTGCAACAAAACCTTTTACAAATGTCACAGAGGATGTTCCCCAGTTATGACCAGCTCCATAATTCAGGGTTGAGAGCCTCTATGAAAAGCAGCTCCCTATCTTGACTCAACACAGAGGAAATGTATAGGCACTTGCAGTTTCCTTTGATTTTAGGTGCTGTGTCTTGAAGCTAAAATGAACAGTGTACTTTTTTATAATCCACTCCTGGTTTTGGCTTCAAAAACTCAAAAAAAAAAACAACCCGAATGAGTACGGGCACTCATAAGGAGTGACTCCATGCATGGGATCGCAGCACTATTTTGCACTAAGCAGTTCAGTAACTACTCAGAAAACCAGGTCTGTGATATCGGAAGAACCCATCAATGTGATTGCCACTTTCAGGGTAGCTGGGTAACTGATAACCAACAGATAGTTTAGCTGAGAATGGGCTGTGTATATGAATGTGTATGGTTGGCATAAGAATAATCCCAACCCCACTAAACATCTCCTGTCTATTTATCTATCAGAGCTACCACCTATATCTATTCCAACCACAACACCTGAAGTTCCTGTCTGGGATGTATCAAGCTGCTCCCTTGTGGATGGACGTATTCTGCTGTCCAAAGGAGAGGAACAGGTAGTAGTTATTCATAAACCATCAGTTCCATCACCAGTGATCCTCACTTTTATCATTTCTCACGACAATTGCTTATTTGCATGGGATGTGTTAAAACTGTGGTGATGGTTCATGTTTTCGACAGCCCATGCAGAAGAATGTGGTCAGAGTGCAATGTGGGCCTGGTGTGTGTTTAATGCTCATCAACTTTTAAGAAATTGATGGAATCTAATATCTGTGTATGTTTTCGAGCCCTCGCTTGACATTTAATATTCCAGTCCTTCTGGTCCTCAAAAAATGGAACAGGGTTTCAAAGGCTCCACGCTTTACTGTTTGCCCTTCTACCATCCACTGTAACTGTTGCTGTTGCTGATTGGTAACAGATGTCTTCTGTATGGACCTTAACCTAAAACTTGACAGTATCTGAATTTTCCAGTAGAACAGTAATTCAGCCGACCGATATTCCTGGGGAGAGGGTAATAAGTGGGGAAAATGGAGTTATAATTTAACGTGCTGAATCCATCTTCCAAGCCAGATTTGGGAGACCCATTAGTCACACACCAAAATTAACGGGTTTCTTTAACTTTTTCCAATGCTCAATCTGTAATACCCCAGAGTGGTATTACAATTCCTACACCCTGTTACTGTCTTTAATAAGCTACCACTAACGTGATCTCTGTATTTATTCAAGGTCATCCTACATTGTGCATTTCTAACCACTGCTATGTAACTATTTCTTATATTTCATGTAATTTGCCTGGTTGTCCAGCAGGTGGCAGCGTATACGGCAGAGAGATCTTTAGATAGAATAGAACTTACCATTCCATTCTCCCCCTTTTGGGCAGAAGTGGGCTAATCTTGCTTCCTACCAAGGGAGGGGCTACATGAAGTGTTTAGTCATTCTTAGGTGAGTCTTAGTGGAGTCTAGTGTTGGAATCAGACGTGTCAAGATGTAGCAGTGTGGAGAAGATCAAGTGAGTCAGGTAAAGCTGCTAAACGTTATAAAGCCTGGACTCGACTTATTCTCCACCTCCACCATTACTCTGCCCTTTATTGCTTCAGAACCTAACCCTGGGGAGCGACGGTATCAAGGTAGGAGCACCGTGACACACACAGAGACTATTAAGTCTGCACAACACCACTCGGCATTCCGATAAACCTGGGACACGATCGGCCCTGGGGGGCGGTGCGTTGCAAATCTGCTGCACTCTGAGCCCCAAGTCTACAAAACATTGGGGATGGTGCAGTGCAGAATGCGTATGACTGAAAACTGAAATGTTTTTGAAGGAGCTATGATTGGTAGTATACATTCTAAATGGTTAAGTTTGTTTTTCTTCAGAATTACTGTAATTACTGTGTCTGAATCCAGCCAGGCTATATCTCCATGGCATTTGTGTGAAATTAGGTGACCATACATAATAAATGAATGATGGCCAAACTACTGATTTTGGCTGTATTAGTAGACTACATCGTGTCAACAGGGGTTACCAGACTCTACACTGTCAGCTGTTGGAGATATGCCTCTGCCAAAATGATAGTTCCCAGCTGCCTGCTGCAAAAACATTGTCAACCAAGTCAAGTGTGCATGTTAATAGAGGAATCGATAAGAACAGCTGTTGGCAAAACAAGAATTTTTGAGTAGTTTTAATGCTTGCTCTGGATTTTTCCAACTCTCCAAATACATACTGATGGATAAACTGAGTTTCTTCTATACAGTTGAGCCCGTGTAAGTGAAGGCTTGAGATGTAGCCTTGATGATGAGATTTATGCAAGTGTACTCTTTTCTAAGAGCTAAGGATGGGCCATCAATATTGTTACCCTGAAAAAAGCCATAATAGCTTTATACTGTATATTATTACAGTTCACTTTTTGCCACCTGATATTGGTTAGAGAAGAATTTTGATACATGTGTCACTTATCACACAGAATTTTGGAAACTATTAACTGCAGAAGTCTTCTTTTTACTCCCAGGATGCTTTTCGTACCCGAAGCCGAGCAGGGAGTTGTGTGTCCAACAATGAACTAGCACAGATAGACAAGCTAGACACAGGTAAGACATATAATATGATGTATGATAAGTTGCAGTGATGTAACTATAGGGAGTCGCAGTGGTCACAATTTTGACTGGTGACCACTGTCACGTTCGGGTGTGGGAGGGAAACACCACACCAAACATAGGAGGGAAAGGGGTGAGGGAATAAGGCCTGTAAACTAGGGAAATGAGATGGACACCTCATAGTAAAACCCTAATCAAAGTCCTGACTAACTACCAGTATGAACAGACCCCAGAGGTAGGCGAGTTCATACACAGGAATACCTAATGTCCTAACTCACCCTATAGGACCCTGGTATTAATGTCAGGACTGAGACAACCTGTTCCTCCAAAAGTAAGGACAAACAGAAGTCTCCCTCAGGCCTAATACAAAAGACAGAGAAATGCAACACACAGAACTCAAACAAAATACAAAAAGGGAAAGGAAAGACTTAACCTCAAAGGAGCAATGGAAGCGCCAGGAACTCTGCCAAGATCCACACACCAGCTATCCAAAACTGAAACTATAAACCGCACAGCATAGACGGAGGAGCAACTATGAATAAGGAAGGTTAAATGACCACATAGGCAACACCTGAGGCAAGGGGTGTGGCCATTACCTGAAGCCTGTCAGATCAAACCACGTGTTGCCAGTCTCACCGGTCTCTTGCCACCTGTCACGGTAACGTCCGTGACACCCACAAGCCAAGGACACCCACAGGCCCCCTTAGCACACTATTTGTGTGATCTACTTTTTCATTTCCTTCCTTGTCTGGTATCCAAAGTATTGAAAATATAAGCCACTGGAGTGGAGAAGACAGGGAAAGATTTATGATGCTGGACACCCCCCACTGTCAGAAAGAAGGTCATTAATCTTTTAATGCCAAAAGTCACAATTCTTCAGTATATAGTCCAGGAAGGTAAGGTGTGGAGAAGAATGCAGATGGGCAGCTTCAGGAATTACAGTATTCTCATAGCACATGTCTATACGGAAGCGACTGCTGAGCTGTACAGGAGATTATGCTAGAGTGGTGGGGTATCCATTAACTAATGTGAGGTCCATATCAGGACCTACAGCCCAAGCAGATTAAAATTGGATATTCATGCAGTGGCTTACAGCAAGGGCATGCATAGAACTGCACAAAAAGCACAACGTGGTGTAAGACCCATCAACGCAGCTAAACAGGTACAAACGGGCTGCAACTGGTGAGCTTAAGGAGTTGTACAGGGGGGCCCAAGCTGAACTCTTGCACAGAGGCTCTTGAGCCGTTAGTTATACCCCTGATGAGTTGCATATAATTGCTAAGGGTTAGAGCTAAATTACAAGAACGGGACTTCCGATGATATGCAGACAATAGGTGACTGTAGGATGACTGGTGAAGGGTTAACACTTTGAATTCGCCACTTCCTTCCTGCCGGAAGAGACTGATTACAGAAGACTCATCATGTTAATAGCGTTGTCTGGTTTCTAATGCTTGTAGTGTACGTGTATCTCCGAAACACACACACCTAGCATGCAACACTCTCACCGTCCTCAGTTTCTACATCTGCATACTTACCTACTTTAGTTTCTACTCACATTATTATAAAAAACCCACCATCTGAACAGTAAAATGATCAAGAAATTACAATAAAGCCCACATCACACTTACAGAGGTCCAGGAAGCTGAGATATACTGTGCTGCATGACACCCAGACGCAGACGGGCCATAGACTCTACCGGTAATTTTTCCCAGTGCTCCGATGCCCACAGGGCCACCAAAGCCCTCCTCACTGCTGCTGGCCGGGTACATACTACGGGGGGAACCATAGGGGTCATTTATTAGAGAAAGTCCAGGCAATATGCTAAAGGGAGGGCTGGCTTAGTGCTGTGGCCCACATCTCACCTCCTAAGCCCCTGCTCCATATCTTCATTAGAGACAATTGGAGGAGGACAGAACAGGGCAGCTATTGATGGCCACCACAGGGGGGCAGCTTCCAGGGAGGTATTTGGTATTCTGTGCTGCACTGTGATATTACTGGACCAGCCAACTTGTATTGACCCCATCTACTTGTGGTGCCCCCTCCCCTTTCTGTGAATTTAGATCCACCTAGAACATTGGGACCACTTTTAGGTTTTTTTTTCCAGTGCCATTTTAAGTTCCCAGTCTGCCTTTGATGGCACCCCAATAAAGACCTTCCATGGAGAGAACTCTGTGATTTTCTTCCTCTTGACAAATGGTGTCTCTTCTGCTCTTGAAAATTGCAGAATATTTTTAGTAGGCCAACTCCTTTAAGTTACCATATTGCAGAGATATTCTCCCCCAGAAGCAATGATTCCTCTGTAAAATACATAGCATGCAATGAAATATGGCACATGTTTTCCTCTGTCAAATACATGTGGTTTATGACAGAAACAAAACTTCAAACCACGTAAACCACTCAGAAGCATATTATGATATGGTAGGGCCTCATAGACTGCTGTGACTGCCATTTTAATATGACCATTTAAGTAAGCCCTAAGATACAGTAAGTAAATATAAAATTCCACCATTACATACAGTATATTTGAGACATATAGTTTTGTATGATTTCATCTCTAAGCAGAACTCACTGGCTCTTTCTATGTGTGGGAAGCAGGACTCACTGGCTTTCTCTAGGTGTGGTCAAAGAAAGCAGGACTCACTGGCTCTCACTATGTGTGGTCAGGGGAAACAGGACTCACTGGCTCTCACTATGTGTGGGAAGCAGGACTCACTGGCTCTAACTATGTGTGGGAAGCAGGACTCACTGGCTCTCACTATGTGTGGTCAAGGAAAGCAGGACTCACTGGCTCTCACTATGTGTTGTCTGGGGAAGCAGGACTACCTGGCTCTCTCTATGTGTGGGAAGCAGGACTCACTGGCTCTCACTATGTGTGGGAAGCAGGACTCACTGGCTCTCACTATGTGTGGGAAGCAGGACTCACTGGCTCTCACTATGTGTGGTCAAGGGAAGCAGGAGATGCAAAATAAAAGGATTTGAAGACCATGTACACGGCGCTGCACGCAGATAGATGACTCCTGGGTCTTCATAAAATTGTTCTTTTTATTTATTAAATAGTTGTCTACACGTTTGGGGTTAACTCCCCCCTTCATCAGGACAATACAGAGATCACTGTATTGTCCTGATGAAGGGGGGAGTTAACCCCCGAAACGCGTATTTAATAGATAAAAAGAACGATTTTATCAAGACCCAGGAGTCATCTATCTGCCTGCAGCGCCGTGTACATGGTCTTCAAATCCTTTTATTTTGCATCTACTACTTCTGCCATCCGTGGAATACAAGCGGGGCGAGACCAGGCAGCAGCAAGGCTTCCCCCTTAAGCTGGTGGGGTAGAATCCAGCAAAGCTCAATTAGATGTTATGACTTCCTTCACAACAAAATCCGGTAAGCGCATTAAGCTTATTTTATTTACTCTTTGAAGGCGAAAACGCACATGAGGCGCTGTATCCCTTTTTCTATATTTAATGTGTTCAAGGGAAGCAGGACTTACTGGCTCTCACTATGTGTTGTCTGGGGAAGCAGGACTATCTGGCTCTCTCTATGTGTGAGAAGCAGGACTCACTTGCTCTCTCTATGTGTGGTCAGGGGAAGCAAAACTCATTGGCTCTCACTATGTGTGGCCAGAGGAAGCAGGACTCACTGTCTCTCTTTATGTGTGGCCAGAGGAAGCAGGACTCACTGTCTCTCTTTATGTGTGGTCAGGGGAAGCAGAACTCACTGACTCTCTCTATGTGTGGTCTGGGAAAGCAGGACTCCCTGGCTCTCTCTATGTGTGGGAAGCAGGACTCATTGGCTTTCTCTAGGAGTGGTCAAAGAAAGCAGGACTCACTGGCTCTCACTATGTGTGGTCAGAGGAAACAGGACTCCCTGGCTCTCTCTATGTGTCGGAAGCAGGACTCACTGGCTCTATCTATGTGTCGTCAGGGGAAGCAGAACTCATTGGCTCTAACTATGTGTGGTCAGGGGAAACAGGACTCACTGGCTCTCACTATGTGTGGCCAGAGGAAGCAGGACTCACTGGCTCTCTCTATGTGTGGTCAGGGGAAGCAGAACTCACTGGCTCTTTCTATGTGTGGGAAGCAGGACTCACTGGCTTTCTCTAGGTGTGGTCAAAGAAAGCAGGACTCACTGGCTCTCACTATGTGTGGTCAGGGGAAACAGGATTCACTGGCTCTCTCTATGTGTGGTCAGGGGAAACAGGACTCATTGGCTCTCACTATGTGTGGTCAGGGGAAGCAGGACTCCGTGGCTCTCTCTGTGTGTGGGAAGCAGAACTCACTGGCTTTCTCTATGTGTGGTCAAGGGAATCAGGACTCACTGGCTCTCACTATGCGTGGTCAGGGGAAACAGGACTCACTGGCTCTCACTATGTGTGGTCAGGGGAAGCAGGACTCCCTGGCTTTCTCTATGTGTGGTCAGGCAGAACTCTGCAGCAATAACATAACTTTTTACATGGAAATACTAAAGTAGGTCATAGTAAATTATATATTCACAAGCTCAGCATCTACCAATCTATCTTATGCTACCCTCAGCTAGACCTGACAGATTTAGGCTACATGCACACGAACGTATGTGTTTTGCGGTCCGCCACGGAATGGACATACGGATGCGGATAGTACACGGTGTGCTGTCAGCATTTTTTGTGGACCCATTGAAATGAATGGGTCCGCATCCTATTCGAAGAGAAACAGAACGGACACGGAAACAAAATACGTTCCTGTGCATGTAGCCTTACTTGAATATCACTTGCCATATAGACCAGTTGAAAATAACATCCATGGGGATTGGCACTTTAGACTAAACACCCCTTTAGCTGACGGAGGATGCACTGAATTTATGTAGAGGCGCCGGCCTCTTTAACTTCGGCATATATTACGCCTATCTAAACCTACGCCAGCAAGGGATAAATGATAAATGAGATGGTCCTGTTGGTCCGCCCCCTTTCCCGCCCACGTCACACCCTCTTTTTATGGACTTGGCGAGAGCGGGGAAAAGTTGCAGGTTGCGACACAAATGACCTTTGCACCGCAATCTGTGACAGATTGTGGGGTATATCTGACCCCCATGTACTTACCATAGGATAGGTTTCTAAGTTGGATCTACAATGGGTGCTTCATTTAACCCTTTGTGGTCTGTTTTTCTTTTTAGCTACAGATGCTGATCCTGATGGAAATGTGGAAACAGAAGCAAAGAATCAACATAATAACGTGAAGGTAACAAGGCTGCTTTCTGCTCTTCACATTTTGCAGTTTTGATGTTTATTTTCGAGAGAAGAAGCTTAATTGACACACAAGCGTTCTTTTGCTTCTGGTGTTTTTGTTTATTAGGTGTTTTTTTTTTCTTGCTTGCTTCTTTTAAATATTCAGCATGCTGGAGCTGGAGCCCTTGACATTTTTTCAGGCATTTTCACATCTTCTTCTCTATAAGGCTGTGAAGTCATTATGATGCTGTGAGTTCTGGTCAGAGGAGCAGTGTTCAGACTCAACATGCTTGCGTAAACCTGGCCTTAAAGGGGTCCTCTCACTTCATTAAATGGCATTTATCATGTAGATACAGTTAATACAAGGCCCTTACTAGTGTATTGTCATTGTCCATATTGCCTCCTTTGCTGGCTGGATTCATTTTTCCATCACATTATATACCCTGCAACCCAGCATCGTTGGCCGTGTTTGCACACTATAGGAAAAAAACACTGGTCTATGTGCGCTCCTATGGCCAGCGCCGTTTGCTTTAGTCTGCAAGCACGACCACCGCTGATGGATTACAGGGTGGTCGTAACCATGGAAACGGAAAAAATGGATCCAGACAGAAAAGGGGGCAATATGGACAATCACAATACATTAGTAAGTGCCTTGTATTAACTTTCTCTACATGATAAATGCCGTTTGCTGAAGCGAGAGGACCCCTTTAATATAAGACTGAGCTATAATTCATAGTATAGTACTACACTACACAGTGGTCCTAGTACCCAAGTCTACAGTACCTGTGCCATTATAACTGTATTAAATTGTACTTTTAGGGATTAATTTTGAAGAGGAAAAAAAAGAAGCAAAGAAAGAAGACGGGGACAATAGCCCAACAACTGGATAATAGGTACTTACCTCACGTCATTACATATATAGACTCTTTTACCTGACAGCATTGTGTGCCTAGCGTCCATTTACATACATGCCAGCAAATGTGCTATATATAAAAGTCTGCCCGGTCTTCCAGAAACCCTATTATTCACAAGGCATATCCTAGCTAGGATATACCCCCATTGTCTCATTAAAAGAAAAATTGCTGAAAAACATTAAAGATACACTATATAGTATATACCAATAGTAATGCTGAAGCAGTGTGCTGAATAAAGCCAGGTACACCCATAAAATATAAGATAAAGTGTCTTTTTTATCTTGTTACCCTCGTTACGCTTTATGGAGTACAGCACCGTGAGCACCTGTTTGTATATAGCGGTGTCTGCCTACTTGTGCAGTTATTTTCGTGCTTGAAAACATTCATTTGCAATACAGGAGCCTGCATGCATCACATGAGTCGCTGGGTTGTGTGGAAATTCTGAACCTGGATAATGAGAAAGATGTCACCATAAGGGCTCTGCACAGCAGTATACTTGGGGAGCAGTTCTGCTTTGAGGTAATGAGTCTAATGAATGCAAACCCTGCTCCATGCACAAAATACACATGTAACCCTGCTCCATGCACAAAATACACATGTAACCCTGCTCCATGCACAAAATACACATGTAACCCTGCTCCGTGCACAAAATACACATGTAACCCTGCTCCGTGCACAAAATACACATGTAACCCTGCTCCGTGCACAAAATACACATGTAACCCTGCTCCATGCACAAAATACATGTAACCCTGCTCCATGCACAAAATACACATGTAACCCTGCTCCATGCACAAAATACACTGTAACCCTGCTCCATGCACAAAATACACATGTAACCCTGCTCCATGCACAAAATACACATGTAACCCTGCTCCATGCACAAAATACACATGTAACCCTGCTCCATGCACAAAATACACATGTAACCCTGCTCCATGCACAAAATACACATGTAACCCTGCTCCGTGCACAAAATACACATGTAACCCTGCTCCATGCACAAAATACACATGTAACCCTGCTCCATGCACAAAATACACATGTAACCCTGCTCCATGCACAAAATACACATGTAACCCTGCTCCATGCACAAAATACACATGTAACCCTGCTCCATGCACAAAATACACATGTAACCAATGTGTACATTACTGCTATATTTTCTAGATTTGTGCACATTTTTTATCAAAATTGTGTGGGCACATCTATCAACCGCAAGGTAGCTTCTGCAGAGAAGAAGAAGATTTGCCTCTCCTGGGCGTTAAATGAGTTGTGCAGCCAGTACATATTGATGACCTATCCTAGGAATAGGTCATGAATATCTAATCGGTGGGGGTCCGACTCCTGGCACCAGCTGTTTGGAAAGGAGGTGGCGCTCGTGCGAGCGCTACTTTCTCTTCAAACAGCTGATCGGCGAGGGTGCCGGGAGTCGGACCTCTACTGATCAAATATTGATGACCTCAAGCCACCATACACATGCAGACCCAGCCAAACATTCTTGCATTCTGAATGGGTAGAGAGGAGTAAGAAGCTGTCAGACAGACTTATCTTCCTGTGAGAACTAGGGGATAGGGCATATTGAAATTCACCAGCCTCATCCTTCTTTCTGTCGGGGCACCCTCATATAGATTAGATGGTTTCCTAATCCTGCTGGTAGGGTTGGCCGATGTTAATCTGATGTGTATGGCCACCTTTTTACTCAGTATATTGCTATATCTCACAGGTCATCACAGCCTCTGGAAGCCATTGCTTTGGATGTTCTTCAGTTCAAGAGCGAGATCGATGGATTGACATTCTCCGCAGAACTGTGCAACCAGACAAGGTTATAACAATTACATCAGTCTCATGGTGAAATCATAGTAATTCATCATTATCGAACACCCATTCATCATCCTGTAAGCTAATACAGACAGTCCTCTATAACAGTGTTTCCCAACCAGTGTGCCTCCAGCTGTTGCAAAACTACAACTCCCAGCATGCCCAGACAGCCTTTGGCTGTGCATGCATGCCTGGAGTTGTAGTTTTGCAACAGCTGGAGGCACACTGGTTGGGAAACACTGCTCTATAAAAGCCACATACTCCATAACAGACCATAATATGACCAAAACTATACTACAAACATATACAAAAGTCTACAATATTCCTCATACTAGTAGACTATTGTCTGTCAAATCTAGCCCACATTGACAAATTACATATTTACATATTTTCTCCATTGGTTTAGGATAATTGGGAACGTGAAGACTCTTCTCTTAGTCTCTGGATCCATGAAGCCAAGGGTTTTCCCCATTCAGGTCTTGGTTCTCGCTCTCGGTATTTTTGTGAAGTCCATTTAGATGGTTGCCTTTATGGACGGACCTCAAGTAAGGCAACTGAAGCGGGAGTAGTATTTTGGGGAGAGAACTTTAACATGAGAGATTTGCCATTCTCATCAGGCCATGTTGCTCTTCATCTTCTCCGAGAGGGCAAAGAAGCCACTGGGATAGGAACTGTTACACTGGCATTGGAGGGAATGAAGGATGGAGTGGAGAGGTGGGTGCCCCTTGGCGGAGATTTAACACTGAGAGTACGGGGCAGGTACAGGAAGATTTGTGTTCTTCCCCTGGTGCAGTATAAAGAGTTTGCGGAGTATCTAACCTGGAGATATCTCAAACTGAGCAGAGCAATGGAGCCCATTCTGAGCGCTCGAGAAAAAGAAGATCTGGGGAGGTCACTGATATATATTCTGCAGAGCACTGGCCAAGCCAAGGTGAGAGGGGAATGGGATTTGGCTTTAAACTTTATGTCATTTAACAATTTTTACCGCTTTCTTATTTCTTTACTATTTTCTGCTAGGAGTTCCTTGTGGACCTTGGTGTAGCTGAGATTTCCCGTCATGATGTCCAAGACTCAGTAATATTCCGTGAAAACACTATTCTCACAAAGGCTATTGAAGAGTATATGAAAATGGTGGGACAAACATATCTTCATGAGACCCTTGGTGCGTAAACATGAGATTTCTCATAAAGTTCCTTATCCTTATATAGAGGTTCAATTCCTTATAGAGGAGAACATGAAGGGGGAGATTTATCAAACTGGTGTAAAGTAGAACTGGCTTAGTTGCCCATAGCAACCAATCAGATTCCACCTGTCCAAATGAAAGGTGGAATCTGATTGGTTGTTATGGGCAACTGAGCTAGTTCTACTTTACACCAGTTTGATAAATCTTATTGATAATAGCCATAGAAAGGAGTACCAGTCTTGTAGATAAGTGAAAAGTCAACAAATAAATATATTTTCGTTGTTGTTTTGCAGTCCGTTTTTCACAAATTCGTTGTTCCGCATCTGAGGGTCTTTTTTTCTCTGATTTAAGTCCTCTTCCTTTCCTTTATTTCACAAAACATATCCGTATGATTTCCGTATGCAATCCGTTTTTTGCGGATCGGAAACGGAAACAGTAACTTATTAATCACCAAACACATGAGTAATATTGGCTGGGAATAGCATTTCTACAGTATGGATCCGCAAAATACAGATGAAATACGGATGACATACGGATGTGTTCCGCGTGCGTTCCGTATTTTTTGCGGACCCATTGACTTGAATGCGGCCTCGGATCGTGATTAGCAGACAATAATAGGACATGCACTACTTTTTTGCAGAACGGCCATGCGGACAAACGGAAACGGAATGCACACGGAGTAACTTCCGTATTTGCTACAGCTCCATTGAAGTGAATGGTTCCGTATACGGGCTGCACAAAAAACGGAACGGAAGTGAAAAGCAAATACGGTCTTGTGCATGAGCCCTAAGACAGCAAAATCATTTGTGTTGCCTACAGAAACTCCAGTTGTCAGGACTGTGGCTGGTATTACAGGTCATTCCTATTAAAGTGAATGTGCATAAGCTGCAATACCTGACTTAGGGTACTTTCACACTTGCGTTAAAGTTTTCCGGTATTGAGTTCCGTCCTAGGGGCTCAATACCGGAAAAACACTGATCAGTTTTATCCTTATGCATTCTGAATGGAGAGCAATCTGTTCAGTATGCATCAGGATGTCTTCAGTTCAGTCACTGTTACGGTATTTGGCCGGAGAAAATACCGCAGCATGCTGCGGTATTTTCTCCGTCCAAAATTCCAGAACACTTGCCGGGATGCTGGATCCGGCATTATTTTCCATTGAAATGCATTAATGCCGGATCCGGCACCAAGTGTTCCGGCAAAACGGATCCGGTTGTCCGGTCTGTGCATGCGCAGACCTTTAAAAATGCAAAAAACGGATCCGGTGTTTTAATGCATTTGTTAGACGGATCCGCATCCGGATCGTCTACAAATGCTTTCTATTTGCACATGGATTTCCGGATCCGGCAGGCAGTTCCGGCGACGGAACTGCCTGCCGGATCCTCACAACGAAAGTGTGAAAGTACCCATAGCCTTTGGAGAAGTCAGGTGTTATTTCTGGAAAAAAGACCCATTTTTTCTAGTTCTGGATAACCCTTTTTAAGGCCATAGATATAGAACCAACATATCACATCTGTCATATCTTCGTAAAAAAAAAAAGAGAAAACAATTAATGCATTTTTATACTATTGCTAACATAAAACACAAAATAATAATTTTATAAATAATGTCAAGCATTTTAGGCAAACAAACTGTGGGCAAGAATGAATAATATATGAAAAACGTATGTTTTGCCTAGGCCCGTTTATAACACGCATATATGCTTCAATGGAGAGCCATGAGGTCGACCCACAGAGATGTTCACCAGAAGAGCTCCATGAGAATAAGGAACATTTATGGAGGAGCTGTGAAGAAGTTATGGAGAGCATTACGCAGTCGCAAAAGTGCGCCACTTCATAGTACCATTATTATCAAAAAAACCTTGTACAACAGTATGAGGGGGAGATTTATCAAACTGGTGTAAAGTAGAACTGGCTTAGAGGCCCATAGCAACCAATCAGATTCCACCTTTCATTTTCCAAAGGAGCTGTAAAAAATGAAAGGTGGAATCTGATTGGTTTCTATGGGCAAATAAGCCAGTTCCACTTTACACCAGTTTGATAAATCTCCTCCTAACTCTTTATATTAAGTCGACATAACTTGAGAACATTTACAGTATAAACACACTGCATCATTCATATCACACTAATCCTGATTTACAGTGTTTATCCCAGTCCAGAGCTGCATTCACAATTCTGCTGGCTGACAGAAATCAGATACATCTTTATTGACTAAGTTGAGCTCGTACAATGGTGTTAGTATTTTTATATCAGATTGCTATTAGCGTCAATCTCGTCAGATTGGGGATCTGTGGTGAGCCGCTGTATAATTTACTAGATTGCTATTAGCGCCTGATGTTAAAATGGCACTTCCAAGAATGCAAATAATCAATCAGTGGAATCTCTGTGCAGACATTAAAGGAGTTATCCAATCCTAAAAAACAGACCCTCCCATATGCCAGTATATTTAGTGTGTGGGGGCCGGCATATGGGGGTGCTTTTTTTAGGATTGGATAACTCCTTTAAAGGGATTATGGAGGATTTTTTTGGCAATCCCTTCTCCTGGGCAGACCTGCAAAGGAAAGCATACTTACCTGCTTCCTTGTGCTAACTCCTAGCTCCTTCTCTCCACAGCCTTGGCTGCTCTGCTGCGCTCCCTGAATGTAAACCTTCTGTTTGACGCCACAGCAGTAATCTGCTCCCCTTATGTCACGTAACCATTTGTCAAGATCCAAGGTGATTGGCTGCAGTGGCATCAAACAGGAAGTTTACACCAAGGGAGCCAGCACTGGGAAGCAAGTAAGTATCCTTCCCTACATACATATGCCTCCCCACCAAAAGATGCACAACCCCTTTTAAGGCCTGCAATAGACTATATGGTACACAAGTGGGACCTTAGTAGACACACAGTTCATAAGGTGTAACTTGCATTTTGTGTTTCAAAGAACTATGCATATTTTACCTAGGTGTGATTGTTCGCCTACCTCTATGCACACCTCCTAATTGTCCTTCTTTTGGAGCGCCAGTCGCTCTTTTTGACCCAAGTGCCCCTGTCCCTATTTGCATCTTAAATGTCCCTCCTTTTAGCGACCTGGGAAAAAAAATGTGCATGGCGAAACTTAGTAAACTGCTCCAGTAACTGCCTACCCAGAGGCGTAGCTATAGGGGTGCAGAGGTAACAGTCGCTACCGGGCCCAGGAGACTGCGGGGGCCCAAAGGCCCTTGTGTCATATAAGAAAACACCTGTATTATAGAAAGTGCATGCTGGCAGGGCTCTGTCATAGATTTTGCACTGGGGTGCAGAATCGGCAAGTTACACCTCTGACTGGAAGGAAGGGGTTAGATCAATTTGGTATGAGGAGGTACCATTTAAATTTTTGCCTCAGGTAGCAGGAAGGCTATGTGCTCTCTGCCCCTGGCCACAAAGCACTGAGGGAAGAGGGGCCCAAGCTGAACTCTTGCACAAGGGCCCATGAGCCTTTAGCTACGCCCCGGATCCTACCTGTATATCAGACCTCACGTTATATATTTATCATATCATTATTTTATATTTATATACTTATAAAGTACAAGCGAATAAAATTAAACCCCACATGGCTTACATATAGTGTAAAAAGTGCAATAAATGTCAAAAAGAGGGCCTTTAAGAAATACAAATCGGAAGGGTCAGCTGAAGCCTTTAAAAAGTATAAAAAACTAAATAAATTATGTAAGGGGGTAATAAAATCAGTGAAAATACACAATGAAATACAGGTGGCCAAAGAAAGTAAGAACAACCCTAAGGCCTCTTTCACACGGGCGTCATGTTTGACGCCCGGATAGGATCCGGGTGCGTTGCAGGAATATGCGCGATTTTCCCGCGCGGGTGCAAACGTTTGTAATGCGTTTTGCACGTGCGTGAGAAAAAAACGCCATGTTTGGTACCTAACCCGAAGCCGGACTTCATCACTGAAGTCCGGTTTCGGGTAGAGTATTCTGGAGAATTTAATATTTTCCCTTATAACATGGTTATAAGGGGAAATAATAGCATTCTTAATAAAGAATGCATAGTAAAATGAAGAGGAAGGGGTTAAAAATAATAAAAGTTAACTTACCTTAGCCACTTGATCGCGTAGTTGCGATCTGTCCTCTCTTTCCCTGCATCAGCTAAGAACTAAAGGACCTGTGAGGACGTCACATCACATGGTCCAATCACATGGTCCATCACCATGGTAAGATGGACCATGTGATTGGACCATGTGATGTGACGTCATCAGGTCCTGTAGTTCCTAGCTGATGCAGGAAAGAGAGGACAGATCGCAACTACGCGATCAAGTGGCTAAGGTAAGTTAACTTTTATTATTTTTAACCCCTTCCTCTTCATTTTACTAAGAATTCTTTATTAAGAATGCTATTATTTCCCCTTATAACCATGTTATAAGGGAAAATAATAAAGATCTGGTCCCGTTGCTAAGCGACCATGCGGGAAAATCGCACTGCATCCGCACTTGCTTGCGGATGCTTGCGATTTTCCCGCAGCCCCATTCACTTCTATAGGGCCTGCGTTGCGTGAAAAACGCACAATATAGAGCATGCTGTGATTTTCACGCAACGCAGAAGTGATGCGTGAAAATCACCGCTCATGTGCACAGCCCCATAAAAAAGAGTGGGTCCGGATTCAGTGCGGGTGCAATGCGTCCTCCTCACGCATTGCACCCGCGCGGACACCTCACTCGTGTGAAAGGGGCCTAAAACATTCTTCAAATACATAAATGCAAAAAAACCAAGGTCAGAACATGTAGGACCCCTAAATGATGGTAATGGGGTGTTGGTCACTGGGGATCAAGAGAAGGTAGAGCTGCTAAATGTGTTTTTTAGCTCTGTATATACAAAGGAAGAGAGGGCATCTTATGAGGGTGGTGCCACTGGTGTAAATACCTCAAATAACATACTTTCCTGGCTGACTGTAGAAAAAATTAAGTGAACAAGGGCCGGGTCCAGATGGATTACACCCTAGAGTTCTAAAGGAGCTCAGTTCAGTTATCGCTTTGCCTCTGTTCATAATATTTACAGAATTTATAACAGGGGTGGCCAACCTGTGGCCCTTGAGCCACATGTGGCTCTTTGCTTCTTCAAGTGCGGCTCTTGCTGTGGAGCTGGGAAGCAGTTAGGCTGGCTCACTCTCCACCCCATGCTCAGATATTTTTTCCTGATCGGGCACAGTTGCTACTTTGAACCTCTAGCTCTGAAAACCAGTGTGAGAACGTAGTATGTGAAGACATGCACTTTTTTTAAATTATAGAACTGAGCATGGGGGTCTGATCTAAGCACGGGAGGTTCTGATCTGAGCATGGGGGAGGGGTCCTGATCTGGGCAATGGAGGTCTGATCTGAGCAATGGGGGTCTGATCTGAGCATGGGGGAGTCTTGTGTGAGCATGGGTTGGTCAGGTCTGAGCATGGGGAGGATCTGAGCACTGAGGGTCTGACACTGGGAGTCTGATTTGTGTTGTCTGATACGAGCATTGGGGGTCTGATTTGGAGGTCTGATGAGGTTTGAAGATCCGATTTAGGAGTCTGATCTGAGGTCTGGTGAAAAATATATTTTTGGTTTTTTTTTCTCTGCTAATGAAAAATAAGATTTATTTTTTTTATCAGATTTCAGATCAGATGAAAAAATCTTTTTTTTGCTCTTATTTTTCTTTGTTACAACCTAGGTGCATCTTGTAGGGCGAAAAATACGGTGACTGTGTAAATATATAGCTTGTGGCTCCTGGTAATGATCCTTTTTTTTTTTTTGGCTCACTGTGTCTATAAGGTTGGCCACCCCTGTTCTATAATGACAGGCATTGTACCAAGAGACTGGCACAAGGCGAACGTGGTGCCCATTTTTAAAAAGGGTGCTATGTCTTCACCAGGATATTATAGACCAGTAAGCTTAACATCCATAGTGGGAAAAATGTTTGAGGGCCTTCTACAGGACTACATACAGGATTATGTAACTGTCAATAATATGATAAGTGACAGCCAACATGGTTTTACTAAGAACAGAAGCCGTCAGACTTACCTGATTTGTTTTATGAGGAGGTGAGTAGAAGCCTGGACAGAGGGAATGCTGTTGATATTGTGTTTTTGGACTTTGCAAAGGCGTTTGATACTATCCCACACGGACGCCTAAAGGGTAAACTGAGGTCTGTTGGTTTAGAAAATATAATTTCTAATTGGATTGAAAATTGGCTTCATAGTCGTATCCAAAGAGTTATGGTCAATGATTCCTACTCTGAATTGTCCCGGTTATAGTTGTGTACCCCAAGGTTCTGTGCTAAGTCCGCTATTATTTAACTTATTCATTAATGACATAGAGCAGTGTTTCCCAACCAGTGTGCCTCCAGCTGTTGCAAAACTACAACTCCCAGCATGCCTGAACAGCCAAAGGCCCCTGTCTGAGGTCGTCTGTCTCTTTTTGCTTTTCAATGGCAGAAGATCTCCAACATCCCGTGGATAAATTCTGTGAAAAGGGAGGGGGCCTAAAGCTAACATTTCTGAGCATTCTAGAAGGAAGTTTTTTTCTCTTATAGACAAAAAGGTGTTGGTAAGAGTTCCAGAGCAGGAAGTGACAAACCAAATGGCTCCTTTCAGACTATATTAAAGTTGAAGTGTCTGAACCGGTATCTGCTGTACTAGAGATTTCGTATGGAGTCCATCAAATCGGCAGTGAACCGTCTTTTCCCGGACTGTTTTATGGCCACAGTAGACCTGAGGGATCTGTACTATCATGTACCTATCCATCCCAGTTACCAGATGTTTCTGAGGGTGGCAGTCCAGTTAGAGAGAGACATTCTGCATCTTCAATTCTAGGCCTTACACTAGATATAGATACATTCTGATATCTACTTGAGAATTTGGAGAACCTTTTTCAGATTCGCCAAAAGACCGGTGGATGTGATAGAAGATCCTAACATCCCGCTCGTATTAGATTTCCTGCAGGAGGGATGGAAGAAAAAACTTAGGCCTAGCACTTTTAAGGTCCAAATTTCAGCTTTAAGCTCTTTGAGTTTACATTAGCAGAACATCCTTGGGTTAAGAGGTTTATAAAAGCAGTGTCTAAGTTATCTCCGGTCTGTAAAAATAGAGTTCCTTCCTGGGATTTAAATTTGGTCCTCTCTTCCCTCACTTCAGTACTCTTCAAGCCTATTGATGAGATCTTCCCAATGATGCTCTCCCTAAAACTCGCGTTTCTTCTGGCCATTACTTCAGCTAGAAGGGTTAGTGAGATCTCTGCACTCTCGGTTGACCCTCCCTAGAGAGGGGCTCTCTACTTCCATTTAAAGCTTTCTTTATCAAATCTGTGACAGAAAGGCCTTCTGGGGGGCTGACTAACAGAGGGATGGCCTTTTTTTTTGTCTGAAGCTTTTTCTAGTAAATCGTCAAGGATCGGCCCAAACAAAAACTCCCCTTGAAAAGGAATAGCACAAAGTTTTGCCTTGGAGCTAGTATCCCAATTCCTGCCTTTTAATCAAATTTCCCTCTGGGCAGAGTTAGATAAGGCGGAAGCCCTAGCGGAAAATCTTAGGGAGTTCGCAGAAGCCTCGGCTAAGAAATCTAAGGCATTATTTAAAGTAGGGAAGCAAGAAAGTAACTGCTTCCTAGGGGTACCCCCCTTAATGTGAGCCTCTAACTCCCCCATCCACACTTTTAGAGACCTAGCACTGGACGTAGCGCCAATAGCAGTTTTAAAACCTCTGCTCTCTTGTCCATCTGGTCTTTAAGTGAACCCATATCTTCAAAGGAGAGTGCAGCTTTTTTGGACATGTTCACCACCGGACCGGCCCCATCCCAAGAAGCGGAGATCTCTTCATCAAATGGATACTTCCGCTTCATCAAAGAAGGAACAAAAAACTTCCTATAAGTTTTTTTTTCACTCTCTAGCAATCACCACCTGAATGTTTTTATGCACGTCAAACACCTTTCTTTTCTTGGGACCTAAACCTTCAAACATAGAGTGCTGGACTCTATGTGTGGCTGTGGCTTCTGATCATCCAACCCGATGCTAGCCCTAACCACCTTGACTAGGGAGTTTGTGTTCTCAACATGAAAAAGTGGTTTCCCTGCGGCCTTATCCTCCGAAGACTCATCTGATAACACCCATTCTCCTTCTTCCAAACTAGAAAGTATATCACTGTCACTCGAGGGGGAATCCTTAGCTGCAGCCGAAGAAGTACTGGGGTGGCTTTTTATCAAACCGCTTACTGACTCTCTGACCTCTTCACAGATCATTTGCTTAATGCTGCCCATTAAAGACAGAGCTTTCTCCTCCATTAATTTGCTGATACACCCTTGACATAGGGGTTTTGCCCAGGCTTACATACAGCACATCCCCTCTCTTTTACTCTGGAGGTCTTCCTAGAAGACTCCTTAGATACCTAAGCAACAGAACATGACCCCATGAGCACTGTTACAAACAATTCATGCTGGGGTATAACCCCTCTTACCCCACACTGGTACCGATGTATCATTGGTGGTTTCAGCACGCTGAGTCTGCTCCATGTTCCTACAGCAAACACAAGCCAGAATGGAGAAACTGCCACTTTCTTCCACTCGGTATGGCAGAGGGCCGGCTGGGCTTTTCTCCTCAGCTCGCGCAAGCCAGCTTCCTCCCCTTCCGGTCCTCAGAGCCAACTTCCTTCCAATGCCGCAACCCGGAAGTAAAGTAATCCCGCACGCAGGCCAGCAGCCGAACATGCGAACACGGCCGCAGAGTTTCGCAGGAGCTCAGGAGGGCCGAAACCCTCCCAGGACCCAGGAAAGTGAACAGAAGGGGTTGGGAGAGACAAGGGAGCCCAGACTTCTGCAGCGGCTCCTAGAGGAGTCTTATGCCGCACGGGGTAACCCTCCTCACACTACAGCAATATATGGGGCCTCCGCAGCTCCATCTTTATCTTATCTTCCAGCGGATCCGATTCTCTCCTGCCCCTTAGGACAGGAAACAGAACTGGAGGTAGAGGGGATGATCCCTCTTTTAAAAGGCGGTTCTGGTTCCTGTTTTCTGTCCTAAGGAGGAGGAGGCGGTCTCTCTAGGGGTGCTGTCATAGGCGAAAGAGAAAAAACTGTTCCAGGGGTACCTTAATGATTCCCCGTCACTTTAGTTTTGGTGCACTCCACTTCCTACTACTGTCTCCACATGGCAGGAAATGGCTGTGAAGCCGATCAGCCAATCATTGGCGGCAGCCATGTCCTGCCTCACGACCAGTGATTGAATCTTACACACAAAGCCTTAAGTTTACCTCTTTGTCCATCCACAAAGTTGGACGTTATGGTCAATGAAGGGTCTGGTCTATATATATAATCATGAATACACAAATATAGATGACATGCATACATATAGAGTAGATGTACCTGCTGATCTATACTCAACTATTAACAAGGTTTTAAGACCCTTGTACATGGCACAATTTACTAGTTGGTAAGGGTACAACTGCTGGGAACTCCAATGATCTTTAGAACATAGGTGGGCCAATATACCAGAACTTCCCATGGTGGGAAAACCCTTTAACCCAGCCATATGTATATGCTTTCCCCAGGGTCATATGGTAGGTCCATTCAGTCCTCGTACTACCTGGAACAACTTTTACAGCAGTCCAATGAGTGATGCATTTTCATAACTCTGTCATTAAGTGCACAAGAGAGGAGACAATGGAGAGTTAAAGGGGTTTAGAAAACCCATTTCATACACCCAGTTAGGGAATCCAGTTAGTTAACAAGGAGAGTTGCTCCTGTTCGGGATCTTCATCACTTGACCAGACTGAGGAGCAGTTTCAAAAGAACATCTATTGCTCTGGAGGACCTGTCTACATTAAAGGGAAACTGTCACCAACTTTATGCTGCCCGTACCAATAGTAGCATAAAGTAGAGACAGGTGAGTTGATTTCAGTGGTCTGTCATTAAAAAGTTAAAAGTAAGTGGTTGCCGAGAACCGACATGTCAATCATTGCAGACTAGGCCTGGAAAAGAGTCACGGCCACCTGAGAAGAGTCATGGTTATTCATAAATTCCTGCTCTCCCTGCCCACCTGCTGATGATTGACAGGCTTCTACCTAGTTTTATCCCTTTCTCTCTAGGAGAGAACTGCTTATCATCATCAGATAGACGGGAGAGCAGGAGATTATAATAACCAGGACTCTTCTCCGGGAGATTTGACTCTTTTCTAGGCCTGAGCTGCAATGATTATGATGCTGGTTCTCGGCAACCTCTTAGTTTTAGCTCATGAGTGACACACCGCTGACATCAGCATTTCTGTCACTATTTTATGCTGCCCTCAGTGAGGTCTTCATAAAGTTGATGACAGGTTCCCTTTAAACATATAACCCATTGATTAGAATGGTCATGGTGTAATTGTTAGTTTCCCCTGTTGTGGCGCTGTAGGGAACTCGAAGACTTACTGCTGAGTTTTCTCACATATCACTGCTGATGGCTGAGGTCCAATTTGTAATCAGCCTTTTGTCAATGGACTCTTCTACCCTAGTAGGTATTGTCTAAAGTGGAGAACCCCTCTAACCTCAAGCTTATGTACACCATTGATTTTGCACAAATGTTAAAGAGGTTTTCTACCATGGCATATCCATCAGGTACATCATAAATGTCAGATAGATGGAGGCCCACCATTGTTTTTACATAGCCTGAAATATTTTGGTCACCTAACATATATCTTTTCATGTTTTTTGGTGGTTTGTTACTTACAGAGATTTTCCGCCGGATCTCCTCGTAGTGTTTTCCAGCTGGCAAGAAAAAGTTGTCATACGGGGAAGGCCAGAATTGGGTTCCCGACTGGTCAGTGCCTGCCTGTTCTTGCGTTTCCTGTGTCCAGCTATCCTTTCCCCAGGACTATTTCACCTCTCACCTGAACATCCTCATCCTCTTGCTGCTCGTGCCTTGACCCTGGTGGCCAAAGTTTTACAGAATCTGGCTAATTTCACAAGGTGATGATCCAACATAACCTTTAAATTTTCCAGGTGATATTTAACCACTTCAGCCCCCCTAGCTTAAACACCCTTAATGACCAGGCCACTTTTTACAATTCCGCACTACACTACTTTCACCGTTTATTGCTCCGTCATGCAACTTACCACCCAAATGAATTTTACCTCCTTTTCTTCTCACTAATAGAGCTTTCATTTGGTGGTATTTCATTGCTGCTGACATTTTTACTTTTTTTGCTATTAATCAAAAATAACCGAAATTTTTGCAAAAAAATGACATTTTTCACTTTCTGTTGTAAAATTTTTCAAAAAAAACTACATTTCTATATAAATTTTTCTCTAAATTTATTGTTCTACATGTCTTTGATAAAAAAATCCAATAAGTGTATATTTATTGGTTTGGGTAAAAGTTATAGCGTTTACAAACTATGGTGCAAAAAAGTGAATTTCGGCATTTTGAAGCAGCTCTGACTTTCTGAGCGCCTGTCATGTTTCTTCAGGTGCTAGAATGTCAGGAAAGTATAAATACCCCCAAATTACACCATTTTAGAAAGAAGACACCCCAAAGTATTCGCGGAGGGGCATGGTGAGTTCATGTATCATTTCATTTTTTTCACAAGTTAGCGGAAAATGACACTTTCTGAGAAAAAAAAAAATAAAAGTTTCAATTTCTGATAACTTCTAGCAAAAAAAAAAAATCTCAGACGGACTCACTATGCCCCTCAGTGAATACCTTGGGGTGTCTACTTTCGAAATGGGGTCATTTGTGGGGTGTGTTTACTGTTCTGGCATTTTGGGCGGGGCTAAATTGTGAGCCGCCATGTAAAACCTAAAGGTACTCGTTGGAATTTGGGCCCCTTTGCGCACTCAGGCTGCAAAAAAGTGTCACTCATGTGGTATCGCCGTACTCAGGAGAAGTAGGGCAATGTGTTTTGGGGTGTATTTTTACATACACCCATGTTGGGTGAGAGAAATATCTCTGTAAATTGTCAACTTTGTATAAAAAAATTTTAAAAGTTGTCGTTTACAGAGATATTTTTCACACAAAGTATGGGTATATATAAAAATACACCCCAAAACACATTGCCCTACTTCTCCTGAGTACGGCGATACCACATGTGCCACTTTTTGCAGCCTGGTGCGCAAAGGGCCCTAAAACCAATAAGTACCTTTAGGATTTCACAGGGCATTTTTACGCATTTGGATTCCAGACTTCTTCTCACGCTTTAGGGGCCCCTAAAATGCCAGGGCAGTATAAATACCCCACATGTGACCCCATTTTGGAAAGAAGACACCCCAAGGTATTCTGTGAGGGGTATGGTGAGTTCATGTAAAATTTTATTTTTGTCACAAGTTAGTGGAATATGAGACTTTGTAAAAAACAAAATTAAAAAAACAAAAAAACAATTTCCGCTGACTTATGCCAAAAATAAAAATTCTGTGGACTCACCATGCCCCTCACAGAATACCTACGGGTGTCTTCTTTCCAAAATGGGGTCACATGTGGGGTATTTATACTCACCTGGCATTTTAGGGGCCCCTAAAGTGTGAGAATCCAAATGCATAAAAATGGCCTGTGAAATCCTAAAGGTACTCATTGGTTTTAGGGCCCCTTTGCACTCAGGCTGCAAAAGTGTCACACATGTGGTATCGCCGTACTCAGGAGAAGTAGGGCAATGTGTTTTGGGGTGTATTTTACATATACCCATGCTGCGTGTGAGAAATATCGCTGTAAACGACAACTTTTTAAATTTTTTTATTCAAAGTTGTCAATTTACAGAGATATTTCTCTCACCCAGTATGGGTATATGTAAAAATACACCCCAAAACACATTGCCCTACTTCTCCTGAGTACGGCGATACCACATGAGTGACACTTTTTTGCAGCCAAGATGCGCAAAGGGGCCCTAATTCCAATGAGTACCTTTTAGGAGGGCATTTTTACGCATTTTTCTTCTCACGCTTTAGGGCCCCTAAAATGCCAGGGCAGTATAAATACCCCACATGTGACCCCATTTTGGAAAGAAGTGGACGGAGCCGGAAGCACAAGGTTCTGTCCACTGTGTAGCGGCCTGCCATGGTTCGGCAGCTCAGATCCCATTCTAAGAGCTGAAAACTACTAAGTGGACCGAGCCTTCGATCCACTTTACAGTTTCCAGCAACAGTGGCTGTCCAAAACAGCTGATCGAGTGGGGTGTCGGAACCCAACGATCGAATATTGATGATGTATCCTAAGGATAGGTTATCTTAGTAGTTTTCCAAGTTGAGGAGGTCCTCGTAGACCCCTTCAATGATGCCCTAACAGGGGATATCGACAGGGATTGTCTTTATAAGATCCCATTTCCGTGTATATTCTTTAATATGAAATATATATACAAAGTGGAGTTACTTTGCAAACACATTACTTATCTTGTGCTGAGTCACAGACTGTATTATATTTCGGAGCTGAATTCACAATTCTGCTAGTCTAAACCATTGAGAGACACATCTCTAGCAGCACAGCCGAGTTCATATAACTCAATGCTTTCTGCTGTATTGCACTCAGTAATGTTAGCGTAGATTTCTGGACATTACTGTACAGACATTGATTGAAAAAAAGGGGATGCTGAGAGATACAGACTCAGCAGAATACAGAATTATGAATACAGCTCTGAATGATAGTAACAGCTGGCTATAAGACAGTCTATAAAAATCAACAGAAAATAAGTAAGGTTTTTGAAACTTTATGAAAAGAAGCTTATGGGATTTTAAAGAGATTGTCCAGCCTTCAAAATACAAATTGATCATTATATGATGTACAATTGCCAAGCCTTCTAATATACTGGCATTTCATGATTGAAATCTTCACCATTTCCAAGATGTCTTAGAATGGGAGCATTCTCATTTACAACCAGAGACTGAAAATCCATTGTGACCTAGCCCTGCTCACACAGCAGAGGTTTGTTACAATGTATCAGTGAGATAACAATCGTGTGAGATTAAGAAACCTTCTGTCTTGGAGTCCAGGTCGATAGCGCTGAACTACCCTGATACACTGTAGTAGACAATCAATGGGGAGTTCTAAGAGTCTGCCTTGACTTGACCCTTGATCGGGGATGAGGAATGTTCATTCCTGATCATTTCCCCACTTATTAGCTGCATGATGCTGTAAATGAAAAAATATTCTCTGCTGTATAGGGATGAATGATCGTTGCTACGATCATTCATCCTCATACAGATTCTTTGCTTGTGAATAGCATATCTCTATTTCAGTGCTGCGTTACAGATGCGATCATCCAACGGGCCAAGCATCAGTTAATATGGACATTAAGACCACAAAGGTCAACGTTGAGGATGTCCTTTATGGCTATCCCATGGACTTCTATCTCAATGTTCTGACCTGATCTTGCATGCTCTGTATATATATGACTGTATTTCCATTACACATAGAAAATAGAAGCTCTTTGCGCACATTTTTGATCAAAGGTGTGTCGGGCCCATCTACCAGCATCAAGGTGGCTTCCGCAGATGGGTACCTAACACTAACAGAACTGCCTTACCTAGTGTTAGGTACCCATCTGCGGAAGCCACCTTGATGCTGGTAGATGGGCCCGACACACGATCAAAAATGTGCGCAAAGAGCTTCCATTTCCTATGTATAGTAGGTATTGTACCAGTTTAATCCAGAATAATGCCTAATTCTTAGTTCTATTGTTTGCATGTGTAATGGTGTGCTGCCATACGTTTTTATTTGCTGTCTGCATGCTAGCTTTGTGGAAGTGCACCTGTGACTATGGATGTGCTAGTTAAAATCTCCTTGCTGTATTTTCATTACGTGATGTACTAGATGCTAACTCATCTATAGTATATGGAACATGTCTTTTAAATATGTTCTGTTGTGGATCCAGACAATAATATACAACCCTTTTTTTGGGGGGGTTCTACAGGTTTGGAGAGAAGGAGGACTACATGTCTTTTATGAATGGCTTCCTGGAGCAGCACTGGGATGAGATGTCTCTCTTCCTGCAAACAGTAACAGATCCCGACAGTGAGGTTGCGGTGACGGGTTATGAGGGCAGCGTCGATCTAGCTTATGAACTTTCTACCCTTCATTATATGCTGTGCAGGATCTTCACTGGCATCCACCAGGTACTTATTAAAACCAATTCAGCTTTATTAACATCTATGAACACCTTTGGAGCAATTCTTTTATGACTGCATTTTACTCAGTTTGGGAAAAAAATATGTTTTTTAGTAGGTCTTTATTAAAAATTTACAGAAGTTTTTGTGATACATGGGGTTAAAAATCAGTCTATTTGGCGACGATCCCTCCTGAGTTCCATGGCTCATATAGAGCTCTTATCGCTGACCTCCTGACTTCATAAACATATTCTTATGAACTTGACAAAAGTTTAGCTACAATGAGTGTTTATGAGGTCAGAAGGAGGGAGCTACACATGAGCTGTGAGCTGACGGAATTCAGGAGAGATAGTCTGCAAACAGACTGATTTCTAACCCCATGTATCACAAAAACTGCTAAACATTTTTAATAAAGACCAATTGAAAAAATGTCTTTTAGCCCAAAATGAGTAAAATACATTAATAAAAAAATGCCCTGATGGTGTCCATTGCCTTTAAGACATCCGTATGGAAACTCATTGGCTGAAGTTCCACTAGTAGCATGTTTATCTTTATTTCTGTAGCAAACGAAAGACGATTTAGAGCCTTTGCCCACAATTCTCAAAGCCTTGGCTGAGGGTTTGCCTGTCCCTGAATGCATCACCCAGGAGCAGAGGTAACATTGGAGCCAGTGAGCACATCAGCCTTGACAATATTGCCGCCAAAAATTTCCAAAGTTATCATGCAAAACAACAAAGACTATTTGCAAACTTCAGATTTTAATGTGCTTTTCTCCTAAATTATTGAACTTAAGCAAACAACAGGTCAAGAACATAGAAATGTATGGAGACATTTTTGCTTTCGAAAGAAAGCCTTGCTGTAAATATCACAGTAAACTACTGGCCTGCGATAATGCACTGTGATTTCTAGACCCATTATGGCCTCCATTATGGGAGTGTTTCTGGTCCATGATTTGACTGTGCCCACCTAGAGAATACAATGGAGAAAAGGGAAACACAAAGCCTTAAAGGGATTATCCAGGATTAGAAAAACATGGCCACTTTATTCCAGAAACAGCCCTACACCTATCCATTCTATCTGCCTAATATTACAACTCAGCTTCATTGAAGTGAATGGGGCTGATCTCTAATCCACCAACAACCTGTGGACAGGTGTGGTGCTGTCTTTGGAAGGAACCGGTCATCTTTTTCTAGTCCTGGAAAACCCAACCTCATTTGATAGTGATCTACAGTACATGTATCCTGTAAACAGCTCACAATGTCATTGTTTCCTTAGTCAGGAAGAAAGTGAAGAACCTGAATACATATTACCAAAAGACATGCGCCATTTCCGCCCACTTGTAAAAAAGAGCCAGTCTCTGAGCAGCCTAATCAAGGAAAGATTGGTTCAACCTCCAAAGATGGAGGAAAGAGAGAAAAAGAGCACACGCCATGTTACACGAACGCAGAGTGTGCCGGCCCAGACCAGGCCGGGTCGTGAACGCAGGACCAGAAATGATGTTTCTTCTGTGGCTGAGAAAGAAGAACCGGAGGATGGAACTGCAAATGTAATGGTATGAACATGACCTGTGCCAAATATATTCCAATGTATTTTTTAATTCTAATACTTTTAGATTCTGTATGAGAAAGTGTTGTCCGCAAAAATATTTTTTATGACACATTGATCAGAGAAGTCTAATTGCTGGGTTACAGGTATGTCTGGTGGGACAGCTGCTGTTTTTGAAATGACGTTTGTCATGGTCCTGAAGGTCAATACTGCATTGCACATGTATGATTAACCCTTCTTTGTTGAATGAATGAAAGTTACAGAAGCGAATAAGTGGCCTGTAGGCCCCTTTACACTGCTCAATGGAGCAGACATTTGTCTCCTTCCTGACAATCGTCTGCTTGTCAGTGAAGGAAATGCAGAGATCTTCCCCACAGTATGGGGAGGAGCGATCACTAATGCCATTGCTTACCACCATACAGAATAATTGTTTGTGGGCAGCAGAATGCTGTTTAGACACCACGATCTGCTGCCCACCGAGTGTTTCTACGAATGCTTGTTATAAAATCTGCCTGAACATCAGGCAGTGCATTCAGTGGCATACTCATCTCCACACAAACAATGGGGCAAATGACGATGATGGTTGGCTCACTATTTTGGCACATTTTCACCACACAGTGTCACATCTTACATGACACCTCCTTTCTACTAAACCATTTCCCCCTTTACTAAGTCACTCGCCCTTGTTGAAAGAAGCAAAAATTACTAAGTCACTCTCCCTTGTCGAGAGAAGCAAAAATTGTCCAAAACAGACAATAAATGTTCTGTAAGACCATGTAGACCAGTTTTTTGGCACAACTTAAGTCAGAATTCTGGCGCATTGTGCTTAGTAAATTGTCTTAGCGTGTTTCTCATCAAAATTTCTTGCACATGAAATTCAATACCAGCTTAAACAGTGCTTCGTATAGTCTAATGTGTCTTCAAAAATGTCTTTATAAAGGCCTGATTTTCTAAACAGTTTGGTTTTACATGGTCAAAACTTGATAGTTGTCATTTTTTTTATACAGAAGCCAACACGACCAAGGCAATCATCTACTCTACCCAGACGGAAGTCAACTGTACCATGGTGCAGGAATGAGGACCGACCCTTTGTAAAAGTAGAAGTAGAAGACAGCCAGGTAATCTTAGGAGAGTAGGAGATAAGGTATTCTTAGAAGATTCCCAATGGAAACCATGCCTTAAAACCAACAGATACGAAGACAAGTCACCTATATAACTTTGGTCAATGTTATGTGTGTAGAGAAGCCCACATTAACCAACCTTTGGCTTTACTCGTCTTGTATAACTTGAGAAAACCTCTTTAAATGTCTTAATTTAATGTATAGAAACCATATTTTTTAAGCTACGATAGGCTCAAGGCTGATGATTCTTTTGCTTACATTTTGAACTTTGCATAAAGCTGGCCATACAATTTAAGGTACCTTTACACAAGGCGATTATCATGTAAATTATCATAAATCAAGCAAAACTGCATGATTACTGAGCAGTGTAAAAGCAATGAACGATAGAGTGACAACCAACAATCGGTAGATTTCTCGTGGGTTCGATCATTTGTGTGGGCACAAAAATCATTGTTGGACGTTAACTATTACATACGTGTAGACAGGAATCGTTCACTGCACCCACGATTACAGACGATTAAGCCTGCCACTCAAATTTTGCTTTGTATAAATGCAACAGTCTGCTTTACAAGCGATGAATTATGTGATCGAAATTACGATTTTGTGAACTATAATTGGTGCATCTAAAGGGTCATTGTTGAAACATTCTCTACACCACGAAATGACTCGTTCTTTGCTCAGATGTACCGATCATCACCTCATGTAAAGGTACCTTAAGATAGCTCAGTTCAGTTGACCAAAAGTTATTTTTCCTGGCCATAATTATGCACACAAAGTTCACCCAGGGGCAGATTGGCCATAGACCCTACAGGGAAATTTCCCGGTGGGCCGATGCCCCATGGGGCCACCCAAGTCCTCCTCTCTGCCGCTGACCAGTTACATAATGAGCTCTCAACAGTAATTAACTCTGTGAGAATCAGGTACTCATGTACCCGGCCAGTGACCGCACAGGCCCTTCTGAATTCAATTGCTGTGGCCCACATGTCATCTTCTAAGCCCCCTGCTCCATAGACAACTGGAGGATGAGGACAGAAGATGGTAGCTATTGATGGGGGCAGTTTATTCTGTTACACTGTGTTATTTGGTTCTGCTGAGATGGTATTTTGCACCATAGTATTGTTGACTCTGCCTACTTGTGTTGCCCTGTCTTCAGTTAATTTGGACCTGCCTACAAAATGGGGCCACTTTTATTTTTTTTATTTTTTTTTTCCAGGGCCACTTTAAGTTCCCAGTCTGCCCCGAGTTCACCCGTTTGTTTTTTTCAATGAGAATGGTGTATAAGCCCATGTCTGGCAGTGGCATATCTCCCACGAGATTGAAGAATCGGATATGTTGAAACTCAATATGCCCAATAGTCCTTTCTCCCAACAAATTTGGCAGACTCCATTGTAGTCTCAAATTACTGATGCCTATCAGTGACCACAAGCTCTATTGTGAAGACTCTGCCAAACCACTCATTATACTATACTTTACCAAAGTAAGGCACTGTAAAATTTGCAGGACTTGAAAAGCTAACATCTCTTATATGACCTTAGAAATAAAAATCACAGCCATCATATATTAAAAAAAAACAATAGAGTATACTAAAGATAACACAATGAAGACAATTTGTCTATTTTACTTTGTATATATGGGCTGTGTTGCAAAGTTAGAATAATCTCTGATCTTATTAGGAGCCAGACCTACAGGAGATGAAGGGACAAATATCAGAAAACCAGAACAAACAAAAGGATCTGGAAGGAATGATGATCAAAATGGCGGTGAAGATGCAGGAAGCTTTAGACCAGTTGGCCAAAGTGGAGGAAATGCACAAGGCATTACAAGCCGAGATGACAAACCAGATGACACAAATGCAAAGCAGGTAATAAACAAAAAAAGGTAGATATTAAATTGCCAAAGGTACAATTCAAACATATTAATCAGAACAGAGGAGACTTCTGTTGGTCTTCAGAATGAATACATGTAGGTAGCAGAATTGGTTTTCATGCCCAGATAACATGTCCTGCTCATCATTGAATTCCAGTTATGGAAAGCTACTAGTGTATGTAGGTTTGCATATCTCCCATTGTCAGTCATATAGCCCTTAATATGCATTAGGATCCAAGGGCGGATTGACTATAGACCTTACAGGTAAAATTTCCCGGTTGGCCGATGCCCAGATGGGCCACTTAAGCACTCTTCTTTGCCACAACCCACATGTCCTCCTGAATTCAACTGCTCTGGCCCAATTCTAACCTCTTAAGCTCCCTGCTCCATATCTTAATCAGAGAGAACTGGAGGAGGAACAAAGGCATTGCTAAGTTCTCAAAAGATCCGGCGCCCAACTCCAATGGATATGGCTCAGTTCTCTAAGTCGCCCCCCCCCCCTCCCCCCACACACCTTATTTTGCTGTACTTGCTATACAGCCGCATATACCTGTCACATCCAGGGCCTCTCAGGTGACGTCTCCTCCGATGTAGATCTTCTCTGTCATCATCTTCTCCATTTGATCTGTACAACTTCTTTAAGCCGACTCTTCTCTGCAGAGTGTGCCACACAGACATCTTAGCTTCCTCACATTTCTATCATCATCCCCCAACCTGGAGTCCCCACAGTGTTATCCTGGTGCTGGCTGTGCTCCCCAATACCCCCAAATACTATCCTGAAAAAAAAGGAGCGCCCCCCCCATAGTAATAGTGCTCCTCGTAGTCCCACCAATAGTAATTCCCTTCTAGAATGGCCTCATTAGTAATACTGCCCCCTGCAGTGCCCCCAACCGTGATAATGCTCCCCAATAGTGCCTCCATTAGTAGAAGAGCCCTCCAGTATTAATAATACCCTCACAGAGCCCCCAGAAGAAATAATGCCCCCTATTGTGCCCCCAGTGGTAAAAAAGCTCTCTACAGACCCCTCAGTAGTAATAAGGCCCCCATAGTGCTCTTAGTAGAAATAAGGTGTATCTATAAGTCCCTCCTATTGAGCCCCCACTAGTAATAAGACTGCCTATAATGTCCCCTGTATTTATAATACCTCTACAGTGCCCCCAGTATTTATAATGCCCCTTGCAGTGCCACCTGTAGTTATATTCCTCCCTCCACCATACAGTCCCATGTAAATAACATCACACTATCTCTCCTGCCCCCTCCAAAATACAGTCCCATGTAGATAACATCACCTCCTCCCTAGCTGCCTTCAACATACAGTCCCAAGTAAATAATATCACACCATCTCCAGCCCCCTCCAATATGCAGTCCCATGTAAATAACACCCGTCTCTATCTACTGCGCCGTCCAAAATACAGTCCCATGTAAATAACCACCTCCTCCCCAGCCACCTTCAACATGTAATCCCATGTAAACATCACCCCCTCAACATTCAGTCCCATGTAAATAACATCACTGCCCCCCCAGCCGCCTTCAACATACAGTCTCATGTAAATAACATCACTCTCTCCCACAGCTGCCATCAACATACAGTCCCATGTAAATAACATCAGTGCCTCCCCCAGTCCCCTCCGATATACAGTCCCATTTAAATAACATCACTCCCACAGCTGCATCCAACATACAGTCCCATGTAAATAACATAATTCCCTCCCACAGCCGCCTTCAACATACAGTCCCATGTAAATAACATCACCCTGCCTCAACCCCCTTCAACATTCAGTCGCATGTAAATAACATCATACTCTCCCACAGCCGCCATCAACATACAGCCCCATGTAAATAACATCACTCCATCCTCCAGATCCCGACAAACATACAGTCCCATGTAAATAACATCACTCCCTCCCACAGCCACCACCAACATACATTCCCATGTAAATATCACCACCTCCCCAGCCACCTCCAAAATACAGTCCCATGTAAATAACATCCCTCCCTTCATCTCTAACATACAGTCCTATGTAAATAACATCCCTACCCCCAGCCCTAACATACAGTCCCAGTTAAATAACCACAACTCCCAGCATTGCTCTGCCTCTCCCTTCACTTACCTCTCCTCATGTAGCAGACATCACCACAACCTCTTCCCCCAGGTCTTCTCCTCTTCACTGCCGTCCTCTCCTGCACTGGTCATATGATGGTGACATCATTGCAGGTCCTTCTCAACCACTGCCTGTTTTACTGGTCACATGACCTGTGATGTCATCACAGGTTCTTCAGCTCTTCCAGTGCATTAGATTCAATTTTATTGCAGTCCTGACGAGGGCAATACAGTTGTATCAGACAGGCAAGACATTCGGGGCCTGGGCCAAAACACCAGGGGCCCAGGCCACGAGTGTTTTAACCTAGCAACGCCCCTGAATAGGACAGAAAATGGCATCTTTTGATGGCCACTAGAGAGGGACAGATTTTGGGGCAATATACTGCACTGTGGTATATAGTTATACTGGGATGGTGTATTGCTGACCCTGCCAATTTTGTTGCCGTGCCTTCTGTCAATATGGACCCTTCTACAACATGGGGCCACTTTTAGGATTTTTTTCCAGAGCCACTTTATATTCCCTGTCTGCCCCAGATGAGATCCATCAATACTAGACTATATTGAGGGTGCCAGTCCTAGATCTTTGACACCTTTCAATGTGACCCATATTTAAAGCATTTCATATGGGCCACCAACTTTGCTGGATGATTATAATAACAAACTAAAACTTCCATTCAAACATACTGTGCATTGCTCTTCAGAAGAGCAAATTAATTCTTATTTTTTATCATTTTATATTTTTTTTATTTTTAATCAGGATGGATTCTTTACAGAAGGAATGTGCCGAAGAGAAGACACAAAGAGAGAAGAATGAAGAAAAGATTGCAATACTGGTGAGGGTCTCATAAAATAAAAGTGGCATTGAGACATGGTGGCACTAGCTCGTTAACACCTTCAGAACCAGGTCAATTAGCATTTTAGTTTTTTCCCTCCCTTCCTCTAGAGAGCTATAACTTTTTAACCGTTCATTCGAGGGCTTGTTTTTTTGCGGGACAAAGTGTGTTATTTAATGGCACCATTTAATCTACCATATTGAAAAAACGTATTTAACATACTGAAGAACAGGAAAAAAAACTTCTTGTGGGGTGAAATTGAAAAAAATTCTGCCATTGTTTTTAGGATTTTGCTTTTATGATATTCACCGTGTGCTAAAAATGACATAGCGACCTTACAGTATTTTTCAGGTCAGTATGATTATGGCCATATGAAATTTATATAGTTTTTTATGTTTTATTACTTTTTAAAAAAGAAAAACCTTTGGGGGAAAAAAATTTTTTTTTCATTGCCATTTTCCACAACCTTAAGACCCCTTTCACACGGGCGAGTTTTCCGCGCGGGTGCAATGCGTGAGGTGGTCGCATTGCACCCGCACTGAATCCGGACCCATTCATTTCTATGGGGCTGTGCACATGAGCCGTGATTTTCACCCATCACTTCTGCGTTGCGTGAAAATATATCACGCTTTTCACGCAACGCAGGCCCCATAGAAGTGAATGGGGCTGCGGGAAAATCGCAAGCATCTGCAAGCAAGTGCGGATGCAGTGCGATTTTCCCTCATGGTTGCTCAGCAACGGGACCAGATCTGTATTATTTTCCCCTATAACATGGTTATAAGGGAAAATAATAGCATTCTTAAAGGGAACCTGTCACTAGGATTTTGGGTATAGAGCCGAGGACATGGGTTGCTAGATGCCGGCTAGCACATCCGCAATATCCAGTCCCCATAGCTCTATGTGCTTTTATTGTGTAAAAAAACTGATTTGATACATATGCAAATTAACCTGAGATGAGTCCTGTCCGTGACTCATCTCGACTGGGTACCTCCGTTAAAGGATGCTCCTAGCGTTTCCTGAGGACTCCAAGCACTCTAGCAGACACCTCAATCACCGAACCTGAGAAGCATACGAATCCTCTCAAGCCTCTGAATACTGTAGACAGTTGAATAGGAACCGTACGAATAGGTTTGCACTCCCAGCAGTCAAACTGGAACAGCATGCAATAAATCCTCCCCCAATAATGAGACGACACTTCACTTTGAGGGTTAAACAGGAACTCAAAACTTTATTGAGGGCTACCTGCCGGGTATTTATGCGGGTCTCCCACCTGGTGGACACTCCCCCAGGGGACCAGAAGGAAGACTGAGACACAGGGGATACAGCAGCCAATCACACACAATGAGACAATAGAAACACCCCCAGCATATCCCTCCCCTCTGCCTGTGATACAATTACCATACACGGGTTAATGTAATCATCACAGGCAGGAGAATACACAATGTCTTCTGTCCTGGAGACAACCGAGGAGTCATTCAATTATCTCTCAGGACAAAGAGAAATCGCCAATACACACGTGGGGACAATAGGACAGACATCACTATTCAAATATACAATGTCCCACCTTTTACAGTACACAGACATTTAACATATCCCCAGATGGCTTAGGTCTGAGCGCACATTATTGAATGGCGCTCAGACCACACACATCCAGTTCAATTGCCATGGAGCTAAAGTCTTTCCCATAGTCTTTCATTATATGAATGGGCTCCATAGCAGAGCTATCTGGGGTATCACCGCTCAAATAGGACAAGCATACATGGGGCCATAGTCGCAGGGCAGGAGGCGAGCAAGCAGTCCCCTCCAGGAAACTGGGGCAGACTCTGGTACAGGGTCCAGTCCGCTACATTTCTCCCCTTTACCAAAGAGACTATCCAGACTCCAGACCTCCAATCGGTCTGGGGCTCTGATAGTCGGTCGGCCTTTCTTACCCGGTGTAGCTGTCCTGGTGTTCTCCTGCCACATGTATCCAGTGGGAAATCCATAGTCTGGGAAAAAAGTAACCAGGGTGTCCTCTCTCCTGGTTGGATAAAGCTGTTGCTGGGAAGAAGGGGTAACAGGCTCCTCTCCCTGCGACGTCCTCTCTTGTATTATGGGAAAACAAACCGCCTTCTCTTCCAATACCTTGTCCTGTTGTTGGGGACCAGGACAGACTGTCCATATCTCCAGTGGTGCAGGTGCAGAGATTATGGTCCCATCTGCACTGTTGTGGGGTTTACTGTCTCCCCTTGGTGGGCTAGGCTGCTGCTGGGGAGGAGGGACAAGACTCTCCCCTCCTGGTAAAATATTCTGCCGCTGGGGACAGGGCTGACCCTCCGTACTCCCTGTAGCTTGGGCGCAGAGACCGCGGTCCCATCTGCGCTGGTGAGGGGCTTAGTGTCTCCCCTTGGTGGATTATGCTTCTGCTGAGGAGAGGGGGTAACCAGCTCCTCTCTCTGAACTGTAGACTGCTGCTGGGCAGAGGGGGTAACAAGCTCCTCTCCCTGTACTGTAGACTGCCGCTGGGGAGCAAGGACGGCACCTTCAGCTCCATGTAACACCCACTGCCGCTGGGGAGCAAGGACGGCACCTTCAGCTCCCTGGGATACACACTGTCGCTGGGGATCTGGGCCAACTGCCCAGCATCCCTGTAGGGCCGGTAGAGAGATCTCGGTCCCATCTCCACCTGCCATCTGGTCTCTCCAGGACCAGTCTATGAGGTCCCCTACTTCTGCAGTTGGTAGTGAAGCAGGGGGTACCTCTGCCACGTTTTCCCAGCTGTAGGCTGGCAGGTCTAGGTCCGCCACCCAGTTTTCCTGTTCTGCATCCATGCTTTGTGGCTGACATGAGTTGAGTAGTTCCACATAGTCCATCTCCAGCTCTCGTTCCATGGCAGCGAAACGGCGGAGATCTTCTCCCAGTCCAATAGATCTCGGGCCCCGTAGCATCTCACTTCGGTAATGATAGATAGCCCAGTACCGTGACTCTGCTGGACTGCCGAAGTCGACGTCCTCCGCTAAGGCTTTCCACAACAGGCCAGGGCTCGTGTAGTTCTCCCCCTCTGGCTGGATGCCCTCTGCCCCCCACGTCTCTGGCTGGACAGTGCACCACCACAGTGCCCGGTATGAGGTGTCCAGGCTCAGTTCCCTTTCCACGAGGTACTCAAGTTGTCTTACCTGCTGCCCTCCAGGTTGGTCTCCCAGAAGCGGCATCCGCCAGGCCATTTGCTCCTCCAACTGGTATGCGACACCAGGAAGGCGCTGTTGCCGTTGATACTGGACTTCCTCCAGGGCATCGTACCATAATTCTTTCCGGGCATTATCTCTCCATTCCAATTCACGCTCTTTCTCAGGTGTGTGTGCTGCCCAGGGGTCCACGAACCCCATTTTCCCAAATCTTTCTGTAGATAGGGACGCTGTATGAACCCTAGCGTCGCCCTCAATTTGTAAATCCATGAACGGTGTCTCTGAGCTGCTTTACCTCGCACGACGACGCCATCCCACTGCTTGCCACCAATGTAACGGATCTCCTGGCACCCCGACTGGGTACCTCCGTTAAAGGATGCTCCTAGCGTTTCCTGAGGACTCCAAGCACTCTAGCAGACACCTCAATCACCGAACCTGAGAAGCATACGAATCCTCTCAAGCCTCTGAATACTGTAGACAGTTGAATAGGAACCATACGAATAGGTTTGCACTCCTAGCAGTCAAACTGGAACAGCATGCAATAAATCATGCAAACACGCTGTAAAACGCTCAGGTGAGAACCATGCCCATAGGGAAACATGAGTTTTCTCCTGTTGAGCGTTTTACAGCGCGTTTGAACGCGCTGTAAAACGCGCAAGTGTGAACTGAGGGTAAAAGTAGTCATCTGAGATATTTATGGCCTATACTAAGTATGGTGGGCGTCAGACTCCTGGCACCCCCCCAATCAGCTGTTTGAACAGGCACTGAGTCCTCTTCTTAGGCCAGTGATATCACATTCATTTGTCATGTGGCCTGGGCTCAGCTCAGTCCAATTTAAGTGAATGGGCCTGATCTGCAGTACCAAGCACAGCCACTATGCAATGAACGGTGCTTTGCTTTGTAAGCTGTGAGGAGGCCATGGGCCTCTTCAAACAGCTGATTAGTGGGGGTGCTGCTATAGGTCATAGTAACATAGTAACATAGTATATATAGGGCCGAAAAAAGACATTTGTCCATCCAGTTCGACCTGTTTCCTGCAAGTTGATCCAGAGGAAGGCAAAAAACCCCTGTGAGGTAGAGCCAATTTTCCCCACTTAAGGGGAAAAAATTCCTTCCCGACTCCAATCAGGCAGTCAGAACAACTCCCTGGATCAACGACCCCTCTCGAGTAGCTATAGCCTGAAATATTATTACGCTCCAGAAATACATCCAGGCCCCTCTTGAATTCCTTTATTGTACTCACCATCACCACCTCCTCAGGCAGAGAGTTCCATAGTCTCACTGCTTACAGTGAAGAACCCTTTTCTATGTTTGTGTATAAACCTTCTTTCCTCCAGACGCAGAGGATGTCCCCTCGTCACAGTCACAGTCCTGGGGATAAATAGATGATGGGAGAGATCTCTGTACTGACCCCTGATATATTTATATATAGTTATTAGATCTCCCCTCAGTCGTCTTTTTTCTAAAGTAAATAACCCTAATTTTGATAATATTTCAGGGTACTGTAGTTGCCCCATTCCAGTTATTACTTTAGTTGTCCTCCTCTGAACCCTCTCTAGCTCTGTCCGCCTTGTTCACAGGAGCCCAGAACTGTACACTGTACTCCATGTGTGGTCTGACTAGTGATTTATAAAGTTGTAAGACTATATTTTCATCACGGGCGTCTATGCCCCTTTTGATGCAACCCATTATCTTATTGGCCTTAGCAGCAGCTGCCTGACACTGGTTTTTACAGCTTAGTTTGTTATTTATTAAAATTCCTGGATCCTTTTCCATGTCAGTGTTACTGAGTGTTTTACTATTTAGTATGTACGGGTGACTTGCATTATTCCTTCCCATGTGCATAACTTTACATCAGTATAAAAATTCCAGACAACACCTCTAAAGGCTATTTACGTACACCTTTGGGGACAATTTTTGTATCATTGCATTGTACTCATTTTGAGTTAAAAATCCCTTTTTTTCTTTAAATTGCTCTTTATTAAAAATGTTTAACCACTGTCTTTGTGCAGTCTTAGGTTTCTCTAATAGCAGGATCTGAATTTTCACTCTGTTCCATCAGGTAGTTCAGCTGACGGGCTCCTTATTTATGATCTCTGACCTTATAAAAACTTATTATAGCTCCATCCTTATCTTTCCGAGAAGAATGTGGCTTAAATAAGTGTTTATGACCTTTTAGTAATTTAGAGATAAGGTTTATTAGATGACTGGCAAAAATTTCAAGTAAAAAGTACTTAGACAAACAGTTAACCCTTTGTGACAGAAGGGCTCAATATTTTTAATAAAGACCGATTGGAAAAAATGTTTTTATCCCAAAATGAGTAAAATGCAATCATAAAAAGATTGCCCCCGAAGGTGTACATAGCCTTTAACAGGTAGTTCACTCTGGCAGGTCTTGCGAGCCTTCACAAGGACCTAGACTGCTATAGCAACCGATCAGAACCCTTGCGAATTCACCGCAGTGGGTCCGATTAGAAGTCAGAGGGAGCCTATGGTTGCTATACCAGGTTATTTCTGATCCTGGTCAGTGCGAGTGGGTGTCCGCTGTATATCACTGCCGACATTCTCCGTGTAGCAGCAGGCTCAGCTCATGAGCCTGCTCCTTACACCCCTTGAGTACAGTGGAGATATAGTTACGTCATGGTGAGCATAGGGGTCAAACACAGGAGTTTGCATAGGGGGGACAGACCCTATAGCAGAGATGGCCAACCTGAGGCTCTCCAGCTGTTACAAAACTACAACTCCCAGCATGCCTAGACTGACTACAGCTATCAGCAGGGCATGGTGGAAGTTGTAGTTTTACAACAGCTGGAGAGCTGCAGGTTGGCCATCTCTGCCCTATTGCATAAAACAAAATTGAGCACTACCCTATGCTGGTTGATGCCAGCACAGAATAGTGACTGATATCCTATCATTGTACATGGGTTTATCTTGGACTGGATAGTGGTATGCCTATTAAAGGATTTGTCCACTTTGTACAATCCTTAATTTTTAGTAGGGTCCTTCGACAAAAAACTGATTACAAAGTGCCCCTTATCCCTGGCAATCAGTTGTAATCTGTGGGGAAACCTTGAAGCAAGGGCGTAACTACCATAGCGGCAGACCATGCAACTGCTATGGGGCCCAGTCTTAGTTGGGATTATCTCCTCTTCTACTGGAGGTGAAAACTTGGTTAGGACTCTGCCCTCTAGAGAAACAACTTTTAGCAAATGAGGTAGTGGGAAAATGGGCCAAGGGGTCATTGAAAGGGGTTTAGCTGGAAACCCTTCTGTCCTGTCTGGGGGGCCTGGTTTGATCCTTGCTATGGGGCCTTACTTCTCTATATACCACTGCCCTGAAGGAAGTGCTTCTATTTTTCTGTAGCAGCCCCTTGTGGTGAGAGTAAGCATTACACGGGTCCCCATTGAAATTATTGGGTTGTCTGGGTAATGCAAGACAGGGCAGGTCCTCCAGAGCAAAATAAGCTTTTTGTAACCATTTCCTGGCCATAGTGGCTTCAATACTGAAGTAACTAATATTATATCATAAGGTTAAGTCCACACGGTGAGATTTCTGTTCAGGTGTAATTTATACTCTACCCATTGCAAACACTGAAATCCATGGTAAAATGTGCAACAGAATTGATATGGTGGATATTAGAAAATCTGCATCATGCTCTCAAAAGAGGAGATTTACTTTCTTCTTTTCATATAGCCCAGTTTCGGAAGCGAATAAAACTTTAATTAGAACAAATTGGCACATGACAAACAGCGACCTTATATATACAAAGTGCACCCTCAACCACTGATCACATTCAGGATAACTAAAAATCTGCGTGGCTGTTTGGTGAGTGGTTGAAATATAGTATTCAGGAGTAAAAGGAAAAGAAACATGCGCTTGAGTGACAGACTAATGCGTTGGTGGTTCTGCAATTTGGGTGGTGAATGGACTCATAATTTGAGTGGTCATCATGAATTCATGATTAGGGGCGTGATCACTATTCATCCTATGCAGGTTAGGTATGGTGAACATGTAAGATCTGTACGTTCAGGGTCTGGAGCACCCAGACTGGTCTCACATATGCAGTCTGTACATAACGGTGATACTAGACAGATGCGATTTATTGGGTTATTACATGTTGCTCCTTTGACAACTTGGGTAGACAGACATCGGGACCTATTGAGAAAGGAAGCTAAATAATTATGGGACCTTGGGGTCTAAATGACTAGAATGACATGCGTGTCTTTTTGGACTGAACTAGGACAATAGTTATCTATGTATTACAACAATGAGACTTTTTTTTGCATGCATTTTATATGGATTTTATACTACTGCTGTTGCCTATGTTTGTAATTATGTTGTAATTGACATAGGGATAAAAAGGGAGGTACATGATTCACTGTGTAGGCCAAAAGAAGTGCGATGTAGCCCAAAATGGCCATCGTCTGTTTATCCATATACTATGTATCAGCTTTGAATAAAGGATAATTGCATGGGATGGTGAGTGCCACGAATTCTTCTTTGCTGTTTTGTATTGTGGATAACCTACCATGTTCCGATACAGCCTTGTCCGTCACATGAAGTAGTGGCTTGAGTTTTTTTTGCAGTAGTAGTGCCAGTCCTTCTGTCTTACATGCCCTCAATTCTGCGCTGATTTTCTCCAACACGTGGATGGGGTTTTAAAACCCCAAAACATGTAAATTGCTGTGGATTTTTAGGGCAGACTTGGCTCTGAAAATCCTTATCATTTGAATTCATCCTATCCTTCATGAGAATATTATTGTTAACTGGTTGTTTCTGCTTGTACTATCTGCATGAGGGTTCATACAATTGAGAAGGCCACATGCACATACCCCAAAGGTCAGTATTATGAACCCCTAGGTTATGGACCCTAAATCTGAGGTAAGTATGAGATCATGGCATATTCTGTGCAGGTTCCTTAGGGTCTTTTGTCCTAAAACTGTCTATATTATTCATAGTGTCCGAGTAAGAGAAATCATTGCTGTTATTACTCTTGTAGGAGAGACGTCTGTCAACTCTGGAGAAGGCATCCAGAAACGCCAAACAAGATCACAATGAGCATAAGCATAGCACAGAAAATGCCTTAGAGGACACCTCCATAACTAATGATATGGATGGAATAGGAAGTTCTGACACTGACTAGTCCGCTCACCGATTTAGGGTTCGCCATCTTCACACAAATGGTTGAGTGTTTTCATTCAAGTCAAGTTCAAGTTGCCTTTTGTACAGCGCATATCAGAAAACATCAAGTTCGTGGGCAAAATGTCAATGGTATTTATAATATATATAGTCATATATAGCCATCGAAAGACTATAAGAGATGGGACGTAAATAAATTTACTGTGAGCTGTGGCCTTGTCTGGGTTTCTATACATGGGATGCAGATATCTGTCTTTCAGCATGAAAGATCTTTCAACTACAGCAACCAGCAAAAAACTATTTGGAAATCGACTTTTGAACAGATATTTGTCTTTAGTAGCATCTGTTATACTTAAACGTGTCTCAAATAAGTGTTGGTTGTCTGCAGAAAATGGTCTAAATCGGCCTTCAGACCAAAATCTCTAGTGTATGGCTTAATTCATTGTCGCCCACCCTTGTATCTCAATACTCAAATAAAATGCATCTTGTGTGACTTCGTGCACTCTTATGTTGGACAAACACAAGATTAATCTAGACGAAGATCTGAGGAAAAGATCAGTGTTCCGCATTGTTGGACTGTCGAACCTTGGGCCCCCCAAAGGAAATGATTCATAGACCATCTTCCAGCTATACAGAACTTCTCTTAAACGTTGATGTTATCAAAGAATCAAAGGTGAGGTTTAATTGGCTACTGGTAAATGAGAAACAGACCTTTGGCAAATGATTAGGTCAGTGTCAGACTCTCTTTTGATGGACTTTGGGGCCCAGTTGAAGTTGTCCCATTGCCCTTCTTACCCTTGGAGTGGGGGACAGTCTGAACATGTCAACCACTTGAGCCAAAAGTAGTGTCCATCTTCTGACAGACCCATTGACTAGGGATGTTGAAGGTGAACCTGAATCCAAAAATAGTGTGTAAATATGGTGGATCCCAGTCTGATCAAAACCTTCTGTTGTCCAAGGCTCTTCTCAGACGGTATCTACCATGTATTTTTTCCGTCAGTGCTGAGAAATGACCTGGAGCATATATTAAGTGGACCCATACGCTCCCATTATACCGACGAGTGCACTATTCCATACACAGGTTTTTCTGTGTTTTTTTGTCGAGAAATAGCCCCTATGGAAACCTCAGATGGACACTTTAGAAGATGCAGTGTCAGAACAGCCTAAGACCGGCTTCACATTACCGTAATAAACAAAAGAAAAACATATCCTGTATTTTAAGCATCAGTTATGCACATTTTGCATCTGTTTTAGCCATTTTTATCTATCTGAAATCCAGATCTTAGACGGGAAAAAAATACTTTGTGTAGGAATTTTTTCCCTCTATATACATCACATACGGAAATGGCTAAACGGATGCAAAATGTGCATAACAGAACATAATAGATGCTTAAAGGGAGTCTGTCACCACATTTTGACATTATAGACCGCTTACATAGCGCTGTAGCATAACTGTAGATGATTCAAATTCTTGTGAAGTTCACCCGAGGCAAAAACTGACTTTTATTCCTATGTAAATGAGGGCTCTCAAGTGCCTAGGGGCGGCGTTTACTTTGTTGGAGCCCAGGTTGCTCTGCCTCTTTTGCTCATATCCCCGTCCCAGCCTCTGCCTCCTCAAAGCCCATTGTGGGCACGACATCATTGTAGCTACTGTGCATGCGCAGGATGGCTTTCCTCCTCTTATTCTGCGCACCTCTGGTCCGCCTCCTTGCCACTGGCTTCGTCGGCCAGCGCATGCGCAGTAGCAGCAGTGGTGCCGTGCCCACAATGGTCATCGCAGTGCGCCCCGGCCCAGCGAGTGAGAGCGCAGGTGCGGGATCTCGCTGGGAGAAAAGGAGGACGCAAGGGAAGAGAAGGGCGGGCAGAGATATAAGCAAAAGAGGCAGAGCAGCCTGGACTCCAGCAAACTGAACACCGCCCTGGGCACTTGTGAGTCCTCATTTACATACCAATAAAAGTCAGTTTTTGCCTCTGGTGAACTTCACAAGAACACAACAAAGGTACCATTTGAATCATCTACAGTTATGCTACAGCGCTATGTAAACGGTCTATAATGTCAAAATGTGGTGACAGACCCCCTTTAACATAGTAACATAGTATATAAAATACAGGATCGTTTTTTTTGTTTATTTTTCTGTTCTTCTGATGGATCTGAAATATTCAGTTCACCCCTTCAGCCCTGCTGCTTTAGGTCCCTTTAGGCAGGACGATACAGCAGGCAATTGTCAGGAAGGAAGAGTTCCTTTCTGGCAGGCACCTGCTCAGAGGGGGAGAACGCTGCTTTTACATGCAGAGATCTCCTCCACAGTATGATGAGTAGTGATCGCTAATGCCATTGCCAGTCCTCTTACTAACTGGCTGTTTGCCGGCAGCACAGTGCTGTTTACACAGCACAATCTGCTGTTGGCAGATATTTAGTATACCCAGCAGTGTCCTGATATGTGAGGTACAAGGTATAATAGATGCAGTGTGTATAGATATATAGTATATACAGCAGTGTACTGATATGTATGGTATGAGGAATAATAGATTACGTGTTTACAGATATATAGTATATACAGCAGTGTACTGATATGTGAGGTATGAGGTATAATAGATGTAGTGTGTACAGATATATATTATATACAGCAGTGTACTGATATGTGAGGTACAAGGTATAATAGATGCAGTGTGTATAGATATATAGTATATACAGCAGTGTCATGATATATATGGTAAAAGGTATAATAGATGCAGTATGTAAAAATATATTGTATATACAGCAGTGTACTGATATGTAAGGTAGTCACTCTGCACCTTTCAGAGAACTGATGGTTGGTGCCGAGCCGAGGTGGAGAGTCCCAAGCCGTCATTTCTTTGCCAAAAAGGCAGTACCAGCCCTGCACACGTATGTAAAACAGAAGTTGGGCCAGTCCTTGAGCCTGCCAGTGTCTGTCAAGTGCACGGCAGCGCCAACATGTGGAGCTGTAACTACGGTCAGAGACAATACATGTCCTTTACGGCCCACTGGGTAAATGTGGCTCCTGCACAGCCACACCAGCAACTTGGCCAGGTGACGCCGCTTCCGCCTCCACGTTCTCATGACATTGATCCTGCGAAAATGTCCGCCGCTGCCTCCTCATCCTCCACCGTGTCCGCAGCCTCCACTGCAGGGACAATTCACAGTACCCCTCCAACATACCGCATGTGCAGGGCATGGCAGTGTCACGCTGTTCTGCACCTCGTTTGCCGGGGCGAATGGAGTCACACAGGGGAGGAACTGCTCCGTGTTCTTCATAAAGAAATCGAATCCTGGCTTTATCCGTGAAAACTCAAAATCGGAACATGGTAACCGACAACAGGAAGAACATGGTGTCGGCGCTGCGTCAAAGAGGACCGAGCCATGCGCCCTGCATGGCACATGTGTTCAATCTGGTTGTTATTGTCAAGAGCTTCCTGAAGTCTTCTACCCATCTGCAAGACATCCTAAAAATGGCCTGGAAACTTTTCATGCACTTCAGCCACTCGTACACCGCAAAGCACAACCTCCTTGAGCTGCAGCGGCAGAACGGCATCCCCCGACATAGGCTGATATGCGACGTTTCCACCCGTTGGAATTCCACCCTCCATACGTTAGACCGACTACACAAACAGAGAAAGGCCATAAAAGATTTCTTGATGATCCAAGCGGACAGGAGTACTCCTCTGTGTAACTTCGATGTCAGTCAGTAGCAGCTCATGCGTAACACCTGCAGTTTGCTCAGGCCCTTTGAGGAGGCCACACTATTTGTCAGTCGCCAGGACTGCAGGATGAACATCCTTCCACTGCCTTATGTCCTAGAACAGATGCTGGTAAATCTGGCTGGTCAGGGGACTGGAGACGTGGCGCCTAGATCTCACGGCCACATGAGACCTGTGGGGGCTGAACTGGAGGAGGAGGAGGACATTGGAGCACAAGCAATGTGTAGCGAAATAGGTGGTTTTTCTACACAGGTGACAGAAGAGGAGGAGCAACCAGAGGAGCTACAGGGTGATGAGGAAGACACGGCAGAGGACCCAGACACATCGTGACAGTATGAAGTGGAGATGGAGGCAGGGAGTCCCTCTGAGTCACTTGCACAAATGGCCCGATGCATGCTCACTTGCTTGCATAGTGACAGCCGAATTGTCAGCATTCGGCAGAGGGATGACTTCTGGCTCTCCACCTTGTTGGACCCTCGCTACTGGTCCAAAATGGGACTTTTTTTACACACGCTGAGAGAGAGGACAAACTGAACTACTATAGAGACATCCTATGTAGTCAGTTGGCCAGTGCCTATATACGCCATTGTCCATCCCCTCTCAGGTCTGACCGGGGGGGCCATCTGCTCTCACATTCCTCTGCCGTGGCTTCTATGGCAGGGTTGGGTGGTAGGAGCAGTTCCAGCTCCATCAGCAGCAACTTGAGTCTAGAGTCACTGATGAGCAGCTTTCTTCACCCGCTCTTATGAACTAATGGGGAGGAGATAACACCAGATAACACACAGAAGGAATAGACCAGAGTCTAGGCCTCAAAGCTAAGGGAGAGGGATGGTGAACTCTTAGGAATCCCTAGACCTCTCCCTGACTCCTGCCAATATGAGTAGACCCAGAAGGTCGAAATACTCATACACCAGAACTTAGCCCTAGAAACCCTGGAAGGCCCTAGGAGTGGTGGCAGGGAATAAGACTACTGGTTCCTCCCCAGATGAAAAGACCAGCATCTCCCTGAGGCCTAGACAACAACACACACAAGTGAACAACAAAATGCAAAACAAAATGCACTTAGCTTAAATAAGAATAGAGGATCAGGAGATCCAAAGGAACAACACATCAGCTCAACCAACTCCAGCAGGAAATATCAACCGCATGGTAAGCAGTGTGAGTCAGAACTAAATAGAGCCTCAGTAATGACCCACAAGCTGCACCTGACAAGAGGTGTGGTCATTACCAAACAACAACACTGCAAGATGAAAACAGAGAGACTGTCAGATACCCTCATGTGCCGCCAGTCTCTCAGATCTTCTCACCTATGTCATGGGAGGGACCGTGACACCAGCCTAGCTCACCAGCAGCAGCTAGACCTGGAGCAGGACCTGAACCAGCAGGTGGTGGCATACTTGGATAGCACCCTGCCACCCCACATTGAAGATCCGCTGGACTACTGGGCAGCCAAAGAGGATTTGTGGCCGCAACTGGCTGAGTTTGCCCTGGAAAAACTGTCCTGCCCAGTCAGTAGTGTGGCTTCAGAGCGGGTATTTAGTGCGGCGGGGGCCATAGTTACCCCAAGAAGAACACGCCAGTCCACCTAAAATGTGGAAAGACTGACCTTTGTCAAGATGAATCAGGCGTGGATCAGCCAGGATTTCCACCCACCAATGCCTGATGCATCAGACTAGATCATCCATGGTGCCACACCAACACTTTGACAAAAGAGACCGGTTTCTTCTGGCCACCTGCCTCAGCTACTATTCTGATGCTGCCACCCGCCTGATGCCAAGTGCTCCTTATTTCACCCACCATCTTCAGCTGGTACTGGTATTGCCACCCACCTACCCACTCTGTCACCGGATTACTCTGTGGTCTCCTGATTCTGCTGCCACCTCCACACTATGTCACCTTGCCACTCTGTGGTCTCCTGAGACTGCTGCCACTGCCACACTATGTCACCTTGCCACTCTGTGGCCTTCTGATGCTGCTGCCACCTCTACACTGTCATTGTGCCACTCTGTGGCCTCCTGATGATGCTGCTGCCACCTCCACACTATGTCATTGTGCCACCCTGTGGCCTCCTCCTGATGCTGCTGCCACCACCTCCACACTCTGTCATTGTGCCACTCTGTGGCCTCCTGACGCTACTGTCACCTTCACACTGCCATTGTGCCACCCTGCGGCCTCCTCCTGATGCTGCTGCTGCCACCTCCAAACCCTGTCATTGTGCCACTCTGTGGCCTCCTGATGCTGCTGCCACCTCCACACTGTCATTGTGCCACCCTGTGGCCTCCTCTTGATTCTGATGCTGCCGCTATCTCCACGCTCTGTCATTGTGCCGCTCTGTGGCCTCCTGATGATGATGCTGCCACCTCCACACTCTGCAAAGAAAAAGGGGGTCAGTTAGCACATCCCTATGCACAGGTGCACTCTGCCATGGCTTAAGACATACAGGAAAAAAAGGGGGTTATGCAGCAGCACTCTGCAAACACAAATAATGCACAACAATGCCATAGAAAACATTCTGTTGCTAATGCTACCTTAGTTTTGCAAATGAGATGCTTGGCAAATTATTTTGTACAAAATTATTTGAGCCCATCTGCCAAACGTCACGGCGATCTCGATTAGACGGGTTCCTAACACTAAATCCTACCTGTTATGCGACACAATGGCCACAAAAAATCCAGGGAGTGCAGGTTCCACATGCATGCTAGGTCCACTCCGCTTTTTACCATTTTCGGTGCCATAACAGCCTATATTGAATCCAAGGATGCACGTACCAGCATGCATGCTTAGCCCACTCTATGCTCTTCCTGGTGCCAAAATGGCTACTAATAGATACAAATGAGAGCAGGCTACGGCTTTATACTTACTCTAATTAAAATCAGCCTATAGGGCAGACAGACTAGTCAGGGGTGCAAGACTGAATGAAGTCAGCCACACCTCCGGTACAAACTGCAAAGAAAAAGGGGGTCAGTCAGCACATCCCTATGCACAGGTGCACGCTGCCATGGCTTGAGACATACAGGGAAAAAAGGGGGTTATTCAGCAGCACTCTGCAAACACAAATAATTTACAACAATGCCATAGAAAACATTCTGGTGCTAATGCTACCTTAGTTTTGCAGATTCAATAGAGGCTGTTATGGCACCAAAAATGGTAAAAAACAGAGTGGACCCAGCATGCATGTGGAACCTGCACTCCCTGGACTTTATGTGGCCATTGTGTAGCATAACAGGTAGGCTTTAGTGTTAGGAACCCGTCTAATCGAGATTGCCGTGACGTTTGTCAGACGGGCTCAAATAATTTTGTACAAAATAACTTGCCACCTCCAGACTCTGTCATTGTGCCACCCTGTGGCCTCCTCCTAATGCTGCTGCCAGCTCCACACTCTGTCATTGTGCCACCCTGTGGCCTCCTCCTGATGCTGCTGCCATCACCAAACTCTGTCATTGGGCCACTCTGTGGTCTCCTCCTTGTTGGAACACTCCTGATGCTGCCACCTCCACACTGTCTTTGTGCCACTCTGTAGTCTCTTCCATTGTTTCCACCTCACCACTATGTCATAGGACCACTCTGTGGACTTCTCCTGCTGTTCCCACCCTCCCCACTTCATGACTGGGCCACTATTTTGCCTTTCGGCCTGGATGACATAATCATTTATTTGACCCTTCTTCTGATCTGTTTAAATGAAAGAAAAATGAGACGCAGAACGGATCCTGTCTAAGTTACAGCTGTAAGGCCTGCATGACATGGTCCCTATTTTGCATTAGAATTGGCTTATGATTTGGTAGCCAAAAGCAGGAGTGGGTACAAAACACAGAATACATGCAAATATTCCATTCACGTGTCATCTCTGATTTGGATCCACTCCTGTTTTTTTTTGGGCTTTAGCAATACTGATGGATTACTGACCAGATGCTGACTGAGAGAAGGCGGATGCTCCACAGACAGAATCCGTTTTTTGGGGGTTATTGTTCTGACGGATCAGAGGAAGGGCAAAGTAATCGGTGACGTCAACACAAACTTACTGCGGACACCCTCTCCACTCTGTCGGGTGGCTCTACTTGTATAAGCGTTTAATAGAACAGGTTCTGTAGACATCTATGTGGAATCAGCTGACGACGGTGTAAAAGGAGTGTGCGTCTTCTTGGCGCTTACATTGACCTGTAAGGCTGAGTTCATACTTGAGTTATTTGGTCACTTTTGACCTTGTAACTGCCCAAATAAGTGAAGTGTGCAGTGATTCTAAGAGTGACCCCTGTCATCTGCATTTCATATGGACTCACAGTATAATTTCACTACCACAGCACACTCCCTATGCGTGTTACTGCAAGGCACAGTGTTTTACACCACTATAAAGGCTCTCTGCAGCCAGGAAATAGACGTTTTTTAACACGAAGCTCCCCAAATAAATTCGAATCTAACCAAATTTTTTCTAAAAATTCGGCGAACTGGCCGTGTCAAATTTTTTTAAAATTCGGTCATCTATAGTGTTAACCCTGGGCACATAGGACTACAAAGCCTTGAACGTTGCAGAACGTATAAAGTGAAAAATAAACAGGAGCAAGGTCCACCACTTCCATAGGGCTGGTCATACATGTGGGATACCTGTTGACTGAACAACATCTTTCTCTCCAAACCCCTCCAAACACATGAACGCTTGGCTTGGCCAAGCATGTTTGTTGAGCAAAGAGAGGGGAGAAAGAACCTTTGGCGGCACCTTATCTCCCGGAGAACAAAAGGATCGAACATGTTGAACTCCAACAGTCTGATCCTTATTGGAATATTCTTGTTTTTCCACCTGTAATCTCCTACGATTGTGAGGTTAAAAGACACCATACACAATAGTCTATCGTTGGCCAAACCAGCCGACAGTTGAATGTATATGAGGAGCTCCCAACTCTCCCCGGTTCAATATCGTTGGGGGAGAGGATTGGGTGAAATGAATATTTTCTCCAGATTCTTTTGTTCCACCAGGAGATAAGCCACCGCTAAAAGTCTCCGGCATCGTCTTTCCCTTCTCTCCCCATTAAATACAAGTTCGGCTGTGCCAAACGTACATGTGCGTAAAGGAGTTGTGAGGGTGTCGGATGACATAGTTACCACACAATTAATCGTTCGGCTGACAGCTATTGCATGTGTACGGCTTCTCTAACTCTACTGACAAGTTTTCCACTTTGGGTGGAGTTCCACTTTCACACGCAAAGAAGAACACTACTGCCTAATCTGGATCAGGCATATCCATTACACGTCAGGAACATTTGGGTGGAAGAGTTTGAGGCACATTCTTCTGTGAGTGCAGGAACATGTCTTTGCATGTTTGTCATGTATCACAAGCAGGGGGTTATATGGAAGGTGAAATATTTTAATAAACCATGTTAAGATTAAAAAAAGTAAAGTATGTGCTCAGGGCATGTAAAACGACTTTTTACAAAGTATCATCTATTTGCCCAGTCTGGACATATGGATGTTGGCAAATATTGATATGCATCATTAAGGTGGCCATACACCTTAAATAGCTGTTTAGCCGACAGCTGTTCCTTCAGAACCACCCTCTCTGTACATATGCACGCTGAGCTCGGCCAAGTGTGCATGTGTGCTTAATAGTGAGAATAAGCTTGCCTTGAAAACAAAGGATGGATATGTTGAAATCCAACATATCCTTCTTCCCCCCAACATCTACCCTCAGGGTAAATGGGACACATATAAGATGGTCGGCCAGTACCACTGAAATCTGTAGTTTTAGTTGATCTGTATGACCATCTTTTATAGACTGCAGAGATAGCATTAATCTAGTCAGAGTTTCAGGGCCGAGGAAATATCCAAGACGTGACATCCATGAAAACTAAAATTTACAATGGATTAAAAAAACAAGCCAGGGTCTAGTTTACTAGACCAGTAACTAACAGGTGCCCACTCTTTAGGTTTGCATACTCTTCTAGAACTCAGGCGGAAATAATTATGTCAAATCTACATTCATGTAAACCTAGATTTTTTTTTCCTGGCGAATCTTGACCCTTAATGTGAATGCACACCCTTGAAAGTATCAAGGGTTCTCCAAAATTGAATGGAAGACAAACGCTGATTCTGAGTACGATGGGCCTCAATCTAACTCCAACATTGAGTCCATTTCTTTAGTAACTGAGTTATAATTACTACAAATTTTTATTTCTTGGATGCTTTTGAAGATCCCCTCAGGTTTATGACATTGAGGTCCTCAACAGAGTGCACTGGTTGTGAGAGGTGATGTCCCCCAAGATACAGTAATTGTCTTCTGTTTTATACAATATCTATGGAAAATTTTAATATACTCACCTTTCAAATCAGGGGCAGACTGGCCATAGAACTTACAGGGAAATTTCCCTGTGGGTCAAAGCCCAGAGGGCCACCCAAGACCTCCTCCCTGCCGCTGACCAGGTATATAATGAGTTCTGAGCAGTAACGTACATTGTGAGAATCAGGTATTATATACCCAGCCAGCGGCTGCACATGCCGTCCTGAATTCAACTGCTGTGGCATCTCACCTCCTGTGTCACCTGCTCCATATCGTAATCAGAGACAACTGGAGAAGGAGGACAGGAAATGGTCACCACAGAGGGACAGCTTTTGGGGCAATATATTGTGGTGCACTGTGGTATATGGTTCTGCTGGGATGGTATTTTGCACTGTGGTATTGCTGACCCCGTCCAGCCTTCTGTCAGTTTTGACCCCCCTACAACATGGGGCCATTTTTAGTTTTTTTTTCTAGGGCCACTGTAAGTTCTCAGTCCACTCCACTTACTGTTGTATTCATTTCCATGACTATGGCAACCAGTCAGCCATCGTGGTGACATCATCATTGATAACATGTCACTATGGAGGCCAGAAATTGATTGCTATGGTCAGGTGGGAATGAATAACACATTGCTCTGGGATGATGGCAACCATAATTTACTCCCATGCTACAGACAAGCAAAAATACTCAATATCACTCAAATGGATGTCTCCGTGATTTCATAATTCCTCCCTTTATTCAAAGCATGTCACAAGGCTGAACGCATACTGTGCCATTGGCATTACGACATGGCAGGGCTTTAAGGACAAGCAGACATCTCACCAACATTTGGTGAAGGTAAGGCATCTGTCGATGGCCAGCTCCAACACATATATCTAAACACCAGAAAACTCCCAACATCTAGACATAACATTCCAAAGATTACCGTATTTTTCGCCCTATAAGACGCACCGGCCTATAAGACGCACCTGGGTTTTTGAGGAGAAAAATAAGAAAAAAAATATTTTTAACCAAAAGGTGTGCTTTTGAAGTAATGGTGGTCTGTGCATGACAGTATTATGGGGGGGATCTGTGGATGGCACTGTTATGTGGGGGAGATGTGGATGGCACTGTGATGGGGGATCTGTGGATAGCACTGTGATGGGGGATCTGTGGATAGCACTGTGATGGGGGATCTGTGGATAGCACTGTGATGGGGGATCTGTGGATAGCACTGTGATGGGGGCATTTATGAATGACACTGTAATGGATTGGATCTGTGGATGACACATATATAGCATCTTATGCTATATGTGTCATCCACAGATCACCCCAATTACAGTGTCATCCACAGGTGCCCCTTTTCTAAAACATCTGGCCCATGGCTGCTTAGGGCGGAGCCTGGCAACACATGGCGGGCGGCTCGCCGCTAACAGCGTGATCTGCTTGTATAACATTTAAAATCTTTAATATGTCCCTTATTTCCTAAAGCCTAGGACAGTAGCGCTCTGCTAACCTGCAGTAACGATCCTCTAGCAGGCAGAGCGGTGCGGCGGCAGGCTGGTGTGTAACGTCCTCACTGACGCCATCTGCCTGCTCCTCCTGCTTCATTCATAAAGTGAAAGGAGCAGGCAGATGACGCCAGTGAGGACGTTACACACCAGCCTGCCGCCGCACCGCTCTGCCTGCTAGAGGATCGTTATAGCAGGTTAGCAGAGCGCTATTGTCCTGGGCTTTTAGGAAATAAGGGGACATAATTAAAGATTTTAAATGTTATACAAGCAGTCATGCTGTGAGCGGCGGGCCGCCCGCCGCGTGTTGACAGGCTCCGCCCCCTCCTCCTTCCATGCTGATACATCGCATGCTGTGCGATGTATCAGCTTTAACTATAGGAAAATGGTAGTATTCGCCATATAAGACGCACTGCCATTTTCCCCCCACTTTTGGGGGGGAAAAAGTGCGTCTTATATGGCGAAAAATACGGTAGATGGAAGGTAAGCTAATAAATGCTTAAATTGCAACCATTTGCACATACCACCTGCATTACCAAAGCAAGGAAGGAACTGGTATATGAAGCTCAAGAATATGTAGGAATAGGTTGAAGGCTGCACAGGTTCAACATGCAATTCTAATATTATTGGTTATGATTTTTTGAAATTATTGATCACAGCAGGACAGCGAGAAGCTTTTTACTCCTATGCTAAAAAAAATCATACAAACTCACCAAAGGACCTTATACATGAAACCTTCTATCCAGAAGATTGTGCTTGATCATTCTTGAATGTCCTTATTTCCTTATAAATAGCTCCTAGACTGAATTAACCGATGATAACACACTTTCCTTATCAATGCCTAGGCTAAACATGAAAACGGGAAATTCAAAATCAGTTCAGGAAGTTTCAAAGGAAGTTCACAAAGTTCCGAATCGGAGTTGGATGTTTTCCTTTCAAGTACTGTGTAAAGAACGTGGACATTCTAAAAAGGCGTATTCCCATCTTGTAAAGACTAGCATATCTTTAGGGTATGCCACCATTTTTTGACTGATGGGGGTCTGACCTCTGGAAAGTGAAGGTGATGCTAAACTAATGCTGTGGTCCATCAATTGTCAGGGTTATGGGGGTCCCAGATGTCAAACCACTGCCAACCATAAAGTGATGGCATAGCCGAGGGTCAGTAAGGGCTCATGCACTTGGCAGATTTATGGATCTGTGTTGTACAGAGCCATAATAAAGAATCCAAAGACTGGTATGGGCTCAGGTTGTGTACATTTGTGTGCCTCTAATTTTGTACAGAAGCACACAATCATTTTTCTTTTTTTGTATGAATAATATGAACTCAAAGGCAGGGCTGCTTTAACCATGGGCTTGTTACTGTTGAAGGACCTGACAGATCAGGCCACATGACCAAATCTGCACAAGTCCTCGAGCCAGAAAACAGAGCTGCAAAGCTCCAGAAAGAAGAGGGTAATCTGGTGGAAGCATCTGGGGGTGTGATCCAGGATCTGTATTTGTTTGAAGGTATTTCTATTTAGGAGGGTCTGTATTGTTCAGAAGGGCTAGGACTGGATGAATATTCTAATTAATTTGACTAATTTGCCATTTCAGTGGATCACTTTATCAGAATCGTAGAACTGATAGTAGTCTCGTTCATACAGCATTGTGACGTCCCCTAATGGGACAAAAAAAAAAAAAAAATTATAGGTTAATAGATTTTATTTTAAAAAAAAAGTAAAAAAAACAACAAAAACATTTTTGACCATAAAAACTGGTTTTAATTTGTAAAAAGTTTTAAAAAACAAAACAAAACACATGCAGTCACATATGGTATCGCCAAGCTCACATCACCTGTATAATAAAGATAATGTCCTTGAAACCGCCCAACAAACAACAAAAATAATGCAAAAAATAACGGAATTGCATTTTTCCCTATCCCTCAAACTCCAGAAAATAATATATGTTAATAAGTCCCATGTACCACAAAATGGCACCAATGAAAACTACACCTCAGGGCTCATGCACAGTATTTTTTGTACACATCTGATCTGCATCCTTTGCGGTTTGGATGCGGGCCCATTCAATTCAATGCGGCAGCAAAAGACTGTGTGCTGTCCGCATCCGTATGTCCATTCTGGGGCACCCGCAAAAAAACTGATCATGTCCTACTCTTGTCCACATTACGGACAAGGATAGGACTGTTCTATTATGGCCCAGACGTTCCATTCCACAAAATGAGGTATGTGCACATGGCCAGTAACCGTGTTTTATGGAACCGCAAACCAGGCTACAGTCGAGTCCATGAGCCCTCATTCTGCAAAAAACAAGCCCTCGTACAGCTACATTGACAGAAAAATGAATATGTTATGGCTCTAAGAATGCAGCGGAAATTTTTTTTTTTTTTTGCATGAGATGTGCTATTATAGTGCAAAACTGGTAAAAACAAATAAAAGTATACATATCTAGTTATGGTGTAATTGTACTGAACCACAAAATAAAAGTAGCATGCTAGTTATGCTGCATAGTGAATGTCGTACATTTAAAGTGCAAAAAGTGCCCTATTAATGCTCCAAAAAGTTAATAAAAGCTAATCAATAAGTTATATGTACTCCAAAATAGTTTCACTAAAAAATACTATTTGGGCCACAAAAGACAAGCTTCATAGACAGAAAAATAATGGCTTTGAGAATGCAGCAACAAAAAATAAAATTTTTTTGCATGATGTATAATTATTGCGTAAAAGTAATAAAACTTAACAACCTTATCCATATTTGGTATTGTTATGATTGTACCCGTAGAACCTGTAGAATAAAAGCAGGTAGGCTGCAAAATGAATGGCCGACATTTTGTTTTACTTTTTTACCCTTACCCTCATAAAGTTAATAAATGTACCCCCAAAATGTGCCATACTGCTGCAAAAAACAAGCCCTTATACAGATATATGAATGGAAAAGTAAAAAAAATGATGGCTGAATGTGACAAGACAAAACTGAAAAATAATTCCTGTGGCCTTAAAGCGGTTGTGCAAGATTAAAGGGGTTGTGCAAACACCCCCCCCCCCCCACACGTTACATGTAAGGGAAGTTTACTTACCTGTTTCCTGGTGCTGGCTCCCCGCTCCTTTTCCTCTTGGCTGCGATGCTCCTCGCTGAAAACATCGGGTTTGGATTCCTCCTGCGAATCACTGGCTCGGCGGTGACTGGTTGACCTTATGTCATGACAAATGGTCACATGACACAAGGGGATCTGGTCTCGGTCACGGCCAGTGATTGGCTGTGGCAACGTAAAACCAGATGTTTAACAGAGAGGCAGCCAGGAGGAGAAGGAGTGGGGAGCCAGCACCGGGAAGCAGGTAAGTAATCCTTCTTTTACAGGTCCGGTGTGTGCCAAAATAGTACTTTAAGAAAATTGAGATTAAAATGAAGAATTATCTTGAAAGGGGTTTTCAGAGAGTGGAATATTGATGACTTGTCCTTAGGATACCCGAAACAAAATACGTATGGCAGCACACTGTTATTGTCACGTTCGTGAAAACACCACATCGAGCATAGGAGGGAAAAGGAATAACGGAATAAGGCCTGGAAACTACGGAAAGAAGATGGACACCTCTTAGAAAAAACCCTAACTCCAGTCCTGACAGACTACCAGTATGAACAGGCCCCAAATGTAGGCAAGTTCATATGCCAGATACCTAGAATCCTAGCTCACCCTATAGGACCCTGGAACTAATGTCAGGACTGAGTCTACCTGTTCCTCCAAAAGGAAGGACGAATAGGAGTCTTCCTCAGGCCGAATGACAAACAACAGGGAAAGGCAACACTCACATATATCAAAACAAAATACAAAAGGGAACAGAAACACTTATCTTCAATGAAGCTTTGGTAGCACCAGGAACTCAGCCGAGAACCAAACACAAGCTAACCACAAGTCCAACAGATGCTATGAACCACATAGCAAAGTGGGAGAAACAACAATAAATAGAGAAGGTGAAATGACCACAATAGCCACACCTGGGGAAAGAAGGTGTGGCAAGCACCAGAAACAACACAGACGGCATTTGATCCAAAAGTAAAACATGCCATATCCAACCACGTGTTGCTAGTCTCACAGATCTCCTGCCACCTGTCGCGGGATTGAAATTCAAATTCTAGGCCATATTGGAGGAACTGGGGTTATCTGTATGTGTTTAGAGGTGCTGATCTGGGGTCTGTATTTAGAGACCTGGTCTACAATTCAACTCTTTTTTGGGACAGTTTTTTTTGTTTAATTTTTTTACAGCGTTCATTGTACAGTAAAAATGATCTTTATTCTGCAGTTTAGTATGACCAGAGGATAGCAAATGTATATATATTCACACCAAAAAAAAAGAGGCCATGTGAATAGTCCCATAGACTGGAATGGTCCTGAAATATGGACCTCCCCTCAGCCACACCCCTTGTAAACGGGTGCATGAAATCAAGCACACAGCCACGTCATCTCCATAGACAGACATTAGTAGTAGTATGGGTCGTAATCTACAGAGACACAGGATGACAGCTTTGCCACAAGCCACCAGTTTTGTGAAGTTTTTGATCTGCCCAAGAGCTGTAAGTGCTATAATTGTGAGGTGGAAACAAGTAGGGGTAGTAACGGCTCAGCCCCAGACCACACGGGCTTACAGAGCGGCCGCCAAGTGCTGAGGTGCACGGCAAGTAAATATCTCCTCTCCGCTGTGGCATTACCTGCTACAGAGCTTCAAGGTACCTCTGGAGGTGACATCAGAACAAAAACTGTACCTTGGGCGCTTCTTGAGATGGGTTTCCAAGGTCAAGCAGCTCTATACAAGCCTAAAATCACCATGCACAATGCCAAGCGTCAGCTGAACTGCTGTAAAGAACTGGTGGAGCAGGTAGCATGTTCTTTTGAGTGATGAGTCACATTTCACCATCTGCCAGTCCGATGGATGAGTCTGGGTTTGGCAGATGCCTGGAGAATGCCACCTACAGGAATTTATTGTGCCTACTGGAAAATTTGGTGAAGAAGGGATAATGGTTTGGGGCTGTTTTTTCATGGTTTGGCCTTTTATTTGTGCTGATGGGCAGGAGCTGATTGGCCATAGCCCTTACAGGGAAATTTCCCGGTGGGCCGATGCCCAGGGGGCTGCCTGGGCCCTCCTCGCGGCTGGCCAGTGGAAGTTTTTGGGATGTATTTTGTGCTGCTGGCGGCAGTAGTCTGTGATGGACTGTGGTATTTGGCTCTGTTGGGGGGTGGTATAATGTACCACAATATGGTATTTCTGGCCCTGCCTTCCATCAATTTGGACCCGACTACAAAATGGGGCCACTTTTAGTATTTTTTTCCAGTTCCCAGTCCGCCCCTAGTGATGGGTAATTTTATAAAGGGGTTGTGCAGTGCAAAGATATCGATGTACTCTGGATAGGTCACCAATATCAGATAGGCGGTGGTCCGACTTCCGGCACCCCCCCGATCCGCTGTTTGAAGAGGTAATGGTGCAGCTTCCGTGTCGTCTCGCTTGTAGAGGTGGCGCAGTGTCCTTGACCACCGCACCATTCAGACGTGGAACACAGGACCCCTTTTCTCATGATCTAAGTGTCAGCTATCTGACACTTAGAACCTATTCTTTGGATAGGTAACACATTCTGTCCATGGGATTACCCATTTAAATTGTGCTTTTCATACTGGGGATTAGTGTTGCACCGGGTATCGAACTTTTAATACCCGATCGGTACTTTTGCACCCAGATCGATACGATACCGGGATTTTCTAATTTCCTATACCAGGCTGCGCTACTGCCAAGGGCCACCGCGACTGCTCAGTATTATCTTCATTGGTGGCAGTGGCCACAGGGTCCCCGCCCCCCACAACCTCAGAATATTTATTGGTGGTGCAGTGGCAGCTTCCGATCGGAGCCCCAGCAGTGTAATCGCAGGGCTGCTATTGGTTTCCATGGCAGCCAGGACGCTACTGAAGCCTTCCATAGCTGCAATGGTAAGCTCCCTGCTGCTGTGTGCACTATGCACAGGGCAGCAGGGAGAGTGTGAGGTCCTATTAACCCTAATAGAGCTCTGTTAGGGTGAATAGGAGAAGGGTTCTAGCCCATAAGGAGTTAGTAAGTTAAAAAAAAAAATTTTTTTTAAAACACCAAAATATTCCCAATATTATATATAAAATATATAAACAATAAAAAAAATAAACATATAACATATCGCCACGTCCGAAAAAGTGCAAACTATTAAAATATTAAGAAATATGCAGAGAACGCCGTAACAGAAAAAAGAAATAAAAAACTCACGATTCAACATTTTTTTGTCACTTTGTCCACCCCAAAAAATAGGATAGGACTGTTCTACTATGGGCCGGACATTCCAAAAAATGCGGAATACTTTTTTATGGTATCGAAATAGCAAATCAAAATTTTGGTATCGTGACAACCCTACTAGGGATAGGCGATCAATGCGTTTGGTCGGACTACCCCTTTAACATGAGACAGTAGACTCGAGGCTCACTTCTTCTTCTGCCATTTCTGACCTGTTCAACCAATGTCAGGGGTCAGCAACCTCCGGCACTCCAGGTGTTGTGAAACTACAACTCCTAGCTACCCCATTTATTTCAATGAGAAAATCCAACAAGTTCACAAACTGGGAGTTATGGTTCAGACCTTCTGACCCCTGAACAAGAGAGAGGCAAGAGAGCGCATTTTGGGGTGGGGGGTGTGGGCTCCCATTCTCATTGGGTCCCAGCAATAGGACCCCCGCCAATCTAATAGTTATTTCATCTAGGGGTAGGCAACCTGCGGCACTCCAGTTGTTGTGAAACTACAACTCCCAGCATGCACACTTGCTCTGCTCTTTTCAAAACTCTCAAATAAATAAATGGAGCATGCTGGGATTTGTAGTTTCACAACAGCTGGAGTGCCCACCCTGTATCCTGAGAGAATTGTAATAACTGGAAGGAAAACCCCTTTAATACATTTTCAAAATGAAAGGCGCATTACCTGAAACAGAACAATGACCATGAATGAAGAGTCATAAAAGTAACTGATAAGCCCCTGCACATCGTGAAATACTACACTGAAGATAGGACGCCCTCCCGCCCAGATACAGTCTATCCCATTCCCCTCTTCAGCCACATTGCACTGCCTGCACGCCTTTAGGTTAACCACGCCCATTCTCTTGCCTCCTTCAACATGGCGACGTGCCTAAGTCGGCGTCGCCGGTGACGTCACATTCCTGCGCCTAGTCTGTATTCTCCAGCTCCCCCCCCCCCCACCTTGTCTCCTGTCTCCGGACGGATCGTCTTGTACCGGAGCCGCTCTTAAAGGGGCAATGCACCGAGACCGAGCCCGGACACCCGAACGGGGGGGTGAGACACTGGGTTGTAGAGTGGGATGAGGCACGGGAAGGGGCAGAATTGCCACTTTAATAGCTGTCAGTGAGGGGGAGGCGGGAGGACTTGTGCGGGGCAACGGGGCAAGTGTATGGAGGTCCCTGATAAGTAGCGTGCGGGGCTCCTGTGCCAGACCTGGAGTGTGGGCAGTGGTGCTGAGCCTGGCACTTGTACCCAGTGTGCCAGGGAGGATGGCAGGTAACCTGTGAGTGTCACCAACCTCGGGTGCCGGTACCCATCCTCACTGCAGGCGCCATGGTGACAGTTTTTGGGAACATTGACATTTTTAGGACATTTTAAAATGTATATTTTATTATTTCAGCAGCCGTAAAGTTTGTTGTCCTGTTTGGGCATGTGCCATATGGGCAGTAGAAGTCTATAGCGGTCAGTCCGGTATCACGCGGGTGTATTATAGGGCGTGCCACAACAACCTGAGTACCTGCCGCGCTACCGAGCCACAGAGATCATCACAGATCCAAGTGACACACCCCCTATAATACCGCCATACCGGGGCCATGTGACACACCAATATATACTGTACGGGTTACTATGCCGCCCTAATTTCCCATATCTGTGCCCTCATCGTCTACCTTTTAAAGGTGGCTTTGAAATGAAGTACTTTTATGGCACGTCCGATCCCCGGAAAAGTCCAATGGGTGGGAGTTTTTTTGGGGCTAACGTTATAGAAATAATTAACATTATGTCGGTGATGGGTGCTTGGCGTATTCACATGCCCGCAGGTTTAATAACCAATTGGATGGCAGTTGTTTGATTTGTGTATTTTTTCTCTACCACCAAAAATGTATACCGTTTTCTATAATGGACGCCTGTGGCAAGCGTTTGTTGACTGTGTATTGGCATAAGTATGGCGGTACACTTTAAAAGCCTGTATACAAAAACCGAGACGCAATGTAGGGTCCTGTCGTCGTAGAATCCTTTTGGCGATCTAGGGCTTTGTTCACATGGCCAGTATGGATACTATGACTGCAGTGCCGTCATACACCACGGGCTCCCGATGGACCCCAGAACGGTGTGGTATATACACGCTATAGGCAGTGACTTTTCTGATTACGAATTGGCACAAACGGTTTAAAAAATGTAAACATTTTTTAGAGCTGTTCCTGCGCCGCCACTAGGTGCACTCCTTGTCCACAGCGATGTAATGATTGGCGGTAATCCATAGTGACCCCACCGGTTTTGACTGGCGCGATGTGTTTGCTGGTGCAGTAAGAGCCCCTTTAAAGTGGTATTACGATTGTTTCAAGTTATCCCCTATCTATAGGATGGGGGATAACTATTAGATTGGCGGGGGTCCTATCGCTGGTGCCCCTTATCCCATGCAATGAACGGAGCACACGGTTGCACATGCGCGTGGCCGCTCCATTCATTTCGATGGGAGTTCCGGAGATAGTGGAGTACTGCGCTCCCCTATCCAAGGAAGAAATGAATGGAGCGGCCACACGCATGAGAAACCGTGTGCGCTGTTCATTGCAGGGGGGTACCAGGCCCCCATTCTCATGATTGGTGGGGGTCCCAGCAATAGGGGGATAACGTGAAACAATCGGAAGACCCTTTTAATAGGTTTCACTTTGAGGTTATTCCTTTCTGTGGACAACAGTTGGGGCTTCCTCACTCACACGTCAGTGTTCGGGCAGTGATTTCTTCAGTGCATCAGGCCTGCTTGGCCAGATACACATCGATATTAATTCCAGCTGATAGAAATGTGTCTAGGTCATGTGATGATCACACAAGTGCACTGCCGGAGTTTTTTTTTTTTTTTTTAATTTTTTCGTTTTCATTTTTCTTCCCTATCTTCCTTGAGCCATAACTTTTTTTATATTTGCGTTCACATAGCTGTATGAGAGCTTATTTTTTGCGTGACAGGTTGTACTTTCGAATGCCTCCATTAAATATGGCGTAAAATGTAGTGGGAAGCGGTAAGAAAAAAAAATCAAAATGGGGTGGAATTAGAAAAAAAAAACGCAACTCCTTCACTGTTTTACAGGTTTTGTTCCCACGGCGTTTCGTTGACCGCAAAACTGACCCATTCCCTTCATTCTCTGGGTCAATACGATTACAATGATACCCCACATGTATAGGTTTTTCATGTCTAAATAGTGTAAAAATGTAAACTTTGAAGAATTTTTTTTTAAACATCACCATATTCTGACCCCCATAACTTTTTTAAGATTTATGTCTAGTCTATTTATGTCTTGGGAGAATCCGTAGATTTTATTGATACCATTTTGGAGTGTGCATGTACATTTTATTACGTTTTTTTTTTTTGGGTAAGAGACGCAATGGAAAAACGGCAAATTGGCCATTTTATACCCTTATTTCCATTGCACCATTCGCCATATTGGAATTTTTTTTTAATATATTTTAATAGTACGGGTGTCTTTGGTGGCGGTGATAACCATGATGTTTATATTTATTGTTATTTAGGTATTTATTTTTCTATTATACTGGAAGGGGGGTGATTTAAACTTTTATGTTTTTAATTTTTTATATATTTAACCTTTAAAAAAAAAAATTGTCATGATTTTGAAGCTCATATATAAGCCTATAAATTCTGTTTTTAAATTTTTTACTTTGCGCTATCAGGGATTTTTAAAATAAGTTTTGGACTGCAGAGACTTGAGTTTGAAACAGCAGAGACTTGCCGGCCATGACGCCCGCTGCACGTGTGAGCGGGCGCCATGTATACACATCGCTCCAGCGCCGTATATGTACAGCGCTCGTAGCGAAAGTGTTAATTGAGAGGCCTGCATCCTTATAGTTTACTCGGAGTGGATCGCAGATGAACTTTCTGTGAAGTGTAAAGTTTAGCAAGAAGTAAGGAGCAGATGGAAGAGAGCATGGATGCATTACCAGACTGCCGAGGGTTTGTTTGTAGTCTGTTACCATGGAGACAGGTCTGCATAGGAGCTATAGACACAAAACAACAGAGAATCTGCTGCTTTTTCTCATTTTGGGTGGTTTGGGGTAGTAAGAAAACTTTGGCGTAAAAGAGGACATAGCCTTTCGTTAATGTTTTGGAGGAAATATTCCTTAAAAGGGTCCTCTCACTTCAGCAAATGGCATTTATCATGAAGAGAAAGTTAATACAAGGCACTTACTAATGTATTGTGATTGTCCATATTGCCTCCATTGCTGGCTGGATTCATTTTTCCATCACATTATACACTGCTTGTTTCCATGGTTGCGACCACCCTGCAATCCATCACCCCTTTAAGGGGAGACCACCCCTTTAAGGGGATTTCTGGTTTAAAAAGAAAAATCCGGAAAACCCAGAGACTAGCACAAGCCCTGGGGAGTGTTGAAATGGGAGTGGCGGGGTATGGGCAGGGTGTTACTTTTCACAATTGTGTTTAAAGGGAACCTGTCACCTCAATAAACTGTCCCAAGCTGCCGGCAGCACCATAGAGTATCCAGGATCGTGTTTCTAATCATCCTTTTCTATCTGTTGTCCGATCTGGTAAAAGCGCTCAAAATGATCTTTTATTCCCGGCCGGCGCACACCTCGAGTCAGGCTTGAAGTCATGGGGGCAGCGGCCTCCTTGCTTCAAGCCACAGTAACCACGCCCCCTTTCCTGCCCCTTCGCTGTGACTGACAGCGTTTATGCACGACAGCCGGCTGTCAGTCACAGCGAAGGGGCAGGAAAGGGGGCGTGGTTACTGCGGCTTGAAGCAAGGAGGCCGCTGCCCCCATGACTTCAAGCCTGACTCGAGGTGTGCGCCGGCCGGGAATAAAAGATCATTTTGAGCGCTTTTACCAGATCGGACAACAGATAGAAAAGGATGATTAGAAACACGATCCTGGATACTCTATGGTGCTGCCGGCAGCTTGGGACAGTTTATTGAGGTGACAGGTTCCCTTTAAGCCATTCCGACCCTTTTAAAATCACGTTTTAAAACCCAAGAGATGCCATTTCAAGTGCCTATTTTTATTTTTAGCCCAAGCATTTTTTTTCTTTTACAGTTTGCACTGGTGTTTTTCTTAGAGTCCTATAGAGAAGTATACAGATACAATGCCAAAAAGCACACAATGCTGCCTTTTGATTTAAAAAAAAAATAGACCCCTAAAATGCTACACAAACATGAAAACGCTGTGGGGCAGATTTACTAATCCCGTCTACAGTGTTTCACATCTGCGTTTTTAATTCAAGTTTTGAGATCCGGCAGAGGATGTCAAAAACCTGAATTAAAAGGATCCGTTCCATTTATTACATCCGCATGGCTCGGCCAGATCAAAACTGAACAAACTAGATCAGAAATAAAAACCATTATAGGTTAATGGGCGGCAGATCCTTTTTCTTTTTTCGAAAACGAAAATAATGGATCAGGCACCATTGACTTACATGGATGATCCGGTTTGTTCAGTTTTCCAAACCGGACACAAAATCGCAACTTAGGCTATATTCATATCTTCACATTTTTGCTGGATCTGTCATGGATCCGCAAAAATGCCTCCATCACGATAATACGACCGTCTGCATTATGCGTTATGAACGGATGCAGTTGTATTATCTCTAAAAATGCCAAGACGGATCAGTCTCTAAAACCACTGTAAGGCCTCATGCAGACGACTGTATATGTTTTGCGGCTGCAAATTGCGGAACGGAACGCGGCCCATTGTAGAAATGCCTATTCTTGTCCGCAAAACGGACAAGAATAGGAAATGCTATATATTTTTTTCGCGTGGCAACGGATGCGGACGGCACACGGAGTGCTGTCCGCATCTTTTGCAGCCCTATTAAAGTGAATGGGTCCACGCCAGAGCCGCAAAATATGCGGCTCTGACGCGGACCAAAACAACATTCGTGTGCATGAGGCCTAAGTCAATGGGACGGATCCGTTTCCTCTGACACAAAAGAAAACTAATCCGTCCCCATTGACTTTCATTGCGAGTCGTGACGGATCCGTTTTGCTCCACATCCCGGGACGCACTCAGAAACACTGCTTGCGGAGCTTTTGTGTGCGTCATGGGAACGCAACCAAACGGAACAGAATGCATTCTGGTGCACTCCATTATCTACAGTTCAGTTTTGTCCCCCTTGACAACAAACGAGGACAAAACGGAAGCGTTATTTTCCGGTTTTTTAGATCCTATGACGCATCTCAATAGCAGAAAGGGAAAGCACAGATGTGAGAGTAGCCTTCACTGCCGGACTGATGCATCAGTTTTGTCCCCATTGACATTAGGCTTGTCCTGCAGGCTGCTCCGTTTTTTTTTTTTTTTTTGTCCAGCCGCCTCTCAGCATGATTGCCGTGCTATGGCCGCATCTCCCGCCAGTCCCCATTACAGAGAATTAGGCTGAGGCGGACTTCTGGCAGCACACGTGTGCAATTGTTAGTGTCCTTGCAGACGAGCTTGTCCGAATGCGTTCAGTGAAAACTGTGCGATTTTTGCAAACAGTCATTCAGTTTTGTTTGCGATCGCGTTCCGTTTTTATCGCGTGGGTGCAATGCAATTTACTGCGTTTTGCACGCACATAATAAAAAACTGAATGTGTACAACATCTTTTAGCAACCATCCGTGAAAATCGCATCGTATCCGCACTTGCTTGCGGATGCGATGCGATTTTCACGCAGCCCCATTAATTTCTGCGTGAAAAACAACGCTCATGTACACAGACCCATTTAAATGAATGAGTCCGGATTCCGTGCGGGCGCAGTGCGCCCATTCTTGTTCGTGTGAAAGGGGCCTTAGTACAGATCCGGCAGGGGAACAGCCTAACGCCAGTGTGAACATACCCTTAGGCCTCGTTCACATTTCCGTTTTTCACGGACAAGACACTGACACGGAAATAGGAACGAGGCCTTATTCGGCTTTTGAGATTCTCTACTGCAGGGGTCAGCAACTTTCGGCACTCCAGGTGTGGTGAGACTGCAACTCCCAGCATGCACACTTGCTTGGCTGTTCTCAGAACTCCCAGAGAAGTGAGTGGAGCATGCTGGGAGTTGTAGTTTCACAGCAGCTGGAGTGCCGGGGGTTGCCGATCCCTCCTCTACCGGATCTTAAAACCGCAGATGTGAAAGTAGCCTTTGTCTAAATGTGCACCATGGCTCAGGCAGGATACGTTTGGCGCACGGTTAGACTTTGCACCAAATGTTAGTTACCTGACTTTGCAAGAGAATCTTGTGCCAAAATTTTGGTGCAAAGCAGTGCACAGTACCCCATTCCCGATCTTGTTAAGCCACACCCCTTTTCCACTAAAACACACCCCCTTGTAAGCTGCGGCGCAGTTGATTATTATTTTTGACTTAGGCCTTGTTCACACATCCTTTATTTGATCAGTTATTTCCATCAGTTTTTCGCTACATGCACACGACCGTATGTGTTTTGTGGTCCCCAAATTGCGGATCTGCAAAAAAAAACAACGGGTGACATGCATATGCCATTCGGGTTTTTTTGCGGATCCATTGTAACAATGCCTAAAACGGACAAGAATAAGACATGTTCTATTTTTTTTGCGGGTCTACAGAACGGACATACTGATGCGGATAGTACACGGTGTGCTGTCCGCATTTTTTGCGGACCCATTGAAATGAATGGGTCCGCATCCTATCTGCAAAAAAACGGACACGGAAACAAACAACGTTCGTGTGCATGTAGCCTTTGTGAGCCAAAACCAGGAGTGGAGGCTCTGCCGAGATCAGGTACAAGGGAAAGGTCTGCTCCTGTTCAGTGGTTTTGACCCCCACCTGGTTTTGGGTCACAATTACCGATGGAAATAACTGATCAAGTAACTGATGTGTGAACAAGGCCTTACTTGCTTTTTAAAAATTCAGGGGCAGCCATGACTGTAAATGTGGCCTTGTGTATGTAGTACTAAGGCTCCATTCACACGACCGTATGTTGTCCGCAAAAAAACTGATCCGTGTCCGCAAAAAAATTGATCCGTGTCCGCAAAAAAACGGATCCGTGTCCGTTTTTTTGCTGATCCATAGCCTTCAATAGGGCCATGTCCTGATTTTCACTGACAAGTATAGGACATGTTTCATTTTTTTTTTACTGAGCTCTGCAATGGAAGAGAACAACATACGGTCGTGTGAATGGAGCCTAAAGGGGTTGTCCAGGGCTTTTTAAGCAATCGCCTATCCACAGCATCGTCTGACAACCTGCACCCCTGACAATCAGCCGGTCTGTTTAGCTTCGTCGGCAGTCTGTTCTGGAACACTGTAGCAGCGGGAGCTCTCTACGACAGCGCTGCTCCCATCGAAGTCAATGGCAGCAGCGGTGTAATAGCGGGCTCCTGCCATCACAGTGTCCACGGTGCTGTGTAGTGCCAATCCTTACTTCCGTCTACGGAGCTACACAGACCGGCTGATTGTCACGGGGAAAAGGGTGTCAGACCCCCACCGATCAGGTAGTGATTGCTTATCCTAAGGAAAGGCCATCACTTAAAAAAGAACTTGGACAACCCTTTTAAAGGGGTTGTTCACGAATAGGGACCTTCTCTACAGACCGCAGAACGAGGCCCGATAGTCGGCGGTATTCATAATTACCTTCAGTTTGACGGTGGGTCACATGACTGCTGCAGCCAGTGACATGACTTGGCCTTACACTGTACGATGACACGTGGAGACCCGGGACCTGATGGGGCAGCGATTGAGCCACGACCCAGGTAAGTACGGTTACCACCACAGGTCCGCCTACGCTGCGGTGGTCTGTAGAGGAGGTCCCCATTTGCGAGCAACCCCCCACGGCACATGTGTTTCAGTAAGCAAAGTGGTGTTTGATTATTTATTCTTATGAGTCTCTTTTGTGCTGTTCCTCTGTTATTCCTACTAAAAGTTTATGAATTATTCCACATCTGGGTGTTACCAGGTGGGGGTGTGTCCCTGCCCAGTCTGACATTGTCCAATCAGTGCTGCCAGCAACAGACTGTTCAGGACAAGCCCCTAACAACGCTCAGCTGGACCTTCATTCAGAAACGTCTAGCAGGAATAATAGAGGAATGGCTCAACATAGTCATATAAAATGCTACAGGATTATTAAATGGGGAATGCAAATAGTAAGGCCTTGTGCACACCACCTTGCTAAAAAGACATGTACGCCAGTAGTAAGAGAGGCAAAAAGTGCAAATTAGGGTAATGATATGGATACACCGTTATTTGTGACTTTTTTTACGCCACCTTTTGCCAAGAGTGTGGAAATAGGTTTGCTGTGCGGCTTCCGCACGTCCTGCTCGGCTTGACTAACGGGTCTCACCCTATGCAAATATTACAGACCTGTCAGTCAGGACGAGGAGAAGCCGCTCAACACACTCTTCTCCTTCTTGTGCCTGTCTCACTTTTAAAACTACGGGCCTCCATAGTCGAGACTGCCTCATAGTCGAGACTGCCTCATAGTCGAGACTGCCTCATAGTCGAGACTGCCTCATAGTCGAGACTGCCTCATAGTCGAGACTGCCTCATAGTCGAGACTGCCTCATAGTCGAGACTGCCTCATAGTCGAGACTGCCTGTGTTGCCCATCAGAGCTCAGCTTTCATTTTGTAAACTGCTTTGGACAAATGAAAGCTGTGCTCTGATTGGTTGCTATGAGCAACAAAGTCAGTTTTGAGAAATGAGGCCTTGTTTTTTTTTTGCTGATGACCGAGCGGCAGTACCGCTCACAGCCCATTGACAAAAGGGCTGCTATTTCTGGAGAAAATAGCTACTAAAGACCCTCTGCAATCTCTATAAAGGTGCTGTGGGGCCCTTCCCATTGCTATCCTCCAGGACCCCTATTGGTTTGGCTTGATAATATCATTCCTTGCTGAAACTGAGGTAAACATATGAATCCTAAGACCATGGGGCACAGTTACTAATCCGGCCTTATATTTAGACAGTGTAAATTTATTATTCCGGGGCATGCTATTAAATAAAACTGGGGGCTAAAACTGGGGCTAAAGTAACAATCTTTAAAGGGTGGGCCCACCTGGGACGTTGATGGCATATCACTAGGATCATCTTAACAATAATCTGCTCTCATGGGTGTAGGAACCCCCAAAAATCTGGTGGGGACAGCATTTTTGCTCGCCGGATATACTCTTAGGCTACATTCACACGATCGTATTTTACGGACTCAAAAAACGGAAGCCGTATGTCCGCATTTTGCGGAAGAAGGCTTCCGTATGTCTTCAGTTTTTTGCGGATCCGCAAAATACTGAACTGGAGGGAGGGGGAAAAAAAAAAGGAGAGAAAATTAGTTGTCAAGGAAACGAATGTGGAGAAGTCACGTGTTCATTCAGGCGCCATTTTATTGTGCTTCTATAGCTGGATAGAGCTCATTTGTGGTTCTTGTGGTGTGCTGGAATTTATTTCACTTTTCTCTGCCACCATCATGTCAAATTTTTTTGAAAGAGAACTGCTTCTGCGCTGGCTCCTTTCTCGTCGATTTGGAAGGCAATCGCCTATGCTGGACACTGAAGCAAGAAGGAGACAGAGGCAATGTGCCCCAACCCATAGGGGCATGTTCTTCAATAAAATATTCTAATAATAATACGGAGACGGATCCGCAAAATACGGATAACATACGGAAACCTTTCCGTATGTTATCCGTTTTTTGCGGACCCATTGACTTCTATGGGGCTGCGGACCGATTTTTGCAGACAATTATAGGACATGCTTCATATTTTTGCGGATGAAATATGCGGACAACTTACGGAAAGTTGTCCGCAAATTTTAAAAGGCCATATAGATGAATGGGACCGTATCTATTCCGCAAAAAACGGAAACGGATGCGGATCGGATGCGGATTGAAAAATACGGTCGTGTGAATGTAGCCTTATTCAGTAAACTTTTAAGTGTGAAAAACCTCTTATATATAATTTACTTACAGTTCTGAAGACTCAGGGGTGCCGGCTGGCTTGGCCTCAGGGGTGCCGGCTGGCTTGGCCTCAGGGGTGCCGGCTGGCTTGGCCTCAGGGGTGCCGGCTGGCTTGGCCTCAGGGGTGCCGGCTGGCTTGGCCTCAGGGGTGCCGGCTGGCTTGGCCTCAGGGGTGCCGGCTGGCTTGGCCTCAGGGGTGCCGGCTGGCTTGGCCGGGCAGAAAGGGTGTGGGAGACTGTGAGGCCTTTTTCTCCAAGCTGCTCCGGATCAGTGCTCTGGGCAGCTGGCCTCCGGGCTGGAAGTGGGCACAATAAGAAAAAAATATTTTTCATTACACCTCAGGTCAGACCACCAATCACCCCCAATGTTAATCAGACCTCAGCTAACAGCCCCAATAAGATCCCCAATGTTACTAAGACCTCAGCTCAGACCCCAATATGAATGAGCCCCATGCCTTATAGCAGCCCCCCAGTGCCTCTCCAGCAGCCCCCCCCCCCTCCAGCGCCTCTCATCAGCCCCCCCCAATCATGTGCCAGTAATAACAGGGAGGGCCCCCCATTATGTGCCAGTAATAACATGGAGGGCCTCCCCCCCCCAATCATGTGCCAGTAATAACAGGCCAGACGCCCCTCCCCCCCAATTATGTTCCAGTAATAACAGGCCAGGCCCCCCCCATTATGTGCCAGTAATAACAGGGCCCGGCCCCCCCCAATCATGTTCCAGTACTGTAAAACTAAGTACTGTATTTAAAAAAAAGAAACCCTTATACTTACCTCTGCCAAGCGATGCGATGCAGGCCTCTTCCGGCCTGTGTCCCGCGCTGTACGGCTCAGGCGGCGCGTTGACGGCAGCCTATCAGAGAAACAGGAAAGGGACACACCTCTCCCCTGCTCCTCTGCACAGCCTTCTGTTTGTATCGCTGTCCTGAGGACGGCGATACAAACAGATCAAGATGAGCCGAGCGCTTCCACAAGCGCCCATCTCATCAGTGTCCCGCCGCCGCACACATTGCGCCGCTGGGGCGGATTTGAACAGACCTGTACCCCCCCCCCCCCCCGCATTAATTCCTAGGGGGGGAATCCGTCCCTCCCCCGCTTGCTACGCCCATGTCTGCCCGTGTAATAGGGCCTTAAAGGGAGTCTGTCAGCACATATACCCCTTTTTAACAGTTCCCATAGCGCTGTAGCCGTAACAGAGATGATAAAAACGGTACCTTTATATGCTTTAGTGGACCTTTAAAACGTCCAAAAGCGAACTTTGATTATGTAAATGAGGGCCCGCAAGTGCCCATGGGGCGGCATCCACCGCGTTGAATGCCAGGCAGCTCTGCCTCTTCGGCTCTTCTCCGCACCCAGCCTCCTCCTCTGCCCGCCCATCTGTTTGCTCTCCCTCTCAGCCAGATCCCGCGCCTGCGCGATGACTTCGTTGGTCGGGGCATGCGCACTGCGATGCCCATTGCTGGCATGGCATCGCAGCAGCTCATGCGCCGGCTAATGGCATGAAAACTGCAGAAAGGCTTTCCTCCTCTTCTCCTGCGCCGAGGGGACTGCCTCCTTACTGCAGTTTTGCCATGCCAAGGCCAACGAAGACATGACGTGTAATCTGGCTGAGAGGAAGAGCAAACAGATGGACGGGCAGAGGAGCCGAAGAGGCAGAGCCGCCTGGGCACTAACGCGGTGGACGCTGCCCCTGGGCACTTGCGGACCCTCAGTCACATAATCATCGAAGTTCGTTTTTGGCCGCTTTAAAGATCCACTAAAGAATATAAAGGTACCGTTTTTATCATCCGTAACCGTTGTTGTGGCTACAGCGTTATGGGAAAAAGGGGTATATGTGCTGACAGACTCCCTTTAAAGGCTATATACACCTTTTGGGGGCAATTTTTTTATTTTATCATTGCATTGTACTCATTATGAGCTAAAAAATCATTTTTTCAATTGGTCTTTATTCAAAATATGGAGTCCTTTTCCCTGTACAGGGCTGAGATGCTCTACTATTAGGATCTGAACTTCCTCTCTTCTCCTGGCTCCTTATCTCTGCTCTCTGACCTCCTACACACTCATTATAGCTCAGTTCTTATCTTACTGATAGTGTTTATGATCTCTCAGTAGTTTACAGATAAGGTTTATTAGAGGACCAGTGAGTACCAGTCACAGAGCTAGAAAAACAGTTAACCCTTTGTGTCAGAATGGCTCAATATTTTTAATAAAGACCAATTGGAGAAATTATATTTAGCCCCAAATGTGTAAAATGCAATCATAAAAAAAAAAAAAAAAATTGTCCCCGAAGGTGTACATAGTCTTTAAGATGAATTCTTATCAAACTGATAAGAATCTATGCAGAGTTCACACTTCAGTTATTTGTTGAGTTATTTTCATCAGTGATTGTGAGCCAAAATCTGTAGTAAAGCCTACACAGACGTAAAAAGTATAAGGCGTGGCTGATTGGGTCCGGATGCGTTCAGCGAAACCCGCACCATTTTCCAAGCAAGTTCAGTCAGTTTTGTCTGCGATTGCGTTCAGTTGTTTAGTTTTTTCCAATGCGCATTGATCCTGGTCCCCGCACAGCCGCCGCTGCTTCTCCCCGTGCGCGGATAAAAACATTCGAGGGGCGGAGGCCTGCCAGTTGCTCGTCCCCGTCACAGTCACCCCCTGCCATTGGCTGCCCTCCAGCACCGGATGTTTTTATCCGCGCACTGGGAGAAGCAGCAGGGACCAGGAGCGATGCGGGGAGCCAGGTAAGTAGAATCAGTGTGAGGGGAGGCATTTCAAGGCTCGGATAACCCCTTTAACCACTTAAGCCCCCCTAGCTTAAACACCCTTAATGACCAGGCCACTTTTTACAATTCCACACTACACTACTTTCACCGTTTATTGCTCCGTCATGCAACTTACCACCCAAATGAATTTTACCTCCTTTTCTTCTCACTAATAGAGCTTTCATTTGGTGGTATTTCATTGCTGCTGACATTTTTACTTTTTTTGCTATTAATCAAAAATTACCGAAATTTTTGCAAAAAAATGACATTTTTCACTTTCTGTTGTAAAATTTTTCAAAAAAAACTACATTTCTATATAAATTTTTCTCTAAATTTATTGTTCTACATGTCTTTGATAAAAAAATCCAATAAGTGTATATTTATTGGTTTGGGTAAAAGTTATAGCGTTTACAAACTATGGTGCAAAAAGTGAATTTCGGCATTTTGAAGCAGCTCTGACTTTCTGAGCGCCTGTCATGTTTCTTCAGGTGCTAGAATGTCAGGAAAGTATAAATACCCCCAAATTACACCATTTTAGAAAGAAGACACCCCAAAGTATTCGCGGAGGGGCATGGTGAGTTCATGTATCATTTCATTTTTTTCACAAGTTAGCGGAAAATGACACTTTCTGAGAAAAAAAAAAAAAAAAGTTTCAATTTCTGATAACTTCTGGCAAAAAAAAAAAATCTCAGACGGACTCACTATGCCCCTCAGTGAATACCTTGGGGTGTCTACTTTCCGAAATGGGGTCATTTGTGGGGTGTGTTTACTGTTCTGGCATTTTGGGCGGGGCTAAATTGGAGCCGCCATGTAAAACCTAAAGGTACTCGTTGGAATTTGGGCCTTTGCGCACCAGGCTGCAAAAAAGTGTCACTCATGTGGTATCGCCGTACTCAGGAGAAGTAGGGCAATGTGTTTTGGGGTGTATTTTTACATACACCCATGTTGGGTGAGAGAAATATCTCTGTAAATTGTCAACTTTGTATAAAAATTTTTAAAAGTTGTCGTTTACAGAGATATTTTTCACACAAAGTATGGGTATATATAAAAATACACCCCAAAACACATTGCCCTACTTCTCCTGAGTACTGGCGATACCACATGTGTGCCACTTTTGCAGCCTGGGTCGCAAAGGCCCTAAACCAATAAGTACCTTTAGGATTTCACAGGGCATTTTTACGCATTTGGATTCCAGACTTCTTCTCACGCTTTAGGGGCCCCTAAAATGCCAGGGCAGTATAAATACCCCACATGTGACCCCATTTTGGAAAGAAGACACCCCAAGGTATTCTGTGAGGGGTATGGTGAGTTCATGTAAAATTTTATTTTTGTCACAAGTTAGTGGAATATGAGACTTTGTAAAAAACAAAATAAAAAAACAAAAAAACAATTTCCGCTGACTTATGCCAAAAATAAAAATTCTGTGGACTCACCATGCCCCTCACAGAATACCTACGGGTGTCTTCTTTCCAAAATGGGGTCACATGTGGGGTATTTATACTCACCTGGCATTTTAGGGGCCCCTAAAGTGTGAGAATCCAAATGCATAAAAATGGCCTGTGAAATCCTAAAGGTACTCATTGGTTTTAGGGCCCCTTTGCACCCAGGCTGCAAAAAGTGTCACACATGTGGTATCGCCGTACTCAGGAGAAGTAGGGCAATGTGTTTTGGGGTGTATTTTTACATATACCCATGCTGCGTGTGAGAAATATCGCTGTAAGCGACAACTTTTTAAATTTTTTTATTCAAAGTTGTCAATTTACAGAGATATTTCTCTCACCCAGTATGGGTATATGTAAAATACACCCTAAACACATTGCCCTACTCTCTGAGTACGGCGATACCACATGTGTGACACTTTTGCAGCCAAGATGACAAAGGGCCCTAATTCAATGAGTACCTTTTAGGAGGGCATTTTTACGCATTTTTCTTCTCACGCTTTAGGGCCCCTAAAATGCCAGGGCAGTATAAATACCCCACATGTGACCCCATTTTGGAAGAAGACACCCCAAGGTAATCCGTGAGGGGCATGGCGAGTTCATAGAAGATTTTTTTGGCACAAGTTAGTGGAAATTGATTTTTATTGTTTTTCTCACAAAGTCTCCCTTTCCGCTAACTTTTGACAAAAAGTTTAATTTTTCATGGACTCATTATGCCCCTCAGCGAATACCTTGAGGTGTCTTCTTTCCAAAATAGGGTCACATGTGGGGTATTTATACTGCCCTGGCATTTTAGGGGCCCTAAAGCGTGAGAAGGAAAATGCGTAAAAATGCCCTCCTAAAGGTACTCATTGGTTTTAGGGCCCTTTGCGCATCTTGGCTGCAAAAAGTGTCACTCATGTGGTATCGCCGTACTCAGGAGAAGTAGGGCAATGTGTTTTAGGGTGTATTTTTACATATACCCATGCTGGGTGAGAGAAATATCTCTGTAAATTGACAACTTTGAATAAAAAATTTAAAAAGTTGTCGTTTACAGCGATATTTCTCACACACAGCATGGGTATATATAAAAATACACCCCAAACACATTGCCCTACTTCTCCTGAGTACGGCGATACCACATGAGTGACACTTTTGCAGCCAAGATGCAAAGGCCCTAAAACCAATAAGTACCTTTAGGATTTCACAGGACATTTTTACGCATTTGGATTTTCACGCTTTAGGACCCTAAAATGCCAGGGCAGTATAAATACCCCACATGTGACCCCATTGTGGAAGAAGACACCCCAAGGTATTCCGTGAGGGGCATGGCGAGTTCACAGAAAAAAAATTTGGCACAAGTTAGCGGAAATGGTATTTTTTTTTTTTTTTTTTTACAGTCTCACATTCCACTAACTTGTGACAAAAAATAAAATTTTGCATGAACTCGCCATACCCCTCACAGAATACCTTGGGGTGTCTTCTTTCTAAAATGGGGTCACTTGTGAGGTTTTTGTACTGCCCTGGCATTTTAGGGGTCTCCGCAATCATTACACGTATGGCCAGAATTAGGAGTTTTTGCTATTCTCCTTGTGGGGGGTTGTGTGGTGATTGGTGCACTTTGATATTTTTTCTCTGGTGGTCCCAAGCAAAGGGACCACCAGAGAAGCGGGCAGCAAGCAGATCAGACGCTGTTCACAGAACAACGTCTGATCTGCGATTTTTTTCTGCCATATACAGCCTGCCAGCGCACGATCGGCGCTGGCAGGCTGTAGTATAACTACATGCGAGCGCGCCGATGGCGCGCATTGCGCATGTGCGGGCGCGTCCTCGCGTCATCTCGCGTCTCGCGAGATGACGCGCCGATGCGTCCGATCAGAGCTACAGGGCCGCCGCCAGGACGCAATCCTGCGTGCGGCGGTCCTGTAGCGGTTAAGGAGGGAATTTATCATTTGTGGTGGTTTTGGTGTAAGTTTTATGTCTGTCTTTGCCTTGTGAGATTGCACATAATGTATCAAATGGCACACAGTAATAACATATTTGGGGCAAGTGCAATGTGGTGTACTCCTATATCTGTAAAAGTACACCAGGGGGCCGTCTGGCTTTAGAGATGCGACTTTTTAAAAAGTTACAAATGAGACTTAAAGGGCATCTGTCAGCAGATTTGTCCCTATGACACCGGCTGACCTGTTACATGTGCACTTGGCAGCTGAAGGCGTCTGTGTTGGTCCCATGTTCATATGTGCCCGCATCGCTGAGAAAAATGAGGTTTTATTATATGCAACTGAGCCTCTAGGAGCAACGGGGGCGTTACCATTACACCTAGAGGCTCTGCTCTCTCTGCAATGGCAACACCCCCTTTGCTCCTAGAGGCTCATTTGCATATATTAAAACATAATTTTTCTTAGCAATGTGGACACATGATCATGGGACCAACACAGATGCCTTCAGCGTACATGTACATGGGTACAAATCTGCTGACAGATGCTCTTTTAAACGCTATGTACACCTTTGAGGGCAGTTTTTTTTTTTTTGTTATTATTATTATTGCATTGTACTCTGAGCTAAAAATCATTTTTTGATTGGTCTTTATAAAAATTCCCCCCGTCTCTGTACAGCCTTGAGTTTCTCTAGTAGAAGGCTCTGAATGTTCACTCTGTTCTGTCAGGCAGCTCAGCTGACGGCTGCTGATCTCTGACCTTCTAAACACTCATAATAGCTCAGTTCATATTAGATGAAAGTAAAAATTACAATTCAGTAAACTTTTTGTGACAGAATCAATATTTTTAATAAAGTCTAATTGAAAAAAAGATTTTTAGCCACAAATGATTAAAATGCAATCATAAAAACATTGTCCCTAAAAGTGCACATAGCCCTTAAAGATCTTCTAATCTAAAATCCTGACCTACTATTCACTGCACTTCTAAAATATAGCGAAAAAATATGCACCAATTGTCGCACGCAAGCATCACTTTTCACATTTTTAAACCGCAAATCTGGCGTTGTCCCACAAAAGTTATTTTACGGTTTTCACACCACCACTACTTTTGTATCTGCATATAATTAAAAATGTCATCTAGCCACTGAGCTCTTCACTGAAATCTATCTGTATAGCGCCACCTGCTGTTTGCCCTTTTTGTAACTTGTTTGTCCACCTCACTGAAGTGGATGTACATGCTCAGTTCCATCCTTCTTCTGCCACCAGCTACAGCAGAAAGGACGCGCCCCCTAAGCTGCCAACTTTTATATTAATCATGGGATAACCCCTTTAAGAAATGTCCTCCTAAGACCCTACTTGTGCACCAACATGGACCGTCATTCAGTCCGTCAGCCTGATTCGTTTTCTTGTGGCACTTCTCTTGCTTATATGACCCGGTCATTTTTAAACATAGTCATTCCACCAAAAACAGAAATTAAAGGGGAATTCCCATCCTGGACATTGGAGTCATATCACTAGGATACGCCCCCAATGTCTGATAGGTGCGGCTCCCACCTCTGGGACCCACAGCTATCCTTAGAGTGGATCTCACCACGGATGCATAGCCGCCCTCCATTCATTCCTATGGGTGCACCGAAAATAGCCGAGCACTTGCACTTGCTCGGATATTTACGTCACCATTTGGAAGGGACTTCAATAAATAGCCGAACTCTGCTCGCCGATTTTCTGCTCTTATCCAATCCAGTACTGAGCCACGCCCCCTGCACTGATCACATGACTGTGACGTCACCCCAGGTCCTTAGTGTTGTCCAAGGTTCGGGTTCATTGAAGAATCCCCTTATGGATTCCAAATGCCGTTATGGTCTGCGGTAGCGGAATCCATAACGGGACGCTTCGATAACCCCAACCCGAACTTTGGACGCCGAACTTAAAATAGAAGTTCGCTGAACACTACTCAGTGGCCATACAAAATGTTACATGCAATTACAAAAGTGTTCAGATCCAGGGGCTGGTTTAAAAAGTGTAGAATATTTTTCATGGGACGAACCCCTTTAACATGGATGGGTATACAGTCCGTTGTGTTTGCATCACATGCACCTCCCCCTTAGCCCCCCGCCCTCGGTGCATTACTTTTGGCTGGAATGTTCTTTTAAGAATTTCCATTAGTGTTGCGTCCGTTGCTCGAGGTTCTTCGGGTTCCGGCTTCTATTTATATGAAGCTGAAAGGAGATGGAAATTATCTGTACAGAGAGTACGACGTGTGTTTGCTGGTCTCTCACAAGGGGCATTAGTGCTCGCCCACGTGATGGCCACTTCAAAAGTTAATGGACTGCATCCCGTATGCACGGTTGGGTCTGTAAAATGCATGTCAATAGCTAATGTGCGGATAGCGTTCCTGGCACATTGCACAGGGGTGCACCCTTAGGCCTCTTTTATATGTCTATGATGGTGAAGAATCTATGTTTGGTCCATTTTTTGTCGTCCCTAATCCACAGACCCGTTATCCTGTGATTAATGAAAATCGGACCTCATATACTCCATGACAACCTCTTTTAAAAAAAGCTAGAACCAGCCCTGTACCTCACATGGGTGCGGATATCTCCACATTCATTGCTCTGCTAGATTTCGGGTCCTTTCACACTGGCGTTTTTGTTTTCCGGCATAGAGATCCGTCGTCGGGTCTCTATGCCGGAAAAATCCTGATCAGGATCATCCCAATGCATTCTGAATGGAGAGAAATCCGTTCAGGATGCATCAGGATGTCTTCAGTTCAGGACCGGAACGTTTTTTGGCCGGAGAAAATACCGCAGCATGCTGCGCTTTTTGCTCCGGCCAAAAATCCTGAACACTTGCCGCAATGCCGGATCCGGAATTAATGCCCATTGAAGTGCATTAATCCGGATCCGGCCTTAAGCTAAACATCGTTTCAGCGCATCGCCGGATCCGACGTTTAGCTTTTTCTCAATAGTTACCATGGCAGCCAGGACGCTTAAGTCCTGGTTGCCATGGTAAAGTGTAGTGGGGAGCGGGGGAGCAGTATACTTACCATCCGTGCGGCTCCCGGGGCGCTCCAGAGTGACGTCAGGGCGCCCTACACGCATGGATCACGTGATCGCATGGATTACGTGATCCATGCGCATGGGGCGCTCTGACTTCATTCTGGAGCGCCCCGGGAACCGCACGGACTGTAAGTATACTGCTCCCCCGCTCCCCACTACTACTATGGCAACCAGGACTTTAGTAGCGTCCTGGCTGCCATAGTAACCTGAAAGCATTTCGAAGACTGATCAGAATCCTGATCAGTCGTCTTATGCTTCAGGCGACTTGCGTTCTGACGGATCCGGCGGGACGGAAGTGCCTGCCGGATCCTCAGAACGCAAGTGTGAAAGAGGCCTTATATCAAGCTGACAGCTCAAGGGGAGTGTCTTTTCTGCTGCAGCCCAGGGGGCGTGTCTCAGCCCTCCCCATCACAGCCCAGGGGGCATGTCTCAGCCCTCCCCATCACAGCTCAGGGGGCGTGTCTCAGCTCTCCATATCACAGCTCAGGAGGCAGTTGAAGGATGGAACTGAGCATGTGCGACCATCTCAGTGAGCAGGTCAAAGAAATAAGAAAAAACTAACAGCAGGTGGCGCTGTACCGATACATTCTATTGAATAGCTCACTGGCTATGCTAAATTTTTAATTACATGCAATTACAAAAGTGTTCAAATCCAGGAGCTTGTTTGAAAACTGTAGAATTTTTTTTTGCGCGATAGCCCCTTCAATCTCCAAAGCATCTCCTAGATACAAACAATGAAAACCATGAACAAAACACGGGTGGCATCCATGTGATGTGCCTGTGGTAAATAGGGCATGCTTCCGTCATGCCACTTGTGTGAATACACACATTAAAGTCAATGGGTACGTGGATTGTCCGTGATTCACTGACGTGTGAAAGAAGCCTAGGGGAGATCCCGCTGGTGTAGGGAGTCTTACAGGCAGTGCTTCCTGGGAAAAGTATGCAAATTAGCTCTGCTCCAGAAGGAAGACCGCTGTGTCTCTAGTGCCACCTACAGGTAGCACCTCTGTAAGTCATTGTCCAACCAGTTAAAGGGCTTTTCTGAAATGGTTTATACTGATGACCTGTTCTCTGGGTAGGTCATCAGTAGGGTTGAGGGAATAGAGATTCTGATCATAGATCTGAAGCTGATTAGTTAAAAAAAACTTTGTTTGTAATGCTGTTTCCGTACAGCATTTACAATGTACTTGCTCCGTGTAGGAAAACTTTGTCTCATCCGAAGTTGTGCAGGACTTCGATAAATGACTTCGCGGATTTAGAAACATAGGAATCCGAAGTCAGCTTCGGTAATGTTGAGTAACCTCGGTTCCGAAGCCGACTTCGGCTTTCTATTTTTAAATGTTAAATCCGCAGATAGGAACACCAAAGCCATTTACGAAAGTCTCGCGCCACTTTGGATGAGATGAAATTTTCCAACACGGAGCAAGTACATTGTAAACAGCATTAAAAAACAAAGTTTTTTTTTAACAAATCGACTTCAGCTCTATGATCAGAAGCTCGATTCGCTCAACCCTATTCATAAGTGTCTGAACGGTGGGCACCCGGGCCCACCAGCGCTCACAGTAGCGCGGCAGCCTTGTCGCAGCTTTGCTTAGACGGTGATGTCACGTTCATTGTTCTCATATGACCTAAGTGCAGCTTAGCCACACTGAAGAGAGTGAAGATGAGCTGCCATAACTAGCACAGCCCTATACAATGTACGGCGCTGTGCTTGGTGACCTGAGAGAAGGCCTCGGTGCTACTGTGAGCACCAGTGCCTTCTCAAACAACTGGTCGGTGGGCGTCCGAGGTGTCGGACCCCGATCAGATATTGATGAAATCTCAGAAAATTGTGTTTTTATTGAATTTGTCATGAGGGTGAGAAACAAGTAGTGTTGAGCGAAGTACTAGTGTTGAAGTCGAGTTCGGTTTCAAGTTTAAAAGTAGTTTTCCACTTTGAAAATCAACTACCGAAATTATTCAATAAAGTCACGCTCGACTTCGCGAATAAATTACTTCTGCTCATCGGAGCCCATACATTCTAATACTGTATGGAGACAAATCTCCGTACAGTATTATTCCGAAGTTTTGAACAAAGCGACTTCGGATGAAGCATCCGAAGCTCGCTTTGCTCAACACTAGAAACAACTGTCGGACATACGGCTGCTTGGACAAGACATCTGGTAATTTCTGGACACCAGAAATCTAATGGCAGTGCACCGGTCTAGAACACCGAACCCAAGGTGACTCTACCCAGTTGGCTCTAGGGTTGTTCTTTTCCTTTGATATGTAACGTCGTGTCCAGACTAGCCCCTTAATAGAAGCTCCTTGTTCTGCATTCCAAGTGGAACTTGACTCGAGTGTGCTACATACTTCTGCAGAAATACTTAAGGGATGAACAGGAAACGCGTTAAGTTTTCTTTCGGAAAGAGTAGAAAGTGAGACAGATTAGCCACAGGAAAGTTAAAATTGTCTGAATAATAATAGGCTGCCCATACACATACGATATCCCTTCATCTCATCTATACACGTCAATGCTTCACAGAACTTGCCCGTGTTCTGACTGGGGAGAAAGTTGTTGACAGCTTATCTCTTCAAAAACTAAAGGTTCGGGAAGTTGGGTTTCTTATTTCCTTGTCTCTTCTGCCATCAGGGGAGTCGGCCGCTCTTGTGAAAATTGTCAACTGGAATTCATTTCTGTGACTATTCTAAGGGATGGCAAGAGTTGGGGGGCGCGGGGGTCAATGGAGAACATTACTCCAAAGCCATTGGGTAGAGTTTCTGGAAGATTCCCGCTCCTATGCTAAAGGCCAAGATATGGTCACGTTGGACCATAAGTAATCATCTACTATCTACAATACCTTTCAAAAATACCAACATAATGACGGGACCCTATCGTTGTCATCCTAACTAAGCTTGTCCAGGTGCATGGTATTTTAGTTAGGAGCTCCATCTGCCTCATGTGTGGCCATTCTGTGTCGGGATAAGACAAGCCTGGACTGTTTAGTTTTGATTATTTGACTATTTTTAGCTGACGTAATGGCAAGTTTGGATCTGGAGTATAAATGTTTGAATGTATTAGAAATGATGCATATGATAAAGTGATAAGTATGATGAAAAGATTCCTTATTTTATGTGACCCCACAGTTTGTATCTACATTATAGTACAGTTTAGTTGAAACAAAACTAATTAGTCCTTCTTTTTTTTTTCTCTTGATTCTTTTCTCTTTTTTCCTCTTGACATCTTCTTTATCACCATCCAACTTGACCTTTTTGTAGATCTCTCACGTTCTTGGCTTTGATTTCACTGTGGTGCCCCAAGGTCCCCACTTCCATTTTTTTTCCTTTTTCGTCCACCGTTTTGTCTTTCTGATCTTCCTGTCCTAAACCTTCCTCCTCATGGAAGACGTTCCCTCCACATACCTCTCTGGACGGGATGATGTGGATAATTTACCTTACCCACTGCCATCCATTGGGCAGAATGAAGCTTGTGCCCCAATGCCATGTCCAGGAGGTGTGGAGATTGTCCTTGTGGGAGGTGGAGAAGCCAATGATGGGGCCTATCCAGAAGAAGGTGGCGTCCTCACATCCTACCCGCACATGGGATATAGAGAAGACAACCGAGAAGGTGAGCAGTGCATGTGATTTGGGTAAAACATTTATTTGCTTTCTCATATGCACAGTCTAACACACAGGCCTGTATACGTATATAACACCTAGGTCAAGTAGTCAGGGAACATCCATATTTTGGACTTGCACGATATGATTTTATACACCAAGTTTTTTTTTTTACTTCAGGCATCAGAATAACCAACCCCAGGGATTCGGATGGAATAAACTGTGGCATTATTGGACGGTAAGGACTAGTATGTAGCTTTGTCGACTGTGTGATGGCTACAGCTATTACCTTTATAACCATCAAATATTTCATAAGAATGCATATGTTTCCTACAGTATAGTGTATACCTTGTGCCTTGTTCTCCCCCTCCCCCCTGCTGCCTTCAGTAGGATAAGTAATATGAAGCTTTTAAATGGGTTGCACAAGATCAGTAAAACATGGCTGCTTTCTTCCAGGAACAGCGTCACAATTGTACAAGGTTTGTGTCCGGTATTGAAGCTCGGCTCTTTCTCGAAGAAAATGGGGCTGAGCTGCAATACTTCACACAACCTATGGATAGGTGGAAGCTGTTTTTAGAAGTAAGCAGCCATGTTTCTGTGATCAAGGAGAACCTCTTTATGGTCAACCTTTATCCACAGGTTCTCTAAACCCACAGGATAGGTGAAAAATGTCTGATCGGTGGAGATCCAATGGATAACGAGAACGTGTCCTCCATTTCAATGTAGCGGTTATTGAGCTTGCACTGTGCTGCTCCATTCAATGTTCAGAAAGACGGACTGAGATAGGCAAGTGCTTGTAGTACTTGTCTTCTCTTTGGTAGTCTCATAATTTTCAATGGAGCGGCAGTGCACATGCTAATCGTCGGGGACGGAGAGCAGGTGTTGGGTTAAAGTGAATGATTGGGCACATTGGATTTCAATATGCTGATTCATTATTCCTTCAGGAAGTAAGGTATCTGGCCTTATTCACATAAACACTTGAATAGAATAGCTGTAGGCCAATCTTGCGTTGATTTTATCTCCTGCTGATTTACAATAGATGTCCCAATTTTTAATGAAGGTTTGAAGCAAATGGAGTTTGTATCTTGCTTCTGGAAAAATAACTTATAGTTGGGAGAGTTAGCATAAGGCCTCCTTAGATACACTCAGTCTTTATTAAACTTATCTTGCCTGCCTAATATCTTACAGCCCAGATCAAGACCACCATTCATCTAAATATAATCTTCCACCACCTGACCATCGGACCTTACACCAGCCTGGCATCCACGCTGCTCCTTGGGGGTATTCAGCTTCAGATGCTCACGAAGAAGGTGAAAGGGAATCTGATGGAATGACTTCAGAAGATCAGTACTTGCAGAGCAGAAGGTATGAGTGGTCTTCAGGTTTGGATGAGGAAGAAGGACAGTCACAGTTATTGATAAGATCAGACCCACCACCCATTAACATGCCAGCCTTCAGAAGAGCCCTGCACCTAGGAAGAGCTCATGAGGCCTGGCAAGGAGGAAACTACTCAGAAGAGGATGCACATGTAGAAGTAGAAGAAGAGGAGGAGGAGGAAGAGGGTTCGGTTTACACATGCATCGAGTGCAACATTTATTTCAAGAAAAAAGCCCATCTTTTGGAGCATATGTTCCAGCACTCTCAAGAAGAAGGAGAGGGCTTGCAGGCAGGTGAAGGCTCTCACACCTGTGGTGAATGTGGAAAGGGATTTGTAGATGAGGAGAGTCTGGAATCCCACCGCCAACTTCATCAGGAGTCCAGACAGAAAATAATAGAAGAAATTGGCAAATTGGAGAATCTAGCAGATGAAGGACGTGATGCCCGTTTGCAGTGCCCCAAATGCCTCTTTGGTACAAATTCTTCCAAAGTTTTTGTTCAACATGCAAAGACCCATGTGAGAAAGGTTGCTGGAGAAACTCGGGGAAATCCAGCATCTTTCAGATCATCTTCCGAAACGCAAGAAGGAGGTGGAACCTCTGAAATGGCAAACGAAGCAATGTGGAAGGGTCCAGATGCAGAGGCTACAATAGACCAGGGGTGGCGATCAGATTTACACAAACCTGTGGAGAAGGGGCCCAGTAAGATAACAAGAAACAATATGACTAGAGAAAACTCAGAAAATTCTATGCATGAAAAGCTAAATACTGAGGGAGAAATTGGTAAGTCCACAAAGGCTCTCCAACTCCCAGAGGCTGCCGTAAAGTTAAAGAGAAGGTTTCAAGAGACCCTCCGATCAGGCGGGGAATGTGAGGAGGACCAGAGGCAACAGTTAAGAGAGCAGGTTGCTGTTGTCTTTCTAAAGAATATTGGAGCCAAGAAGCGGAGACCAAAGGGAAAAAAAGTTTCAGCAGGCAACAAAGGGCTGCTGTCACGCCATGAACGCCAACTAGCCAGAGATGACTGGGGAGAAGCAGAAGAGGATGTACCTTTAGATGCCCTGTTATTGGATCCCAAATATGCAAGCCAGCTTGAAGCCCTTGGGCTTAGGAGTGAGGAAAGAGAATGTCCATATTGTCCAGATCGCTTCCACAATGGGATAGGTCTCGCCAATCATGTCAGAGGTCACTTGAACCGAGTTGGAGTTAGCTATAACGTACGGCATTTCATATCGGCAGAAGAAGTCAAGGCTATTGAACAGAACTACTCCTTTCAGAAGAAACGCAAGAAAGGTAAGCGATGCGTGCATGCTGGTCACTTATCTGGAGCATACATGAATAAGGTGTCTGTAGAGATAATTAGCATGTTGATTTTGGGCAGGGGAAGTTATCAAAGAAAACAACCTCTTTTCTTAGAAAATGAATGGATTTAAACTGTGGATCGTTGTAGGCAGTAGAATTCCCCTTTAAATGAGCATTCCAGAATTTTAAGATTAATGACCTGTCCTCAGGATAGACCATCAATACCCCGCCAATCAGCTGTTTCCGAGTATATCCTGAGCCAGAAATGCCAAGCTTCGTCCATTGTGCAGTAGATGAAGTTGGTTCCTGCAGCGCTGCTCCTGGTCACTTCAGTGCGGTAGTAACCATCTCCATCCGCTCCGGCACTGGAGCTACTGATCAGCGGGTGTCAGACCCACGTCAATCGGATATGAAGGCCTACTCCGAGGACAGGTCATCGGTCTAAAAATCCCCTTTAGGAAGCACAATTACTCTTTACTATGAATAGGGCGTATCTGATGCCCAGGCAGTATTTTATGTTTGAACATTTGACAGGGTTTATAGTATAGTTTGTCTTTTTTATATTTATTGGAATATGGTAACAATGTCTTTCCGAAATAGCTATAATAAAAATATATTATAGATATTAAAGAAAATGTAATGTCTGTTGTAGATTGCTGATGATTTTTTTTTTGTCTGTAATGCACTGAATACCAAATTAAGTAGTCATCAGCTTGTAGGACTTGGCTAGTTGTAGTCAGAGTGTACAGGGGCTTTGTGTGCAAGAGTTGTCAGGGATATTAAATGGGGGAGAAACTAGTCCAGGTGACCCAAAGGAGCATTTCCACCTTTAATAGGTTGTCTCAGAATCAACTGTTATCACCTATCCACAGGGCACTCGTCTATCACGAGAACATGGTGCACAATGGAACCCCCATCAATCAGACACGTATCCTGTGAATAGGTCATATGTGTTGATTCTGGCATATAACGAATATAGCCTTCAGCTTTCATTTGCCTTTCTCTGATTCAGCTGAGAAAGATAGGAGGGCTATGCTAGATGGATTAAGTCTGAGCTCAAGAGGATGGATTCTATGTGTATTGATTCTTAACTGAGGATAATTGGGGGGGGGGGGGGGGCTATGCTATGTACAGATGTACAGTGAGTCTGAGTTGAGCAGGATGGGGGGCTATGCTAGGTGGAGCCACGGTAAGGAGGATGGGAGTGGGGCTATTCTAGGTGGAGTGAGCCTAAGTTGAGAAGGATAAGAGTGGGCCTATGCTAGGTAGTTTGTCTTAGCTGAGGAGGATGGGGCTATGCAAGGTGGAGTGAGTCTGTGGTAAGGAAGATGGCCGTGGGGCTATACTTGGAACAGTGAGAGCTTAGGATGGGATAGGGCTATGCTAGGTACAGTGAGAGCTTAGGATGGGATAGGGCTATGCTAGGTACAGTGAGAGCTTAGGATGGGATAGGGCTATGCTAGGTACAGTGAGAGCTTAGGATGGGATAGGGCTATGCTAGGAACCGTGAGAGCTTAGGATGGGATAGGACTATGCCAGGAAACTTGAGAGCTTAGGATGGGATAGGGCTATGCTAGGAACCGTGAGAGCTTAGGATGAGATAGGGCTATGCTAGGTACAGTGAGAGCATAGGATTAGATAGGGCTATGCTAGGAACAGTGAGAGCTTAGGATGGAATTGGGCTGTGCTAGGTACAGTGGAAGATAATAATGGGATAGGGCTATGCTAGGACCAGTGAGAGATTAGGATGGGATAGGGCTGTGCCAGGTACAGTGAGAGCTTAGGATGGGATAGGGCTGTGCCAGGTACAGTGAGAGCTTAGGATGGGATAGGGCTGTGCTAGGTACAGTGAGAGCTTAGGATGGGATAGGGCTGTGCTAGGACCAATGAGAGCTTAGGATGGGATAGGGCTGTGCCAGGTACAGTGAGAGCTTAGGATGGGATAGGGCTGTGCTAGGACCAGTGAGAGCTTAGGATGGGATAGGGCTGTGCCAGGTACAGTGAGAGCTTAGGATGGGATAGGGCTGTGCTAGGTACAGTGAGAGCTTAGGATGGGATAGGGCTATGCTAGGTACAGTGAGAGTTTAGGATGGGATAGGGCTATGCTAGGTACAGTGAGAGTTTAGGATGGGATAGGGCTATGCTAGGTACAGTGAGAGCTTAGGATGGGATAGGGCTGTGCCAGGTACAGTGAGAGCTTAGGATGGGATAGGGCTATGCTAGGTACAGTGAGAGCTTAGGGTGGGATAGGGCTGTGCCAGGTACAGTGAGAGCTTAGGATGGGATAGGGCTGTGCTAGGTACAGTGAGAGCTTAGGATGGGATAGGGCTGTGCTAGGACCAATGAGAGCTTAGGATGGGATAGGGCTGTGCCAGGTACAGTGAGAGCTTAGGATGGGATAGGGCTGTGCTAGGACCAGTGAGAGCTTAGGATGGGATAGGGCTGTGCCAGGTACAGTGAGAGCTTAGGATGGGATAGGGCTGTGCCAGGTACAGTGAGAGCTTAGGATGGGATAGGGCTGTGCTAGGTACAGTGAGAGCATAGGATGGGATAGGGCTGTGCTAGGTACAGTGAGAGCATAGGATGGGATAGGGCTATGCTAGGTACAGTGAGAGTTTAGGATGGGATAGGGCTATGCTAGGTACAGTGAGAGCTTAGGATGGGATAGGGCTGTGCCAGGTACAGTGAGAGCTTAGGATGGGATAGGGCTATGCTAGGTACAGTGAGAGCTTAGGATGGAATAGGGCTGTGCTAGGTACAGTGAGAGCTTAGGATGGGATGAGGCTAGAGCTAGGTACAGCGAGTCTGAGCTAAGGAGGATGGGGAATATGTTAAGTGGAATGAATCTGAGCCGATCAAGATGGGAAAGGGCTATGCTAGATGGAGTGAGTCTGAGCAGAGGATGAGAATGGGGCTATGCTAGGTGGACTGATTATGAGCTGAAGAGGATGGTGTATGGGCTATACTAGGTAGGAGTCTCAGCTGAGAAGGATGGAAGGGACTATGCTAAGTATGGTAAATGTAAACTAAGGAGGACAGAGAGGCATAGTAAGGTAACAGAGCAGCACAGGGAGAAGTGACCCCAGCTTTGTACAGGAGTCTGGTTGCCTCATTGGTTAGCACAGTTAAAATAAGGTGAGCAGGGTTTAGTTGCAGAGGAGGCCGGGTGAGCAACATTGAGACGCCAGGTGATCTCATCTCCCCCTCTGCAGTGGCGAACTTCGACCCCAGTACCTTCAGCCTGATGCGGTGCGAGTTCTGTGGTGCTGGTTTCGACACTCGTGCTGGCCTCTCCAGTCACGCCCGTGCCCACCTGCGAGACTTTGGTATCACCAACTGGGAGCTCACAGTGTCTCCCATCCATGTTCTTGCTCGACTGCTAGCCCGCTCACCCGGTCGTCCACTGCCACCCTTTCCACCTTGGCAACAGGACACCGATACAGACGGTAAGAAGCCTTTGTACCTGCTTTTATGACATCACTGATGACATCATATTGCATCATCACCAGCCTGAAATCAGACCCAAGTGTGTATCCTGGCTTTTGTTTTCTTATACCTTTCTATGCTAACCACCTTATCTGTGGCTGTGCGTCTCTTCCTTCTACCCTTAATCTCCATGCACAGTGATAATGTCACCAGTCGCTACGTCGCTGGTGGCATCATCACATGGCCGTCCTCCTGCTCCGTCCCCGGTCCACAGAAATATAAATTGCTGTACAGGTTAAAAATTAAGGCCATTTTGTCAAAAGTCAGTGGGTCACAAATGTGATAGGGATAGGATGCCCCGATACCCCATAGAAAGCCGTGCTATTGTGTTCCCTTATAGAAGCTGAAAAAATGGATTTTGCGAGGAATGAAGTCCATGGCACATTGGCAGCAAAATGTAAGACATGAGAACCTAGCCTTTAAAAAATAAATAGCTACAACATTAAGAAAACAGAACAAATATTTGAAAAACAAAAAAAACTTGACATCAGTTTTGCATTTCCCATATTCAGCAGAGGTTGGTGGAAGGCAGGTGGCTCTAGTACATTTGTGCGGTTTTCGTGCAGGTACTACCTGCGTTTCATCTACCATATTCTATAAATTGTACTTTATATTTTCAGTCAAAATTGATTATTCGTTCTTCAGCATCAGAAAAAAGCAGAAACTTGCACCGAAGCCTCAAAAACAAAAATTGCTCTTTTCAGTATTCCACCATTTATTTTGCCTTCGGTTTTTCCCGTCTCCTAGTAAACTCCTTCGAAGTTCAATCTTAATAGTTGAAGGCATTTGTGGCTCGACTGATCCAGGTGATTTCCCAACATCTATGTTGGGGGGTGGCCAGTCGGTTCTTTGGTGGACTTCGGCAGAACTCTCCTAGGAGTTCGTCTGGATCTTTATAGCAGTTGCTCGTGTTAATTCATAGCTTTTTTTTTTTCAGAAGGTATTCTAGTGTGTGGATAATAGAATAGTTGTGGCCTTCAACCAGAGCCAATCACAAACTTGTAGATATTTTACATCTACAAACATGCTCTGAATGCCATGATGCTCCCCCATGCATCATTCATGGTTGTAGACCTGGTGTAAAGGTTCCCTTTATTGTTTCAGTGGTGTACTACGGCCAAGTGTTCGTTGCAAAGATCACAAGTGGTCATACAAACGACGCTCAGTTGGAGGAGTTTGTCTTGTCTATCTCATAAGCATACAAACTTGGTCGAGCATGCGTGTATTTTTAAATAGGGAGAGGTAAATAACCTGTGGTCAGACCACTCCATGTTAAAATCCAATGTGTTAGATTCTTTTTATTTTTTATACCTGACATTTCCCATGGAGGGAGGGTTAGGTTGCCCCTAGATCGTCGTGAAACCCCATTGAAATTCTGTCGAGCTTGTTCCTAAAATGTATGGGCACCTTGAGTTCCCACGAAACCTTACTTCACTTTTTAGATGTCCATTGACACTTTTTTGTAGTACATTTTTTTTCTTTTGTCTACTTTTCATTTCTCAGTAGCTACACCTCATCTTAGACCAAAAGTGTGGAGTTGCCTTAGTCGGCGGTCTGTCAGGTCTTCTTGCCAGGAGTCTTTATATCCTTTTAGCATTGTCTGAACAACAGTTCTCCTTTCTGTTCTGCACTGGTATGTCCTCGCTATGGCCGGGCAGAGCAATTTATAAGCAATCATTACAGAGATTTTTGGTGGGCAAGAGTTTGGCATGCTCAGGGTTCCCAGACTGCGGACTAGAAGATTTTACCTATATTTGTTCTTTCCAATCTAGTTACTAGATTGTAAGACTTCCCTTAGTGGGATAAAGCTATTGGTTGCTTGAACCTTTTCTCGAAGAACCGGGACCTGGAATATGGTGGAAGTTTTCTGTAGTTATACTACTTTGTTGTCTGTGCCGTTGGTTTGATGTTTTCATGCTAAAGCTGGTCGTAAACGTAAGGTTTTATTCGGGCTGAATGGGGCTGATCAGTAGTCGGTTGGATCGTTCATACTGACGTCCGCTCCCCTGCACATGTAGTATTGGCCAACCATGGCTGAAAATTTTCGAACGTGACAGATGACAATTTCAGCAGACAGAAGACTGCCATGATCTTGAAGTTGTCAAAAGATGGTCGGACAAAGGAGCCAAAAGGCCTCATGCACTTTAACCGGAGCCGTTAGAGAGCTTCCACTTTATTGCCTTGCTCTAGCGTACCTCTGTAAGCCTCCAGCTTTGTGGCATGCTCCATTGGGTGCTTCACGTATGGAGATTTTCTTCCTACGTTCGATGAGCGTAGCTCTGAACAGACTCTACCCATATGGGAGATGTCTGTGCACAATTTCCATTCTTTCCCGTTAAATTTGATGGAAGAAATAGCCCTGCACGCTTGTTTTTTTTTTTTCCTGTCAAAATGGTGGACCCTATTATAAGTAAGGAGTCTTTTGGCCTTTGGTATCCATTGTGCAACAGATCCAGCAGAGCGTCGGGGCTTTTATTGCAAATGGATGCGGATGTATCCAAAGCTGGACATACAGTCGGGTCCAGAAGTATTTTCATCATTTAGCCTCTGGGCACCAGAACAATGGATCTGAAATAAAGTCATCAAGATGTGACACATTAGGGGGGTATTTCCTTCCTGACTCTTTATAGCAGTCCTCCTAAGTCCTTGGATCAGTGCCCCTTCCTTTTTGATGTCTTCCGGACCTTTTGGTGTTGCTGAGTAATGCGACCACTGGTAAAGGTTCCGCTATCTGTCTCAGATTTATGTTGGCCTTCTTCACTTGCACCGAAATCTTCTCTGGGAGTCCCAGCAGCTGTGTCCTCCTCCTTCCTCATCCTTACATCTTGATCTGAGACAAAGGGTTGCAGCAGGAGCTTTCCCACTCTGTACACAAATGAGCCTCTAGGAGCAACGGGGGCGTTGCTATTACACCTTGAGGCTCTTCTCTCTCTGCAACTGCCGCATCCTCTGCACTTTGATAGGACCAGCCAGTGTAAATGTGATCACGCCTGGCCCTGACTTCTCCTAAAGTCTTGCTCTGTGGCGGGCGCTTCGGTATCCTGCACAGAAGAGAACTATCAGTTGGATAGGAATTTAGCTATGATGGATGAGTGTTTAGGAGCTGTCAGGAGTTCAGGGGCTATACATCGAGCAATCAGAGCAGCAACCTGACGGGTTCAGTGTGAAACTGAAAGCCATATACTCTACAGACAAACTAAAACTTAACCCTGTACTGAAAAATTTTAATAAAATTCAACTAAAAAAATAATTTTCGCCCCGAAAAAATCCACGAAAGTGTTTAAAGTCTTTAAGTCCCTTGGCTAATCCTAGATTAACCTCAGAATCCCCTGCAGAATTATTTTATTACAAGACTTTCAGCAAATCCTGTAGACTGACCTAGTTGGAGGCTAGAGTATCTATTCACCTCCATCATATTCTTTTAACAAGTCGTGAAATAATGAGGTAACGGCTGCACCAGCCATCAGTCAGCTCTTTACTTTATAAAGTGCTGCAAAGCTGCCCGTATACACAGCCGTTAGTGCCGCAGACAGTTAACCACAGGGTTTTACTGGGTGGTTTTCGGCCGTGCATCTTGGAACGGTGAAGCAGACTTGCACTTCATCTGTCCAAACCATGAGGCTGTTAACTGCATGGGAAAACCACATATAAAAAACACTGCGCAGTCCTAAACGGTTAATGCAAGATTTTTGTCTTGAATTAAAGACTATGTAGACCTTTGGGGGCCATTTTTTTTATATTAGTACATTGTACTCCTTAATGAGCTAAACATTTTTTCAATTGGTCTTTATTAAAAATATGGATCCCTTTTCTCTGTACAGAGCTAAGATGCTCTAGTAGCAGGATCTGAATTTTCTCTCTGCTCCATCAGGCAGCAAGCTGACGGCTCCTTATCTCTGCTCTCTGACCCTATAAACAATCTTACTGAGAAGAATGTGGCTTAAATAAGTGTTTTGACCTTTTAGTAATTTAGAGATTAGGTTTATTAGATGACAGCACAAAGTGAAAGTAACCGTCGCTTTGTGACAGAACAGCTCAATATTTTTCAATAAAGACCAATTGAAAAAATGTTTTTTTGCCCCAAATGAGTAAAATGCAACATAAAAAAAAAATTGTCCCCAAAGGTGTACATAGCCTTTAAAGAGGTTTCCCCGCTAACAATACCTATCCCCCAATCTGTATCGTAGGGGCTAAGTTTCTGATCTCTGTGGTCACAAGCAGAGGTCCCGCAGCTTATAGCAACTAATGACTGTGCAGCTTCCCTTTTTGGTAGCCAGCATTGATAAATTTTCCCTTTTTGGTAGCCAGCATTGATAAATATTCCCTTTTTGGTAGCCAGCATTGATAAATTTTCCCTTTTTGGTAGCCAGCATTGATAAATATTCCCTTTTTGGTAGCCAGCATTGATAAATATTCCCTTTTTGGTAGCCAGCATTGATAAATATGGGCCTTGTGCCTCTCTGTCAATTCCACTGATATTCAGTGTCACACACAACGGTACTGCATAGCTTTGTATTATACTTTGGTTTTGAATTGCTCAACATTTTCAAGATCTTAGCATGCTTTCAGTGAATGGGAAGCCTAACACATGCTCCTCAAGGGATAGCTCCTCAAGCTGGATTAGTGCGTGGTGGATTGGGGGTCATTTACAAAGACATGTTTTTTTTTTTTTTGTTTTTTTTGTTTTTCACGCTTTTCTTTGTTTCTCCTCTGGAGGAGTTGCCTAATTTATGAGGCGGAGGGACCTGCACCTATCTGACACTGATAGCAAGTTGAAAGATGAAACCGTCCGCTGACACCAAAAATCTTCCTTCGGTGCAGTGGATTGTGCCGTGTACACAGGGATCAGCTGACCGGGAATAACTATTTCTAGAGATGAGCGAAGCGAGCTTCAGATGTTACATCCGAAGTCGCTTCGTTCATAACTTCGGATTAATACTGTACGGAGATCCGTCTCTGTACAGTATTAGAAGGTATGGGCTTCGATCAGCCGAAGTTAGTTATTCACGAAGTCGTGCGGGACTTTGTTAAATAACTTCGCTAATTGATTTTTAAAGTGGAAAACCACTTTAAAACTTGAAACCGAACAAATCTCTGCGCACAGGCAATTATCAGGGATGTTTAGTTTCTTGCCTGGTATCAGTCCATGTAAAAGACCCTTCCGCTTTAGCAGAGGTCTTTGTCGGACAGGGTAAGGATGGGATTTCAGGCTTTGCTATGTTAGATGGTAACCTAAAGTTGCCTGTAAATTGCGGTAAAATTACGGTTGCAACTTCAACTCCTCCCTAAAGATAAAAGGGTCCAATAGACCTTGTGACAGTTTAAAAAAAAAAAAGTAAATGTTTCCATTCCCTGACAGCAATCTGAGATCTTGAAAAAGTAATTTATGTAAGGATTAGGAAAACCTCCCATCAGTTGGAGGTAGACAGTGGCTGCTGGCAGTGCCCACCAGAGGCTATTGCTGCCTATAGATTGGCAGGTAATCCGACCCTAGGGAAGACCACTATTGATGCCAGTGACCAGACTCCCCAGGAGAGACGGCCAGTCAGGCTCACAGCCAAGTCTGTATAGTGACCTGGAAACTACAACCCCCACCCCATGCTGGGAGTTGTAGTTTTCAAACAGCCGCAGACCTTTGATGTGTGTACGATTGCTCTGTGCTCTATTGATCCCGCCTGCCTTGCTGTGTGCTTCTGCTTGTGCTGTATCCGCGCCCTTCCCTCTGATTGGCTACTCCCCGATTCTCGCCGCCGCTCGGCACTCCATTGAGAGCGCCTGCCCTCGTACCCGCACCACCCAAGCCCCTCCTTTTCAGTAACCCATGATGTCTGCGCCCTGCGAGCGGACAAAGGAGGCCGGGCCGGGCCAGTCAGCAGAGAGCGCGGCCCTGCGCGCCAGCGGGTCAGGGGAGCTGGGGACACCGCCGGAAAGGAGGGGCCAAAAGCAGGAAGAGCAGAGTGCGGCGGGAAGAGGCGGCCGTCCGTGGCAGCGGGAGGAAGCGGGGCCTGTGCTGTGGGGACAAGCAGAGGAGGCCGCTGGGGATGAGGGGTCTGACGGTGAGACTGCGCGGAGGGGGACCGGGACGGTGTCCCGCACACACGGTCACTGCTAGGGGGAGGCTGGTGTGTTACACGTGTGTCCTCACCTACCATATATGTACGTGTTATACGTGACATCATATATCACATAGTATATACATAGTAACTACATATCATACCTGACCTCATATATCACATAGTATATACATAGTAACTACATATCATACCTGACCTCATATATCACATAGTATATACATAGTAACCACATATCATACCTGACCTCATATATCACATAGTATATACATAGTAACTACATATCATACCTGACCTCATATATCACATAGTATATACATAGTGACTACATATCATACCTGACCTGATATATCACATAGTATATACATAGTAACTACATATCATACCTGACCTCATATATCACATAGTAATACATAGTAACTACATATCATACCTGACCTCATATATCACATAGTATATACATAGTGACTACATATCATACCTGACCTCATATATCCCATAGTATATACATAGTAACTACATATCATACCTGACCTTATATATCACGTAGTATATACATAGTAACCACATATCATAACTGACCTCATATATCACATATTATATACATAGTAACCACATATCATAACTGACCTCATATATCCCATAGTATATACATAGTAACTACATATCATACCTGACCTCATATATCACATAGTATATATACATCTCATACCTGACCTCATATATCACATAGTATATACATAGTAACCACATATCATACCTGACCTCATATATCACATAGTATATACATAGTAACCACATCTCATACCTGACCTCATATATTACATAGTATATACATAGTAACAACATATCATACCTGACCTCATATATCTCATAGTATATACATAGTAACTACATATCATACCTGACCTCCTCATATATCCCATGTCATATACATAGTAACCACATATCATACCTGACCTCATGTATCACATAGTATATACATAGTGACTACATATCATACCTGACCTCATATATCCCATAGTATATACATAGTAACCACATATCATACCTGACCTCATATATCACATAGTAACTACATATCATACCTGACCTCATATATCACATAGTATATACATAGTAACCACATATCATACCTGACCTCATATATCCAATAGTATATACATAGTAACTACATATCATACCTGACCTCATATATCACATAGTATATACATAGTAACTACATATCATAACTGACCTCATATATCACATAGTATATACATAGTAACTACATATCATACCTGACCTCATATATCACATAGTATATACATAGTAACCACATATCATACCTGACCTCATATATCACATAGTATATACATAGTAACCACATATCATACCTGACCTCATATATCCAATAGTATATACATAGTAACTACATATCATACCTGACCTCATATATCACATAGTAATACATAGTAACTACATATCATACCTGACCTCATATATCACATAGTATATGGATGGTGTGGAGGCTTTCTGCACATCGCACCCTGCTGCATCCTACGATTATAGAGAGAATCCTGTTCCCCTCTGTCTGGATATTTGGAGAGACTGATGTCCCCAAAGCCCACTGGGTACTTTGGAGGGATCCTGTCAGGTTGATCTGCCGCAGGTTATAGAGCAGGAGGAGCGGAGCAGACTGATGTATACTTTTATGGGAGAAGATTCAGTCACTCACGTAGATCACTGCTCATTCTGGGCTTTGCAGTCCTATCAGTGACTGACGGCTCTCGGACGGCCTTCCCTCCATGTGTATACAGTCACTGATGGGACCACCGTCCTGGACTTCACAGCCCAGAATGAGCCCGAATATACTGTAAATGAATAAAATACAAGTTAGGCCCCGTGCACATGACCGTATCTGGTTTGCGGTCCTCAACTTGCATATTCACGAACTACAGATGCGGTCCATGTACCATTCCCATTTTCTCTCCAGCTCCATTGATTTCAATGGGCCAGGGCCTGTATTTTGTGGACATAATATGCCTTTCTGCGGAACGGGCATACGGATGTGCAGATCACACAGATGACCCATGTGCTTTCTGCAGCCGTACGTCTGTTCTGCAGAAGAATAGAACATGTCCTGCGCTTGGCCGCAAAATGCAGACCACGGACCCTTTGAAGTCCGAGTCCACAAAAAATGCGGATGCGTAACGGATGCAGTCGTGTGCATGGGGCCTTATACGGAGTCATTTCTGTCTGCTCCGCACCTGCAGCTCAACGTGACCGGTGCCCTTTAACTGCATGTTCCCCGTGTTATGCGAGCTTTATAGAGAAGCGGAGGGTCGCTTTAATAATCATAGAAAAAGATTAGAAACTTTTGTAATAGTCTAGATTAGGATATATCACAGTGTCCAAAATTTGTTTGCTGTCAGTGAATGGACACATTCTTGTATACCTATTCAGTGTCTTAAAACATCTGCGAGCTGACAGTTTGTTGCAGTAGCATCCAGTACAGACAACCCTCTGGGCGCCGTGCCCACGGGTCACCACATCTCAGCAAGCTACGGCACTCCAGATGTGGTGAAACTACTACTCCCAACATGCTTCATATACCGTGCTGTGTCACCCCCGGGGTCCCTGCTGGTTTTCTCACTGGATACAGTTGTGCTAAACCTGAGGCTTTGAGGAAAAGGAGAATTCTGGATAGAAAATGTTCCCATTCACTGACTGCAAACAGACCTTGACACCGTGCCGGGAAGTTAACAAAAGCGTCAGTCTTCAGGAGACAGCGAGTCCTTTGTTTTTCTTTTGATATATTGGTTTGGATTAGAAAGTTCTCCCTTCGTGTGTACACAAGGCTCAGGTGACCTGTGAAACCCCTGCAGCCCCATACTGGGAGCCTCCGGTAGGATTGGGTGCCTCATTTTAGTTTTATTTGACTGGTCTGAGGCACGCGGGGGGGAGGGTGTCGATAGGTTTGTGGTGTACATTGCACCATACCTAAGGAAGCTGTGCAGTACAGGAATGTCCTGTCCGGTGGCGACACCCGGAGACATTGTTATCCCAGTGATGAGATCTGCGTGACAGCTGAGTGTACAGGTTACAGGAAGGGTGACGATCGCCTCCTCCCACTCTCTCCCATACACATGATTAGACCGTCAGCCGAACCTGCTGTTCGTGCTAATGTGTTTGGGGGGGAGCATTTAGGATGGTATTGGGCAGGACCAGCGAGATTGGCGAGCGCCTTGATCGCTGTTCTTTTTTTGTATCACACAGTTTCTCCGTCTGTCAGCTGATCAGGCGGTTGTATATAAGGGCCAGTAACAGGAAACAAGCGTCCCCATGAAGGCCCGCTCATATTAATGTGGCGCAGTAAGGCCCTTTTTACATGGGGCAGCTACAGCCCAGAAGAAGCTCCGATCAAAGATGAAGTCCGTGTTTTTTTTTTTTGTTTTTTTTTGGGGGGGGTGAATATTATTGCGGAGTGCGGTTAAAGTATGATGATGTCGGTACCAAGTTTATATAGTTTTTCTAATGTTTCGCTACTATTGAAAAAAAAGTTGAACTTTTTTTGAAAACCTAAAATTTCCTTGTGTTGCCATTTTGTGTTTTTGTTTTTTTGTTGTGTTTTTTTTTCCTGCTTTTGCACAGTAACAACCCGTCTCATTAAGTCGCCGCATTCCAAGAGCCAGAACTCCTTCATTTTTGCTTTAATGTACTTGTATGTAGCTTGTTTTTTGGCGGCGCGAGATGTTACCACTTTTACTAAATAAAGCCGCTTATTATGGGCAAAAGTTTTTTTTTCATAAACTTTATTATTTTTTTTAATTTACCTTGTATAGCACAGCCATTAGATCACTGTACTGGTGACAGACAGTCTTAGGCTGTGTACGCTGCTTGGCGGTCCTGGGGGGACTTTGTTAGGCCCCCGTCTGCCATGGCTGATGGTGACGTAGAGTCCTGTCTTTCTAACTGCCTAGACTCTGTGGTCGCTGATAGGGATGAGTGAATCAACTTCGGATGAAACATCGGAAGTCAATTCGTATAAAACTTCGTTCTAATGCTGTACGGAGGGAGCGTTCTGTACAGTGTTAGAATGTATTGGCTCCGATGAGCCGGTTATCACTTGGAATTTTACAGTACAAATTAATTTATGAAGTTATTACGCGAAGCAATAACTTCGGCTTATCTGACCCAATACATTCTAATACTGTACGGAGCTCCTGCTCCGTACAGTATTAGGGCTCATTCAGACGGCCGTATGCTGTCCGCAAAAATGTGGATCTTTTTTTTGACAGTTCAGCATGTCCGCAAAAAAAGGATTGCATTCCGTTTTTTTGCTGACCCATAGACTTCAATGTGGCCATGTCCAGATTTTTACTGACAAGTAACGGGAAATGTTTCGTTTGTTTTGCGGAGCCGTGCAGCGGAAGTAAAGGCCCCATAGAAGCGAATGGGACAGCATCTAATCCGCAAAAAAAAAAAATCCGCATTTTTTTTTTTTGGACAGCATATGGCTGTCTGAATGAGCCCTTAAAACGATGTTTTATGCGAATAGACTTCGGATGTTTCATCTGAAGTCTATTCGCTCATCCCCAGTCACTATTGACTGCGGCATCTAGAGAGCTAAGAGACCGGCATCAAAGTTACGTAGCCTGTAATTGTGAGCATCAGTGCTGGGACCGGAGGGGACGGAGTGTTGGATAGATAATTTTGGTGGCCCTGCAGGGTAGAGCACCCTATAATCAGTTTGTGGCTGATGATGCCAGTGACGTTAAGGGATAAATAGACACATCCGCATCCATTCAGCTTGAGTGCCATAGATGCCATGCTGCTTCCATGTCCGACTTACACAAGTGGGGGCCATGAACTATGCACCACGCGTCACTTAACATTCACGTATTTCTTTGTATTTTTTCATATGCGACAAGAATTGTGGGAAGCCAATCACTAACCCCCTCCGCCCCATCTCCAATATTGATCCGTGCCGAGCAGATGTCATTGTCTTGCTACCTGACTATGCCTTACTGCTGGTGGTAATTGCATTGTCTGTTTCCTGTCTCACCCCCCTCCCTATCCTCTTTTCACGTCTTTCTCAGCACTGTCCGATGAGGATGATGGGTCACCATTAGATCTGGGGCGACCACAGATCTCGAAACCGGATCAGGGCCAGGTAGAGAAAATGGCATCGGATCAGAGTGGAGAGAAAACCGAAGACTCTAAAGGTGGGTGATCAGTGTGTCTCATGTAGTGCAGTTTAGCTCGGCTGCTTCCGACTGCACAGCCTTAAAGGGGTTTTCACATTATGGCCTCTCCTAGGGATAAATCATCATTACCTGATTTGCAGGGGTCCGACCCTCCGCACCCCCGCCTCTCAGCTATTCTGCAGTGGCGCCGGAACTACATCTCTGTCCTGCGCACAATGGATGGAGCTATGTAGTGTCGGAGCTGACTTCCCAAAAGAGTAGACTTTTTGGGGGCGGGACCCCCTGCCATTTGGATGTTTAATGACCTAGCCTAAGGGTAGGCTGTCCGTACGAAAAGGGTGGATTACCCCTTTAAAACGGCTGTCTCGCCTCAAACATTGGTGCAGATTGCTCGGCTGTTTCAGACAGTCCATAGAAGTGAATGGAGTCATGCGCTTTCCGTTATTTTTATGGCAGTTCTGAAAACAACCAAGCATGCCACTTGGCTATGTTCAACATTTCTATAGCAATGAATGGACGGCGGCCGCGTATACGTGGTGCGCTCTTATTCTCTTTGGTGGCTCTGTTCTAGAGATAATTGGGACCCGCACCTATCGGACATTGGTAGTAAAACACCACCAGTGTTTGAGGTGAGGCAACCCCTTTAAGGCTGCAATTACACGTGGAGATTTTGATGCAAATTTTTGAGTCAAAGACTTGAGTAGATTCAAAGAAAGAAGGCAGGACTCCTACATCTGCTTTCCTCCGTATCCACTGTTGCCTTTGGCTCAAATAACTTGATTAAAAAGTGCACATGTGATTCCCGACTAAGTCATACTAAGGCCTTTTTCACACGAGCGATACGGAATGTGTCAGGGTGTGTTCACTGAAACTTGCACCATTTCACAAGTAAGTTAATTCAGTTTTGTCTGTAATTGCGTTCAGTGTTTGTTTTTCCGCACGGGTGCAGTCAGCTTTGATGCGATTTTTGGCACGCGTGAAAAAAAAAACCTGAAGCTTTACAAATCATCAGTGAAAAACGCACTGCGTCACCGGACTACATCTGGTTTTTCACTGAAGCCCCATTCACTTCTATGGGGTCAGGGCTGCGTGAAAAACGCAGAATATAGAACATGCTGTGATTCTCACGCAACGCAGAACTGACCCATTCACTCCTCTGAAATGATTGGGTCAGGATTTAGTGCGAGTGCTATGCGTTCACTTCACGCATTGCACCCGCACGGGAAAACTCGCTCGTCTTGAAGGAGCCTAAGTCCGGGATACTGCGTCCATAGTGTCAAACGGGTTCTGAAGAGAAAGCCCTGCCTAGTCCTCTGGAGTCTCTTGGGCGATCACGTTTGACACTGTGGGGGGCTGTGGTTGTAGTGGTACCCGCTAGTAAACTGTCCCATTGATGAACTGTAAGAGGTCTGCCATAGTGACCGGGTCTCTTCACAGGGCAGTTGCAGAGATGTCTTGCTCTGTAAGCGTTGGTGCTAGGATTAGGGGTCCCACCACGTAAAGACAATATAAGGGCTCAATCAGACAACCGTATCCGTTTTTGCGGTCTGCAAAACACGGATACCGGCCGTGTGTGTTTTGCATTTTGCGGAACGGCCGGCCCTATGATAGACATGGCTATTCTTGTCTGCTATTGCGACAACGATAGAAAAAGTTCTATCTTTTTTGTGGGGCCGCGGAAGCGAACTACGGATGCGGACAGAAAACTGTGCTGTCCGCATTTTTTGCACCCTCATTGAAATAAATGGTTCCGCAACATTGCAGTACGGATGCGGTCACATACAGTTGTGTGAATGCCCCTAAGCGGAAGGAATTCTGCTGCATGTCCATGTGTGACTCCAGACTTTGCAGGCGCTGATCCTTACTTCTCCTCCGAGCAGCATTTGTTTGATGAAGGTCCCTCAGGAAATCAAACATTGCATCATAATTCCCTGGAGCGCTGGAATCCTTTTATACCGTTCACAGGGCAGAATACATTTGCAGTATGTTGATAGGCCATAAACAAATGTGCGCATGCACCCCTCTGTTCCAGGGACCAGGTGCTCTCTCATTTGATAGATTTATGGGAACACTGCTCTCTGCCATATTATTGGATGGGAAATCTTAAAGGGAGCCTGTCATGTTGTACAGTCCTTTCTGAAAACTGCGAATTATGGAGCAGGAGGAGCTGAGCACATTGAATTGTGGGGAAAGATTCAGTGTTTTAGTCACTGATATCTGTTTTTGTCTTAGGAGTCCAGTGGGCGGTCTTATTAGTCTTAAACGTTTTAGAGGGCAAGGGGTTTATCATCACAGCTGGAGCGACTGTAAAGTGGTGGAGATGAGGGACCATTGAATATTAGAGCTGGAATCAGACTGGTCTCTGTGGGCAGCGGCTCCACTTTCCCTTTCAGACCAGTTGTGATAAGTCTCCAGACTGAACTGTTGTAGGGTACTTTCACACTAGCGTTAAAGTTTTCCGGTACTGAGTTCCGTCCTAGGGGCTCAATACTGGAAAAAACGCATCAGTTTTGTCCAAATGCATTGTGAATGGAGAGCAATCCGTTCAGTATGCATCAGGATGTCTTCAGGACAGTCACTTTTACGGGATTTGTCTGGAGAAAATACCGCAACATGCTGCGGTATTCTCTCCGGCGAAAATACCAGAACACTTGCATTATTTTCCATTGAAATGTATTAATGCTGGGTCCGGCAAGTGTTCCGGAAAAACGGATCTGGTTTTCCGGTCTGCACTTGCACAGACCTTTAAAAATGTGAAAAAGATAAATACGAGATCTGTTTTTTCTGGATGACGCCGGTATTTCAATGCATTTGTCAAACGCATCCGGAAACAAATGGTATCCGTTTGCACACAGATTTCCGGATTCGGCAGGCAGATTCCTCTAACGCTAGTGTGAAAGTACCCTAATGAATCTCCCATAGAATTTTATGGGGCAGGATTCAGACGCTGTGTGAATTGAGGTCTTTGGACACAAAGTAGTAAAAGACATTTAAATATAAATTTATTTTTGGAATGACTTCCGCCAGGATTCTTATTGCCTTTGACTGCTGGGATAGAGCAGCATCCGCCGGTCAGGGTATCTGCCAGAATCTGTCGGATGTTGGAAAGGGAGCATAGTGTGTACAGAGCCCCAAACGCACACCCTTATCTTATACGTGGGTGTAAAGGGGAATTCCCATCTTGTAAGCTGATGGAATATTGCTAGGATATGGCATTGCAGCGCCAGTCCTGTGCCGAACAGGGCCGGCTGCAGCTCCTTATACAGCTGGTTGGCTGGAGCGCAGTTGTGCTGATTCAGTATTTCAACCCCTTCAGTCTCCGTATCCCTCCTATAGTGATATGTCATCAGCTCGGAATACCCCCTTAGCTAAATATAGGTGGAGTATTGGCTACATGCGGTGATCTCCTAACAAAGGCTACAGTTAAAGGGGTATTCCCATCACAGACAATGGGGGCATATCACTAGGATATGCTCCCGTTGTCTGGTGGTAGGTGAGGGTACCACCTCTGGCACCAGCACCTACACGAGAATGGAGTGGGCAAAGTGGTGGCTGGAAGACCCTGGGTTTCCCGGGGTCCAGCTACCGCCAAGCGCACTCCCCATACAAGTGATTGGGAGCTTGTGCAGCCACCGCTCCCATTCATTTCTATGGGGCCGACATAAAATAGAAGAGCCGGCGCTCGGCTATTTTCGGCGGCCTCATAGAACTGAATAGACGGTGGCTGCGCAGTGCGCTCTCCACCACCTTTTCCCGCTCCATTCTCAGTGTAAGGCCTCATTCACACGGCCGCTGTTGTGGTCCGCGTCCGAGCCGCATATTTTGCGGCTCGGGCGCGGACCCATTCACTTCAATGGGGCCGCCAAAGATGCGGACAGCACTCCGTGTGCTGTCCGCATCCGTTACTCCGTTCCGTGCCCCCGCAAAAAAATAGAGCATGTCCTATTCTTGTCCGTTTTGTGACAAGAATACGCATTTCTATAATGGGCCGCGTTCCTTTCTGCAAATTACGGAACGGGGAGCAGCTTCCGCAGTTTGCGGACCGCAAAACACCAACGGTCGTGTGCATGTAGCCTAAGTGTGGGTCCCAGAGGTGGGACCCGCACTTATCAGACAATGGGGGCATAGTATAGCGATATGTCCCCATTGTCTGTTATGGGAATACCCTTTTGACAGCTGCCATGCCTCCGCGGGACGAATAATAAAATCCTATCTATAATCCAGCAGTCTGCCAGGTTTTACAGCGTAATTCACTGAAGTCATTTACTTGGTATGGTCTCTGTAGGTTTTGCTCAGTAGACAATCATTATGTCTTATTTCAATGTTGTTCATATAAAAATGACATCTATATTCCCCCTTTCTATGAAATATAATGATTTTGTACAATCACTGACCTGCTTAGTAGCGCTTTCAGTGAGCTTTCCCCCGGCCGGAAGTTAAAGCACTGTATGTAGTGAGCGCTTACTTACGGCCGGGGGAATGTAGATGTCATTTAATCTCCTAAGACGCCTGTGCCCACCAGGGGGGCAGCGCAGGCAGAAGCGCAGCTCCCGCACAGCCCGTCCCTCATTTTCTAATAGACGGATGGCCCTTAGCAACGCTCATTTCAGAGAGCGCTGCTAAGGGGCATCTCAGCTCCTATATTCTACCAAAAATAAAAGTTTTTCCTAATTATAGTAAACTACAAAAATGTTACATATCGCTTACACTACACATTAGCAAATAGCAAGTTTAAACGGACCGTAAAAACCCGCCCTGCTGGCTGAGTGTACGAGCGCACAGCGTTATTGGTTGCTATGACGCCGTGCTCTTCGTGCTGCCACCGTACAGTAATACACTCATATGATCTATACGAGTCTATTACTGTACATCGGCACGAAGCGCACGGTGTCATAGCTACCAATAATGTCTGCAGAATATAAGAATTTCCCGTGATCTAGATTGATGTGTGTGTCTTATAGGTCTGTCTATATTACTAGCTGCACACGTGCTGGTAACAGCTAGTAATGCGCATGGCTAAGCTATTGACGCTGATGTCTGATAGTTTAATATGTATAATTCATGTTTACACGCCGGACCCCTGACCTGCGCTAGAAACATGGCCGCTGATCGAGGGCTCTGTCAATCAGCGTGCTCCATTCGCTTACACTGGAATTGGACTGCGCATGGAGTGAATGGAGGCCACTCATGGGCAGAACTCTCCACCAGCGGCCACAGCCAGGTCAGTGGACCTGCGTGTAAGCATGAATTATTCATATTGAGCCATCCAGAAGTCCATGCCGATAACTTAATAATGCTTATTAGGCTACTTTCACACTAGCGTTTTTGCTGGATCCGGCAGGGCTCAGCAAAAACGCTTCCGTTACTGATAATACAACCATCTGCATCCGTTATGAACAGGTCCGGTTGTATTATCTTTAACAAGTCAATGGGGGATGGATCCGTTATCTATTGTGGCAGAGAAAACGGATCTGTCACCATTGACTTGCTTTGGGGTAATGCCGGATCCGTTTTGCATCCGCATCCCAGGACGGAAAGCAAAATACTACATGTTGCGGTTTGCTCTCCGGTCTGGGAACGCAACTAAACAGAATGGAACGCGTTTTGGAGCACTCCGTTTTGTTCAGTTATGTTTTTCCCTCATTGACAATGAATGGGGACAAAACTGAAGCGTTTTTTTCCGGTATTGAGTATTGAGCCTATGACGGAACTCAATACCGGAAAACTTAAACGCTAGTGTGTGCCGTTATAGCATGCCGCTAGTAATATAAACCGGCCAACCCCTTTTAAGTCTGGCTTTGAGCAGAAAATCGTCTTGCCGTAGTTGCAGGGTTGTAAGGCTTCTTAGTAGAAATGCCCTCGGCCTTCTCAGTAACTCAGTTTGTGATTGGTACCCCTGCCAGGCCCAGGTCCCACTACGTGCGAGTTATGCGGAGCATGCTTCGAGACCCGGAAGGGCTTATCCAGCCACGCGCGCTCCCACCTGCGGCACCTCGGGGTGCCAGAGTCGGAGAGCAGTGGGGCCCCCATTGACCTGCTGAACGAGCTGGCTAAACAGGGCAAGCTGCCGAAAGACGAGAGTTTATTGGGGGCCAAGAAGGTGGCAAGCCCCCAGCCCAGATCCCCCAAGGCCCAATGGGGGGAGGAGGACGGGCCTCTGAATCTGAGTGAGTGGTGTCGGGGGGCCCTCTTTGGCCACAGGCTTTTTTTCAGGGCTTTTGGGTGGGTTTGATGCAGGCACCTCTTGTACTATACAGCCTATTCTGCCCCTTTCTTACTTCATTCCTTTCTTCTTTCCTTGTTTCCATCCTCTCCTCTCTGTCGCATGTCACCTCCTTGGTCTCTTTCCTCCCTTGCATTATTACCTTATATCCATAAACACGTTCTTATATTTTTTTTGAATCATGTATGTATACATTTTTCATGCATCATCTTTCATTATTCACCCATTTCCTCATTTCGTTTGTGTTGTCTGTGGTTCCCCCACCTTCCCTCTTCCCGTCCCTTCATTTCACAGCTGTAGAAGGTGAAACCAGCAGAGAAAATGACTGTCAGTTTTGTGGTGCTTGGTTTGAGACGCGAAAGGGCTTATCCAGCCATGCCCGTGCTCACTTGCGCCAATTGGGAGTGAAAGACCCGGATGCCAAAGGTTCCGCCATTGCCGCTCTCAACTCTCTAGTTAAAAGTGACGAGTTCAAGAAGAGACTGTCTGGATCCTTCCCGGCCGATGACGACGGTCCTACCAAAGCTGCTGTTGATAGCACCTCCAAAGAACCTGGCACAGAGCAAAGCACATCAAAGGGAAAAGAAGCCAGCGTTTTCACCAAGAGGACCCAAGGAGTCGACAAGGGGAGCGATGACTCTTCTGACGAGGTCTCTGATGCCAGTTCTCGTTCTGTGCCAGCAGAGAGTAACTTAAAATTATCTGACAGCACAGGTCCCATAGAGACTTCCGCACACTTCAAATGCCCCAGCGGGTCAGGAAACAGTACCCAGATAAAAATTGTTGAAGCCGGTGCCCCACGTATTCTGTCTTCTGACGTTGGTCCCCATACCAAACTGATGGAGGCTGGCAGCTCTCCCCGAAAGCCAGAGGGTGTGCGCCTTCATGGCAAGATGGCACCCCCCCACCATCCCAAGCCCTCATTGACAGGGCACGCTCGTCCTAGTCCATCTATCACTCCACCTACCAAAAAGATGAAGATGTCTCCGTCACCCACCATGGAGTCTTACTGGTCACCAACCAATGTCTCGACTCCGCTTAATTTATGTAAGTATGACACTGTCTGCCTAATACATGGAGGGGAGAGTAAAGACGCCAGAAGTAGCCTCATATTTAGCCTTGATGACAATTGGGCAGGGTCCCTATTGGGAAGTGAAGTGAAGCACCAAAGTGCACCCACTTGTGCGGTAGTCTTTCCGCCCTTAGTTTGATGTGGGTGCACCTGCCATCTTTGCTTCATTAGGGTGCTGTATAGAGCACCCTCTGGCTACATTCTGTGGAGTGTAGGCTTCAGGCTTCTCATTAGCAGAGTAGCTGTACATAATGGGGGGTTGGTGGGGTCATACGTTGCCTCTCATACTAGGGAACTGTTTCGTACAGCAGAGGAATTAGGATTATCTCGCCCTGCAGTAGAAGACAATTAGTTCCTAGTACCTGTATAATTTGAATGGGTGCAACGAGAAGGGCTTCAAGGCGCCCCATACACATGAGAAGTCCGTCTAACCCATCGCTGGGCGGCTATCTTATGCATATGGGAGCCTCCCGACTCTTCGGGCAGGGAAGAAAGCACCGAGCATGTTCGTTTTCATCACCCAATACTTTCAGCTCCACCAGAAGTGTCTAGCAGTGGTTTACTGCCCATCGACAACACAGGCATGCTCAGCTGCACCAGGCGTGCATGTGTATGGGGGGAGGAGGACAAAAAGGTCTTATGAAACGTTAGGCACCCTTGAACTAGTACTATGAATCTGTAGGGGTTCTGGCACCCCCTTGGTGAGGAAATAATGGCTTATACTTGCAAGAACCCATTTATGTGCATCAGGGAATAGTTTACTGTGCCGCACGGCCACCACATACTGAAGGCTTCAATACTAGATATCCGGTCTCTCAACCTTTCTCTAAGGGTGTGTTCCCAGGTGGCAGTTTTGTTGCAGAAATTTCTGTGACCCAATGGAGTTGGCAGAATTAACCTCATTCGGATTTTCGGAAACGTCTTCAGCAGATCTGTCACATGTGAATGTATCCATAAGGTTTGCAATCCGTGGCGCAGGAATTGGAAGCTTCTTGTAATAGTGAAAGTTGACACCATTGCCTTTTCATAAACTTACAGGGACATTGGTGGCTTATCGCTAGGATATGCCATCAATGTCAGATGGATGCGGGTCCTATTTCCATAATAGGGCCCTTGACGTAAAGGAGGTCTCACAGCGCATGCGGGACGTGCTCTCCATTCATTCCTATAGGAGTTCCCAAAAAATAGCCCAGCGAGCACCCCCTGCTGTTTTCTATAGTCCCATAGCGGTGAGTGGAGCGTGCAAGAACCGCCGCATCGCCATTCTCTTCCGTGGGACTGCTGGAAATGGCTGAACCAGTGCTTGGCTGTTTTTGTAACTCCCATAGCGGTCAATGGAGGGTGACCATGGTTGTGCGGCTGTTCTCTTTTCACTTTGGGGGACCCCATTCTGGAGACAGGAGCTGGTCTTGCGTCTGGGACCGACACCCATCTGACACTGATGGCATATCCCTAGTGATTTGTGATGGATGTCCCAGATGGGAATACCCCCTTGAAAGGGGTCCTCTCACTTCAGCAAGTGGCATTTATCATGTAGAGAAAGTTCATACGAGGCACTTACTAATATATTGTTATTGTCCATATTGCCTCCTTTTCTGGCTGGATTCATGTTTCCATTATATACACTGCTCGTTTCCATGGTTACAACCATCCTTTAATCCATTAGTGGTGGTCGTGCTTAGAAAAAAGCGTTGGCCTCTCTGGTGACCAGGACCGTGGGAGCTCACATAGCGCGCAAGCACGGCCGCCGCTGCTGGATTGCAGGCTGGTCGTCACCATGGAAACAAGCAGTGTATAATGTGATGGAAAAATCCAGCCAGCAAAGGAGGCAATGTGGACAATCACAGTACATTAGTAAGTGCCTTGTATTCACTTTCCATACATGATAAATGCTATTTGCTCAAGTGAGAAGACACCTTTAATACAAGGCACTTATTATGTATTATGATTCTCCATATTGCCTCCTTTGCTGATGGATTCATTTTTCCATCACATTATACACTGCTCGTTTCCATGGTTGCGACCACCTTGCCATCCATCAGTGGTGGTCGTGATTGCACACTATAGGAAAGAGCACTGGCCTCTCTGGTGACCGGGAGCTCACATAGGCTGGTGCTCTTTCCTATAGTGTGCAAGCACGACCACCACTGATGGATTGCAGGGTGGTCATAACCACGGAAATGAGCCGTGTATAATGTGGTAGAAAAATGAATCCAGCAGCAAAGGAGGCAGTACGGACAACCACAATACATTAGTAAGTTGTATGAACTTTCTCTACATGATAAATGCTATTTCCTGACGATAGACGGCCCCGGGGAGCCTGTGATGACAACTGGCAATCACTCCAGTATTCTCCTGCCAGTGCTGGGTACACTGTAATGGTCAGTAGCCAGCGATGAATGCAGACTATTAGCACTGCAGGGGCCGTTCTCTTACCAGGGTCACCAGATCTTTGGTTATTAATCTTTCCCGTTTGCTTCCCCCCCCCCCCCCCCTTTTTGCTGCATGATTTTTGCTTTCAGAGCTTTTGCCCTCTGGTTTGTGCATGGGATGCTTGTGTGTGAGCTGTACGTATCACATGCTGCCTACACTAACGCGCTTATTTCTGCGACTAATATCAGTGCTCCACTGCAATATCTTGGCTTTTAATGCCCACTACCCTTCTGTGAATGTTTTGTGCCACTCGTACCAAGACCTACGACTCTTGAGGAAACCTTCTTTCCTACAAAGGTGAAGGAGGGCCACCTCCTAAATCATGGAAGGCGTGCAGATATTTTAACGTCGACCCGCCATTTAGTAAGCCATTGGTTCCAGGGAGCTGTACGTGTGTAATATATACAACAGATATGAACTGAGTGGCAGACTGGTACCCTACCCATGGGGGCTTACAATCTATAATGGGAGGAGACAGGTGAGGGTGGAAGCTGCTCCGACGGCTGTGTAGTGCAGCAGGGTTACTGTAGGTTGTCGGCTTTCCTGAAGAGGTCCGTTGTCAGGTAGGTTTTGAGAAGGTGTCGAGCCGAGGACAGAGTTTGATGTGGTGGTTTAACAAAATCCAGAGCATGAGGGGTGCCCAGCAGAAATCTGAGACGAAGTGTGTGCGGATCGGAGATTAGGAATGGAGGTCAGAGACGTATGAAGGGGACAGGTTGTGGCCGGCCTTCTATGTAGACGTTAGCATTGAGCGTCTTTTCGGGATGTGTAAAAACTGGCATAATACGCCTATTATGGGGCTCTCTGGACTGAGTGGGCACCACGTCTTTGCTGCCACGCACCAGTGAGGCTGGGTGACCCTGTAATTGGCAGGTGGCAATGGATTTTCACCCACAACTGGGCAGAGTAATAGTGCATCTGGTCAAGGGTTCCCCAGTGATTACCAGGGGTTCAGGGAGCCAGACCTGTGGCCCCTTTTTTAAAGGGTTTTCCCAAGATACAGATTTGATGACCTATCCTGAGAAGAGGGTGTCCTTGTCCCTGCAAATTGAGTCGTTCAATAATCTTTTTGTTTTAAGGCTTAGTGCACATCTGCAGAGGTTCCGGGAAAAATAAGAGGGCGAAATATATCGACCGGCAAAATGCTGGCATTTCTTTGAACCCAATAGAGCCCTTTATAGTGAATGGGATCCGGCAGGCGCGGGCATATGCCAGATCCAGCAATTCCGGTATTCTGACCTTATGCCAGAAGGTGCAGATGTGAACCTAGCCTGAGATACGTAAAAAAAAATATATATATACGGAGGAAGATGGAGCAGAACCTTCTCATGTAAATGGAGTTTGCATTGTACTTTTCGTTGTCTTGCATGGCTCAAGCGAGCACCTTGCCTTTATCCTGCGTCAATTTCTCTGCTTGCAGATGGTCTTCTAGTTTGTTTTTTTCCCCCTATGATTATTACTGATGCCGGTCAAAAGACTCAACGCTTTGCTTCGCTACTGACCATTGAATCTAAATGCTTGTGATGCTTCATGATCTTGTTTGGTGCACACCTAGATGCGAGTGAGCCTCCCGCTCAGTTCTACTAGTGCCCGAAATGTGTAAGTTATCCTTGAAGGGCACTTGGATGACATGTTGTATTAGAATAGGCTAAGCCACGTGAGTGCGTGGAAACCCTATTACTGCCCCATGCCACAGTTTTGTTTTCCAAGGCTACCATTCATTTTTTATCCCCTCCTTCCTCAGCCCCAAGTTCGGAAGAAGTCCGCTGCGAGTTCTGCGGCGAGTTCTTTGAGAACCGAAAGGGCCTGTCGAGCCACGCACGCTCCCACCTGCGCCAGATGGGCGTCACAGAGTGGCATGTCAACGGCTCGCCCATCGACACCCTGAGGGAGATCATGGCCACAGGGAACTGCCCCAGATCGGCCAACAGAATTGGAGGCCCGGACAAGCTCCTCTCACATCATCCTCCCTCTTCCCCTTCCGGATCCCACTCATTCAGTGGGATATCTCAAACAATGCATCGCAAGCCACCTCGGCTTCCCACCTTCACAGCCAGCGAGTGGCCCACCGATCTGTCACCTCTGAACTTGTGTAAGTGGGCCAGTATTCTGCAAGCTCTACATGTACATTGCTTGTCATCTTCATCGCTTCCCATCTTGTCTGTTGCATTCATCTATTAGTCAGTGACCCCTTCCTCTTTCCGAATATCGCTTATAAGGGTTCAGGCTCATGGCGCAAGGGTAGAGAGCGTGTATTTACGTAGCCGTTGTAGACCATAGGCATATTTGGCTTTGTTGAAATGTAAGGTTTATGGCGGTTTTGCACTTTTACTATCCTTCCAGAACTAGTAGGGGGGGGGGGGGGGGCTGACTTTGTGTCATCTGCAGTGGAAATGGCTTCTCGTTTCTTTTTATAGATTTTTATAGTGGAAAGTGCTTGTGGTCTAAAATGCCAATTTGAGAATGTACCCACCCTTCTGATAGTAGTCCAGTGAGATGCAAGGGAAGTGGAAAGGGGGCAGCAGCTGGCATCCAAGCCAAAGTTTGATATTCTCCGATACCAAACTTTCTTCTTATTTAGTCAAAAAGTTAAGGGAAAGACTTGGCAAATTTGGCTCAGTTAAACCCAGTGTAACTTGTCCCTACTCCCTCTAGTACTTGTTTAAGGCATAATTGAGTTTTTTTCTTTCATTTTTAGCAATTCTAATCCTGACTTTTTTTTATATATATATTTTGTTGGACACCTTCGGGTGCATGTGTGGTGTTTGAGCTTTATTAGGGAGTGACTCTGGCTGCTTTTGCTGTTTGTATTTTTCCCTTTTCAGTGTGATCCTTCTCATTAGCTTTTTCATTATTTAACTGTTTTTGCGAGCGAACCCCTCTTTTCATTGCATTGTCCTTCCTAAATGTTTCTCGTTTTTCCTCTCTCCAGCCTCTCGAGCAGACCCCACCCGCGACATCCGCTGTGAGTTCTGCAATGAATTTTTTGAGAACCGCAAGGGACTGTCTAGTCATGCCCGCTCTCATTTACGTCAAATGGGGGTTACTGAATGGCACGTGAATGGCTCACCTATTGACACTTTGCGAGAAATTATACGCAAAAGGCGCCCAGGTCCGCAGCAGCCAATTTCGACTATTAAAAAGGAGCCTCGAAGCGATGATGAACCACCCAGTCCATCACAGAGACTGTCTCCCCTTGGGACTGGCTCTCAAGGAATGGCTCGAGATCTGTCCGTTTCTACTCATGGGCGTCCCCATAACAACTTTCTGTCTCCAATGCCAGCTAAGAGGCCGTTGTCGCATGGGCCAAGACAGCCTGATCCAAGGGGCTTTGTGAATATAGAGCCAAAGACTTGCAATCAGTCTAAGTCTTACATGCACGGGGAACCTAGGCCGAAAAGTTACATTCAAGATGACGGTAGGCCCAAAACCTTTCTTCAGGGCGATGCAAGACCCAAAGCGTTTTTGCAGAGTGCTGATGGGAGGCCAAAGACTTTCATTCATGAAGGGAGACCAAAGGGCTACATGACCGGAGACCACAGACCTAAGGCATTCATGCATGGGGAGCACAAGCCCAAGCCCTTTTTGCAAGGTGAAGGTAGACCCAAACCATATCTTACCGGAGAAGGAAAACCCAAACACTTCATGCATACTGACAGCAAACCCAAGGTTTATTCTCCTGATGGCAAGCCAAAGGCTTACATCCAGACGGAGCTTCCTTTCAAGGTGAAGGTAAAGGCCTCTCCGGAGAAGACAGTGGCCTCGTGTAAGTAGAACGTTTTATGAACCTGGTTGGTGTTTTCCAATATTTCTGTTTTCTCATCTGTGTCATTTCCACTTTTCCTCCATACACTCATTGTATTTTCCTTCTGCAGTGGAGGCATGTTGTGAACTATGCGGCCTCTTCTTTGAAAACCGGAAAGCGCTTGCCAGCCATGCCAGGGCTCACCTTCGTCAGTTCGGAGTCACGGAGTGGTGCGTCAATGGCTCGCCAATAGAAACACTACGCGAGTGGATGAAGCAGCGTCCCCAAAAGGCTGGAGCTTATCTCAGCTATATTCAAGGAGGGCGTCCCTACACTAAAAAGTTCAAACGGGCTCTGCAGTCGCCAAAGCCTGGCGTGACTGAGAGGGAGAGTCCATCCGTTACCCCAGTCAAGGTGGCAGAAGCAGAACAGAGCGCTGGAGCTCATGGGGCGGCAGCCGAAAAGCCAGCAGAAGTACATGGACACAGTAAGTACACAGTTAAAGCATATCTGCACTTTGTGTGCGCCACAGCACTTTTCTGTTAACTCAGCTGATAGAGTTCACAAGATTTAGGGAAAACAACACTGTCTCCACAGAAGTGCTCTGCAAGCTCTGGCTGTCGGGGCATGTTGAGAGTTGTAGTTTCTCAACCGTTGGGAAGCCACAGGTTGTATACTGCATCCCATAAAAAGGGTCAGTAGCTGTACATGCAGCTCGTATAGTTAGTGCTATAGAGGCTACAGCACAGAATCGTTGTAGGCTTCCCACTCCCCGCATGGTGTGTCTGAGGGTGGCGTACCATATAGCGGCTGCCATAAATAAGTCCATATGGTCTGTTAATGAAATAAGTGCAAACTTGTTGCTATTTAATGGTATTTGGCGAACTGGGTGGCCATTAAAAAAAGAAACAAGATGGCACTTATTGCATTAGCTATATAGTTGGGCCTGTGGCTTTTGGCCACCTTTCAGTTGTGTGCTAGCTGTTATGCGGGACGATGCTTTTATGCAGAATCCCTGGTCCGTTGTGTGCATTTATCCACCACACATGCAATGTCGGCCATCACCACCCCCAAAAGCTGATCACTGGAGCCAGCGAAGGTCTTGTGTCCCCAGCGCTGTACCTAGTTTTGCAAACCATTGTGAAACCACGGTGCAAGCAGTCCTAGCCAGCTGAGACATAATGGTGCCAAGTGGACCATGCGCTCGCATCAATTCTAGGATAATGGTGAGGTGCCGATTCAGATTCTTACTGCCAAGGGGCCCTTCACGCATCCGTGTTGGACAGAGCATTCAGACTAGTCTGCTAGCAGGGTAGCTCACGATGGATTTCTTCATCATGTACATATTCTGCCTGCGTGAAGGAGGTTTCTGTAAAAAAACAAAAAAACTCACTGATGTAAAGGCACGGACTATGATAAGGTTCCTTCCCCCTAGGAGCATAGTTGGACAGTCCCTGAACTAAAGTTAAGAATTGGAGCTGTCCTGCTAGATCCCGGACAGGTGAGAGGTGCAGCTCCTGTGCAGTTCTATATGTCTCCACAGTATGTAGTCTGATTCTGCCGTCTTATTTCATTCCATCTTCTTGCTAACACACACAGTGGCTAAGGTGCAATGAGTGTACCGGAGGACTGTAGGGTCTGGGTAATCAAAGGGTTTTTAGTAACCGTGAAGACATATGGGTCTACATAGGAAGTGTATACACAAGATGGAAGTGTCCATTAAAAATACCGTATTTGTGAATTTCCTTTTTCTATTTTAGATGTAGTCTTGTAGATGACTGAAGTAAGCTCTAATATGTGTTCCCACTCCCAACAGAAACCGAGAGACGTCATCCTAAGCCTGCTGAGGTCCCACCTACACGGGATGAGACGGTCTCTGACCACCTTTCCAAAGCTGAGGAGCCACGACCACCTGTAAGAGCTCGGCCTGTCCCCTCTTTGGTGCCAAGACCTCCGCAGACATCCTTGGTCAAGTTTGTGGGGAATATTTACACGTTAAAATGCAGGTGAGGCGTCTGCATTGTAAATGGGTGAGGGATGTATTTCCTCCCCCCTGCTCCTTTCTGTAAATGGACATGCTTTCTCCCCATGCATGCTAGGGGGACAGGCTCTGTCCTGTAGAAGCTATGCTCTCAATCTGATTTCTCCCTCCCGCTGTCCTTTCCTCCTGTTTCACTGTTTGTTTAACAATTTACAACGCATTCGGAAGGTCCTCAAACCCTCACTTTTTTCCGTTATGTTGCTCCTTGTGGTAAAATATATATTTTTTAAATCAAGTTTTTCATTGATTTTGCACTCAGTACCCCATAATGAGAAAGTGAAAAATGAATGTTAGAAATCTTTCTAATTTATTGAAAAGGAAAAACTAAAATCTTGCATTGACAGAAGTATTCAGACCCTTTACCCAGGACTTACCCTGGGTTCACACCTGAGCGTTTTACAGCGCGTTCAAACGCGCTGTAAAACGCTCAACAGATTAAAACCAATGCATCCCTATGGGAGTGGTTCACACTTGAGCGTTTTACAGCGCGTTTGAACGCGCTGTAAAACGCCCAACGCATAAACAAGTACTTGAGCTTCTTTTGGGGCGTTTGACGCGCGTTTTGTGATTGACACCACAGTAGTCAATCACAAGAACGCGCGTTTTACGCGCGTTTCCTATTTGCAAAAACGCGCTGAAATACGCGCGACAAAAACGCGCGTAAAACGCGCGTTTTTAGAACGCTCAGGTCTGAACCCAGGGTTAGTTGAGGCCCCTTTGGCAGTGATTACGGCCTCCAGGCTTCTGATGATGCCACAAGGTTTGCACACCTGGATTTGGGGATCTTCTGCCGTTCTTCTCTGCAGATTCTCTCAGCCTCTATCAGGTTGGACGGGGACCATCGGTGGACGGCTATTTCAGGTCTCTCCAGAGATGTTCGATTGGGTTCAAGTCAGGGCTCTGGCTGGGCCACTCAAGGACATTCACAGGCTTGTCCCTAAGCCGCTCCTGTGTGGTGTTGGTTGTGCGCTTAGGGTCATTGTCTTGTTGGAAGGTGAACCTTCACCCCAGTCTGAGGTCAAGCTTTCATTAATAATATATCTGTACTTTGCTCCATTCATTCGATCAACCCGATTCGATTTTCTTTAGGGTTTACCAGAACCTCAGCTGATATCTGATGGTAGTAAAAATTGCATGTGCAAAACTACTAGATTTAAGCATCAGCCTTGCTGATGTGATATTTGGGAGTCTCTACACATTAGCCACACCATGGCCTTACCCTTATGCCTGAGATAAATACTTATAGGACTGGTCTGTTGGATTTTAACATCAAATGCTAATTTTTCTTTTTATTTTTGCCTCCCCCCAACCAGGTTCTGTGATGTCCAGTTCCAAGGTCCACTTTCCATCCAAGAGCAATGGGTCCGTCACCTCCAACATCACATACTGGAAATGAACTTCTCTAAATCCTCCAGCCCACCACATACTCTTTCATCACAGGACCAGCAGCCTGAGCCCGCCAAAGCTCAGTAACCTCCAGCGTCGACATTGCATAGACCCAGATGGACCGATGAGCGGCCTATACCTAGTCCATTGGCTGATGGTGACATGCAATTTGTTATAAAACTCTTGATGGTGGCTTACATCAGAGTAGGAACCAATGGACCTATTAGAAGAAGGTTATGTGGAAAGTAGTGGTCTGGGCTTTGTGTAAAGATTCAGAAGCACCTTTCCAGGTTGGAGGAGCTGGTATTGCAGTATGTAGGTGGAGGGGTGGAGAAGTGACCATACTTATGTCTCTGTCACTGGGGAATGTTATGGGAGGTTATTTTTTGAAGGTGTAGGTTATTTTATTGAACTTGTCTGAAATCCCGACAAGTCATGAAATTCCCACTACTTGGCCTCAGGCTATGAAGGATGTTGTGTAATGGTGACACGGTGCAAAAATAAAGCTGTGATCTGGTGACGACTTCTGATAGGCGAGCGTATCACTGTCCCCTGGACCACACCCTGGGCTCGTTTTAATAGCGGTTTAATGGCACATCACCTCCTTCCATTTTTAGCGCCATCTCTCACTTGATCTGGTGACTTCGATGTTGTGGTGATTGCGTCTCCTTACCGGTTATGGAGCGGAGAGAAGACTGGGATTACAGGCCCTCTAGTAACTTGGCTATTTCTTATACTGCTTGTTCATGATGCATTTGGAGGGTTGGGTTTTTGATTGCAATTAGATCTTATGTTTGTGCCCCCAATCCCTGGACAGAGCTTGAATTATTCAGTTCGCACTATGCCCCTAATTTGTTAAATCCTCTTTCACACTCCTGGTTTTGCAGACAGCAGTGTGCACCCACATAACTGGTAGGTACACTTGGCAGCTCATGTTCTTAATGCTGCAATGCCTCAGAAATGAGGCAACTGTGGCAGCAGTTTTGACTGAAAAAAATCCCCTACTGTTTTGTGTATAGAATTGCCATGTAGACTTGAGTCTTCATGGTTACAGACTACAAATAAACCCAGTGTAGTCTGGTCATGCACTCTGGCCCCTCTCTTCTTGTTAAGGGGGTTCTCCAGGAATGATTTTAAAATGGCCGCTAGCACCCTGTCCAGGATTGTGAGCAGGACTGGTTGCCTCCAGCTGCAGAGCTGGCGGAGATGGGGTCTCACTACACTCTGGCACTTGCATATATGACATATTGGTGAGTGTTCCTGTCAGGCTGCTCAGCCATGATGGCATATCGTGGGCAGGATTGCATCACTACCATCTATTGTAGAGCAGTGTAGTGAGCCCCCTCCTTCCCAGACAGTTCTGCAGGCGGTGGCAACCAGTCCTGCTTATATTCTAGGACAGGGTGCTGGCACGTGTGCATTCAGTATTTTGCGGAATGGAACAGTCCTACCCTTGTCCGTAATGGCAGCCATTTTAAATCCCAGATAACTCCTTAGCTCTGAACCCGGACATATCCCCGTTTTCACCCCTCCGGCCCCTCTGACATGAGCATCAGAGCTTTTTATGCTCCGATGCTCTCCCTTGTCCGGGCTGTTTTGTTTATATTTTTACATTGCTAGAAGGAGGCTTCTGCCTAGCAGTGTTCCTGGTGATGTCGCAGGAACTAATGGGCAGGATTTAGCACTGCCCTAGCCTGTTTTACGACTGCAAGGAAAGACCGCACAGCTTGTAGCCTGTAACCATGCGGACAAGTCTGCCTAGGAGCTATATACACAATATTGGATATTTTTATAAATTACCATTAATAATTTGAAAAAATGATGAATAGATAAAAGTGCACCTATCCTCTAAATGTTTAACTCCATACCCCAGTTCACTGTTTGCATTGTTGTGGCCGGCACCATGAAGAGCAAGTATGCCTTGCTGAGTGATATACCGTGCCTTACAACTAATGATTATGGCTGGTTATCTGCCATATGGCATTGTGCCCCTACCTGCCCCTTCCCTGACAAATAATGGAGCCCCATACAATAGTCCACTTCTGTCGTCTACTGTAGAGATTTTTATTTTTTTATTGTGGCGCAAGCAATGCTATGGCCAGACATTACATATTGAACAACACTTACCAACACTGGTGGACATTTATCAAGACCGGTGTTTTATACACCAGCCATTGGGGGCGATTTGCCAGTTTTCTGGCAAAAAAAAAAAAAAAAAGTGAGACAGTGTTGGCGACAAAGTTCTGCTTCGCTCTCTCCACTTTTACAAAAAGAGGAGCGGTGAGGGTGGAACCCGTTACATTTATCTACTTTTAATCCAGTTTTCCTGCGCTAATGAAGACTGAAATCTGGAGCGTTGCCATAAATTTGGAGCATCTTCTGGCAGCACAGGAGATACCAGTCTGTGATAAATCCCCCCCACTGTGTCTGTAGTGGTATCTTAAGACCATTTCCTAGTGTGTTTCTTGACTCATGTTTTATTTTTTTTTATGGTGTCTTCTTACAGACTTCTCTATAGAAAAAAAAAGTCTTTAGAACCTTGTGTTTTAAAACGTGCCAGCCCAAAAAAATTCATGTTTTTCACAAGCCCAAAAAAGGCCACGACAGACATAGTGTGACAGCACCCTTAGGAAATAAGACAATAAAAAATTGTAAATCATTCCCCCCCCCACACACACACACACACACACACTTCTGCCTCATTTGTAATGCTTTGATAATCGGTTGACATTTGGTAACCCGCCGCTAAGGCGTGACCTAGGAAATCTTACACTGTGGTGCAAGAAGTCTCGGATACGATGGGGTTTCTTTTTAAATCGGTAACATCTAGAATTTTGTATTTTACCCGAATTCACAAGCTTAAAGTTGTCATCCAGCCATCTTCACTGAAGACTGATTGTAGGGTGCCCTAGTAGTCAGACTGGCCAAGATGGTGACACTAGCTGTAGGTATTTAGGTAGCATTTAGGTAGCGAGCATGTCAAAAGCATTCTACTCGCATTGTAAAGTAATGGCGTATTGCGGGGAGATGCCATCACTGGAATAGTGAGGGTCTGACTGCTGGGACGCCATCGGTCCTGAAAAGTAAATCCAGTGCTGCGTCTCCCGCTAAGGGCTCATGCACAAGACCGTATGTATTTTGCGGTCCACAGAAAACGTGTGCATTCAGTATTTTGCGGAATGGAACAGTCCTACCCTTGTCCGTAATGCAGACAATAAAAGGACATGTTCTATTTTTAAATTTTTTTTTTTTTTTTTTTTTTGTGGAACTGAGTAACTTCCGTTTTTTTTTGCGGGTTTTTTGCAGACCCATTGAAATAAATGGTTCCGCATACAGTCCGGAAAAAAAACGGAACGGACCCGGAAAGAATATACGCTCGTGTGCATGAGCCCTAATTTGTGTGGGGCTGTGCTGTGTTTTTTCCCCTGCACAGCCACGTCACAGCTGCAACCCCTCCATTCTGAAGTCTGACCCCCACTGATCATAGTGATAGCATAATCATAATATACCATCTTGTTTTAAGATGAGAATACCCGTATCTGGCAATTTATATTGATGGCTATCGGTCATCAGTAGTGATAAGTGAAGCAAGCAGCGGAATAATACTGTGCGGAGATCCGTCTCCGTACAGTATTAGAATGTATGGGCTCCGATGAGCTGAAGTTATTGGTTAAGCCGCGCGAGGCTTTGTTGAATAACTTTGATAATTGATTTTTAAAGGGGAAAACCACTTTATAACTTTAAACCAAACTCTGATTTGGTTCCGAGGTTTCAAGTTTTAAAGTGGGTTTCCACTTGAATATCTTCGGTAATTGATTTTTAAGCAAAGTTGCGTGCAACTTTGCAAATTACTCACTTCGGCTCATCGAAGTCCACATGTTTAAATACTGTACGGAGACTGATCTCCGAACAGTATTAGGGCGCACTCACACGACCGCGCCATCTTTTGCAGCCCCATTGAAATGAATGTGTCCGAACCAATTTCATAAAAATGCGGACTTAATCATACGGTCGTGTGAAGAGCCCTTAAACCAAAGTTATGAACAAGGCAACTCCGGATTTAACATCTGAAGCTCGCTTCGCTCATCTCTAGTCATCAGTATCAGATGGACACCAGGGACCCCCGCCCATCAGCAGTTAGAAGCCAGCATTCCTTGAGCGTCGCGGCTTCTTCCTAGGCCATGTGACGTCACCGTACATTGGTCACGTAGCGCAGTTGCAGCTCAGCCCCATTGAAGTAAATGCGCAATACAATATTCGGCGCTGTGCTTGTAAGCTTCGGGAAGCTGTAGCAGCCAGTGCTCAGACCCCCGTTGATCTGAGGATAGGTCATCATTAGCAATACCTGGAGAACCCCTTTAAGAATTAGAAACAGGCTACACCGTGTCATTTGGTCATCCTAAAACTGTGGCATTAAAGGGGTTGTCTGGTTTCAGGAGGAAATGGGGACATGCCTGAAATTAGGAATAGACCATTACTTACCCACCACCTCGTATGCCACTGCTTCGGTTCCAGGCAGGCTATAGTGACCCGGTTGCAGCGGTGATGTCATGTTGACAAGACACAACTGCTGCAGCCAAACACTGGCCTCGAGAAGCGATTGGCTGCAGTGGCCATGTTTCGACATAACATTGCTGCTGCTGCCCGGGAAAACAGGAGTGGCGGCACTTGATCTGCTAGGTGAGTAATGGTCCATTCTTAATTTCTGGCTTGGTCCTGAAACTGTACAACCCTTTTAACACCCCTTCAGTGTTAAAGGGGTATTCCGGTTATGTCTAGTCACCCCTATCCACAATTCTCTCTGGATCTCCCATAGAAATGAATCGACCGGCTTCTCCGTTGTCAGAGGGGCTCCACGGTGTAAAGGATCCCAGTGGTAAGACCCCCCCCCCCCCCAATCTAGTAGCTGTCCCCTATCCTGTGCATAAGAGAGAACTTTACATAACTGGAATACCCCTTTAAGAAAATGCAGGCGTTTAATAGTCTCATCCAGCTACTGTAAATGGGCAGCTTTGGCAGAAATATCCCATTGTAAACCTAAAACGTACATCTTAAATGTGTCATTGAGTAAAAAATATTACCATATATGCCTAAAATACATAAATTTAAAATACGGTTTGATCCGGTGAAAAAGTTTCCCCCGTATAACTTGAAAGGTGGTCTCTGATATGGAGCTGTCCTTGAAGACCTGTTTCATGGGGCAGAATACAGAGCTGGGATGTGGTGCAGTAAAAGCCCAGACTACCGCGATGAAAGTTGGCCGTCGGTAGGGATGGTTCGATGCCGTTACGTGTCAATTGCTGACATTGGGACGGGTGTCCTATAGAAGACGGGGACAGTTGCAGGGTTGTCGGGCAAGGAGCCTATATGTATATAATATATACGTTGTAATATTGTGGTTGTATATCTTGTCACTAGCCCTCCCCCCTTATTTGGGGCACCACATCTATGATTTTTAGTTAATCCGTTGACCTTTTTATATCCAAGGGCAAATATAACCTCCCCCCGCACACCTGAAAGTGTTCACATCACGCAAGACTATACGTTTTTAGTTCTTTCGGGCCGTCACCTGTATTATAATCCTCCTCCCTTGGATTGCGGAGGGCTCTTATTTATTGGGGCTGTCTCAAAATGCCATTCTTCTGGGTGGAGTAGACCCCTCGACCTCGATGGCTTCCTCCATGTTGGGGTAGATGTCCTTTAGCTCCTTAGTGTCTTCCACTTTTCCTATGTTAACTATCATTGGAAACTGTTACGGAACATGACTGCCTATTGACCGCCATTGTGTATATTGTCTTATAGGGGGTGTCGACCGCGCTCACCTTACGATGTAGCTATTATACATAGGATTTGTTCTCCGTTCCACCCCATAAAATGGGGCATTTCGTACATTTTTATATGTTAAATTTTTTTTTCTCCCCCCTATGAGCTGAAGACTATGATGTGAAACCATGAATGACCTCTCATTCCTGGACTGTATGACATTCTTCCCATCTGCTGTTTAATTTCCAGATTCACCTTTGATTTACTATGTTAACATGTAGAATTTCAAGTAAAGCATTCAGTTTTTACCCTCCAGGAGACGTCTCTTATTTTCCACTACATACATGGGTTATCCAAGGGCTTGGGTCCACTGTGTATTGACCTGAAGCTGTATCTCCCACCATCTAACGTCTGTAATACATGTTCAATGCAGGCCCCTCAATTTTCCACTTAGGTTTTTTTCTTACTGTGTAGAATTTTATTTTTTTTACCTGGAAACAATCAGCAAGCAGGTAAGTTGTCGCAAAACGATGTTCCCAGGACCGTACTCATGCAGTCTTTAATGCTGGTTGGTTTCAATACAGCAGCAGTTTTACTTACTATGCTGCAGACGTGAGTGATGCTTCTTTCACAGGTGTGTTTTTTTTTGCAAATATACCATTTTTCAGTTCCTATAGAGAAGCCTATTGAATAAAACCAATGTTTAGGGCGTGCATTGTTTTGAAATATGTAAAAAAAGCTGCAATAAATGCACCGATTGGCGTGCGTTTTAGAGCTCTTACAGGCGGATCTCTTTTTTTTTTTTGTCAGATTCCCTGTTTTCACAGGGCCACCTACTTCCAGGAAACCATTTTAGGATTCGTGGAAAATATACAATCGGCCATTGAATTAGCGTTTGCTCACAATGGCTGATGCAGGATACAAACCGATGCATCTTTAGACGGTCTAGTCCAGGGATGGCCAACCTGTGGCTCTCCAGCTGTTGCAAAACTACAACCCCCAGCATGCCAAGACTGCCTACAGCAAGGCGTGGTGGGAATTGTAGTTTTACAACAGCTGGAGAGCCGCAGGTTGGCCATCCCTGGTCTAGTCTAACTTTACACCACCTATTGGTTGACTTCCCGAAAAGCATTTTTGGTGCACTCTTATCCAGACCACACATCTTTGGCTGCCGCTTCACAGAAAATGTCTAAAACAAGTATGTATGCCAAATTTTGGCGCATTTTGATTAGTAAGTCTTCCCAACTGAGTAAGCATCCTTAAAGGGGTTGTGTCACTTCAGCAAGTTGCATTTATCATGTAGAGAAGGTTAATACAAGCCACTTTACTAATGTATTGGGATTGTCTATATCGCCTCCTGTGCTGGCTGGATTCATTTTTCCATTACATTACATTATACACTGCTCGTATCCATGGTTACGACCACCCTTCCATCCATCAGCAGTGGTCGTGCTTGCACACTATAGGAAAAAGTGAATCTCTGGTGGCCTGGACCGTGGGAGGTCACATAGGCTGGTGCTTTTTTTTTCCCCTATAGTGTGCAAGCACGACCATTGCTGCTGAATTGCAGGGGGGTCGTAACCATGGATACGAGCAGTGTAAATGTGATGAAAAAATGAATCCAGCCAGCAAAGGAGGCAATATGGGCAATCACAATACATTAGCAAGTGCCTTGTATTAACGTTTTGTAGATAATAAATGCTATTTGCTGAAGTGAGACAACCCCTTTATTCCAGAGAGAAAAAGTAATGAAACCTTGCTGTTAGGGTGGCCATAAACGGTGCAGCCTGCCTGTGGAATCCACACGATGATAACCGGTAATTGCAGGGCCATCCCTCTACTTACTATTTGATACAATAGCAAGTACAGGTGCAGCTCGCCACGTAGAATCCAAACGTGGATACAGTGGCTTGACTGCACTGTATATGGGCACCCTTCAAGGGGTTCTCCGCTCTTCCTGTGTTGATGACCTATCCTTTGAGATCCGATCGGCAGGAGCCTGACTGCCAGCACTCACGCCAATCAGCTGTATGACGAGTACAATGCGCTCTTCGCGGTTTACCTACTCGCCGTCGACATTGCAGTGGGTAACAGGTGTAATTACAGCTGCTGAGGATAGGTCATCAATATAGGAAAAGCGGACACCCCTTTAATGATTCCTCCAAGAACTAACAGGCAAAAGGAGATGAGCTTGAAGTGTGGGTTTTTACAGGTGCTCTGCCATTGAATAAAGGCACACAAAGCCTAGTTACCGGCAAACCTATTGCAGCAGTCCATTAATTCCAAAAGGAGCATTTTTTTTTTGCTGCTGTAGGTTGTACGGCTGTGTACAGACTGCTTATTCATCTGACCACTAAGAATACCCCTTTAGCAATGTACGGTTTCTAGACAGCAGTGCACAGAATCCCTACATACTACTGAAATACAGCACCATATTCCAGCGATCTCCGTAATAAAGCTTCAACATGACATGCCACAAGTTCAGATGAAAAAAAGAAATTCTTCATCACATCCACTCATTAGAGCAGGGGTCAGCAACCTTCGGCACTCCAGCTGTTGTGAAACTGCAATTACCAGCATGCTCCATTCATTTCTAAGAGAGTTCAGAGAAGTATGCATGCTGGGAGTTGTAGTTTCACAACAGCTGGCGTGCCGGAGGTTGCCAACCCCTGCATTAGAGTATATGAAGGTAAGTGGGGGATCGCCCAACCTGAAAGCCTTTCCTAGGTCTGTGATGGATAATCTCTGGCATTCCAGCTGTGGGGTAAAACTCCAAAGATGCCCCCTTGCTTGGCTCTATAGAAATGAATAGAGAATGCTGGGAGTTGTAGTTTATCCATAGCTGGAGTGCCAGAGGTTAGCCAAAACTGTAAGGTTACTCATCTTGGCGTCACAGCTCCCAGTAATATGGAGGCCATGATACTGTTCTGGACTCTTCATATGACGTATTGAATCGGTGCCTGACAAGACCACATTGACTAAAGCCCCCATCCGTTTTGGAGTGAAGCCCACTGGACCAGCCGGCCATACGATGTATGTGTTGGTGTCCTGACTCTTCGGTTGACAACAAATGTTTGGGTAGAGATGGATCTGGGCAAGACACATGAGTAGAGTTGAGCGAACTTCTGTTTTAAGTTAGTTTTCCAAAGTTCTGGTTATCGAAGCATCCAGTTATGGATTCTGCTACCACGGATCATAACGGCATTTGGAACACTGGGTGAAGGACCTGAAGGAAGCATGGCTTTTCACATGTGCGTTTTACAGCGCGTTTGAACGCGCTGTAAAACGCTTAGGTGTGTACCTAGGGCAGTGATGGGCAACGTGCGGCTCTCCAGCTGTTGCAGAACTACAACTCCCAGCATGCAAAGCCTGTCTATAGCTATCAGCCTACTGCAGGGCATGGTGGGAGTTGTAGTTTAGCAACAGCTGGAGAGCCGCACGTTGCCCATCACTGACCTAGGGTAAATGAAGCATGCATATGTTTAGGATGATCGGGAGGAATATCTGCTTGGCTTGCAGCTATCAAAGAAGTATGGGCACCTCAAGGCTCTGCGTCGGACTGTAAGGCCGGGGGTACACAGTGATATTGGCCACAACACATCTCATGACCACACATCACTGTGTAGCAGTGCAGCCATTGAAATGAATGGGGTCTCCGTGCGATACAAGTTACCATGACCCCAGAATTGCACAAATTGGTTGCCATCATGACAGCGTGACTCAATTCAGTTTAATGGCTGCACTGCTATACAGCAATCTTTGGTTGCACTGTTTGCATTTGAGTCTGCAAACCACGAATCTGCTAAATACGGACACCTTCCGTGCGTTCCCGAATTCTCGTTTGTAATACAGAGCAGAATAGGACATGTTCTATAATTTGCAGAATGGCATCATGGATCCAACAAAAAGTGCAGATGTGTGCATGGCACCATGGAAATGAATGGGTCCGTGTGCTATCCGCAAAAATCACACATACAGGAGAATACACTACATACCTATTACATCCAGAGATGTCTCCTCTGATGGAAACATTCTCTTTCATTATTTTCTCTATTTGTCCAGACCTCCATGATAACACAGAGACATCTTAGTTTCCGCACTTTTCTATCCTCCTGGTGCCCCAACAGTGTTATCTTTCTTCTGCCCACTGTGTTCCCCAATGCTCCCAAATACTATACTAACGAAATAACAGTGTCATACAGATAGTTCCCCCATAGTAATATAACGGTGCCAACCAATAGTAATAATTCTCTCGCAGAGTGCCCTCATTAGTAAGGGGTAAATGCCAACGTTCAGTTCTCAAAGGGAAATCTGTGCAGTCAATCTGCATCAATTGGTGCCGATTTGGTGTGGATTTTCCTCTCCCCATTTAAGTGAATGGAGAAAATTCGCTCAGGAAAAATAAATCCGCACCATAGGTCAAAATCCGCGCAGAAAAAAAATCTGCATCGTGTGCATGAGAATTTTAAATTCTCATAGAATACAATATACATGACCTACGGAGCAGATTTTCCGTACGCAATCCTGATCGTGTGCCTTTAGCCTTAAAGTGATAATGCTCTCCAAGAGTGCCCCTGTTGGTAATAGTGCCCACCATATTGTGCCCAATAATACTAATGCCCCCACAGAACCTCCAATAGAAATAAGGCACCTTAAAACGCATCCAGTCACAATAAGGGCCTGACTGTAGAGCCCCCTATAGTACCCTCAGTAATTATAATGACCCCATGTAGTGCCCCCAGTAGTTAAAATAGTGCCCCAGTATTATAGAGAACCACTGTAGTGCTTTCAGTGTTTGTCCCTTGTAGTGAACCCCTGTAGTTTCCCAGTTAGGTAGGTATAATGCCCCCCATGTAGTGCCCCAGTATTTTAGTACACCACACCACTAATGGCCCTATGTAGTACCCCCAGTAGTTAAAATGGCTCCCTGTAGTGCTCCAGTATTATAGCGAACCACTGTAGTGCTTCCAGTATTTGTCCCTTGTAGTGCCCCCCTGTAGTTCCCCAGTTAGGTAGATATAATGTAGTGCCCTAGTATTATAGTACACCACACCACTAATGGCCCTATGTAGTACCCCCAGTAGTTAAAATGGCTCCCTGTAGTGCTCCAGTATTATAGCGAACCACTGTAGTGCTTCCAGTACTTATCCCTTGTGCCACCCCCCTTGGGGAAGTATTACAGTTAGTACCCAGGTGTAGGAATGGCCGAGTGGTATAGGGTGGCCTAAAATGTCCCTTCTAGTGTGAGTGTCACGTTGCTCCTACCTGGTCAGGGCCGGGTTTAGACAAAATGTGGCCCTGGGCGAAACCAAAAGAGGGGGCCCACATCTTGTAATAATGTGCTAAAATCACAGTCCGACACCCATGCCGATCAGCTGTTTGAAGAGACGGCGTGTGCTGTTCACTGCTGCTGTCCCATAGACATACAGCAGCAGAGCAGGAAGAGAGAAGGGAGACGGCACGTGCGCACAGCGCTAGCCAGCTTATCGTCAGGACTGCCGGGTGTCAGGCCCCCACCAATCTAATATTGATGACCTATCCTAAAGATAGGTCAATATGAAAAAAAACAGAGAACCTCTTGAAGCTACCCCCAATGTCCACAAACACTATACTATACACCCAGACTGCCCTCATTAGTAGTGGCGCCCCCAATAGTGATAATACTCCCCAAGATAGCCCCCATTCGTAGCAATGCCCTCCATACTGCGTCCAATAATAATAACGCCCCTACAGCACCCTAGTAGTAATAATATAACCATAATGCTCCCAGTGGCTGTAATGTCTCCCTGTAGTGCCCCCCACTAGTTCCTAATGCTTCCCCGATGTGGGCGATGCAGACCACAGTTTTATCTGTGGCTTGTGTTGCTGCGTCCTGATGCATGCAGTGCCAATGACATCACCACTCCTGCTCCTGGTCTCCCATGATGACGTCCTCATGTGAGACCCAGAACAGGAGGTTGCAGTGATGTCATTTCGGCTTCTTGCTCTGTTCTAACACCTCACAGGATCAGGCCTAGCGGCTTGTGAAGAAAGTTGGACCGCCATGAGTGCGCCCCCCTTTATGGGTAGTTAAGTGGCGCCCTAGGCGGATGACTACCCTCCACTATCCATCATCCCGACCCTAATTCAGAGCACGTTACTGGAATAGGCATAACAGGAGAAGACTATAACTCCCAGCATATACACCTACAAGTTGCCCCAATATATCTTATCAGCGGTTATGCCATCGAACAAACACTATACCCTACAAATGCCCAAAAAGAGCAGAAAAAGACACAACCAAGAAATGTACAAAAATATAAATGTTTATTAGCAAGTAAAAGACAATTAGATACACAAGAATTGTGCAATAGAAAACCGCGGGAACAGAACCCAGAAACCACCATTGATGCTAGATAAACCCCATGCAAATGAAATAATCAAGAGTTTAATAATTCACCAACGGTAGGGCTAGAGGTCATGGTTAACCTCAAAAATTAAAGCCGCATAGCCATAAAATACACAGAGTCGTGAACCACTACAAGATATAAATCACATACCGTTAGCCATATTGAATGGGGGACCAGCACCAGCAGAACAAGAACCCTCGACGCGCGTTTCGCACTTCGCTTCGTCAGGAGGTACAATAATCCTCACTAATACCCTCCTACTTATAATCCAACGCTCACTTTGATTGGTTGAGAAATAGATATCTAATTATAATCAGCCGTCCCAGCATGTCTATTATTTAATATCAGAGCACATTACAGGGGGACGTATAAGAGGATAGGACTACAACTCCCAGCATGTCCAAGCCGTAATAATGTTATATCAGAGTACATTATAAGAGGAGGTATACAACTCCCAGGACATGCTGAGAATTGTAGTCCTCTCCTCTTATACTTCCTCTTGCAATGTACTCTGATATTACATAACAAGCTGGACATGCTGGGAGTTGTAGTCCTCTACATAACATGAGGTATAAGAGAGGAGTACAACTCCCAGCATTTCCCTGACACTTATATTGAATCCATACTTATTCACATGCATGGCCGGTCTTCTTCTTCTTCATTACTTTACTGCACTGCTGAGCTCCGCCTCCTGTTCTGGTCACATGATGGTGAGGTCATCGCAGGTCCTTCATCCCCCTTCTCTGCTGAGCTCCGCCTCCTGCATCTGACATTTTCGCAGGTCCTGTCAGCACTAGGGTAATGATTACTTTTATAAACTTTCCTCAGACACAATCTTCCAACTTTGTCTTGGTCCAAGCAGGCTTTAACAATAAAACTCTGGCAAACAAACTCAACTCTGCTGCATCTGTTGCTCTGTGGCTCTGCTGTGCTGACAGGCTTGCTGTATAACTTAGGCCTCTTTCACACTTGCGTTCTGAGGATCCGGCAGGCACTTCCGCCCCGCCGGATCCGTCAGAACGCAAGTGCGACTGAAAGCATTAGAAGACTGATCAGGATCCTGATCAGTCTTCAAAATGCTTCCAGGTTACCATGGCAGCCAGGACGCTACTGAAGTCCTGGCTGCCATGGTAAGTACTCTGCAGCAGTGTACTTACCTGCACTGCAGCCGCCGGGCGCTCCATCGTGACGTCACAGGTCCCTGCGGCGCATAGATCAATGCGCTGCCCGGACCTGTGACGTCATGAAGGAGTGCCCGGAGGCCGCAGCGCAGGTAAGTACACTGCTGCGGAGTACTTACCATGGCAGCCAGGACTTCAGTAGCGTCCTGGCTGCCATGGTAACTGATCGGAGCCCCGGCTTACACTGGGGCCCCAATCGGAACTGCTGCTGTGCATGCGAGACTTTGATCTGAAAATGCAGCTTTGTATTGGTTAAAAGAAAAAGCATCAAAAACCACGGGAAAAAATGCGCTAAAAAAAAATACATCATGTGAAGATCCCCTTAGGCCTCTTTCACACGAGCGTGTCCGGATGCGTTCAGTTAAAACTGTGCGATTTCACAGACAAAGCCATTCAGTTTTGCCTGCGATTGCTTGCAGTTCGGGTTTTTCCGCGCGGATGCAATGCGTTTTGATGCTTTTTTCACGCGCGTGATAAAAAACTGAAGGTTTACAAACAACATCTCCTAGCAACCATCAGTGAAAAACGCATCGCACCCGCACTTGCTTGCAGATGCAATGCATTTTTCACTCAGCCCCATTCACTTCTATGGGGCCAGGGCTGCATGAAAAACGCAGAATATAGAACATGCTGCGATTTTCACGCAACGCACAAGTGATGCGTGAAAAAAAAAGCTCATGTACACAGACCCATAGAAATGAATAGGTCAGGATTCAGTGCGGGTGCAATGCGTTCACATCACGCGTTGAACCGCGCGGAAAACTCGCCCGTGTGAAAGGGGCCTTAAAGATCTGCTTTATTTTTACTGGGAACGAGGGCTAGATGAGTAGTTGGGGCACTATACAGCGTGAGGGGCACAAAACGGGGCATTATACTATGTGGGGGCACATAAGGGGCAGCAAAACTCAAAGCATTGAGAAAACACTGACATCAAATAACACCCCATTTTTACCAGCATAAACTTGGACAGTGACCCTACCAGGAGCGTAGCTAACGGCTCATGGGCCCCAGTGCAAGAGTTCAGCTTGGGCCCCCTTCCCTCAGTGCTTTGTGTGTCTTCTTATGTGGCACAAGGGTCTTTGGACCCCCTCAGACTCCTGGGCCCGGTAGCAACTGCTACCTTTGCACCCCCTATAGCTACGCCCATGGACCCTACTCACCACTTACAGGACGTCAGAGGTCTTGTGTAGTCCACACATCGATGGGTCAGAACGGTTTAGACAACATGAGGGGAACCTACACAATTTTAGGCAGAGGGATTTTAATGTTATGGCTGATTGGTGTATATACGATGTTGGTGCAACCTCCAGTTATATTAATATCCCTATAAGTCAGTGATATAAATATAATATAATATAAAGGCCTTCTATAAAGTAGACGCTTCTTTAAATTTGGGCATTCAGTTCCCTCTTAGGTGTAACTATGGTAACAGGACAGACTGGCAGCCATTTTTAAGCAGAGAAGCAGTTGGATGACAGAGAGAGTAGCCAACAAGGAGCTGCTGGACCAAGACTGAGGATTATCATATATTGGATATATACACGTGAAGGTGAACTCATATCCCAGTGACAGATATGCCCAGAGCAATTTGTTGCGATTGTCACAGATGCTATAAGGGTTATTTAACCCCTTCCCCGACGAAATAGTGTACATGTATGTCAGCAGTGATATAACCAGAAGTTATGCTCACATTGTGCCCCCTTCGCAGTACTTATGCCCACATTGTGCCCCCTTCACAATAGATATGCCCACATTGTGCCCCCTTCACAGTACTTATGCCCACATTGTGCCCCCTTCACAGTAGTTATGCCCACAGTGTGTGCTCTCACTGTAGTAATGCTCACATTATGCCCCCTCACAGTAGTTATACCCACAGTGTGTGCTATCACTGTAGTAATGCTCACATTATGCCCCCTCACAGTAGTTATACCCACAGTGTGTGCTATCACTGTAGTAATGCTCACATTATGCCCCCTCACAGTAGTTATACCCACAGTGTGTGCTATCACTGTAGTAATGCTCACATTATGCCCCCTCACAGTAGTTATGCCCACATTGTGCCCCTCACAGTAGTTATGCGCACATTGTGTCCCCTCGCAGTAGTTATGCCCACATCGTGCCCCCTCATAGTAGTTATACCCACATTGTGCCCCTCACAGTCGTTATGCCCACATCGTGCCCCCTCATAGTAGTTATACCCACAGTGTGTGCTATCACTGTAGTAATGCTCACATTATGCCCCCTCACAGTAGTTATGCTCACATTGTGCCCCTCACAGTAGTTATGCCCACATTGTGTCCCCTCGCAGTAGTTATGCCCACATCGTGCCCCCTCATAGTAGTTATGCCCACATTGTGCCCCTCACAGTAGTTATGCCCACATCGTGCCCCCTCATAGTAGTTATGCCCACATTGTGCCCCTCACAGTAGTTATGCAACCTTTCAGTAGTGCCCCTCCTGTACTGTTAATAAATGTAAAAAAAAAAAAATAAATCACTAAATAGGCGTTCCCCTGATGATCTGAGCACATCCTGCGCTCCCCAGCATGCACAGTGTGGTCACGCTCCTCCTACATAGCCCAGCAAGGGCGATGTGTGACCGCCTTGTGCCTGCTGTGGGGCGCCGGCTGTTGAGTTAAATGCTAAAGGCCAGCTGTCTCTAAGCGGTCAGAGAGTGGGACATACCTCAGCCGTCTCCAGACCACTGCCGAAATCTGGGACTGTCCCTTCTGATCCGGGACTGTTGGGAATGTATGGTACCTGTAAATCTCCCACACAACAGGAGTAATTTACTGGTGTACAACTTGGAGGTAAAGAGCAGTATGTGATCCATTCTTATTAAAGGGGTTGACCAGGGATGATGGCCTGTCCTGAAGAAAGACCATAAATTAGCTCCTTGGCAATCTCCCCCGTATATGTATGGCTGAAGTTTCCACTTTAAACTCGGTGTCCGCTCGTGCATGCACCAGGGGCTATAGCCACCAGGTTTCTGCTGTATGAAACAGCAGAGACCCGTGGTGGATGTATGCGATCAGCCATCTGAGCAGTCTGGAAGCGGGAGACGCACGCTACCGCGTCCGTAACAGCGTTCCTCAACTGAGATTGGGGAACCTGTTAAGTTACAGTAATAGCCGGAAGCCTCAAGCAGGCTCTGATAGCTATTAGTGGAATATACCAATACAGGCCAGCAGGTGGCAGCACTGTATTGGTATATTGTAAATGGCGTGTTCTATGAGGGCTTTATAACCATCACAGAACACAATGGCCAAGCTAATGATTGCCAATTGTAGTCACCCAGGGTGACTTAACCGCTTCAGCCCCCCTAGCTTAAACCCCCTTAATGACCAGACCACTTTTTACAATTCTGCACTACGCTACTTTCACCGTTTATTGCTCGATCATACAACTTACCACCCAAATGAATTTTACCTCCTTTTCTTCTCACTCATAGAGCTTTCATTTGATGGTATTTCATTGCTGCTGACATTTTTACTTTTTTTGCTATTAATCAAAAATTTAACAACATTTTTGCAAAAAAATGACATTTTTCGCTTTCTGTTGTAAAATTTAAAAAAAAAATACATTTCTATATAAATTTTTCTATACATTTATTGTTCTACATGTCTTTGATAAAAAAAAATGCAATAAGTGTATATTTATTGGTTTGGGTAAAAGTTATAGCGTTTACAAACTATGGTGCAAAAAAGTGAATTTCGGCATTTTGAAGCAGCTCTGACTTTCTGAGCACCTGTCATGTTTCTTCAGGTGCTAGAATGTCAGGAAAGTATAAATACCCCCCAAATGACACTATTTTAGAAAGAAGACACCCCAAAGTATTCGCGGAGGGGCATGGTGAGTTCATGTATCATTTAATTTTTTTTCACAAGTTAGCGGAAAATGACACTTTCTGAGGAGATAATAGTATAATAATAAAGTTTCCATTTCTGCTAACTTCTGGCAAAAAAAAAAAAAATCTCCCACGGACTCACTATGCCCCTCAGTGAATACCTTGGGGTGTCTACTTTCCGAAATGGGGTCATTTGTGGGGTGTTTGTACTGCTCTGGCATTTTGGGCGGGGCTAAATTGTGAGCAGCCCTGTAAAACCTAAAGGTACTCGTTGGACTTTACGCCCCTTTACGCATCTAGGCTGCAAAAAAGTGTCACACATGTGGTATCGCCGTACTCAGGAGAAGTAGGGCAATGAGTTTTGGGGTGTATTTTTACATATACCCATGCTGGGTGAGAGAAATATCTCTGTAAACTGACAACTTTGTATAAATTTTTTTTAAAAGTTGTCATTTACAGCGATATTTCTCACACAAAGTATGGGTATATATAAAAATACACCCCAAAACACATTGCCCTACTTCTTCTGAGTACGGCGATACCACATGTGTGCCACTTTTTTGCAGCCAAGATGCGCAAAGGGGCCCAAATTCCAATAAGTACCTTTAGGATTTCACAGGGCATTTTTACGCATTTGGATTCTCACGCTTTAGGGCCCCTAAAATTCCAGGGCAGTATAAATACCCCACATGTGACCCCACTTTAGAAAGAAGACACCCCAAGGTATTCTGTGAGGGGCATGGCGAGTTCACAGAAAAAAAATATTTTTTTTTATTTTTTTTCACAAAGTCTCATATTCCACTAACTTGTGACAAAAAGTAAAATTTTACATGAGCTCACCATACCCCTCACGGAATACCTTGGGGTGTCTTCTTTCTAAAATGGGGTCACATGTGAGGTTTTTGCACTGCCCTGGCATTTGAGGGTCTCCGCAATCATTACACGTATGGCCAGCATTAGGAGTTTCTGCTATTCTCCTTATATTGAGCATACGGGTAATGAGATTTTTTTTTTCCGTTCAGCCTCTGGGCTGAAAAAAATAATAAAATGAACGGCACAGATTTCTTCATTCGCATCGATCAATGTGGATGAAAAAATCTCTCCCAAAATCAGTGACTGCGGTGGGCTGGGCGCTAACTACCTAACAAGTAGCTAACTAACTGTCGGTGATAAGGGACCCTTATGCCCCATTCACACGTCCACAATTCTGTTTGCGGAACGGAATTGCGGACCCATTCATTTCTATGGGGACAGACTTTGTCCCGCTCGGATCCGGAATTGCGGATCCGCACTTCCGGGTCTGCACTTCCGTTCCGCAAAAATATAGAACATGTCCTATTCTTGTCCACAATTGCGGACAAGAAAAGGCATTTTCTATATAGTTCTGGCAATGCGCGGATCTGCAAAATGCGGAAAGCACATTGCCGTTGTCCGTGTATTGCGGATCCGCAAGACACATATGGACATCTGAATGGAGCCTTGCAGGGGGGTGATCAATGACAGGGGGGTGATCAGGGAGTCTATATGGGTAATCAGGGGTTAATAAGGGGTTAATAAGTGACGGGGGGGGGTGTAGGGTGGTGCTTGGTGCTACTTTACATAGCTACCTGGTCCTCTGGTGGTCGATCCCAGCAAATGGGACCACCAGAGGACCAGGCAGCAGCTATATCAGAGGCTGTTAACAAAACAGCGTCTGATATACCTGTTTGATTTAGTTTATTTTACTTCTACAGCCTGCCAGCGATTGATCATCGCTGGCAGGCTGCAGTGTAACTGCAGAGCTTCACGCCGCTGTGAACGCGCGCGCGTTCACAGCAAATCTCGCGTCTCGTGAGATGACGCACGGATGCGTCCAGCCAGAACACCATGACCGCCCGCCAGACGCATCTGTGCATTAGGCGGTCCTGTAGCGGTTAAAAAAAGAAAAAAAAACGTTTTTAAAAATATTTAAAAAAATTAAAGAACAAATCACTCCTCTTTCCCCAAAATTAAAATACATTAACAATAAAAAAAAAATACACATGATGGGCATCAGCGTGTGTGAAAACACCTATACTATGTAAATATAGTAACATAGTATATAAGACCGAAAAAAGACATTTGGCCATCCAGTTCGGCCTGTTTCCTACAAGTTGATCCAGAGGAAGGCAAAAAAAACCCTGTGAGGCAGAATCCAATTTCCCCCACTTAAGGGGAAAAAAATTCCTTCCCGACTCCAATCAGGCAATCAGAATAACTCCCTGGATCAACGACCCCTCTCTAGTAGCTATAACCTGTAATATTATTACACTCCAGAAATACATCCAGTCCCCTCTTGAATTCCTTTTTGTACTCACCATCACCACCTCCTCAGGCAGAGAGTTCCATAGTCTCACTGCTCTTACCATAAAGAATCCTCTTCTATGTTTGTGTAGAAACCTTCTTTCCTCCAGACGCAGAGGATGTCCCCTCGTCACAGTCACAGTCCTGGGGATAAATAGATGATGGGACAGATCTCTGTACTGACCCCTGATATATTTATACATAGTTATTAGATCTCCCCTCAGTCGTCTTTTTTCTAATGTAAATAACCCTAATTTTGATAATCTTTCAGGGTACTGTAGATCCCCCATTCCAGTTATTACTTTAGTTGCCCTCCTCTGAACCCTCTCCAGCTCTGCTATGTCTGCCTTGTTCACAGGAGCCCAGAACTGTACACAGTCCTCCATGTGTGGTCTGACTAGCGATTTGTAAAGTGGTAGGACTATGTTCTCATCACGGGCGTCTATGCCCCTTTTGATGCAACCCATTATCTTATTGGCCTTGGCGGCAGCTGCCTGACACTGGTTTTTACAGCTTAGTTTGCTGTTTATTAAAATTCCTAGATCCTTTTCCATGTCAGTGTTACCGAGTGTATTACTATTTAGTATGTACGGGTGACTTACATTATTCCTTCCTATGTGCATAACCTTACATTTGTCAGTGTTAAACCTCATCTGCCACTTCTCTGCCCAAACCTCCAATCTATCCAGATCCCTCTGTAGCAGAAAACTGTCCTCTTCAGTGTTAATTACGTTACACAGTTTAGTGTCTGTGCCCAATACTGACCCCTGAGGTACCCCACTAGTGACAGTGACCCAATCTGAGTGTGTACCGGTAATAACCTCCCTCTGTTTTCTGTCACTCAGCCAGTTACTTACCCACATACAGACATTTTCTCCCAGTCCGAGCTTCCTCATTTTATATACTAACCTTTTATGAGGTACAGTGTCAAATGCTTTGGAGAAGTCCAGATATACGACATCCATTGATTCGCCGCTGTCAAGTCTAGAACTTACCTCCTCATAGAAACTGATTAAATTCGTTTGACATGACCGATCCCTCATGAAGCCATGCTGATATGGCGTTATTTGCTTATTTCCGTTGAGATCCTCTAAGATAGCATCTCTCAGAAACCCTTCAAACAGTTTACCAACAACAGATGTTAAATTTACCGGTCTATAGTTTCCGGGCTCTGTTTTTGGACCCTTTTTGAATATTGGCACCACATTTGCTATGCGCCAATCCTGTGGAACACTCCCTGTTACTATAAAGTCCGCAAATATCAGAAATAAGGGTCTGGCTATGACATCACTTAGTTCCCTTAGGATACGGGGGTGTATGCCATCCGGTCCAGCCGATTTGTCTATTTTAATCTTTTTAAGTCGCTGTTGTACTTCTTCCTGGGTCAGACAGGGCACTTTTAATGGAGGATTTATTTTTAAATTCAGCATTTCATCTGACAGTTTATTTTGCTCAGTGAATACACTGGAGAAAAAAATATTTAACAGCTTTGCTTTCTCCTCGTCGCTCTCTGCAACTCCCCCTCATTACTCTTTAACCTCTTAAGGACGAAGGGCGTACATGTACGCCCTTCGTCCGCACTTTAAAGATGGCGCCCGCTCCCGCACGGTGCGGGCACCCGAGCTGCGGGTAAACGCTTGATTCATCAAGCTGACACCCGCAGCTCATGTCCGCGACCGGCAGCGATGCCGATCGCGGACATTTAACCCCTCAGATGCCGTGGTCAATCCTGACCACGGCATCTGATCGCGCAAAAACCGAAAGTTTCACTTTCGGTTTTGCTCGGCTCCCTGATGGCCACAAGGGGAGCCGGAGCATGCATGTAGTACCCTAGGTTTCTGTGAATGAAACCTAGGGTACTACATAGTATTCCTATGGAGCCTAGGACTGTAATAGGCTCCATAGGAAATATGCTAGTTTTCTCATATATTCCAATGCTATTGCATTGGAATATATGAGAATAGCAATCTGATGATTGCATCTTATAGTTCCCTATGGGAACTATAAGAAAGTGGTAAAAAAAAAAAAAAAAGTTTAAAAAATAAAAATTAAATTAAAAAAATATAAAAATTCAAATCACCCCCCTTTCCCCAAAATGAAAATAAAATAAATAAAAAAATCAAAAAATTACACATAATGGGTGTCGCAATGTGCAAAAACGCCCATACTATAATAATATTAAAAAATATTCACCATACGGTAAACATAAAAACGGAAAGAAAGCGTCCAAATGGCTAATTCGCCATTTTTGGACGCTTCATTTCCTAAAAAAAAATGAGTAAAAAGTGATCAAAACATCATACGCACCCCATAATGGTATCAATTAAAAGTTCAGATTGCCCCGCAAAAAATGAGCCCCTACACTGCTCCGTACGCATAATTACAAAAAAGTTATAGGGGTCAAAACATGGCGACAAAAAATAAAATAAAAAAATTCCCACTTTTAATTTTTTTCACTATCAAAACGCAAGAAAAACTATACATATTAGGTATTGCCGGATTCGTACTGACCTGAAGAATAAAATTAACCAGTCAGTTTTATCGCAAATCGAACGTTGTAATTTAAAAACCCGTAAAACTGTGGTGAAATTGCTTTTTTTTTGCAATTTCACCCCATTTGGAATTTTTTTCCCGTTTCCCACTACATCACATGCAAAAATAAATGGTAGCATTAAAAAGTACAACTTGTCCCGCAAAAAATAAGCCGTCATATGGCTATGTGAGCGGAAATATTAAAATGTTATGGCTTTTGGAAGGCAGGGAGCGCAAAACAAAAACGCAAAAATCCCAAAACCCCCGGTCCTTAAGGGGTTAAAGGGCTAACACCTTCAGATTTATACTTTTTAACATTTATATAATTGAAGAACATTTTAGGGTTAGTTTTACTCTCTTTGGCAATTAATCTCTCCGTCTCTAGTTTGGCCGCTTTTATTCGTTTTTTACCTGTTCTATTTTTTTCCTTCTAGTTTATTAGTGCTTCCTCGCTACCCTCCTGTTTTAGTGATTTATATGCTTTCTTTTTGTCATTTATTGCTTTCTTTACAGTTCTATTTATCCACACTGGTTTCTTTTTGTTCCTTAACCTTTTATTCCCATAAGGTATGTACCTCTCACAATAAGATTTTAGGATGCTTTTAAAGATATCCTATTTTGTGGCTGTATTATTGTTTTTGAGGATTTTGTCCCAGTTAGTTAGGCTATGGCCTCGCTTAGTTGGCTAAATTTAGCTTTTTTGAAGTTTGGTATTTTTGTTCCTCCCTGTAGAAATGCTCCTTTGAATGATAATTGGAAGGTTATAACTTTATGGTCACTATTTCCCTGGTGTCCCCCAACCTGCACATCTGTTGTTCTGTCAGGTCTATTAGTACTAAGTCCAGTATGGCCGTCCCTCTAGTCGGGTCCTGAACCAGTTGGGAAAGGTAATTGTCTTTGGTTATTGCCAAGAACCCGTTTCCTTTATGCAATGTACAGCTTTCAGTTTCCCAGTCCATATCTGGGTAGTTGAAGTCCCCCATAATAACCACCTCATTATGATTTGCGGCCTTGTCTATCTCGTTTAGTAATAGATTTTCTCTGGACTCTGGTATATTAGGTGGTTTATAGTAAACTCCAATTAGTAATTTATTATTGTTTTTAGCTCCATGTATCTTTACCCACACTGACTCCACATGTTCATGTCCCTCACTTATATCTACTTTGACTGTGGGCTTTAGACAGGACTTTACATAAAGTCAGACCTCTCCCCCTCTCAGGTTTTGACGATCCTTTCTAAAAAGACTGTAACCTTGTACATTAACTGCCCAGTCATAGCTATCATCCAGCCATGTCTCAGTTATTCCCACTATGTCATAGTCCTCCTCACACATCACTAATTCCAGTTCCCCAGTTTTATTAGTCAGGCTTCTGTCATTAGTGAACATACAATTAAGAGGTTTTTGTATATTTTTAACCCTACACCTTTCCTTCTGAACTGTTTTAGTCCCTCCTTCCAGTCCTCCCCCAGTCCCACTACCTTGCCCCTGGTAACTATCTTCCCCTCTTATAACATAAGTACCCTCCCCCCCAGTCCCTAGTTTAAACACTCCTCCAACCTTCTAGCCATCTTTCTCCCCAACACAGCTGCCCCTTCCCCATTGAGGTGCAGCCCGTCCCTACGATAGAGCCTGTAGCCGATAGCAAAGTCGGCCCAGTTCTCCAGGAACCCAAACCCCTCCTTCCTACACCAGTTCTGGAGCCACTTGTTAACCTCCCTAATCTTTCGCTGCCTTTCTTGTGTGGCTCGTGGTACAGGCAGTATCTCAGAAAATACTACCTTTGAGGTCCTTGCCCTAAGCTTTTGACCTAAATCCCTGAAATCATTTTAAAGGACGCTTCACCTACCCCTAACTTTGTCATTGGTTTTGGTACTGGTGTAGCAATAGGGGTCGCAGCAGTCGGGGGCCCCCCAGGCCAGGAGATAAGGAGTAAAGCCGTGGCCCTGGTGATTTGGGCAGCGGGTGGTGCCGGCGGCTAAGTTCATAGGGGGCGGAGCCAGAGGCAGAGCCGTGCGTGCAGGCACAGGCTCAGCCAGGGAAGGGAGTGGTCCCGCTCCCCTGCAGTACTGGCCAGATGGGGTGGAGGAGAAGCTGCAGCCTGCGACTTGCGAGTGACTGATGTGAGGCTGAGGCAGGCATGATGAGCAGAGACTAGGAGTAGGATATCTATCTCTCTGGCTGGGTCACGGTCGGCATTAATGCTGCAGACAGCACGTGTTTAGTTAGAAACATGAGATTGCGCTGGTTATTACAGTATTGGATCTGGCTCCATATGCTGCTAAGGGAGCTTGTGGGAAGCCGCTGAGCATGCAGGAGGTCGCCTAATCAAGAAGTTTGACTACTCTTTCAGGGAGTCTGGTCATTTGCATACAGGACACAAGACTACTACAAAGATTTTTTTTACATTTTGGTTAATAAGAGGAGTTAAAAAAATAAAGATTTTTGAGGGACTCATTTTTCAAGTAAAACACATTCTATTCCTGGCAATATATAATACCATACATTAGATAAATGTAATCGGAACTCGCTGTAAATGGGGCTGCCTGGCCAAAAAGGATCCTACATAATGTAATTCCCCTGGAGATAAGCCACTGTCTTACTGCATCTTATTCTCCTCTTTCCCCTGAAATACGTATACTCTTTAGACTGATTCCAGCCTGCATGTTTATCAGGAAAGGAGAACAGCTTATTCAGTTGAGCGCTATGTCACATGTACAGCCATCTTTAGATTATGGAATCTACCCAATAAATCTGAACTAGTGGATGTAATCTACCCTGAAGGGCTAATCAGGGGGATGGGAAATACCATGCCACGTATGCCCCTTCTTTTTGTGACATCTTTGGAATCCAGGACTGAGGATTCATGTACCATTCCTTCCCAGGTGACAGCGTATATTCCTGTTGGCAGGGGCGTAGATATGGCAGTGGTGGCGAACCTATGGCACGGGTGCCAGTGGTGACACTCAGAGCCCTCTCTGCAGGCACCCGCACCCTGGAAGAAGCCTATAGCGTACCAATATGCTTTATACTTTTCCTGCCATTCATCAGCGCAGGGCCCACTATGTACGGCGCGGGGCGCACTATGTACAGCACAGGCAGCGCAGGGCACACTATGTACGGCACAAGCAGCGCAGGGCGCACTATGAATGGCACAGGCAACACAGGGTACACTATGTACGGCACAGGCAGCGCAGGGCACACTATGAATGGCACAGGCAGCACAGGGCGCACTATGTACGGCACAGGCAGCGCAGGGCGCACTATGTACAGCATAGGCAGCGCAGGTGCACTATGAACAGCACAGGCAGCGCACGGCACACTATGGACAGCACAAGCAGCGCACTGAATGTAGGCAGGCTATTATAGCTAAATGATAAAGTAGATGGAAGATATACTATATTGGACTGTAGTATTCAGGGTAATTTGCTGTGTTGGTACTTTGCGATAAATAAGTGGGATTTGGGTTGCAGTTTGGGCACTTAGTCTCTAAAAGGTCTGCCATCACTGCTATAGGGGGTGCAGAGGAGCAGTTGCTAACAGGCCAAGGAGCCTGAGGGGGCCCAAAGACCATTGTGCCTTTTAATAACACATCGGTATTGTAGAAAGTACATGCTGGGAGTGCTCTGTCATAGATTTTGCACTGGGGCTCAGAATCTTCAAATTACACCTCTAGTCGGAGGGAAGGGGTTAGGTCAAGAATTTGGCATGGGGAGGTGCCGTTTAAATTTTTGCTTCAGGCAGCAGAAAGGCTATATACTTCCCTGCCCCTGGCCATAAAGCACCGAGGGAAGGGGGGCCCAAGCTGAACTCTTGCACCTGGGCCCATGAGCCTTTAGCTATGCCCCTGGTCGGTAGTATTGCAATAAATCTTATAACTTGATATCAGACTAGGGAATATAAAGATTCCCAAAAGAGAATATCTTCAATATCAAATCTTCCATTCAGTGATATGCATCTTCGATGAATAGTAAATCATATTGATGTGGCACATAAACATTATACATCCGCAATAAGCGGTGATTGGCTAAGTATCAAGCCAATTAATTTACATCAATACTACATATAACAAAAATATACATTACCCAAGGGTGAAGTAATGTGCAGAGTCTCGGGGAAGTCAGCTCTCGGAATGTTCTGATAATTGGGATTTTCTCCGGGGATCTCCCCTTGTTTCTTTGTTTCTCTTTCGCCTCCCCTCTTCGTTCCTTTTGGATCCTTTTTTTTCCTACTCCTTGTATGTGGGTTATTAACCACAAACTTATCAGTAAGACACACCTTGCTACTTTGGAACTTTCCAATAACTGTCTGATAGGCATGCACATGTGATAAGGGTGATGATGTCACTACATCACCCAAAATGCACTTCTGCTACTGTTGTAATGTCACCTACTTATACCTAGGTGGCACTGTTGTGTAAGCTATTAACATCATGCCATAAAGAGTTAACTATGCAAATCGGACTTCATCTTCATCCTATAGGTTTGACATCTGGAAGCCTTAAATCAGAGCCGAGGGATTAATTTTGACACATATAGCAATTATAACACAGACTTGGGGGAATCAGCAAAAGTTTCTCAACCTATATATCAACCTATAAATCCAGATACAGATAAGACATACAATGGACTTATGTTCAACCACAGGTGTCCGTATCTCCTCAGCTGACTTAACATGATTGATCATTAGTTACAAAAACACATCTTTCCTCATTAATAAAGTCCATGCCTTTTCTCTGAGCGAAGCCTCATTAACAATGTTTATACTTACCATTCTTATCAAAATGTATTAGAAGTGAATATTCTCCTAGCTGGAAATATACAGTACAATATACTGGATACATCAAGGTCCTTCATAACATATAACAATATAAAAATAATACATATGTGACTTATTGATTATCTTATGCTAAAAATATTAAGGTTGATTATATGTGTATGTAGATATTATACTTTCTTGGCTTCATTAATAGATACCAAACTGTAGAGGCAATTAGTACCAGCTGCATCTAAAGAATATCCTTATCTTAGTAATAAATTTATATGAAGACAAGAATACTTCTTCACAGACTAGTGTATCTGTAGAGAAGAAATTAATAAACAGTGTCCTTTTCATGACCCTTTCTCGACCATCTTTAAAATACATAACATATAACAATATGGCCTCTTATAGGTATATATAATCCACTATAATCAGGATATTTAGATAAATGTTTTATACACTTATGAAAAAGCACAACAAATCCCCCTTCATTGCAATATAATTCATTGAAATAAATTTGATAATATTGGAATGTCAAAAGGGCTTTTCATAAGGATTCTCCAAAAACTGGGATGTTTGTACTCGGTCTGTAATGTTCCATTCAGAGCTTTGCTAAAGTCTTTCTGAAAACTTTGCATCCAACGCATCGCTTGGTTGGTTAGGATCAATACGCTTCTTTAGGAATATAAGTTCTTGTTTAAATCGTCCGTTACTCTGATAAAGATTTATTGAATGGGTCAATAACTTTTAATGTAAGTTGGTGGTAACAACAGTATCCTCTACAACGGAATATAAGTCAGATAGATATTGCTTTTGATTTTCCATCTCTGCATGAATAGTCATCAGGTTTCCTTTTAGTAAACCAAAAAGTTCCAATGTTCTAATAGAGATGGAATTAGCAGCTGATACACTGGTGGCAACGACAGCGCCTAATATGCCAAAGATTATGGCGGCTGCAATCACAGAAATTAAACGCTTTGGTCATTGACTCGTGGAAAACTGTTCCCTGGTCAGGGTTTTCCTTGTCTGTTCCAGGATCTGTGTAATCCGTTCTTGGGAATAACCGACATGCATTTGATACCACATCTTTATCTCTGGAGACTGAATCTCAGAAACGTTGAACTGTCTTTCAACGGAGATGCATGGATCCAAACTGACGTATATCTTCTGGGATAGAATCATCTTATTTGTCAAGATGAATTCCGTGGTAATCTCCAGCATGATCCCAGATGAAGGGTCTGGTACAGAGATCGGTTCAGCGTGAAACTCCCCAAGATTAGATAACAGCAACAATTTTTTTATGTCATCTTGTGCCTATAATACATTGTATGACAAATATAAACACATACATCTTTCCACTTTTCTTTTGATCAACCTTACGATGCAAGAATCATACTACCATATATCTTCAATTTGGCATAGTTTTCTTTCTTTTTTTAACAGAGCAAGTTTTTAGTTGAGAAGTGAGTCAAGAGATAATTAGTTACAGAGGAAAAGTACATGAGGATAGGTTAGCACACTCGTTGGTTTATATAATACCGATCCTAGGTTTCCGTCTTTAGTTGGAACCTTGATATCTCTTCACTCCTCCTTATCCATTAATTCTTCCATTTTGCAAAGTTGTGACCTAGGATGACAAACATGTAATTGATTAATATGCACCCATTTCTCTATAAATTCATCCCCCTTACGAATTTTGATCTTGTAGACCACGGATGACAACTTGTCAATGATGACATAGGGTTCTTTCCAGGAAGGCAGGAACTTCCTTTCTTTCACCTGATCCCGGATAAAGTTATAGAGATAAACCTGATCGGAAATTTGGTACTCCTTTTGAGTAGTCTTCAGATCATAGTAGCTTTTGGCGCTTACTGCTGCTTTCTCCAGATTCTTCTGGGCAAATGCAAAAGCATGCTGAAAGTGCTTGTGTAGATTTTCGATATACTGATGAGCTGTTGAAGCATTTATCAAATTGTGGTCTGTTATACGGTAGAATAAATGCTGGGGTAACACCATCTTCCTGCCTGTCATCATTTCGAAGGGAGAAAGTTTAGTTGCCGCGCTTGGGATGGCTCTGATGGCCATGAGAACCAAAGGCAACTTCACATCCCAGTCTTTACCTTCACATCCCAGTCTTTACCGGATTCATTGACAAATTTCTTTAGAATGTTGACAATGGTTTGGTTGCAGCATTCTACTCCACCACTAGAGGCTGGCCAATAAGTTAGATGTAGCTTTCTTTTTACTCCCAGTATCTCCCACATCTTCATCATCACCTCACTAGTGAAATGACTTCCGCGATTGGATTCGATGCATTGGTGAAGACCAAACCTTAAAAATATATGGTTAATGAGTAGAGACGCGCACACACTTGAACTGCATGTTTTGCAGGGCAAACATTCCACCCATTTTGTGAACAAACAAGTCACAGTCAACATATATCTGTTGCCTTTTGATGAAGTTGTTACTGGTCCAATAAAGTCAGTTTGGATGTCTGACCATGGCATGGACATCCCCCTTTTCATCAGCGGTGCCCGATGAGTGGTTGCTTGTGGCTAAAATTGAGGACATATTAAACATCCTTGACAATATGTGCGAACGTCTTGCAATATATGTGGCCAATAAATGTAATCTAGTAATAATTCATACGTTAACTTCTCACCTCGATGACCAGCCGTTGGGGCATCATGGGCGTGCTGTAACATCAAACCTCGGAATGCCGCGGGTACTACCCATTGTATGATACCATTCTTCGATGTTCTTATCAGCAATCCATCCTGTAACAAGAATTGGGACTTACCCTTTATCAAAATCCATAACTCTTCTTTGCCTACACATTTTTCCACAGTTATGGGACAATTCTGTGGATCTTCAATGTGTTTGTAAAAGATACCAATGACTGGATCCCCCTTTTGACTCGCAATGAGATCCTCACTAGGGGAATCTTGGCTCCATTGCACCACATTGGCTTCGGCCTCCTTTTGGGCCTGTCTTCTTGTCGTTGCCTGCACTTGGACAGTTCCCATGAGGTCATCAACGTCCAAGACTTCTCCATTAATGGCTGCTTCTTTGGTGAGGGAATATGCTAAATCATTCCCCTCCTTATTCACACCTGGATATTTTGAATGACCTCTTACCTCTTTCCAATAAATGGTGAGACTGTGGGTGGTAACCATCTTGTCGATCCTACAAAACATTTTACCATGCTTGACAGGCTTATTGTTATAATCTGTGATTATAACAAACTTTTTAATACCAGATTCAATAGCCATTTGTACAGCTTTATACACAGCGGTAAGCTCTGTGACCTTGCTACATTTGGAACCAATTTTATACCCAACGGACACATCTGGGAATATATTATTCCACATACCTACAACCAGTGTACTTTCAATTCCTATATTGGTATGGAAAGAACAGCCGTCTACATATACACATGGTAAGGATTTACAGTACTCTCCTTCATAAGACTTGTATGGAGATAAAGATTGTTCTTCCAGGAAATCATTTTCTGGTAATTCACCTTTATGTCCTGCATTGGTACAATCATAAAGTTCAGCTAATCCTTGAGCAACTGGATTCTTATTATTTAGTTTGTACCTGATTACCAATGGCCATCCCATTAATGACATCGTCCAGGCGGTGATCCTGCTGTTTGACAGGTTTCCATCCTGGATTCTGTCACTGCAAATATTACAGTGGTTGGTGTGCAGTTTCCACAATAATCTTTTCGCATTTGATAAAACTCCTGAAATATTGCAAAGCCCATACCGTTGACAGTATTTTACCTCAACCGGTGATAAGGATTTGCTGGCATAGGCGATGATCTTGTTCAGGTTTTCCTGCTTCTGGAAGACGATTGCACTTAGATGAATAGTTCATCATACCCAGGAAGGATTTCAATTCCTTGATATTTGTAGGTGACTTCGTATTAATCACTGCCTCCATCTTCTTTTTCTGTGGGTTGATTCCATCAGAAGTGATTTCGTGGCCTAGGAAATTAACCTTGGTATGACACCATTGAGCCTTCTGCAAAGAAAGTTTCACACCAGCTTTTCTCAGTTGGGTTAGTATATGCTTCAGTTCCGCAATGTGTTCCTCAAAAGTCATGCTTTTGACCAGGATGTCATCCACATAGGATAAGGTACCTCGTTTAGTGGCATCAGGCATCGCCTTATGCATGAACACAGCAAATTCAAGGCCTGCATTTATGTACCCAAAAGGTAATTGGGTCCAGGCATATAGTTGCTTTCCAAATGTAAAGGCCAATTTGTATTGATCCTTCTCATCCACTTTAATTGTCCAATATACTTGCGCACAGTCAAGAGCAGTGAAAATTTTGGACCCTTGTATTTGCGCCAAACATTGATCAATATATGGCATGGGCCATCCGGACGGATGATGCCCCGCTTCTCCAAGTTCTTGACGATTTCCGATAGTGACTCGTAAGCTGCTAGTGAAAGTCAGTATTGTTTGACATAGACCGGAGGTGCATTGGGATCCGTCTGGATTCTTGCAACGTGTAGGTCAGTTTCCCCACAGTCATAAGAATCCTTAGCAAACATGTCATGGAATTCTGTGAAAAGCTCATTTAGCTGTTGACGCTTCGACTCATCGGAGCATGCGTCAGCTATAGAGATTTGCTCTTCCACCCGTTCCTGAAATTCTGGAAAGATTTCAGGCTGACTTAAAGAGGACCTTTCATGACTTCTAAAGATATCAACTAAGGATGCTCACATGGAGAGCGGCGCCCAGGGATCTCCCTGCACTTACTATTATCCCTGGGCGCCGCTCCATTCTCCCGGTATAGGCTCCGGTATCGACGCTCACCAAGTTATAGTAGGCGGAGACTTGGTGGAATTGGTAATAGTAGGCGGAGCCTGCCCTTCATCTCCTTCTCCCCGGCTGTAGCGCTGGCCAGTCGCAGCGCAGAGCTCATAGCCTGGGAGTTTTTTCTCCCAGGCTATGAACTCTGCGCTGCGATTGGCCAGCGCTGCAGCCTGGGAGAAGGAGATTAAGGGCAGGCTCCGCCCACTATAACTTAGTGAGCACAGATACCGGAGCCTATACCGGGAGAACGGAGCGGCGCCCAGGGATAATAGTAAGTGCAGGGAGATCCCTGGGCGCCGCTCTACATGTGAGCATACTTGGTTTATATCTTTAGAAGTCATGAAAGGTCCTCTTTAACTCATAAGCTTCTTTAAGTTCGCTAGTTATATTGTTTTGAGAATCGCATACCTTCTCCTTTCCTTGTTGGCATGACTCATACTCCTTCTCATCGATCTGATGGTTGAAAAGTAGACTAATGTTGATTCTTCAATGTGGCATGTACCTTCTTCAGAACTGAAAGGATAAACAGAGTGGATATTGAATAACCCCTCAGGTGTTGAGGAAAAACGTTGTTCCACTAACTGTTCTTCTTTTAGGTATTCATCAGGAATAAGTCCAATGACATCATTCTGGAATCCAAAAGTGTAATACTCCGAATCCATAGCTAGACCAATTATGGTGCCTGTTTGTAAGGATATACTATGGGGAGCCATATTATGGATTACTATATGTGTGCCGTTTCGAAATGTCAGCCTTATACAAATCACGCATCTGTGAGGTGACTTGTTGAATCAGATATCCTCCACTTACAGTTTACGCATCAGACACCCTGGAGTTAATCAAGTAGTCTTTTAATCCGGAGATTGTATTACAAGATATGCAGGGAATCCAGATGGTAAAAGAATTATGCCTCTAATAATCTCCTTGATAAGAAGATGAGATACTACACAGATTTTCCTCCCTCAGATTTTCCTCAGATTCTCCTCAGAATTACAGCACACACAAACAGCAATGCATGACAGGGAAAACAGGAAGTGGCTGGACTGAACCAAGTAGAAGCTGAAACAGAGGGGGGTGGAAGAGAGGAGCATACCAATACACAATGCAAGATACTGAAAAAGAACAATATGCAAAGATGTTTATCATAGGAGTGGGCTTTACCTTCAGGCCGAGTTGCTGCATCCGGTTGGACAAACAGATCAAAGCATCTGCATTCTTCAATTATTGTCCCTTCTTTACTTAAATGGGAAGAAGAAATGGCTTGCACGCAATCACATTATGACTCTGAGAATCTCCATCCAGATCATGAACCCATTGGTCCTATGGAGAGGTACCTTTAATCACTTTAGGATAAGCGACCTGTTTCAAGAGACTTAGGCTTATATATCTGGCTTTGGATTTCAGATAGAACTTGGCCTATTTCACCCGGGCTATACAGTGCTCCAGACAAAAAAATTACCTAGGAGCCATTGGCTCCTAAACTTAAAAATTTAGGAGCCAAATACAATTTTTAGTCGCCAAATGTAAATACATATATAATTTCCATCAGTGATTGTGAGCCAAAGCCAGGAGTGTATGCTACACAGACATAAGGTATAAGGGAAAGATCTGCTCCTGTTCTGTGTTTAGAGCCGCACCTGGTTTTGGCTCAAAAATCACTGATGGAAATCACTGACCGAACACTGATGCCTCATTCACACAGTCAGTGTTCGGTCAGTGATTTCCATCAGTGATTTTTGAGCCAAAACCAGGTGCGGCTCTAAACACAGAACAGGAGCAGACCTTTCCCTTATACTTTATGTCTATGGAGGATCCAATTCTGGATTTGGCTTACAATTACTGATGGAAATCACTGAACAAACACTGATGTGTTAATGAGGGCTGACTGTGTGAATAAGGCATTACTGTGTGTACTGTTCCACACACCCGACTGCAATGACAAGGTTTGGTGTCATCGCCGTTCCCCATCATTGCAGTCGGGTGTCTGCCGCAGTCCGCTCCATCCATTGTCTCAGCACAGCATAGTGAGTGGGGCACAGCACTGCCTGCACGGCTTATCATAAGCTGGGTCATGCAGGCAGCTCTGTCTGGGAAAGAGGGGAAAGTCCAGTGACAGCTCATATTGTTCCTTTCTATATGGGCCCCCCCCTTCTTATCTCTCTGTACAGGGAACACTGACAACTGTTGCGGTCAGCATCTTTTGCAGCTCAATCGTAATTAATGGGTCCATTCGGAATGGAAACAGACCCAGATTTAGGCCTCTTGCACACGAACGTTTTGGTTCCGTTCCGTGCATTAGGGACCGCAACTTGTTCTGTATTTTTGCGGAGGCACGGACAGAAACTCCATGGAAGCGCTCCGTAGTGCTTGCTTGGGGTTCCGATTTGTGCTTCCGTTCCGCATCTCCATGATTGTGGACCCAAATTGAATGGATTTGCATCTGTGATGCAGAGTGCACATGGGCTGCTAACCATGTATTGCGGAAGCGCTGTTTGCAGGCCGCAATACAAGCACGAGCAGCACACGTTCGTGTGCAAGAGGCCTAAGTCGTGTGACTGGACCGTAAAGGTGGGTCATCAGCAAAACATGGTGGTGACAGCAGCGCTGAGTGACAGTAGCTACTGACACCACCTACTAAGGACAGGCTCTAAGGATTTAGCATGGACAAGTACTACTTGTCCTTGCTAAATCTTACAGCCTAATTATAAGTAAATGGGACATCATGGGAGGAAGTGGTGCTGGTTGAGACTCACTATTTGGCTAATTGAAAAAGCTCAGTCACTGTGACATGGCTGAGCCTGAAGGGGTTAAACTTAAACAACTGAACAAAAAAAGAGGAACCTTACTAGTTTGAAGACAGGCCAGCACGGGAAGGGGGGTGGGGGTCAGGAGGAGCCACACTGAGTGGTCACTGTCTGGTGATCACAAAAGAACTCAGGGCTTGTCAGGAGCACAGAGGACTGCAGGAGGAGGAGGCAATGATCGGGTTATTTTCCTGGGACCCGGTCGTCCTGCAAGTCTCTCTCTCAATGCTCCCACGCGCTTTCTCTTCCCGGGCTGTGTGAGGAGGCGGGGCCAAGGACGAGGCATCGCAGACTGGCAGTGAGTGAGGCAGGAGGCTGGATCTCAGGGGATGGGCTCAACAGAGGTGCCTAGCGTGATGCATCTCCTGAAGGAAGTTTTTTTTTTCTTAACGCTACAGTGAGGCGGTGGGACAAGTCGCAAGTGGCGATAAGACTTAAAAGTCTTATCGCCATTTGCAAATTCCTGGTCGCATTTGGAGCCCCGCTATATTTTTCACCTGTATGGGAATCAAAAAGTTATCCTTGACCTTTTCGATCCATACCATGGATTGAGTATGCTCGGTCAGGTCCGCAACTTCGTAATTTCCCCTTTAAGAGAAATAGTTAATGCATCCCCATCCAAGGTTACCTTTTCAATTCTGTCCTTCTGGATGGTTATCGTATGAGCGGCACAGTTGACAGCTTCCTCTGGCTTACCATTTTTCAGGATCATGACATCTGGTGTTTGTTCCTAAAATGAACTTCGACAGAGTTAAGTCTTTCCTCAATCACATGACAACTACGTTGGGGTTGTGCATTGCAAGAGTACTCAGAGTCAATAGGTCCAGACTGCCTCATTGATGAATTCTACGATGGAACTCAATCTTTTCAGGAGGTCGATTCCTATGATCAGTCGATCATAGGGAAGGTCCACAATCAGTGTGGGATGTCCAATTATCTTCTTGCCTATTTAAAATTTTAACCAAGCTGTACATCTTAGGGTACTTTCACACTAGCGTTGGTGTGGATCCGTCTGTTTATTTGCACAGACGGATCCGCACCTCTAATGCAAACGTTTGTATCCGTTCAGAACGGATCCGTTTGCATTAGCTTTAAAGAAAAATGACAAAGTCCAAAACGGATCCGTTTTGAATTACATTGAAACTCAATGGGGAACGGATCCGTTTTCAAATGCACCATATTGTGTCACTGACAACGGATCCGTCCCCATTGACTTACATTGTAAAAAAAAACGGATCCGTTAGGCTCCGCCTCTTCAGACGGACACCAAAATGCTGCATGCTGCGTTTTGGTGTCCGCCTCCAAAACGGAATAGAGGCGGAACGGAGCCTAACTGATGCATTCTGAACGGATCCTTATCCATTCAGAATGCATTGGGGCTTAACTGATCCGCTTTGGACCGTTTGTGAGAGCCCTGAAACGGATCTCACAAACAGAATCCAAAACGCTAGTGTGAAAGTAGCCTTATCTGCAGTGCGTCTCCACCTACACTTATCAAAAAGCTATCAAACAATTTCAATCTCAGCCTCTTTGCTGTCAAATCCAAAACCTGTTGGAAATAACTATAAGACTATATAGTGGCTTGTGATCCTGTATTGAGTAAACCCCTAATCGGCCCCATAAGTTCATCTTGGAGGTAAGAATCAACAAAATATCGGCCTTCAACCTGAAATAAATCACATAAGAAATTAGGATGTTCACTCACTGACGCATTTTGAGGATTTGATACTTTTTCAGCGATGCGTCCTCTGGTTAACCCTGTTAACCAGAGCAGCCACAGCCCTCACCTTTGGGGAAAACTGGATTACATCACAGCTTACAGACGGCAGCTCACAGATCAATGCTGAGATGATGGGATCACTGACTGGAAAAGACACATTAGTGTACGAATCCACATGGTTAGACTGCAATATAGATAACACATTAGACACCGTCTCTTTGGCCTCAATTTTAGGGTCAGGAACACTGCAAGGCAATATAAGATTAGGCATCACATTAGATTCTTCTATAACCAGCTCGGTGGCCTTGCATTGGCCTGGTCTCTGAGTCTGCTCTGCCTGCTTTATTTGGCTAAACAGGGACCTGCAGCCGCTCTAAAAAAAGTTCAGGTTGTTTTTCGGTGGACACCTGAGACATCCTATAAGGCTATTGGACTACCTGAAAAAGCGGAGGGCTGTACACCAGACGAGTTCATAGAAAACTGGATAAAAGCGCTTTTCCCGGGCGCAAACTTCTCTGTGGCCTTTGGGGTAGAAAGAGCTCATAGAGTACCAGCTAGACTGCCGCCACCTGGAACTCCACCTGGATCCATGCTTGCAAGGTTTTTCAATTGCAAAGATAGAGATAAAATATTGGCACTAGCCAGAAGACGACAATAAATTAAATATGGCAACACCAGAGTCTCCATATTTCCGGACTTTTCCATTGAGCTACTGAAACAACGTGCCACTTTCATGGACGTCAAGCGGCGGCTTAGAGAAGCTAACGTACCCTATTCCATGGGCTATCCAGCAAAACTAAGAATAGTGGACGGGGATCGTGCGGTCTTCTTTACTTCTCCTGGCAAAGTCAATGAGTGGCTAGCCCTACGAAGAAGGTCACCAAAATGATGAACCTCTGCAAACACCAGCGTTCAGAACACCAGATGGCGTCACTGGACTGGCTAGATAAGTTGATATGCGCAACGCATTCTTATGTATAGCTCCAGAGCTATGCATACATACATCTCACTTAATTATTCAGGGCCACATTCACCATACTTATATGCTTAGCTAGAAATATCATAGCAGTTGCTGCAGCTGGCATGCCTCTGTCAGAATAACATCAAAGACAGGGGCATCCCGGTTTACTGGCCTAGAGTCTGATGTAAGAGAAGTGACAGAGGACACAACACCTATCTTACAAGTAATAGAATATTAAGGTTTATAGTTTATATATCGAGTTTCTACTGTTAGTATGTTTATGGTTAATCAAACACACAAACTCAGTTTACCCATAGCCATAATGATATGTCTAGCTCCTCATAACATACCCAAGCCCAGGATTCCATGACTCAGTTGAAAATCCTTTCATGGAATGTAAGGGGATTAGGTACTCTCTGGTTCTCTGGTTTTGAAGAGTGGTTCGCACACTCCTACCATTACTCTTCCTTAAGGGGGGTGTGGCTATTAATACTGTGGGGAGTCGCTCTGGTAGTCAGCGGTGCGGGTGCAGTTTAGAGGCAAAACCAGGAGTCCAGATTGTGCAACAAACAGTGTTTTATTCACACTTGCACAAAAAATGAAAAACAGTCTCTTGGTGACAGTTCACACACAACGGAAATAACGTAGCCAAACAAAAACAGTCCAACACAGGTTCAGTCACCTGGGAGGTGTAGGTGCAGGTTCGCACCACGCTGTCGGCCCAGCCGCAGGAGAATCCAGCTTCAGGTAGCCAGGAACACAACACCTCCTTGCTGAGCGCTTTCCTCCTGGACAGAGAACTCCCAGCCCTGTTAGCAGCTCCAGGATAATCACACACTCACAGCTGGTGGTGCTGGCTGAGTTTATAAACCCAGCCCAAAACTCGGACTGGACCGTGGGGAGCAGCCACCCACCCTACTCTTTAGCTGCTCCCAGTAAGAGCCGGCCCGGATCGGCTTTGCAGCCATGCTATTTAACAAAGTCAAACAGCACTAGCTGCTGCAGACAAAAACCCGGCTCTCACCTCACCGAGGCCAGCAACCTCGGTGACACGTACCTGCCATCTAGGACGGCACCCTGCACCTTACCACAATACATAAACAGCTAAGATGGGAGGCAAAAAAACTAGCTATTTGCAAATGCCAGATATGTCTTGTACACGCTCTTATTGACAATGTATCTTATGTTTTACTAAGCGTTTATAACCCTCCCCCTGGCTCCATGCAGATTTTACACCTAGCAGCCACCTTTGCCGCAGCATATCCTCACCAAAATAATATGTATGGGCAGTGGCGTTGCTAGGGCTGGTGTCACCTGGTGCGGTAGAAAATGGTGTCACCCCCCCCCCCCAGCACAACACCCCCCCTCCCATCGGCGGCGATCTCTCTGCTTAGCCCCGCCCCCACGTCAGCTGTCTGTTTACTATCTAAACCCCCATCCATGTTATCGCTTGGGTTAAAATTCTAGCACCCCCAACAGGCCCCCAACCCCTGGCGATCTGTCTGCTTAGAACCCCCCCCCCCCCCACACACACACATATTTGCATACATATTATACCCCTCCAGGACCTCCCATCCCAACATCCCCACATCCCCACACCCTCCCTAGATCCCCCATCAGTGTCATCCACACATCCCCCCATCAGTGTCCTCCGTGCATCCCCCCCTAAGTGTCATCCACACATCCACACATCCCCCCATCAGTGTCCTCCACACATCCCCCCCTAAGTGTCATCCACACATCCCCCCATTAGTGTCCTCCACACACCCCCATCAGTGTCCTGCACACATCCCCCATCAGTGTCCTGCACACATCCCCCATCAGTGTCATCCACACAACCCCCCATCAGTGTCCTCCACACATACCCCCCCATCAGTGTCCTCCACACATCCTCCCCATCAGTGGCAACCATACATCCCCCATCAGAGCTTCATATTAACCTGCTATACTACTATTATGGCTAAAAACCTCAGTAATAGTTTCCCATATATAATAAATTTATATATATATATATATATATATATATAAATATTTATATCAGAAGCATAAATATATATTATCATACTTCTGATGTACATGAATGCATAATTTAGACTCTATTTCTAAAAGGTTGCCACCAGGACTAGAACTCACAACCATTCACATCAGAGGCAAAAACCCTAACCACTGAGCTATGAAGCTCAATGATAAGTTATGTTGGAAAAACCTCCTAGTAGTGTATCATCTATTAGGTATTCCTATATAGCAGAAGTATAATTAAATAAAAAAAATAAATGTGTAATTACTATATATAAATGTAGTAATTACACATTTTTTTTTACTGTATTTTGTGTCATACATTTCTTTTACAATTACTGAAAAACAAATATGTAATTTATACTTCGGCTGTATAGTGTATCATGTATCACTCTGCTGTATAGGAATACCTAATACTTGATAACTACTATGAGGTTTTTCTAATACAGTTTACCATTGAGCTCCATAGCTTAGTGGTTAGTGTTCTTGCCTCTGATATGAAAGGTTGTGAGTTCGAATCCTGGTGGCAACTTTTCAGAAATAGAAGCTAAATTAGATTAAAATACATTGGGTGTCCCCAAGCATACTGACAATGCTTGGGGATACCCCCTTCATGTTTATAGCACTGACTCCATATATGGACACAACCATATATGGAGTCAGAGCTCAGACCGGGATAAATTATCTTGTGCTGGCAGCCGGCACTGGTGTCACACCAGTCACCCCATCAGTGGTGTCACCTGGTGCGGCCCGCACCCCCCTCCCAACGCCACTGTGTATGGGAGACTTAAACATGATGTTAGATCCCTCATTGGATCGCCACAACGATGTAGCAGGCCCACTGATTGTTAACAGAATTTAGATGGCACGATTTCTGGAGGTATATACTCATGTCACAGTAGCAGCCACAATTCCCTAACCAGGATAGGCTATATACCAGGCAATGATTCAACATTGTTAAATTTCAGATCTATTACATACCTACCTCGGGGAATTTCGGATCATTCACCAGTACTTGGCACATTGACATGAAGTGTCCCCCCAATAATGTACAGAATGAACATACACCCATTCTGGTTAAACCTTGGGCGATCCGACGTGACTCGCCCTCAACGGCGATCCTAGCAATCAGGGATCACATGGGACAAGTACTCAGTACTTAGGAAACCATTCTCAGTGCTTTTACACACTTTTGTCATGAGTTATATAGATCCAAAATAACAGTATCAGTCATATACTTAGAAGACATTTCTCTTCCCAAACTCACCACAGCACAAAGCGCCCAATTGGATCATCCTATTTGCTTGGAGGAGATACTACAAGCAATAGCAGATCTAAATAATGGGAAATCATCAGGCCCAAACGGGCTTCCCAAAGAAGTATATGCCAGATATGCAGAGGTATTAGCCCCCCAACTATTGGCCACCTTTCACTCGGCCCTTGAAACAAGAGACTTACCGGAGTCGTTTAGGGAAGCCACCGTAGTACTCCTACTCAAACCTGACTGCAGATTGTATAGACCCATAGCACTTCTAAATGTGGACTATAAAATCTTAACCAAGTAATACTATCATTAATCCATGAGGACCAAACAAGTTTCATGCCAGGGAAGTCCACCACAGAGAACATAAGAAGAGTACAGGTAGTTACACATCCGAGGCTTTGGGTTTGGGCTTCAGTTCCTTTAATGGATCAGTATCCTGTATAGTAACCCGATAAGTAGGCTCCTGGTCAATGGAGAAGTATCGGACAGTTTCCACCTTGATAAAGAGATGAGACAGGGATGCCCCTTATCACCACTTTTATTTGCCCTGGCAATTGAAACCTTAGCCATTAGGGTGAGAAATAGCAATAACATAACCAGAGTAATCACGGGGGAGAGGGAGGTTCAAATAGGATTATACACCGATTACATGATTTTATATCTGTTATCATCTGACTCGTCTCTCAGTAGTGCAGTGAATCTGATAGATGAATTTGGAAAATACTCGGGCCTGCAAAATAATTGGGGGAAATCGGTATACATGCCACTGGGCAGAATGGAATGGACCCTCACATGTCTCCCAGTTGAAAGTGGTGGATAACTTTAAATATCTAGGCGTCAAAATCACCAAGCGATATTCCCAAGCTCTATCACTTAACATGTGTCCGCTAATTAAACATATCTGGACTGAATTTAGCAATTGGAAACCATTGCCTATCTTGGTGGCGGGGCGGATTAATTTAGTTAAAATGATTATACTCACACAACTGCTGTATACCGATCAACATGCAGAGACGCATATACTCAAATCTCTGTTCAAAGAACTAGACTCCGTGACCAGGGTGTTTATATGGAGCAGATCCCGAGCCTAAATTAGTCTACATACGCTAAGATGTCCTAAACGAGAGGGAGCTTTGGCCCTATCGGATTATTTTATAAATTACTTAGCTGGCCAGTTAAGGCTCATTAACACATGGTTCATATCAGAGGATCTACCTACCTCAGAGGACTTCCTAAAAACCTATCTTGAATGTAATACAGTACTTTATGGTCGGTTTTGGAAGGGTCGCCAAAATTCCAAAGGCCAGTGTTACCATTACATAAATTAGCTCAAACTTCTGGCACATGATCTGGAGCTGCAACCCGATAGCCACATTCTGGAGGGAGGTGACTGATCTTCGGTCCTCATTACTACCGGTTCAGGTGTCGTGCAATCCTGAGGTCTGCCTGTTAGGAATAATGAACGATGATAACTAGGACCATTATACAACAATATTCCTAAGGGAATCCCTGTTTATGGCACTGAGATGGTACAGCCACAATACACCGAACCTGACCATGTGGAAATTGCAAATAAATCAGATTCTACCTTATATAGCACTGGTATTCAAACACCGCAATAAACCACAAAAATTTGACAAAGTTTGGGGCTTGTGGTGTGTGGCAGCACAAACCATGTATTTAACCTCGAGACTGCAACAAGCAATGACAGTGGCTCGAGGAGACGTGGCTCGGTAGGTGTGATGGGACATCTATGCACATTAAATCGCTATATTTTCAATGATGTAATATGGGGCGAGTAGAACTGCAATGGCGGGTTAGAAATAAGACTAAGACAGCTACTGTTTTACTGTTTTCAAGAGAATTGGATCATACAAGTCTGGAAATGTACATGTATACACTGTATTTGGCAACAAATGTGTATGTTGACGTTGTACTTTTATTTCTGTTAATAAAACAGTTTAAAAAAAAATTAAGTTAGATGTCTTCTGACTGTGCCAAGTGGCGTCCATACATCCACACATTCTCTCTTGACTTCTGCCCACAGCTCACTTATCCATGCAGTCACATCCTGATCCATACCAACCCATGAATTTACATATTCAACAATGTTATGGATTAACTACTCTGGGCTAGAAGGACTATCTCCTGTAGTGTTACCATGACCCGCATCACTACTGGCAGGCGCTCATTTTCCTTACCAGTAATCAGTACACAAATATACAAACAATCTGGCTAGCCAAGAAAAAGTATGGAATATTTTACTATTTGCACAAATAACTAAAGAATTAACTCGATCTCAGTGGGATCTTCACTTATATGTTGAGTATATAAATCAAATGCTTTATATAAAAGAAAGGATCAAAGACAAAATGTCAAGGGTATTTGGATCCTCGAGGTGGACATATAAACACCTCAAGAAGAGTTCGATCGAGAATTGTGCAATCAGTAAAAACAGGGTACAAGCGTCTATGCAAAAATATAAATGATTTATTATGCAATAATTTATATACAATCAATAACAATGAATATAAAACCAATGATAGTTAATAAAATGTAGTACCCAAAATCCGCCACTAGATGGCACCAACAGAACACAAATTTACCAGCGCTCTCTACTATTTAAACTAACACAAGAATTTATATACAAATTCTGCTTATAATTATGAGAGATACACCATTCAATAAAGAAAATGACAGATACGAACCCTTGCTCTGCCAAAACTATGACCAATCTCGGATAGTCGGTAGAATTGCAATAAATCTTATAAATTATCGGCTTGATATCAGACTAGGGAATATAAAGATTCCCAACAGAGAATATCTTTAATATGAAATATTTCATTCAGTGATATGCATCTTAACTGAATAGTAAATCATATTGATGTGGCACATAAACATTATACATCCACAATAAGCAGGGATTGGCTAAGTACCAAGCCAATTAATTTACATCAATACTACATATATCAAAAATATACATTACCCAAGGGCCAAGTGATGTGCAGAGTCTCAGGGAAGTCAACTCTCCGAATGTTCTGATAATTGGGATTTTCTCCAGGGATCTTTCCTTGTTTCTTTTTCACCTCCTCTCTTTGTTCCTTTTGGATCCTTTTTTTTCCCTACCCCTTGTGGGTTATTATCGACAAACTTATCAGTCACACCTTCCTAGTTTGGAACTTTCCAATCACTGTCGGATAGGCGTGTACATGTGATAAGGGTGATGATGTCACCCAGAATGCACTTTTGCTACTGTTTTAATGTCACCTACTTATACCTAGGTGGCACTGTTGTGTAAGCTATTAACATCATGCCATAAGAGTTAACTATGCAATTCTGACTTCAACTTCATCCTATATGTTTGACATCTGGAAGCCTTAAATCAATGCTGAGGGATTAATTTTGACACATATAGCAATTGTAACACATACTTGGAGAATTCAGCAAGAGTTTCTTAACCTATAAATCCATTGTACAGATAAGACATACAATGGACTTATGTTCAACCACAGGTGTCCGTATCTCCTCAGCTGACTTAATGTTATGTAGATATTACAGATTCTTGGCTTCATTAATAGATACCAAACTGTAGAGGTAATTAGTACCAGCTGTGTATAAAGAATATCCTTATCTTAGTAATAAATTTATATGGAGACAAGAATACCTCTTCAAAGACTGGTACATCCGTAGAGAAGAAATTAATGAACAGTGTCCTTTTCATGACCCTCTCTCGGCCATCTTTAAAATACATAATATATAACAATATGGCTTCTTATAGGTATGTAGGATGAAAACTGGTGGCATATTTAATAGTGGGGGCACCATAGGTACATTTTTAATACTGGGGCACAATAGGGACATTAATCGGGCACTATGGGGACATTATTATTTCTGGAGAACAGTATAGGGGCAGTAATATTACTGGGCACATAATAAAAAGGAATTATTAAGACTGAGGTAACTAAAGTGGCATTATTACTGGGAGCATTATAGGTGGCTTTATTATTAGTGGGGGCACTATATGAGGCATTATTACAACAGGGGAAACTATTTCACTGCAGTATAGTATTTGGGACATTGCGGAGCACAGCAGGCATAGTACTGAGGTTGGCAGCAGGAAGAGGAGGTATGGCAAACTTTGCAGAGATGAGACGTGGCTAAAAGAAGTTGTCATGACGGCCTGAGCTAAATAGAGATGAAGAATAAGAACGTTGCGATGTGGTATTGCTCGCCCCGCCTACTTGTGTTGTCCTGCTCTCTGTCAGTTTGGATCCACCGAGGCCTGCAACATGGGGCTACTTTTAGTTTTTTTCAGGGTCACTATGAGTTCCTAGTCCGCCCCTGCCACCATATAAAAAATCTTTAGTAAAATAATTAAAGGGTGTTTCCAGATTTTTTATATTGATGGCCTATTCCCAGGATAGGCCATCAATATAGGATTGGTGGGGGTCTAGCAAACCGCATCCCTGCTGATCATCTGTTTCCATGTAGCTCCAGTGCTGGAATTACTTAGCTCCATCCAATTGTAGTGGGTAGAGCTGGTTACTGCAGTATTTACTTTGATGGGAGCAGGGCTGCAGTAACCAGCTTTATCCACTACACAATGAATGGACCCGTGTAGTTCCAGCGCTACTTGAGAACGGCTTATCGGAAGGGATGCACAGTGTCAGGCCTCCCACAATCCGACATTGATGGCTTTCCCTGAGGACAAGCCATCAATATAAAAATCCTGGAAAGCCTCATTAAGGGCTCTTTCACACTAGCGTTGTGAGGATCCATCGTGCACTTCCGTCGCCGGAAATGCCCGCCGGATCTGTCACAACGCCACACACCTGAAAGCATTTGAAGACTGATCAGTCTTCAAAATGCTTTCAGTGTTACCATGGCAGCCAGGACGCTACTAAAGACTCGGCTGCTATGGAAAAGTAGTGGGGAGCCAGGGGAGAAGCTACTTACCGTCCGTCACAGCGCCCCTACGTCGCATGGATCACATGATCGCATGGATCACATGATCCATGCGATGTAGGGGCGCTGTGACGTCATTGTGGAGCGCCCCAGGAGCCGCACGGAAGGTAAGTAGCTTCTCCCCTGGCTCCCCACTACTTTTCCATGGCAGCCAGGACTTTAGTAGCGTCCTTGCTGCCATGGTTACCATTCAGAAAACTAAATGTCGGATCCGGCAATGCGCCGAAATGACGTTTAGCTTAAAGTCAGATCCGGATTAATGCTTTTCAATGGGCATTAATTCCGGATCCGTCCTTGCGGCATGTCTTCCGGATTTTTGGACGGAGACAAATCCGCAGCATGCTGTGGTTTTGTCAACGTCCAAAAAACTTTCACATACTGAACAGAAGACATCCTGATGCATCCTGAACGGATTTCTCTCCATTCAGAATGCATTGGGATAATCCTGATCAGTATCTTTCCGTCCTAGAGCCCCGAGGACGGAACTTTAGGACGGAAAGCAAAAATTATAGTGTGAAAGAGGCCTAAGGTGTGAAATGTATAGCCTAGCAGTTACCCGCATTACTATTGAGAATTTCCTTCTTGACTATTTTTATTTCTAGACCATTACTTGATGATGGTGATCCTCATGGCTGAACTCAAGCATTTCACTGCACAGGACCCTTCTCTACGTATCTTAAAGCCATGGTGGGATGCCATGTCTGATTACTTCAACCTCTTTCTGCAAGTACTGTCTGTGTTCTCTGCCACTTTGCAGGTGAGTACAGAAGTGAAACAGTCCTGATGATGTAAGATATGATGAGAGGTATTGGACAGATTTATACAAGACTGTTTCAGGAGCTTTCAGAAGGTATTGCAAACTTAAAGGGTTTGTGCCACGTCTTAAACCTATGCCCTATCCACAGAACCCCCACCGACCACGATAACAGAGTTCCTGTGTCTCCCTGTATGAAGAGAAGAAGTTAAAAACTGGATACAACCTATTTAGGAGATGTTATTATCTGTACAGGACCCAACAAGACTGATTTTACCATTTTCCAGTTGTCATTTTTGAGTATATGTTCTTCAACAAACGTCTTTCCACCCTTAGGCTAGTTTCACATTTGTTATACAGCTCCCCGACAGGCTGTTCCAGCCCATTGACTATAATGGTATCTGGTGGAGATTCGGATGCCCCTTGCAAATATGCTGGGATTCGGCCAGACAAAAACTGTAAAGGTTTTTTGCCTGGCCAATTCCCGGTATTCTCTGCTGGAACAGCCTGCTGAAGAGCTGTGGTGCACAGTAACCTTACGATATGACATCAAAATTTCTAACCTAGAAAACCCCTTTAATAATAGCCTATGCTACATCATAAAAAAAACTGCTGGAGTACCTCTTTAAAATCAGATTAAATGGACACCAGTCAGAAAGTGGTAATTATTAAACTCAATATTCATAGAAAACAAGTATTGGCTGTACTATGTATTAAAAATGAAATACAAAATATTACCCTATTGAGGCAGGTAGCACACATAGATAAAACTCCTATATAGATAGGTAACTCACTGTTTAGTCTACTGCTGCTGTAAGGGAAAGATTCTATCTGTTAGTAAAATAGTAGATCAATAGAATTAGGAGAACAGTATGATAGCTCTGTTATGCTCCTGATAGATCTAGATAAGGATGGCCACAGAGGAGCACTGCACTTATTAGTGTGTTATGCTCTAATTGAGCCCCTCACCCCCTTCCCTCTCTGGACACAGTGATGGTCTGACAGTGAAAGTCAAGTGAGGCTGTTTGCTGTGCTAAAAGTAATGTCAAAAAATTATATCCAGAAAACCATCCACTCATTTTCATAAAGAAAAATACATTCCAGTAGCATATCACATAAAGGCTGATAATGTGATTGCAAAATTTGGATGGTAGTGTCCCATTAAGACATACCTGTATGTGAACTTTTGCAAACCAGACTTCCTCCCCAAATTTTGTAAATAATTTTGTGATAATTTCACCCAACAACAACCAGATTTCTGGTTAAGTGTTTTTTTTTTTTTTTTATATTAACAGGCCTCCAGTGAGAAAGTGCTCTGTGTGCCTATACCCCCAAAGCCTCTAGCAGAAACTGTAATTAATCTTACCTTAATCCACAGATTTGAGAGTTACTTTTTCCCATTAGGACACAACACAAGAATGGATTTACAGTACTATTTTGTGATCAACCAATGGTGCTATGAACATGTTGTGCCAGATTATTCAAAGGTCTTTCCTTACCTCATCTTAATTAACTCAACAGTTCTTTTGATTGCCGGCAATTTTTGGTTTAAATTTCCTGTGACACGTTCAAAGATTGAGCAGTTTGTTACTGTTCTTGGGATGTGTCTAGCATCTCCTTGGACCATTAAAGCCCTTTCTAGGGCAGTGCATGAGGAGTCAAGGAATTATGCACCTCCGTTAGAAACAAAGGCTTCCGAAAGTAACACTGAAGATAAGGCATTGGAAACCATAGCTAAATCTCCAGCCCCCATTATGCCATCTGTCTCTCAGATAGGAAATCTAGAACAGTCCTTAACCACAGAACAACCAGAAGATCCACCAAAGCCTCCACAAAAACCAGTCAGTTTCCACTTGGAAGAGGTCCAGAGACCACATGCGATATATAGGAGGTCCAAAAAGTTTATGAAAGTGGTGGCAGGCAAAGGAACCACAGAGTCAATTCTCGACGAAAAAGAAGGAGAGCAGGCAAAGGCTCTTTTTGAAAGGGTTAAAAATTTCCGTCTTCACACAGAGAAGAAAAGCCTACTTTATTATACATACAAAATGCAAGCTCTTTTCAGACTGTTGCAAGCAACAGCTTTTTTGTCATATGTTACTTATCATACACCAGATATGAAATTTCAGTTCCACTGTGTGGAGCCACAAAACATTTCAGGGTACACCGAGTTCTCCTGTGTTTTTGTGCCTTGCAGAATATTTACCATGCTGTCTATCATCTACCTGTTAGTACTTTTCATTTACACCTTTATATTCCTCTATACTCTATACTGGATCTTCTGTTACAAGTTACAAGAATACTCTTTTGAGATAATCCGGAAAGAGTCAAGAATAGACGACATCCCTGATGCGATCAATGATTTTGCTTTTCTTCTTCATCTGATCGATCAATATGATCCGCTTTACGCATGGAAGTTTGCCATCTTCCTATCGGACGTCAGTGAAACAAAGCTGGATCTCATAAACATGAATAACTACTGGACCCAAGAGAAACTTAGGCAACGCTTGAGCATCAACTCGGAAGGCAAGACCGAGCTTCGGTTACCAACTCTCCCTGGCATCCCAGAAGAGCTTTTTCAATTAGCAGAAGTTGAGGTTCTAAAACTTGAGAAGATAAAAAGTGCAACTTTATTAAGAGATATATCCAACCTGAGGTTACTAAAAGAACTTTGGATCACGAACTGTAACATAAAGGTAGAAACACGAGCTCTAGACTTTTTGAAGAAGAACCTACAAATCTTAAGAGTGAATTTCAGCAATCCAGGTGAGATTCCATCGTGGATGTACAACCTATCATCTCTTCGGGAGCTCTACATAAATTATGACTTTCATTTAGAAATTAAGACCAGTGTTTCCTTACAGTCCTTTAAGGAACTTCCAAAGCTCAAGTCTCTTTCACTCAAACTACACACATCTTCTGTTCCTTCAACTATAATACGTTTGGCCCAAACTCTTGAAAGCCTTACCATTAATAATGATGATTTTAAACTGTCTTCTGTCTCAATCTTGAAAAAGTTTATAAATCTGAAACAGCTGAGACTCAACCATTGCCAACTGGATCACATACCTAGTTCTATATTCAGTTTAGTGAAACTCCAGGAGGTGGATTTCAGCAATAACAACCTGAACTTCCTGGAGGAACTTACCAGCCTACAGCAACTGAAGAATCTAGTCTCCTTGTATCTTTCCCACAATAACATCTCCTCTATCCCTCCACATATTGCTAGAGTATCCAGTCTTGAGAAACTGTTTATAAACAATAATCATCTGACATCGGTCTCTGCAGCAGTCTTCAAATTGACCAGGTTGTCCTGTTTAGACCTCTCAAATAATGAGATCCACTTCTTGCCTGAAGAGATTGGGATACTTGTTGACCTGGAATGTCTCTCAATTTCTCATAACAAGCTGACCTCCCTGCCCAATCAACTTTTCTCCTGCACAAAGCTTCACACCCTGAAGCTTTCCCATAACAATATTTCCATCATTTCATCACTTATTGGCGAGTTAACACAGTTAACCTACCTGGATCTACTGGAGAACCAACTGGAGACACTACCCATAGAACTGGAGAAATGCACCTACTTAAAAAGGAACCAGTTGTTGGTGGAGAATGAGATCTTTGACACCTTGTCCTATGAAGTGAGAGAAAGAATGGAGAATAGTTCTGTAAGTAATTACATAATAGGAATATCATTTATGTAGTGGGGGGGGGGGGGGTCATAAGGTGAGAACAAAGTTTGGAAATAGTGATTTCACTACAATTTGGAAACAAAGTCAGGTAGTATAACTGATGTAAAACCAGGGAGAAGGGGAGCAGTTTTTTCCCAATGGCTGTGACACGTTTCACTGCCAGGGAGAAGGAGAAACCCAAGTAGAAAAGCTGAGGTCTCCTCCTCCCTGTAACAATGCTATTAATTAGCATACCAGGCACCAAACCCGAACGGGGAGGGAACAGCGGCGCAAGGGAGGAGCATATCATAAAAAAAGATTAGCGATATGACATCTACTGAACATGGGCTACAGTGTGAGGTATTGCCTTTAAAGTAAAAACTGTTGAAAGGTCCTCTTTAAAGAGGACCTGGAAAAAAACTAAAAGTGGCCCCATGTTGGTGGGTCCAAATTGACAGAAGACAAGGCCAACATAAGTAGATGGGGCCACTTATACTATAGTGCAGTACAAAATACCATCCCAGCAGAACCAAATACACAGTTACACAGTGCAGCACAAAACACTGCCGCAGCAGAACCGGATACCACAGTGCAGCACAAAACACTGCTGCATCAGAACCGGATACCACAGTGCAGCACAAAACACTGCCGAAGCAGAACCAGATACCACAGTGCATAACCAAACACTGCCGCAGCAGAACCAGATACCACAGTGCAGCACAAAACACTGTCGCAGCAGAACCAGATACCACAGTGCAGCACAAAACACTGTCGCAGCAGAACCAGATACCACAGTGCAGCACAAAACACTGCTGCAGCAGAACCAGATACCACAGTGCAGCACAAAACACTGCCGCAGCAGAACCAGATACCACAGTGCAGCACAAAACACTGCCGCAGCATAACCAGGTACCACAGTGCATAACCAAACACTGCCGCAGCAGAATCAAGACACCACAGTGCAGCACAAAACACTTCTGCAGCAGAACCAGATACCACAGTGCAGCACAAAACGCTGCTGCAGCAGAACCAGATACCACAGTGCAGCACAAAACGCTGCCGCAGCAGAACCAGATACCACAGTGCAGCACAAAGCACTGCCGCAGCAGAACCAGATACCACAGTGCAGCACAAAACACTGCCGCAGCAGAACCAGATACCACAGTGCCGCACAAAACACTGTCATAGCAGAACGAGATAACACAGTGCAGCACAAAACACTGGCGAAGCAGAACCAGATACCGATGTACAGCACAAAACACTGCCGCAACAGAACCAGATACCACAGTGCAGCACAAAACACTGCCGAAGCAGAACCAGATACCACAGTGCATAACCAAACACTGCCGCAGCAGAACCAGATACCACAGTGCAGCACAAAACACTGTCGAAGCAGAACCAGATACCACAGTGCAGCACAAAACACTGCCGAAGCAGAACCAGATACCACAGTGCAGCACAAAACACTGTCGCAGCAGAACCAGATACCACAGTGCAGCACAAAACACTGCTGCAGCAGAACCAGATACCACAGTGCAGCACAAAACACTGCCGCAGAAGAACCAGATACCACAGTGCAGCACAAAACACTGCCGCAGCAGAACCAGGTACCACAGTGCAGCCAAACACTGCCGCAGCAGAACCAAGATACCACAGTGCCGCACAAAACACTGTTATAGCGACGAGATACCACAGTGCAGCACAAACACTGCAGCACAAACGATGCCGTGTACAGCACAAAACACTGCCGCAACAGAACCAGATACCACAGTGCAGCACAAAACACTGCTGCTGCAGAACCAGATACCACAGTGCAGCACAAAACACTGCTGCAGCAGAACCAGATACCACAGTGCAGCACAAAATACTTCCGCAGCATAACCAGATACCACAGTGCAGCACAAAACACTGCCGCAGCAGAACCAGATACCGATGTGCAGCACAAAACGCTGCCGCAACAGAACCAGATACCACAGTGCAGCACAAAACACTGCTGCTGCAGAACCAGATACCACAGTGCAGCACAAAACACTGCTGCAGCAGAACCAGATACCACAGTGCAGCACAAAATACTTCCGCAGCATAACCAGATACCACAGTGCAGCACAAAGCACTGCCGCAGCAGAACCAGATACCGATGTGCAGCACAAAACACTTCTGCAGCATTCAACTCTATCACCATCCTGAGGAAAGCAATACAGTTGGAAGCAGGAGGGCACTTTTCTTCTCACAGACAGGTACATAAGCACCAGATCCTCCTACCATTAATTAATGCTGAGAGCATCAGATATGTTATGACGTATATAATATTGCAGCCACCGAGGTATCCAGCCCCCTCAGAGGTCCTCTAAGGTCCTGGACATCAGAGGACCTCTGAGGGGCTGGATACCTCGGTGGCTGCAATATTATATACGTCATGTGACGAGTGCTGCCCCACCTTCATCAGGTACTGCTGGTTAAAACCACCACCCTCCTATGTTATGGTTACGTTTATAATTTTTTAACACATATTTGATTTTGCTATATTGACCCCCAGAGGAACCCTTTGGTAGGGGGAAACGCGTCGGGGTGTTCAGGTGTTCTTAGGGATACGCAGGGCTCCAGGGATAGGCACGTGGACGAAGACTCACCACCACTAGGTGTGTTCTTTGGGCTGAGGGATATATAAGGGATACGGTAGGGATACTACACCTGTCACCTCATAGCCAATTCCCATCCACTGTTATTATTGACCTTCCCTCCCTGGTGTTATCCACACTTTTTGAATTTTGTGATTTATTTATTGTTTTTTTTTTTTTTTGGGGGGGGGATCTCTGTCTATATATAGATATTATCAGATTATGAATACCAATAAAGTATATTGCTTTTAGAGTCTACCACCCATGGGATCCTATTAATACGTTAAATGTGGAGACCTAGTATTATTATTCAATTGTTTTGGGTTAACAGCCAAGCATGGCAGCAGCTTGGAAGTCGTAGTTTTACCACAGCTGGAGTGCCGGAGGTTAGCCATCCCAGGCCTAAGGCATATCTGTCTTCCTAGTTTAGTACAGTGCTGTACTGACTGCGAGGACGGGCTAGACTGGGCGCTTCTGCCCTGACTTCTCCCCCATATACTGTACAGTATATTACTATATGTTATGTAATTATATTAGAAGATATCACTCCTTTTTCACTGCAAATATGATTATGTATGTAAATAAATTTATTACATCAAAAATAAATATTCAAATACAAAATATAAAATAAATCAATAAGTGAATAAAAAATAGTGAACCATCTCTACCTGAATTATTATAATACTGGATAATGGACAGTGTGCACACTATAATAAAAATCAGCATGGGGCGCACTCGATAATAAAAAGTACTTGATATACACCATAACTATAATCCCTAAGTTGTTGTAAATGTCAATAAATTAATAGTATTCAATTCCAATAAATAGGTTATGCTTGGAATAAACACTTAGCCTCATTTATATATTAAGGATGTTTGGGCGCTTATGCACCTTACAGCGTCCAAAAGTATATATATCTGCTATAGATTCTTCAGCCAGGAGGCCACAAAGCTGCGGCTAACCTATTCAGATCAGCTGAGCGCCATGAAGTTAATGAGTGCCCGGTCAATGTCCCGATGGAGAGACAAACTGCATCATCTACGTGTGTGTGCAGAGGCCAGGAGCGCGTATAGGTCTTTCATCGGGAGTCTCCTATACAAGCGTGGCCCGATCTGTATTTTGTGGATGCACGGTTTGCAGACTACAAAATGGATATGATCATGTGCATAAGTCCTAAAGCAATGTTCCCCAACCTGTAGCCCTCAAGATGTTGCGAAAAAAAGCAGACAGCTCTCAGGGCATGCTGGGATTTGTGGTTCCTCAACAGGTGGCGAGCCGCAGGTCTTAAAGTATGAAATGTCAATGATACAATCGAGCTGCTTTGGTCTTAGATCTAAAATCTTCCTCTCTCTTTCACAGACTTCACGAATGGATGTAAGCATTGAAGACTAAACCACTGCTCACAGAAGATGTTCCCAGATATGAAGATGGTCCATTCATTAATGTAGAGACAGTTCAACCTCATTCAACCCTAAAAGGGTTGTACAAGATAATAAAAAACTGGCTGGTCTCTTCCAGGAAAGAGTGCCATACCTGATTATATATATCTATAATTTTCTTATTCTGTACAACCTCTTATTTATATTAGAATGTGAAAGTAAGGTGGAATTCATTCATACCCCCTGATACAGAAGTCTCTGACCATGGGCTTCAGGTCCTGAGGACATTTTGTTCATGCAATCACCCTACTCAGGTATCCTCAGCATAGGTTATCGATATCTGATCCATGTTGGTCTGACTCCCAGCACCCCTTCTCACTGCTTACCAAGCACAGCGCCTTACATTGTATAGTGGCCGTGCTTGGTATTGCAGCTCAAGCCCATTCACTATGCTGCACCTAGGCAACGTGACTGATGGACATGATGTTACTGGCCCATGATGTTACTGGCCTAGGACGAGACCACTGCAATCACCGGAATTGCTGTGGCTGCTTCAATTAGCTGATCAGCGACTATGCCAGGAGTCAGACCCCCACCGATCAGATATTGATAACCTATCCTGAGGACAATTCTTTAATACTTTACTCCAGGAAGACCACTTTCAAATAATAAAAGATTCTGTACTCCCCCTTTAATCTCCCAGGGCATCAAGCACTGCCTCTCCAGTCTTCATCTCCAGTCTGTGTTTAAATGGTTGCAAACCGTATACACCATTTGACTGCTGCAGCCAATCACTGTCCTCAGAGGTATACAGAGGCAAGTGATCAGCTGCAGTAGTCAAGTGAGGTATACCACATGTCACTGCTGCAGGCAAGTATACACAGAGTGGAGGAGAGGACTGTGATGGAACTGGGCTACTGAGCATGTGTGACCACCTGCCATGGATACAATTGGTGGAATGGAATCAATAGAACACCAGGGGGAGCCATAACAATTTTTTTTTTATAATTCAATTGAAAAAATACTTCTGTTTTGCATGATGCAATAGAGATATGCAATAGCTAAAAGAGTTCTTCAAGACTTGGATGCCATGGTTGGTGGGCTATGCAGGGTGCAAAATAAAAAAAAAAACTCACCTAAGTCACTGGGCCTGCAGTAAACAGCGAGAAGGCCGCGGCGCTACTGCCAGTGTGTTGGACTGCCGGGTGTCGGACCCATGCCGATTAGATGCTGATGATCTATCCAGAGGATAGATCATCAGTTTAAAATTACTGCAGAACCCCTTTAAGAATAAAAATATAATTGCAGTTTGTCTTTATTAGTTATATTTCTTATTTTTAGGATATTGTTAAAATGTTTAATTTTCTCTCAATAAATATAAATAGAAAATATATAAAATATGAAATGTATTGGGGCTCTAACTCTAACAGTCTTCTCTACTTGGATGATGCAGGTGTTGTGAAGGTTTTCGGGACCACTTTAGCTGATAACAGCTATTAGAGATGAGTGAATCTTTAAAAACGTACAGTTTTTGTCTCTTTGCTGATTGGCACATTTTCTATTATGGAATCAGATATGATGCAACAGGCAATGGAGATTCAATCAATGGTTCCACATTCCAGCATTTCAAGCTCCATTGACTTTTATGAGCGAATCTGGACCGTACTGTTCAGGTTTATACCGAACATTACTGTGTCCGAGTTACCCAAACCCGTTGTTCAGATTTTAAATAAAGCTTGTTGAAGGGCTGCAGGGAAGCCAATCAACAAGCTTTTAAGGTTCTGCGTCATTTTGTAGGCCCGAATACCGCTCTACGAATGGTGAGGCTAGTAAAGGTAGAGGCAGTAGCAGATTGGGTGGCTGACCGTGCCTCCACATTCCACCCGGTCCCCTGCTGAGAGTGCAGAGTTGGCACCAGTGGCCCATGGGCATCCATCTTCCACCTAAACCCATTGCACATCAGCCAAGCAGTCTGAGCCCCAAGTCATGCAGCAGTCATTTATACTTTTTGATGACTCTGCTGGCGGGGGTTCCATGGACCATTCACCTAGCCCTGCTCCAGAAATGGAAAAGATTGAGTGCACTGATGCCCAACCACTTATATTTGAGGATGGGGACATGGGAGAACCACCGCAGCAGGTCTCTGATGATGATGACAAAACACAGGTGCCAACTGCTGGGGCTTTCTGCACTGTGCAGGGGTGAGGAGCGGGTGGAAGATGATGTGGAGGATGATGAGGTCTTAGACCCCTCATGGCATCCAGGTAATCCGAGTGACGTGTGCAGTTAGGGGAAAGAGGCAGTGGTCACACGACGCCAGCTGCACAGCAAAAGAGGGAGTAGGGTGCAAAAGCAGAGCGACCGTCCCCCAGCCAGTATGCCTGCTAGTGTCCAACTGTCCCTGGTTGCCAGGGATCAAGCACACCAAAGCCAGCTCAAAGGAGTTCCCTGGTGTGGCAGTTCTTTAGGCAGTGTGCTGACGACAAGACCCGAGTGGTTTGCATGCTGTGCCATCAGAGCCTGAAGCAAGGCATAAATGTTCTAAACCTGAGCACCACCTGCATGACCAGGCATCTAAATGCAAAGCACGAGCTGTAGTGGAGTACACACCTCAAAAACTAAGAAAGATCTCAGGCTCCTCCTGCTTCCTCTTCTGCTGCGGTCTCGGCGTCTTCCCCCACCTCTGGAGTGACAGTGGCACCTGTCACCCCACAAACAGAGGATGTGGCAGCCACACCAGCACCGGCACCCAGCATCTCCACACTGTCCCATTAAGGCGTTTAGCTGTCCATCCCACAAACACTAGAGAGAAGGAGGAAGTACCCCCCTATCCACCCGTGATCCCTGGCCCTGAATGCCCGCATTCAAAAAATGCTGGCTTTTGAAATGCTGCCATTCCGTCTGGTGGAGACAGAGCATTTTAAAACGTCATGACGGCAGCTGTTCCACGGTACGTGGTTCCCAGCCGCTACTACTTTTCCAGACAGGCTAACCCTGCCCTGCACGAACAAGTGGCAGAAAATCAGGTGTGCACTGCGCAACATCAGTGGCAAGGTCCACATAACCACCGACACGTGGACCAGTAAGTACGGCAGGGATGTTATATCTCCCTCACTGCCCACTGCGTAAATGTAGTGGCGGCTGGGCTTGCAGCAGACAGCATGCCCTACCACCACCGAGGATTGCTGGACGTTTCTTGGTGCCTCCTCCTACTCCACTTCCTCCTCCAGTTCCTCCACTACCGCCTCTTCATCACGTCAGTGCAACACCTGCACCACCAACTTCAGCACAGCCAGGGGGAAACAATAGCAGGCTGTTCTGAAACTGATATGTTTGGGTGATAGACACCGCACAGGGGCTGTGGACGGGCATGAAAGAACAGACCGATGAGTTGTTGGTGGACGGGCAAAATCTCGTAGCAGCTCTGGGACTAGCCGGCTTGATGCACATCCTTTGCCTGGCGCATGTGCTGAACTTGGTGGTGCAGAGGTTCCTCAAGAATTACCCCGATATGTCAGAGCTGCTGCATAAAGTGTGGGCCATCTGTTCTCGCTTTCGGTGTTCTCACCCTGCTGCTGTTCGCCTGTCTGCACTGCAGCGTAACTTCGGCCTTCCCGCTCACCGCCTCATATGCAACATACCCACAAGGTGAAACTCCACCTTGCATATGCTGTGTGAGCAGCAGCAGCAGGGGCGATAGTGGAGTTTCAGCTGCAGCATGCACGGGTGAGTCGCTCTGCAGAACAGCAACATTTTACCACCAGCGAGTAGGCCTCCATGCGGGACTTGTGCGCCATGTTGTTCGGATTTTAGCAGGCCAGGCCTAGGCAAGCAGGCAACTAAGAAGGATGCTGGTGACCAGGAGCTCTGCTGGCAGAAGAGTGTCCATGCCCGCAGGGTAGAGCAGGGAAGAACGGGCACAGCCGGTGTGACAGAGAAGGTTTCCAGCAGAACAGACATTGGGAGTCATACAACCACTTTTTTCAACTTTTTAAACGCCCAAGCGTGAATATTTATTGCATGGGCGTTTTTGTGCTGCGTTCAACACACAGGAATGTCGAGGAAGTGGCGTGGGAGAGTGGGGGGGGGGGGGCACATTTACTTAATTTACACCAGTAAAGGTTGCTGAAAAAATTTCTGGCAGGCGCATTAATTACCAAAGATGTGCCTAATTTATGACAACGTGCATACCGCGTCATAAATAAGGCACATCTTCCGACAGTAACGTTGGTGTAAAATGTACAAAAAAAGAGCGCCAAAAAATGACGATCTTAATAAATGACCCCCTTTTTTTTTCACTGTCGTCATAAGTCATTGTTTTTAAATAGGGCTCATGCACATTACCGTGAACTCCCGGGCCGACCGCAGCTTCCCCGAACTAACTGTTTCCCAGCGTTTAATGATGCAGTCAGCTCATATCCGATTGCGGATCTCCTGTACTGAATGGTGTCTCAGAGCAAGAGATCTGCAATCAGATAGGAACTGACTGCATCATAAAACGCTGGGATACAGTCATTTAAGGCGAGCTGCGATCAGCCGGGGACATACGGAAGAAACACAGACTGTGCTTTTCAGGCCGATAATGTTCATGAGCCCTTCCTTTTGCAAGACAAACCCAGAAGGACACACCAGGGCAAAGTGGGCTCCTGCATAGGGCCTCATGGTTTAGGGACAGCACTGAAATAAGTGGAAGGGAAGAGTTATTCTTGGGCTTGTGGTAAATGACACCTGTTCACACATGAAGACTTTGCATCATTGTGGCTGCGTTTAAAAAATGACAGGAAAAAATTAATTTCACACGATCACAACCAAACCACAAAAGGGAAACTTCCCACACTAAAGATGTCGACAAGATCTCGCGTCACCTTCTCCTATTACGTCACATCCGGGAACCAACCAATAGCATTCATCCACCCAGAGACTGTCCTATCGGAACGGACTTTTATGCGGCGATCTACGCATGCGTGGTGTCCCGTTGATGAAGCGGAGCGGGTCGCATTCATCCAGCTATAGAAACCGGTATGAGAATCCTGATGGGTGTCGTAGTCACAGCAGTCTCTCGTATGTTATAATCCATACGGACCGACCGTGCAGGGCGGTGGAGCTACAGAACCTAGTTAGCTCTTGAGGGCCCTGCAGCAGGCTGGTGGCTGGGACTTGTAATTGTCCTGCTGATGTACAGATAGTGGGATAATTATTATCATCTGGGGTTGGGGCTGCAGCTTTAGTATGGTGGTCCTACGTTTTCTGGTGGCTTTCTAGTGCAGTAAAAATGGCTGTCAGTGGGGTCAGAGCCGGTCTCCATTGTTCTCTGTACTGGTTTTGGCTGGACACCTGGGTTGAAGTCCGTCACTGACAGACTGGGTCAACACTAAGGCCTCATGCACACGACCGTATGGCTTTTTCAGTATTTTGCGGTACGCAAAAAATACAGATGACGTCCGTGTGCATTCTGTTTTTTTTTTTTGCGGAGCGTAACAGCTGGCCCCTGATAGAACAGTACTATACTTCTCCGTTATGCGGACTATAATCGGACATGTTCTATTTTTGAACGGAAACGGAAGGCATACGGAATACCTTCCCTTTTTTTTTTTTGCGGACCCATTGAAAGGAATGGTTCCGTATATGGAACGCAAGATAAACGGAACGTATACTGGAAAAAAATAAATAAATAGTGTGCAAGAGGCCTAAGGCCAGTGAGGGGCTGAGCAGGTCCTGAGGATAGGACATCATTGGGCTGGGCAACCCTTTTAAGAATAGGTTGTTGTCCGCCATGGGTGCAAAATTGAAGCTGAATATTGTCCGCTAAATAAAACTGCCGCTCACCTTTGGACACCTCTGACTGCTGCAGCCAATCACCGAGGTCATGTCCGAGGCCCCCGCAATAATGGGTGATTGGCTGCAGCAGTCACAGGACCTCACCACTTTTGGTCCAATGATGAGTATGGTTTTTTGTGGATGCCCTTTCCTGCCTATTTTCAGTTTTACACTTATGTCGGACAACCCCTTTAAATGCGAAACAAGGAAAAAGTCCACTAAACATGAATAAACTGAGTGACAGACTGGTACAGAGAGGAGGGAGGACCCTGCCGGCGGCGGCTTGGTGTGTGTATGGATGGTGCGGTACTTTACACCACATGAATTTTTGCAGTTTTGGAAGGTGAAAACTGTTCACTTAAAGGCACCTGTTCTCACCTTCAGGGCAATTCATATTTTTTTTTATGATTGCGTTTTACCCAATTAGGCTATAAATAATTTTTTCAAACGTTCAGCCATTTCTGAGATACAAGGATTAAAAGCGGTTTTCTTTGAATCCCGTCATCTGACGGCTCATTTGTATCTCTGATCTCCTGACTTCTGAAACCTAAGAATATGGCTTACATCAGTGTTTGGGGTCAGGAGATCAGAGAGAACGTTTTTCCTGATTTGCCTTTAAATGCACCCCCCACAGTGTGAATACACCCTTAGGAAAGCAGAGAAGATGGTCTGGTGAGGACTGGAGATTATGTGCGGGGTGAATAGGGGACAGATGGTGAATGATTATGTATGTCCTCATTAGAATTTTGAACTTGAATTATGAGCCAGAGGGGGAGAAGCAGAGGAGAACCGAGGGGCGCATTAGGTGGGATTGTCTTCAAATCTAATTTTTTTGGGGAATTTGGTATTCTGCTCGTCGGAAGTCTTCCCGATGGAAGGAGGCAGCTTATTCAAGTGTGTTTGCATACAGTGGTATTTATCGCCCATGCAGGTCTGCGATGGGTCTGTGCTCCAGACAAAAAAAAATAAACAGGAGCCATTGGCTCCTAAACTGAAAAATTTAGTCGCCAAATTGAAAATATATATAATTATAATAAAATAAAAAAAACTTGGAAAAAATGAGACACAGGTCACAGTAGTGAGCCATCACTACATATAAGAGAATACAGCACCACATACCTCTTACATCCAGGGACGTTTATCTCCTGTCATGTAGGCCTTCTTTTTCCTCTTCTCCTCCGCTGGACCCAGACCGCCATGACAAATTCTTTGAGCGCTCTCCATACATCCCCCATCTACACAGAGCGCTCTCCATACATCCCCCATCTACACAGAGCGCTCTCCATACATCCCCCATCTACACAGAGCGCTCTCCATACATCCCCCATCTACGCAGAGCGCTCTCCATACATCCCCATCTACGCAGAGCGCTCTCCATACATCCCCATCTACGCAGAGCGCTCTCCATACATCCCCATCTACGCAGAGCGCTCTCCATACATCCCCATCTACGCAGAGCGCTCTCCATACATCCCCATCTACGCAGAGCGCTCTCCATACATCCCCATCTACGCAGAGCGCTCTCCATACATCCCCATCTACACAGAGCGCTCTCCATACATCCCCATCTACACAGAGCGCTCTCCATACATCCCCATCTACACAGAGCGCTCTCCATACATCCCCATCTACACAGAGCTCTCCATACACCCCCATCTACACAGAGCGCTCTCCATACACCCCCTATCTACACAGAGCGCTCTCCATACACCCCCGATCTACACAGCGCTCTCCATACACCCCCTATCTACACAGAGCGCTCTCCATACACCCCCATCTACACAGAGCTCTCCATACACCCCCATCTACACAGAGCGCTCTCCATACACCCCCTATCTACACAGAGCGCTCTCCATACACCCCCATCTACACAGAGCGCTCTCCATACACCCCCTATCTACACAGAGCGCTCTCCATACACCCCCCATCTACACAGAGCGCTTTCCATACACCCCCTCTACACAGAGCGCTCCATACACCCCCCATCTACACAGAGCGCTCTCCATACACCCCCCATCTACACAGAGCGCTCTCCATACACCCCCTATCTACACAGAGCGCTCTCCATACACCCCTCTACACAGAGCGCTTCCATACACCCCCTCTACACAGAGCGCTTTCCATACACCCCCTCTACACAGAGCGCTCTCCATACACCCCCTCTACACAGGCGCTCTCCATACACCCCCTCTACACAGAGCTCTCCATACACCCCCTCTACACAGAGCGCTCTCCATACACCCCCTCTACACAGAGCGCTCTCCATACACCCCCTCTACACAGAGCGCTCTCCATACACCCCCTCTACACAGGCGCTCCATACACCCCTCTACAGAGCGCTCTCCATACACCCCCCTACACAGAGCGCTCTCATACACCCCTCTACACAGAGCGCTCTCCATACACCCCTCTACACAGGCGCTCTCCATACACCCCCTCTCTACAGAGCGCTCCATACACCCCTCCCTCTACACAGAGCGCTCTCCATACACCCTCCTCTACACAGAGCGCTCTCCATACATTCTCCTCTACACAGAGCGCTCTCCATACATTCTCCCTCTACACAGAGCGCTCTCCATACATTCTCCCTCTACACAGAGCGCTCTCCATACATTCTCCCTCTACACAGAGCGCTCTCCATACACCCCCCATCTACACAGAGCGCTCTCCATACCCCCATTTACACAGAGCGCTCTCCATACACCCCCCATCTACACAGGCGCTCTCCTTACATCCCCCATCTACACAGAGCGCTCTCCTTACATCCCCCATCTACACAGAGCGCTCTCCATACATCCCCCCATCTACACAGAGCGCTCTCCATACATCCTCCCCCCTCTACACAGAGCGCTCTCCATACATCCTCCCCCCTCTACACAGAGCGCTCTCCATACTCTTCCTCCATACGCTTACTCATGCTCTCCATACAGTCTCCCCTCTACACAGACCTCCGTGCCACTAAGGACCTGTGCATCTGCCCTTCTGTGTTTGCAGCCATGGCGCTGCATGTTCTACCTCACCCGGGACCTCCGATGATGTCACTGGAGCTTCCAGAGATATATTTTTAGAAAGTGGTTGTCCAAGACTTTAAAGGGGTTGTGCTACTTTAGGGTATTTTGCCCCCCCCTCTCTCCCTTGGGCAGACCTGCACATTGAAGCATACTTATCGGATTCCTGACCTCGGCTGCCCCTCTGGGCTCTCAGGATATAAACTTCTGCTTTGGCAACGTTGCAGGTCACTGCTGTGGCCATTGATTGGCTGCAGCGTCGTCAAAATAGAATTTTGCATTCCGGAAGAGCAGCCGAGGCCTGGGAGAGAAGAAGCGGGTAATTATGCTTCCGTTCTCAGGAAGGTTTTGCCAAAAACTGCCCAACACCTTTAATATTGATAGCCTAGCCTTAGGATAGGCAATCCGTATCTGATCTGTGGGGGTCCAACCACCAGCACCCATCGGATGTGTTATAGTAGGTCTGTTGACTTCAGTGGGAGTAGTTTGTGGATGGCAGCTAAGCTGCAGTACGCCCGCGCTCTCCATCCTCTGTATATTCTCCAACTACAATGGCTGATTGGTGGGTGTGCCGTGTGTCGGACTAAGGGCAGGCTATCGCTATCCCAGTCCTAGAAAACCCCGTCACTACATTTTTGAGTTTGAAATACTCTTTAAGACTGGAGCTGAAACAAATTTGCTGCTTATTGACCCGGATCTTACCCTCCACTGACCCTACTATACTCTGGGTGGCCACTGGGCTTCCAGGGTATAGACCACTGTGTGTAAAGAGACAGATCTGGAGTACATTAAAAGCCCACTTTTTTGTTTAAAGGGGTATTCTGGATAGGGGATAACTATTAGATCATGAGAACGGTGGCATCGTACCCCCTACAGCCCCCCTCGTATGAATGGAGCGGACGGTCGCGCATACGCGTGGCCGATCCATTCATTTCTATGGGAGTTTCATACAGCGCTCACCTATCTCCGGAATCCCCATAGACATGAATAGAGCGCCCACTCGCATGTGCGACCGGCCACTCCTGTCATTTCAGTGGGGCTATGGGGTCCCCATTCTTGTGATCAGTGGGGGTCCCAGCAGTAGTTCCCCCACTGATCTAATCATTATCGCCTATCCTGAGGATAGGGATAATTTCAACAAACTGGAATACCCCTTTAAGGCAGTTACATGGTTGCCCGGAGTCCACCATACATGGGGTGAATCATCCAGACATTTAGATACAAGTAGCACTGTAGTTCTCGCCCTGTTAATTACAATATTTCTCTCTATTTTTTATATATAGGTCTCGGAGGTTTTAATTTCCTTGTCCACAATGAACTTCCCTAGAAACTACAGAAATACGGGAGGCCCCAGAATGTTTCCAGGACCTAGGATGGGGGCTCCTTATTTTCCGACTTATAACAGGTAGCCCACCACAGCCTGTCCGTTTTTTCTTCTTCGACCCACCAGCTCGTCGTCTCATCAAGTCTTTTAGTAAAATTAAACTGTCCGTAATGAGGGAGGAAGTGTTTGGGGATAAAGAGCATCACCACCAATCCCCGACCTCAGTATGTGTCATCTTTCCTTTCTTCTCCAGATCTCGTGTGGATCAGGACTTTGAGTTTGCAGAGAATCCAGATTTGCGTGGAAATAACTTTTGGGTAGGACCGGTAGCTTCAAAGGATACTACGGTAAGTGCTTAGGAATGGACCTTGGTGCTCACCGGAGCACTGAAGCTTCTTCAAACAGCAGGGCAGGGGTGTGGGGAATCAGACCCCAGTGATGAGTTATTGATGGCCGATCCTGAGGATAAGTCATCAATATTTTATTCCCGGAAAACCCTAGGGCAACTATCCTCATTCGTCTGATGTATAGACACTGTTAGACTCGTACTGTATGGTGCATGGTAGCACTTTCCTGCATGGATTAGGTCCCCGACAGTCACGAGGTACGGGCAGTAGTCACAGGATACGTCCAGACAGCCCCGTCCTGTGCAGCAAGGTTAAGGGCTTTCCCGACAAAAAACGATTGAGTGGGGGGCTTCTGCTGCAGCCAGTTGTCTTACAGCCAGTCTCAGGACAGTGAAGAGGATCTCTTTGGACACACAGGGAAGATTTCTCTATGTATTTCATAGATTTAATTCTAACATGAGCTAAACTAGGGTCAAAGGAAAGGAGAAGGATAACCAGTCTACCGCGTTTCAGCTGATATTTCATGAGACAACGCCTGTAGACACAATGGAAACACCTAAAATGAGACAGATTAGCTAATGGTGTCTAAGACTTTGAACACCAGCTGAGCTTCTCTCTGCAAGAAGAAATAGTACCCTCTGAGACATATGATAAAGGCTTCTGACCCAGCCAACCAAGCCCCCTGCTCTGTACTGACGAGAGGCAAAAACCCCGAAACAGCTCTCTATAGATGGAGAAGGCTCTTGGTGTTGCTAATATTCTTAGTTAAAATGCAAGGCCAGTGAAAAAATGTTGGAAGTGAGCTAATCTGTATATCTGCAAGATAGCTGTGGTGCTCGCCTCAACAGTACCTGCTCCAGCGAGGCATACAAAGGATTAATGTGGCTCCTGATCATCATATTTCTGTATTTGCCTTCCTATCATCTTTTAGCGGAAAGTATTTCATCACGCAAAACAGAGGAAGAACAAAAACAAGCCTTTCGTACCCAAGCAGTTACCTAAAGTGGTGGAAAAAGGTACAATTATTGGGGGGGGAAAGTGGAAAAGTGCCTGTAGGAGCCAATCTAGGTCTCACATCACAGACCCTTTCTTTCCCTTAGAGCCAGTTGCACCTAAAAATCCAGAGGAGAAGAAGACAACAGTAAACCCAAAAGGTGAGACACTACACCAGGGATGTAAAACTCAGGGCATTCCAGCTGTTTCAAAACTACAACTCTGTAGGCTGTCTGGGGATGATGGATGTTGTAGTTTTGCAACTGCTGGAGGGCCACGAGATTGACTTTCCAGGGGATAAATGCATTGACTGCAGATTAGTAGAGGAGCTGCTCGTTGGTTCTTGGTTGTCATCGCGTTTTGGATACCATAGTTGGAGTTTCTTGGGTTCTTGTGGGCATCTCCTGCTCTTTTATAGGCTGCACTAATTTTAATAACTGAGTTATTTTCAGGTTTCTATTTTTTTCATTGACAGATGCGACTAACAATCCCCAGAACCAGGAAGCTATCAGTCAACCACAGAATTCAGGAGGTGAGGGTCCATGTAGTAAACTGGAAGCCATAATGTTAGACCTCGGGAATGCTGGGAGGCCAGGGTTCATCTGACGCTGGCCTGCAATTTATGGTCGCCTCTTTAGGCGCCATTTTCTTTTGGCGTCAGAGTCCACAGCAGGAGAGGTAGGAGGTCACTAGCACTGCTTTGGTCGGGGCTCCTCTAAGCATGCTGCTAGTGGCACTGCCTTCACTGATGAGTCCCATGCGCCCATCCATTCAGCCAGCCTCCAGCACCCCCCCAAGATAACAGTCTGCACCGCTAATCCATGCATCTATAAAAAAAAAAAAAAAAGAGCAGTCCCTTGATTATTAAATTGATTTTCACTATTGAGCCACTGCTGGGTTGTATTGGTTTGAGCCATTGGGTTGTATGGGTTTTGTCACTTACAAAAAAAATAAAATAAATAGTAGCGCTACAAAAAGCCACAATGTAGCCCAGGCCTTGGACATGGGTAGAACAGGTTTTCTGCCTCTGAATGAATGATTCCATTCACTGACAGCTAGCAGAGACCTTGAACATGGAGAAGAAATGATACACAAAGTAGGATAACTTTTCATTATGCACTGGTGGAATACCCTGCTAGTCTAGAAAACTGAGCAATAGTTTTAACACTTTAGGGGGCATTTTGTAAGACTTGGGTTTAACACTTTTGGGTCAGTCTTCAAAAAACAAACAAAATAAAAACTACAATGCGATGCACATTTTTTAGAAGGTTAGTGCGCCAGAATATATATATTTCTTTCTCCTGAGGGCAGGCGCAGTACATCATTGTTCTTTTTTTTTTTTTTTTTTCCCCTTAGCACCAGGTGCAGCTAAAAGGCCAAGGCCGAGGAAGATGAACTCCTACCGTAAAAGAGGAAAAAAATCAAAAGGTGAGAGTCTACACTGTGAATAGACACAATGGGGGTCATCTTTATTACGGACTGGCGCTGCACACACCAGTCTTAGTGAAAGGTTTTCACTAAGACTGGTGTGTGCAGCGCCAGTCCTTAATAAAGATGACCCCCATTGTGGCAGATCTGTCCCATTTATTAAGAGGAGCACACCTCATAATACATTTATTGCATTTTCTACTGTCCATGCTCCAGAACAGAAATCTACTCCGGTCAGAAGGTGAAGTAGAGTTCTAGTGTAATGTGCGCCAGAAAACATTTTGTTAAATGAGTTTGCGACCTCCTCTTGCCCACTTTTTGGAAAAGTGGCTGTTGGTGAAAAGTAAGAATTTTGTTGTAAAACGGCACATGTGACCACAATTTGCGGTCCTCAATGCACGGGCAACATCTGTGGGGATTTAGACCCATTCAACTCGAATGGGTCCGTGATCCATCTGCACCGAAATAAAATAGAACGTAGTGGAGTTCCGTGCCTCCATTCTGCACCGGACCTTCCGGATTGCGGACCCATTCAAGTGAGTGGGTCCTCATCCGTGATGCAGTGTGCACAACCGTGATTGCAGACCCGCAATACTGGCACGGCTGGGAAATTGGCCTAACACTGATGTAGATTATGTGTCCCTCATTATGTCCCTCTGGATCAGTCTCCGTTCGAAGGGGGTCTGACACCCGGGACCCTCACCGATCAGCTGTTTCAGAAGGCATTGGTGAGCGCTGCGGTTTTTCCTCAGGGGACCAAGCACATCGTCATACATTGTATAGTATCTCTTTGGTATCGCAGCTCGGCCTTATTCACCTCAATGTGGCTGAGCTGCTCCTAGGTCATGTGACCAATGAACGTGATGTCACATGACCTAGGGAAAGCAGAGAGAAGGCCGCAGCGCTACTACAAGCACCTGTGCCTTCTCAAACAGCTGATCAGCAGGGGCCCCAGGTGTCAGACCCCCACCCATCAGATAGTGATGACTTATGCAGAGGATAGGTCGTCATTGGAAAATTGTTGGAAAACCCCTTTAAGTTTTTAATTGAATTTTGAATACCATGGCTGTAGTCTCTTGGGTTGCTGTGCGCATCTCCTGCTCTTTTAGTTTGTTACCGAGAGATTTTACGGTTTCTGTTTTTTTTTTTTTTTTTTTTTCCCACTGACAGCTGCTGCGAATAATCGACAGAACCATGAAGCCACCAGTCAAACACATAATTCAGGTGAGAATCCATACAGTGTACTGGCAGCCATAAAGGGCCGTTTTACACGGGCAGATAATTGACGTGCCGGTCGACAGTATAATATCAGCGTTGATCAGCGTTCAAATGTAGCAATCATCATATTGTAGAACGGCAAACGCTTGTAAGTATGAACCATTGTCCACATACAGTCAGGTGGAGAGGTGCTGCCGACAACCAGTAATTCTAATGTCTGCATACAACAAATGAGCTTTGTCGGCAGATGGCGGGGAATGTCTACGTGGGGCAGTATTCGGGAATGAGGCAATCGGGTTTCTTATTTTCAAGCATCTCCTGCATCCCCCTTTCCTCACCAAAATCCTGGTCCTTAGGGCCCATTCACACGACCGTATATTTGACGATTTTCCCATCTGGTTGCCGTATATGGAAAACCCGGCGCTTTTGGATCCTGCAGAGTCCTGTAAAAATAAGTATAGGGTTTTTTTTTTTTTTTTTTTTTTACAATGGAACTCTATGATGAACGGATGCCACTGTGTGGCGTCAGTCTGAGGCATCCGTTTAACGTATATGTTAAACGGATGGGAAAAATGCGATTTACAGCCGGCCGAAGTTTACTTAGCATTACTAAGTCTTTCCTGTTGTCATCTGTCATTGCCGTGGATCAGACCGATGGAGCCATCCAGCATTCACTGCTATCACTGGAGAAATGTAGTGTGACATGGCTACCATTGAAATAATGTAATACATACATACATCATGCCAAGTGCTTCAGAGCAAGAGCAGCTCCCTGCTTGGACGATAGAGGGTAGTCCCCATTGGAGGGGGCCCCCATAGCAAGTTAGGGTTGTGCCAACAGTATCAGAGTAGTTGGGGGATTATTTCTCTTTGATCCTCTCTTCTATAGTAACTTTGTATACATACTCTTGTATTATGGTATGTTTTTTTTGGTATTTTTTAATTTTTGTCTGAATAACAGTTGTGACCAAACGCGCTCAGCAGCCGATGCCAGCCGTAAGGAGTCAGCCATACATATCTAAAGGTGTGTATTGGCAGATACCGTGTTAGTCCTACATTCTCATCTGTTGGACTTTTCTGGTGTATCCTTCATGCCGTCAACCTAAAAACTCCACTTCCCACTAAAACATTATAATGTGGCCCAGGGTCTCCCTCACAGTTGTTCTCCCACGGCTGCCTCCACTGGACAAGACAGCAATGCTCACTCATTCGCCCAGCTTTTGTGCCAATCTATTAAAGGGGTTGTCCGGGATCAGAGCTGAACCCGGACATACCCTCATTTTCACCCTGACAGGCCCCCTGATGTTGGCATCGGAGCACTTTATGCTCCGATGCTCTCCCTTGCCCTGAGCTGGACTGCACAGGGCAAGGTTTTTTGTTTTGTTTATAATAACACACTGCTAGGCGGAGGCTTCCTCCTAGCAGTGTTGCCGGTGATGGGCAAGGCTAGGTCACCGCTAAAGCCCGCCGATCAGTGCCAGTGATGTCACCGGGCTCACTGCTGGGCAGAAGCCTTCACCTAGCCGTCCTTATGGAGAGCCCAGTACGTCACCGGAACTCCATAAAATGCCTTTGCCCTGCGCAATTCAGCTTAGGGCAAAGGAGATCGGAGCATGAAATACTCTGATGCTAACATCAGGGGGCTGCCTGGGTGAAATTGTGGGCATGTCCGTGTTCAGAGCTGGCTATACAAATTGGATAAATGTTGGCCAACGTTCAGTGTGTTTTGGTAGCGTCCTGACTCTCCCCCCAAGATGTCCCTGGAGGTAAGGATTAGGAAGGTGGATTTCAATAGGCCCAATCCTTTTATTCTTGGGGAAATAAGCTGCGGCCAGCGGTGTATGGTGTTGGACTCTGTCCGCAGCTGAAGTAGATTCTTGAGTCAATTTTGCTTAGGAAAGAATTCACGTGTTTGACAAACAGGGCGGATTACAGAGAAAATTAAAAGGTAAGGCAGACCCTAGGAAGTAAGGTGGAGAATGGCAAAATGGTAGCGTCTTTCTCAAACAATAGATTTTTAGACCCAGGATGACACAGACCTATTATTAGTATATCCTAAAATGTCGTAGTCTACTGCAGTACGTAGGCAACAATAGCTTTCGTACATAACCTCATCGATACATTATTATTTATTCACATGATGACATCAAAGCATTAATATGCATAAGGAAAGTTACACCAAATAGTATGCATTGAGTCGCTAGAAGTTTTCTGTTGTGTTCACCACATGAGTCTCCAGCTAAAAGAATACATTGGCCATGAAGTGTCAAAACTTGACATTAGGCACAATCCTAAAAGAATCTACTAAAAGGGTTTTCTGAGATTTTTAACTGATGATCTATCTTCTGGATAGATCATCGGTATCTGATAGTTCGGGGTCTGTCACCTGGGAACCCCGCTGTTTGAGAAGACATGGGTGCTCAAAGTGGCGCTGTGGCCTTCTCTAAGCTTTATCTAGGCCGTGTAACGTTACCCTCATCGGTCACACAGAAGTAAAACGGGGCTGAGCTGTCAAATCCAGCACCGCCGCCATAAAATGTACGGCACTTTGTTTAAAAAGCTGAGAGAAGACCTGGGCGCTACTGCGAGCACCAGTGCCTTCTCAAACAGGTGATCGGTGGGGTCCCGGGTGACGCACCCCCACCAATTAGATACTGATAACCTATCCAGGACATTTTGCGGACCGCACATGGCCGGCACTATAAGGCCTCATGCACACGACCGTATGCGTTTTGTGGTCCGCAAAAAAAAAAAACGAATGACGTTCCGTATGGCATCTGTTTTTTTTTTTTTTTTTTTTTTTGCGGATCCATTGTAATAATGCCTATCCTTGTCCGCAAACTAAAAAAAAATAGGACATGCTCTATTTTTTTGCAGAACGGAAAAACTGACCTATGGAAACGGAATGCACACGGAGTACCTTCCGTTTTTTTTGCGGACCTATTGAAATAAATGGTTCCGCATATGGTCTGCAAAAAAAACAGAACAGACACAGAAAGAAAATACGTTCGTGTGCATGAGGCCTAAGGCCCCATTCACACGTCCGCAAATCGCGGACCCATTAATTTCTATGGGGACACTCTATGTCCCGCCTGGATCCGGAATTGCGGATCCGCACTTCCGTTACGCAAAAAAATAGAACATGTCCTATTCTTGTCTGGAGAAGAAAAGGCATTTTCTATGAGAGTGCCGGCGATGTGAGGTCCGCAAAATACAGTGTTTTGCCCGCACCCTCACTGTGCTGTACTATTACATGCTCAAAAATGGAATGATTAACTTACAAGGAGCTGTATAGGATTGGAAGAAAAGACTGCCTTTTAGCCCACAAATGGCGCCCCTCTTGTCTATGAGTTGTCTGGTATTGCAGCTAAGCCCCATACATATGATACATATGTGAATATGTGCAATACCAGACACTGTCTGTTGACAGGAGTGGCGCTGTTTCGGGCAAGCATAGAATTATCGAGGTAAGGCTGTAAAACTGAAGCAGTTTATTGCAGTTTACTCTGTCATTGTACGGTTATATATACATTATAGTCACCCTGTAATCTCTCTCATTAGCAGATGCGGCAGGGAAACTACAGCAGCCGATGCTAAAAGATGTCAGTGTGAAACCTGAAGGTGAGGGGCCCCGGCAGCTGATCCAACAGCCTGATGGTTTTGTTCTTGGGGAGATAAGCCTTCTCCTCTTCACGAGCTCAAGACACATGCATGCTCAGCCGAGTATATATGTGTACGAGGGGAGTCGGAGATATAGCCGATGGCCATTTTTTGTGTATGGCCAGCCTTAAACAGAGGAAGGCCTTACTGCGGATTAGAGCAGTCCTGCAGTAACCAGACAAAGGCACTACTCAGTGGATGGAGCTTTGTATTTCTGGGGGTAGTGGGAGCTAGACCCCCAATGATCTGAAATTGATGACCTAAGGATAGGTCATGAATAGTTATGTCTAGACTTGTTTCGGTACCAAAATTTTGATTCGGTATCGATACCATAAAAAAGTATTGCGATACTCTATACCATTCGATACCACGCAAAAAAAAAAAAAAAAATGCCAAAAAAAGCCGCATGCATTCCTCATTTTATGGAACGTCCGGCCAATAATACAACAGTCTGATCCTATTTTTTGGGGGGACAAGGTGACTAAAGTAAAATGGCGAATTGTGCAGTTTTTCTTCTTTTTTTTTTTTTTTTTTTTTTTCTTTTATGGGCGTTCACCGCTTAAAAGAGGATTTTTTTAATAGTTTGGACTTGAGACGTAGCGATATGTAATATTTTATTTATTGTTTATATAGTTTATATGTAAACTTGGGAAAGGGGGTGATTTATACTTTGGTGTACTTTTTTTTTTTTTTTTTTTTTTTTACAGTTTATTAACTATTTCCCCCTTAGGGGCTAGAACCTGGGATCTTTTCATCCTAGTCACCCTGACAGAGCTCTATCAGGGTGACTAGGATCTCACCCTCTCCCTGCTGCCCTGTGCTCTGTGCACACAGCAGCAGGGAGCAGACTATGGCAGCCATTACACTGCTGGGGCTCTGATCACTGCCACCAATGAGGAGGAGGTGAAGGGACCCTGTGGCCACTGCCACCATTGATTTTAATACTGGGGGGAGGGAGGAATGGGGGATGGGGGCGCACTGACCACCAATGTATTTAATAATGGGGAAAGGGGGGGGACATTGGCCAATGTCTTTAATAATGGGGAGGGGGCACACTGGCCACCAATGAGGAGTGACTTTTACTATACAGATGCAGGCAGAAGAAGCTCATTGCCGGAACCTGCATGTGACCGGGCGCTGCGATCTTCGGCAGTTAACCCCTCAGGTGCGGCATCGAGCTCGATACCAGAGAAAAGTATTGATTGGGTATCGAAACTTCGATACCCGAAACAACCCTAGTTATGTCTCGGAGAGGCCCTTTAAGCTGGTGATGCAGATTAGATAAATGTTGACCAGCCATACCAGAGTATGTGGGCCTTCTTACTGTACCCCAGAGGCATATATTGGGAAAGATAAAGATCGGGAAGTTGTATTATCACTGTCCGATCCCCTTAAGCCTGTATTACGTTACATGTATTACATTATATTCATAGTATCATTACCGCTCATTACCGATGATCTGGCGGTGTAATACTGCCACCGATTAACCCGTTCATCGGGAAATCCAGATTTTTAAACATGCTTATAAATCATGCCGGCAGCAGATCGAGCTGTGTAATCCTGATCTTCTGCCGGCAAACCACAGGACAGTATAGGGACGAGCGATGACGTAAGCGATCTCTCCTCCCCATGCTGTGGGGGAGATCACTGCATGTAATGGCAGCGGTCTCATCCACTTAACGAACAGGCGTTTGCCGGGAAGGAACGCTTCCCTCCCGACAATCACCTGTCTAATACAGCCTTTAGTCTTGAGAAGATAAGACACCATTAGAGGTGCCCGGCAGCTTCTTTCTTCCCTCTGTCTGAGCCGAGCATGTATGTGTATGGGGGTTGGGAGCGTTCAGCCAAACCAGCATCCAGGAGCCATCAGCTTATGTGCATTGCCAATGTAAGGTTGTGGTCAGCAGATCCCGCTGCGATATCTTTCCAGCCTTGATGTTTCTAGGAATCGGAGTGGCTGAATTTCGAGCGGTCCGATCATTTGTTAGCCACGTATCTCCCCCAATAAAAACCATTGTATTTTGAGTGACTGTTCTCTTTTGTCTGTGGCCAGCTTTACCCATTGAGAGAAGAGTTTTTCTTAATTGAGTTGAACAGTAGGGGTGGGGCTGTGACAACCTCTGCTTAGATTTCATGTAAATATCCCCTTTTTTTTTTTTTTTTTACATTCTTTATCGATACAGCTACGCATTCACTGCAGCCAAACCCACCATGTGTCAACCAGCCAGAAAATGCAGATGATAAGCAAGTGAGTACGGAGGTGGTTGCTGGGATTTATTGGGGTTTTCACCTTTGACACACAAAGGAGCAGGGGGAGGCTCTCGTTGAAGAGACTCAGGTGATCGAAGTCTTCTTTACATGGCAATGCTCCATGGGGAAAAAAGGTATGCAAATTGGCTTTTGTCGGCATAACCAGAGACTCCTCCAAAATAAAGAAGGGCTCTTTCTCGGGACTCTTTCCTATTGTCAGACTGGTTGGCTGGATGAGATGTCTGAGACGCAGCTCAGGGGGTAGAGATGGTAACTGGCTCTTATTAAACAGACTCAGCGGGTGTATGGAGACTATTTTATGAAAGTAGAGATCTGTCATATTTTAATAGTTCTACCCAGTTCTTTACACTGATGGCGCCTTCATGCAATTTTGCATCAAAGCGTTACGTTTTGTTAAAGACCTACAGCACCTCCTAGAAAAACGTGCGTACGTTCATACGTGTCACTTGTACCTAAATCTGCATGCACATATCATCACAACATCCCCAAAAATCTCAGTGAACGTCCTGATTAGGGGCAGAGGTGTTGAGATCTAACTTCTGTATAAGTATCAATGAGGGTCTATATTCGCTATACATATCCATTTATTCTGCAGCAGAAAAAGGCGAACTCTCAGAATGGAGAAAACAAGAAACGCGACGCTTCGGAGGTGACCAGAGGTAACCTCCATACCCCCTTTTATTGCTGTATTTAATGGTAATCATTTAGTGACGTGAAACTCGTGTCGTTTCCTAGATGCTGATGTGCCAAGTCAACCACACAAGAAATTCAAGACAGAAGAGACCGGCCCTCCTGCAGAGCAGTAAGAACCGGCAGCCATGTCTCCTTGACAGTGTCATAACCACCATTGTGATATTGAGTTTATAGCCAGGGCTGTGGAGTCGGTGAGCCAAAGATCGGACTCCAACCCCTCTATTTTATCACACTCCGAATCCTTCATAAATGGCCAATAATTAGTAATAACATCTACTGTAGTAAGGGTACTTTCACATTTTTCCGGCATAGACTTCCGTCATAGGGGCTCTATACCGGAAAAGAACTGATCAGTTTTATCCCCAAGCATTCTGAATGGTAAGAAATCCGTTCACGATGTCTTCAGTTCAATCTTTTTGACATTTCAGGACAGAGATAATACCGCAGCATGCTGCGGTTTTATCTCTGGACAAAATTCCGGAAAACTTGTCGGAATGCTGCATCTTTTCCCATAGGAATGTGTTAGTGCCAGATCCGGCATTCAAAATACCGCAATGCCAGATCCGTCCTGCGCAGACCGGTAAAAATGTGAAAAAAATATTAAACGGATCCGTCTTCAAATGCTTTTCGTTTGCATGCAGATTGCCGGATCCGGCAGGCATTTCCGACGACGGAACTGCTTGCCGGATTCCTCTGCCGCAAGTGTGAAAGTACCCTAAAATGCTGACATCAGGCTTTTTCTACATAGAACGTAAACCATATTTATTGGAATACAATAACTTATCTAAATTCCTGTAAGTAAATATGCGTTATGCTATTCATTTAATAACTGGAAACAGTTATCAGTCTTACAATTAGTAATTGTAAGAAATGTATGAAGAGGTATTGCCACTGTCGGATCCTCCATCGTGGATGCCCTTAAATCCATTCAAATTATTTTGACAGCAGCGAACAATCTCTGTGCGCTAACTTAGGTTGGCAAAGCAGGCCTTTACCATCGTTTTGATTGAGAAACAGTTGTCTTCTGTGTATCTAAAAGCGGATTGGCCATAGACCCTACAGGGAAATTTCCCAGGGGGCTGCCCGAGCCCTCCTCACAGCCGCCAGCCAGGTACATAACAATCTGATGCTCTCAGCATTCATTAATGTAGGAGCATCAGGTACTTGGGCTCCTGGCCAGCAGCTTCAGGTGCCCTCCCGAATTCAACTGTATCACCGTCCTCAGTATGGTGATGGGCGGTATTTTATGCTGCACTGTGGTTTTTGGTTCTGCTGGGGTGGTATTTTGTGCTGCACTGGCCTGCCTACTTCTGTTGTCCCTACCTACTTGTGGGTTGTGTTGGCCCTGCCTCCGTGGGTTTCCCCGCCTTCTGTCAGTTTGGACTTGCCTACAAAACGGGGCCACTTTTAGTTTGTTTGTTTTTTGCCAGGGATACGTTAAGCTCCCAGTTGGCACCCATGTGTATCAATATGTGTGTAGGTGGTAATGAAGGAAAAGATGGCGTGCAGCTCGTGTACGCAGCAGTATGTATGTCCTGGAAATGCAGAGAATCATCTGCAAGTAATAATGTACCACGTAACAATCTTTCTCTTTATAAAGCTAGAACCAGCCCCATGCATCACATGCATCCAGAGCTCTCCAAATTCAGTAATCCAATTGCTCTGCTAGATTTATTTCAAGGTGGCAGATTAGTTGGAGTGTCCTTTCTCAGGGGCTGTGTCACCGCCAGAACACCCTGCTTATCACTAGTGTAAGGGACAGGAGAGGTGAGGACTGATCACCGCCAGAACACCCTGCTTATCACTAGTGTAAGGGACGGGAGAGGTGAGGACTGATCACTGCCAGAACACCCTGCTTATCTCTAGTGTAAGGGACAGGAGAGGTGAGGACTGATCACCACCAGAACACCCTGCTTATCACTAGTGTAAGGGACGGGAGAGGTGAGGACTGATCACCACCAGAACACCCTGCTTATCACTAGTATAAGGGACGGGAGAGGTGAGGACTGATCACCACCAGAACACCCTGCTTATCACTAGTATAAGGGAGAGGTGAGGACTGATCACCACCAGAACACCCTGCTTATCACTAGTATAAGGGAGAGGTGAGGACTGATCACCACCAGAACACCCTGCTTATCACTAGTATAAGGGACGGGAGAGGTGAGGACTGATCACCGCCAGAACACCCTGCTTATCACTAGTGTAAGGGACGGGAGAGGTGAGGACTGATCACATCCAGAACACCCTGCTTATCACTAGTATAAGGGACGGGAGAGGTGAGGACTGATAACCACCAGAACACCCTGCTTATCTCTAGTGTAAGGGACAGGAGAGGTGAGGACTGATCACCACCAGAACACCCTGCTTATCACTAGTATAAGGGACGGGAGAGGTGAGGACTGATCACCGCCAGAACACCCTGCTTATCACTAGTATAAGGGACGGGAGAGGTGAGGACTGATCACATCCAGAACACCCTGCTTATCACTAGTATAAGGGACGGGAGAGGTGAGGACTGATCACCGCCAGAACACCCTGCTTATCACTAGTATAAGGGAGAGGTGAGGACTGATCACCGCCAGAACACCCTGCTTATCACTAGTATAAGGGACGGGAGAGGTGAGGACTGATCACCGCCAGAACACCCTGCTTATCACTAGTATAAGGGAGAGGTGAGGACTGATCACCGCCAGAACACCCTGCTTATCACTAGTATAAGGGACGGGAGAGGTGAGGACTGATCACCACCAGAACACCCTGCTTATCACTAGTATAAGGGAGAGGTGAGGACTGATCACCACCAGAACACCCTGCTTATCTCTAGTGTAAGGGACAGGAGAGGTGAGGACTGATCACATCCAGAACACCCTGCTTATCACTAGTATAAGGGATGGGAGAGGTGAGGACTGATCACCACCAGAACACCCTGCTTATCACTAGTATAAGGGACAGGAGAGGTGAGGACTGATCACCACCAGAACACCCTGCTTATCACTAGTATAAGGGACGGAGAGGTGAGGACTGATCACCACCAGAACACCCTGCTTATCACTAGTATAAGGGGAGAGGTGAGGACTGATCACCACCAGAACACCCTGCTTATCACTAGTATAAGGGACGGGAGAGGTGAGGACTGATCACCGCCAGAACACCCTGCTTATCACTAGTATAAGGGACAGGAGAGGTGAGGACTGATCACATCCAGAACACCCTGCTTATCACTAGTATAAGGGACGGAGAGGTGAGGACTGATCACCGCCAGAACACCCTGCTTATCACTAGTATAAGGGAGAGGTGAGGACTGATCACCACCAGAACACCCTGCTTATCACTAGTATAAGGGACAGGAGAGGTGAGGACTGATCACCGCCAGAACACCCTGCTTATCACTAGTATAAGGGACAGGAGAGGTGAGGACTGATCACATCCAGAACACCCTGCTTATCACTAGTATAAGGGACGGGAGAGGTGAGGACTGATCACCGCCAGAACACCCTGCTTATCACTAGTATAAGGGACGGGAGAGGTGAGGACTGATCACCACCAGAACACCCTGCTTATCACTAGTATAAGGGACGGGAGAGGTGAGGACTGATCACCACCAGAACACCCTGCTTATCACTAGTATAAGGGAGAGGTGAGGACTGATCACCACCAGAACACCCTGCTTATCACTAGTATAAGGGAGAGAGGTGAGGACTGATCACCACCAGAACACCCTGCTTATCACTAGTATAAGGGACGGGAGAGGTGAGGACTGATCACCACCAGAACACCCTGCTTATCTCTAGTGTAAGGGACAGGAGAGGTGAGGACTGATCACCACCAGAACACCCTGCTTATCACTAGTGTAAGGGACAGGAGAGGTGAGGACTGATCACCACCAGAACACCCTGCTTATCACTAGTATAAGGGACGGGAGAGGTGAGGACTGATCACCGCCAGAACACCCTGCTTATCACTAGTATAAGGGACGGGAGAGGTGAGGACTGATCACCACCAGAACACCCTGCTTATCACTAGTATAAGGGAGAGGTGAGGACTGATCACCACCAGAACACCCTGCTTATCTCTAGTGTAAGGGACAGGAGAGGTGAGGACTGATCACATCCAGAACACCCTGCTTATCACTAGTATAAGGGACGGGAGAGGTGAGGACTGATCACCACCAGAACACCCTGCTTATCACTAGTATAAGGGACAGGAGAGGTGAGGACTGATCACCACCAGAACACCCTGCTTATCACTAGTATAAAGGACGGGAGAGGTGAGGACTGATCACCACCAGAACACCCTGCTTATCACTAGTATAAGGGAGAGGTGAGGACTGATCACCACCAGAACACCCTGCTTATCACTAGTATAAGGGAGAGGTGAGGACTGATCACCACCAGAACACCCTGCTTATCACTAGTATAACGGACGGGAGAGGTGAGGACTGATCACCGCCAGAACACCCTGCTTATCACTAGTGTAAGGGACGGGAAAGGTGAGGACTGATCACATCCAGAACACCCTGCTTATCACTAGTATAAGGGGCGGGAGAGGTGAGGACTGATCACCACCAGAACACCCTGCTTATCTCTAGTGTAAGGGACAGGAGAGGTGAGGACTGATCACCACCAGAACACCCTGCTTATCACTAGTATAAGGGACGGGAGAGGTGAGGACTGATCACCGCCAGAACACCCTGCTTATCACTAGTATAAGGGACAGGAGAGGTGAGGACTGATCACATCCAGAACACCCTGCTTATCACTAGTATAAGGGACGGGAGAGGTGAGGACTGATCACCGCCAGAACACCCTGCTTATCACTAGTATAAGGGACAGGAGAGGTGAGGACTGATCACCACCAGAACACCCTGCTTATCACTAGTATAAGGGACGGGAGAGGTGAGGACTGATCACCACCAGAACACCCTGCTTATCACTAGTATAAGGGAGAGGTGAGGACTGATCACCACCAGAACACCCTGCTTATCACTAGTATAAGGGACGGGAGAGGTGAGGACTGATCACCACTAGAACACCCTGCTTATCTCTAGTGTAAGGGACAGGAGAGGTGAGGACTGATCACCACCAGAACACCCTGCTTATCACTAGTATAAGGGACGGGAGAGGTGAGGACTGATCACCACCAGAACACCCTGCTTATCACTAGTATAAGGGAGAGGTGAGGACTGATCACCGCCAGAACACCCTGCTTATCACTAGTATAAGGGAGAGGTGAGGACTGATCACCACCAGAACACCCTGCTTATCACTAGTATAAGGGACGGGAGAGGTGAGGACTGATCACCACCAGAACACCCTGCTTATCTCTAGTGTAAGGGACAGGAGAGGTGAGGACTGATCACATCCAGAACACCCTGCTTATCACTAGTATAAGGGACGGGAGAGGTGAGGACTGATCACCACCAGAACACCCTGCTTATCACTAGTATAAGGGACAGGAGAGGTGAGGACTGATCACCACCAGAACACCCTGCTTATCACTAGTATAAGGGACGGGAGAGGTGAGGACTGATCACCACCAGAACACCCTGCTTATCACTAGTATAAGGGAGAGGTGAGGACTGATCACCACCAGAACACCCTGCTTATCACTAGTATAAGGGAGAGGTGAGGACTGATCACCACCAGAACACCCTGCTTATCACTAGTATAAGGGACAGGAGAGGTGAGGACTGATCACCGCCAGAGCACCCTGCTTATCACTAGTGTAAGGGACGGGAGAGGTGACGACTGATCACATCCAGAACACCCTGCTTATCACTAGTATAAGGGACGGGAGAGGTGAGGACTGATCACCACCAGAACACCCTGCTTATCACTAGTATAAGGGACAGGAGAGGTGAGGACTGATCACCACCAGAACACCCTGCTTATCACTAGTATAAGGGACGGGAGAGGTGAGGACTGATCACCACCAGAACACCCTGCTTATCACTAGTATAAGGGAGAGGTGAGGACTGATCACCACCAGAACACCCTGCTTATCACTAGTATAAGGGAGAGGTGAGGACTGATCACCACCAGAACACCCTGCTTATCACTAGTATAAGGGACAGGAGAGGTGAGGACTGATCACCGCCAGAACACCCTGCTTATCACTAGTATAAGGGACAGGAGAGGTGAGGACTGATCACATCCAGAACACCCTGCTTATCACTAGTATAAGGGACGGGAGAGGTGAGGACTGATCACCACCAGAACACCCTGCTTATCACTAGTATAAGGGAGAGGTGAGGACTGATCACCACCAGAACACCCTGCTTATCACTAGTGTAAGGGACAGGAGAGGTGAGGACTGATCACCACCAGAACACCCTGCTTATCACTAGTATAAGGGAGAGGTGAGGACTGATCACCACCAGAACACCCTGCTTATCACTAGTATAAGGGACGGGAGAGGTGAGGACTGATCACCACCAGAACACCCTGCTTATCTCTAGTGTAAGGGACAGGAGAGGTGAGGACTGATCACCACCAGAACACCCTGCTTATCTCTAGTGTAAGGGAGAGGTGAGGACTGATCACCACCAGAACACCCTGCTTATCTCTAGTGTAAGGGACAGGAGAGGTGAGGACTGATCACCACCAGAACACCCTGCTTATCACTAGTGTAAGGGATGGGAGAGGACTGATCACCACCAGAACACCCTGCTTATCACTAGTATAAGGGAGAGGTGAGGACTGATCACCACCAGAACACCCTGCTTATCACTAGTATAAGGGACGGGAGAGGTGAGGACTGATCACCACCAGAACACCCTGCTTATCACTAGTATAAGGGACGGGAGAGGTGAGGACTGATCACCACCAGAACACCCTGCTTATCACTAGTATAAGGGACGGGAGAGGTGAGGACTGATCACCACCAGAACACCCTGCTTATCTCTAGTGTAAGGGACAGGAGAGGTGAGGACTGATCACCACCAGAACACCCTGCTTATCACTAGTATAAGGGACGGGAGAGGTGAGGACTGATCACCACCAGAACACCCTGCTTATCTCTAGTGTAAGGGACAGGAGAGGTGAGGACTGATCACCACCAGAACACCCTGCTTATCACTAGTATAAGGGACGGGAGAGTTGAGGACTGATGGAGCGGACTTTAGCTCTTGGCTTGAGCTTGAGACGCGTGAAACAGATTTTAGCAAAATGACCGGGTCAATTCAAGAAAGTCACTCAATCAGGCTCTTTAACCATTACATGCCGGCCTCAGATAGGACAGCATAAAACCGGTGACAGATTCCTTAAACTGCAAATCTTTTACTGTATATTGTAATGTCAGATACACTAGATCGGGTATGCCCAGACTGCGGCCCTCCAGCTGTTGAAAAACGACAATTCCCAGCATGCCGGGACAGCCTACAGCTATTAGGGTATGCTGGGAGTTGTAGTTTTGCAATAGCTGGAGGGTCGCAGGTCGAGCATCGGGGCACTATATTAGGGGTGGAAAAGAAGACCTCAGTAGAAAGCAACCCAGGAAGCAAAACGGCAGTTGCCCATATTGATGCAGATTGACTATCTGGCCAACTTCGCTTCCCGTCTGGTTATAATAATATTGCTATTTTATTTTTTTAATCAGGGTTGACCTTGTAAACAAGTATGGATTGCGAGGTGATACCAGCGAAATGTACTCGTGTGGCTTGTGTCATTATCATACCCTGGACGAGAAGCTAATCCAGATACATTTCTTAACCTATAAGCACAAAATGGTGCTGAACCATCTGCGGAACTACCTCCCCAAAAACAGAGTGAACTTCCTTAATGTAAGAGAGGAGCCTTTGGATATGTCCTGAAAAAGTTTTTAAACCCGGCATGGAGAAGGTTAACCATGGTTTCTCTATTTCTAGGGACAACTTATATCGAAGATGAAATCGTCCTTGGGACAAAAGAACAACAACGTGAATCTCGTCAGAAACGTTTTTACAAGTACGATAAGATTTTCTCTGCTGGTGTGTGGACTGGACCCCATATTGTCTTCCAAAAGTGGAGCAGTTTCCTAAAGAAACCAGTCCGATTCCTGTGCAGCTACTCCACTTTTGATATTCCTGTGCATTTTTATTTTTCTCTTTAAAGGGCTTCTGTCAGCAGATGTGTACCTCTGAAACTGGCAGCTGAAGGCATCTGTGTTGGTCCCACGTTCATATGTGCCCACAGAAAAATGATGTTCTGATATGATAATGAACCTCTACACTTACATTACACTTAGAGGCTCAGGTCTCTCTGCAACTGCCAATCCCCATCCATTTTGATTTACAGGGTCAGACAGTGAAAACATAATCATGCCTGGCTCTGTCAATCAAAGTGCAGAGGCCGCCGCAGTTGCAGAGAAGGCGGAGCCTCTAGGAGTAACGACAATGCCCCCGTTGCTCCTTAGAGGCTCATTTGCTTATATTACATTTTTTTCTGAGCAACGCGGGCACACACGAATATGGGACCAACACAGATGCCTTCAGCTGGCAAGCGCACATGCCATTTTCATAGTTAAAAATCTGCCGACAGATGGCCTTTACCCTAGGCACACACCTAAGTGTTTTACAGCTCGTTCAAACGCGCTGTAAAACGCACAACATGTGAAAAGCCATGCTTCCCTATGGGCATGGTTCACATTTGGGCGTTGTACAGCGCGTTTGAACGCGCTGTAAAACGCCCCACGCCCAAACAAGTACATGAGCTTCTTTGGGGCGTTTTAACGCGCCTATGGACAATGATGCCATAGGGGAGAATCACTGAATCTCGCGTATGACGCGCGTTTTTTTAGTTACAAATACGCGCAATTCAGAAACGCCTAGGTGTGTTCCCAGCCTTAAAGTAACCCTCAAGCAAAATATCAAAAAAGATCTTTTCTACTCTCCCACATGCACCTCTTCTCTCACCCAAGTGGTTTTCTGTCAGTAAGAGGGAGACATGGTTCTGAGGATCTCGCTCGTATCATTGGGGGACACAGAAGACCATGGGTATAGCTGCTGCTGCCACTAGGAAGCGACGCTAAGCAAAAAAAAGTGTTAGCTTCTCCTCTCAGCTATACCCCTCCTGCAGACACTGAGCTGATCAGTTTTAGCTTGGTGTCATGGGAGACAGACATTTTTTTCTGCAAGTCTGCCAAAGTTTTTTTTTTTTTTTTTTTTTTTCTTCTTTTTTCCGCTGAAGTTTTGATCCATTGGCGTCACTCCTTAGCAGTCCTCCGGATCCAGGCTACGTATTTCTCTCCTGTGTCTTCCGCAATCGCTCCGTTGCTTCTGGTGACTGACTTGTCTTCATTCCGTGTGCTCTCTACTTCTTCTGAAGTCTCCTAAGCCGTGACTTATATTCCCTGGGCTGTTCTTTCTTCTGCCCAGTCAGTGCCTCTGCGTCTGCAGCCGATCTCTGGCTAGCCTTCCGGGGAATGGGTCTTCCTGTCCCTTTTCAGGGTTCCTGGTGTGTCTTTCTCACGCATTTCTGTGTGGGGCCTTATACCGGCCTTGGATTTGTTCTGTTCTTGTTCCCTACCCATGGTGCTGCTCTTTAACGTCCCATGGTCTTCTCTGTCCCCCAATGATACGAGCGAGAAAATAGGATTTTTTTTTTGTGCTTACCTGTAAAATCGTCTCTCATCTGTGTCATTGGGGGACACAGCTCGCACCCTGTATGTACATTGCTGGTTCTCCTAGTTGGGTCCTTCTGGTTCTTGATGATGACCCATCTCTGGTTTTCTCCCTTTTTTTTTGGTTTCTGTTGGCTTCTTTTGGCTGCTCCTACTGCTTTTGTACAAACTGATTAGCTCAGTGTCTGCAGGAGGGGTATAGCTGAGAGGAGGAGCTAGCACTTTTTTGCTTAGTGTCGCCTCCTAGTGGCAGCAGCTATACCCATTGTCTCTTGTGTCCCCCAATGAATTCAGCGAGAGATTTTACAGGTAAGCACAAAAAATCCTATTTTTCCATGTACCTGTTAAAAGTCTGGGGACTCTCGGGCTTTCCAGCTTCTTAATTCCTTTGGTTTGGAGTTGGCTCCTCGGACAGTCCAACCGGCCCTGAGTTATGAGCTATGAGGCTTCTCTGCACCCATTGGGTGCCACTTTGCCAGTCACACTTTGAATCTGGAAAGACAATTACGAGTTCAGCACAGGTCAGGCTGTGAGGCAAGGACCTGTATAGTGCTCTGCACATTCATAGTGCATAGGACAAGGCCTCAAGCACCACACTTCTGGCATAGCCTGACTCCTTTATTAATACAAAAGGGATGCAGGGATGGAGCCAGTAATGACGTACCTGTGACTCCAAGGACAGTCTGCTTTAAGTAGTTTCCTTATGGTGAAAGAAAAAAAATAGCTATTTTTTTGGTTGTTTTATGGAGACAATAGGTAGAAGATGATTCCAAAAGACAAACAATAACATAGCATGCAGGTTATCTACAAGCTGGTGGCTCCTTACAGCTTCAAGAAAAAGTAAGGGGACCATTTAGAATGATGCGGATTTCTGTATTAATGGGTGTTTCACAGGTGATTTGCTTATTAAATAGAGGCACTCAAAGCTAGGTTACTGAAATAATTGTTTTTAAGGGAATTATAGTATCTACGTTTTTCAGACCTTACCCCAAGTTCACACCTGAGCGTTTTACAGCGCGTTCAAACGCGCTGTAAAACGCTCAACACATGAAAACCAATGCTTTCCTATGGCCCTGGTTCTCACTTGAGCGTTTTACAAAGCGTTTGAACGCGCTGTAAAACGCCCGACGCATAAACAAGTACTGTTTTTGGGGCGTTTGTCGCGCGTTTTGTGATTGACACTACAGTAGTCAATCACAAGAACGCGCGTTTCCTATTTGCAAAAACGCGCTGAAATACGCGTGTAAAACGCGCGTTTTTAGAACGCTCAGGTCTGAACCCACTGTTAGAGAGTGGCCGGACCCACAGGGGTAATCATACTTACCTGGTCCCTGCTGCTGGGTTCCGGCTCCATTGCTCAACCGTCGGCTCTGCAACTACCATCTCTCTCTCTCTCTCGCTCTCTCTCTCAGCATCAACATCCAGTTGCTGGGGGTCATGTGATCACTGCTGCACTTGACCTAGTGACATTCCGCATGGACGACTGGTCGCTGCCAGTCGTGGGACACCCCTGTCAACGGAGTGTTGATGTTGAGAGAGAACGGAGCTGCAGAGCCAGCAGTGGAGCAAGAACCCAGCGGCTGAGGTATGTATGATCAGGACTGTGGGTCCAACCACTCTCTGAGGTCTCAAAACATTTTTTTAATATCCCTTTAGGAAAGTTGTGTGTCAGCCATGCCTTAATGCAAATAAGAAGACTTTAGAAGAAGTATTAAAAAAGACACTTGAAGCTGGAAAAGACACTAAAGCATTGCCAAAGACCTGGGTGTAGAAGCACCCACTGTTTAGCAAATAAGAGAAAATATAGGACTTGCTACTCTTTCTAGGAGTGGACATCATGATAACGGGGTTTTCCAGGGGTTTTTATACTGATGACCTATCCTGTGGATAGGTCATCGGTATCTGATCAGTGAGGGTCTGACACCCTGGACCCCCTGCTGATCAGCTTTTTGAGACTGTACCGGCTTTCTTGCTGCTTTTCCTAGGCCAGTGATCATGTGGACTATGAGCAGCTCAGCCCCATTCAAGTGAATATGGCCGAGTGAAATACCAAGCCCAGGCTAGAGGATACGACGATACGCCATCGGTAAAACAAATCCTGGAAAACCCTTTTAACCTCAAAAGACCTACAGAAGACTTCAAACTGCAAAAACATCTGTTCACGTGGCCACTAGTAGAAGAACTGAACAAGAGTGGTTTTCATGGAAAGACACTGCAGTCCAAAATAAAATATAAAAAAGACTATTTTACATTTGTCCAAGCCCACCTGGATATTCCACAATGCTTGTGTGAACAGATGAGACAAAAATGGAACTTTTTAATTGTTCCCGATGTGTCCTGTTGGAATGTTCCAAAGCTATTCCTCGATGTTGTGTAAATTGTTGCAATGGCAGTTTCCTCGCTGCCCGGAGTAGACATGGGCACCGCATCTCTTGCCCTGCATCCTGCCTTACTAGTGGTCCGGCCTCTTGTGCTCTCCTTTGCTGTCTGCAGTGGGTCTAGCCGACGTTCCACATACCCACTGGTGTCCCAATCCTCTTTTGCAGGCCATGGCCTGCGCTGTCTTACCCAACGTGTTTCCTGGAGCGCATGCACACTCACTCTTGGCCTCTTAAAAGGCCAGCACACATGGTCAAGTTCTTCCCCAGTGTATGACTAGCTGTCCCTGGATATATTCTGTGCTTCACTAAGACGGGGTGATAGTCCAACCAGTTCTCTGCTTCTGGCCGAAAGTGGCCCTTCCCAAGCTCTCTACACAATGTGTGTGGTTATAGCTCTTCAGATCTGTCTGTCTTAAAAGGGTTGTCTCATCATGAACAATGGGGGCATATCGCTAGAATATGCCCCCATTGTCTTATAGGTGCGGGTCCCACCACTGGGACCAGCACTTATATCGAGAACGGAGTCCCCAAGTGAAGGAGGGTGCACTACGCATGCGCAGCCGTCCTCCATTCATTTTCTATGGGGCCGGCGAAAATAGCTGAGCTCTGGGTCGGCTATTTCCGTTGGCCCCATAGAAATTAATGGGAGCAGGGAGCTCTGTTGAGACAGCCCCTTTAAATAGCCTCCTTCCCCTAGCTAGTCCAATGCTCTTTTCATCATCCCAGACAGTATCCAGGGCTGCAATAATTTGATGGATCAAGATGACCATCTGGGAGGTGTTCTACCAGACTGTCTTTCCGATTCGCAGCTCATTTTACTATAGCTTTGGGGGCCTCTTGCCTCACTTTTGCACATGGATTCTTCTCCAATCCTTCAACAAGCAGCAGTAATCTTGTTGGCTTATGATTTTTTTTTTCCATCCCCAATTTGGTTAATGTTTTAGGATGCCCCATGTTCTGTATAACACAAGAAACTCTGTAAGAAAGGGATTTACAGGTAAGTAGTTTTTTATTTTCTAGAGGGAAGTCCCACTAATGCCATCCCCCTTGCCCTACCACGGCTCGAGAACTGAATTTAACAACATGTCCGCTTGTTAAAGAAGCACTCTTACATATTTTTATTCTCTTACCTGTTAGAAAGGTACATGATGTAAACAGTAAGGAAGGTAATCTTCTTACCAGTGACTGTATTTTTGAGCTATAACCTCCCTTCTGATCCTCAGCTGTGGCATGTGACTGGCACTGTGACTTTCCAAATAACACAGTATCTTACGTGTGGACAGAAGGCCAGTTTCTCTATGTATTCCTATGGGAACCTCATTGTCAGTCTTATAGAAATTAATAGAAAAGTAACTGACTTCCTGTCCTGTGTCCGTTGGAAATCAAAGGGGTGGTTTCATGACACAGCTGAGGAACAGAAGGGAGGTTATAACTCATAAATACAATCACTGGTAAGAAGATTTCCTTTACTACAGACTATATCATGTACCTTTCTCAGAGAAGTAATATTTTTGTGGGAGTGCTACTTTAAAACCCTTGCGGAGAAAAGGTTGTGGGTCCCTTCTGTCCAAGAAAAAGCTGCTTTTTTTCTTAAAGGGTTACTTTAAAGCAGAATTCTCATTTGTCATGTTGTGGCGCTCTTGCTGACCATTTTTATCTACTTATATCTGTGAGATGCTCCGTCTTTTCCGCTGTGCTTTGTGTCATGTGCATTTATTGTATTACCATCTCTCTTTCAGAAATAAGTCCAACACATTACCTGCATCGTATTGAAGCCACGCATTGTGAGGCATGCGGTATTCTCATTCCAGATGTCCCAGATCTCCTACTAACGCACATACAATCACTTGTCCACAAGCAGAATCTCCAGGTACAGACCAGCTGGAATATAAACGTCTATTAGGATTTGTTGCAGAATTTTTTTTGGGACTGAAAGTTGCTTCCAATAATCAGAATGAGGTTATTGAGGTTCTTGGTCTGCAGCATGCATGTGGATTTCTGCAGCCTCCATTGATGTGAATAGGGCAGTTCCAGCAATTTCTGCTATAAATTTGGCACATGTGACTATACCCTAAAAAAAAAAATACCTTACTGCACCGATGATGTAATCTAAGTACCTCCTCATCACTTTAATTCCATAATGTGCTTTAGGCTAGTTTCACACTAGCGGCAGGAAGGATAGCGGTCGCCGGACTGCCACTCCGTCCCCATTGACTATAATGGGGGGGGGGGGGATTCCTGGGGCAGCACGGCGAGAGGCCGTCGGACTTAAACTACAACATGTCCGACATTTAGGCTGGCAGCCTCTCGCCGTGCACTTCAGTGCTGCGCCGAAACTCTGCCCCCGCCCCTATTATAGTCAATGGGGACGGAGCAGCAGTCCGGCGACACTTGAACTAGCAGCAGGACGGATCCGACAGGCTGAACATCCTGTCGGATCTGTCCTGCCGCTAGTGTGAAAATAGCCTTTGTCCTGCTGGGCCCTTTGGTTCCACCGGCTTCTGGAAGGATCTTCTACCTATTTTTTTCTGAGGATATCAAACACAATTGCACGTAGTGTAAAAACTGACAGGGATTTTCTGTCTATTACGCTCACAAATGTTAAAATATTCCAAGCTCATCAAATGCTAAAGCTGTGGCACACTAAACTTCTGTCTGACCCTGGATTTCATCTCGCAACCTCTTCCCATTACTAAAGTACTTCTGATCCCACCAAAGACCAAGCCCTCTTATTCCGATAACCGAGAACGAATACCAAATAATGTATTGAAAAACAGGAAAAAAAAAATAAAATTCTTAAGGAATTGCAAAAAAAAAAAAAAAAAGCTAATTCCACCATGTTTTGGGGCTTTGTTTCGATGGTGTTCACTGTGTGATAAAAATGGCAATAACTTCATTTTGCTGATCAGTATGATTATGGAAATACCAAATTTTTATGTAATGTTTTACTACTTTTACAAAAAAAAAAGTTTTGTGTCGCCATACGTTTTTTAAAACTTTTTTGTCTCCCACTAGGGACATGAACATGTGATCTATTGATTAGGTACAGGGGCGTAACTAGAGTCCTCTGTGTCCCAGGGCAAATTTTGGACCTTGGTGCCCCAGAGTGTAAACGTACTCTTTTGTGCCACTTACAGACATATTTCTTCCCAAACAGGATTATGGTCCCAGACTGCCCCCACAGTGATGGAGTCCCGAGTGGCCCCTCTTGTACTCCCTACACGGCAATGTCTCTTTGTGTCCCTGTAGTATTGTCTCCTTTGGAGTCCCCATAATATAATATTGTCCCCTTTAGTGTCCCCACAATATAATGATGTTCTCTCCAATTGTCCCCAACAAATAATGTCCAATTTAGTGTCTCCACAATATAATAGTCCCTTTAGTGCCACACAATATAATAATGTCCTTGTTAATTGTCCCCACAATATGATAGTCCCTTTAGTGCCACACAATATAATAATGTCCTTGTTAATTGTCCCCACAATTTAAAATAATGTCCTCTTTAGTGTCCCCACAATATAATGATGTCCCCTTTAGTATCCCCACAATATAATAATGTGCTCTTTAGTGTCCCGACAATATAATAATTAGGGATGAGCGAATCGACTTCGGATGAAATGTCTGACGTCAATTCGCATAAAACTTCGTTAGAATACTGTACGGAGGGAGTGCTCGGTACAGTATTAGAATGTATTGGCTCCGATGTTACAAACCTTTTACCGAACTCTGCTTCGGTTCCAAGGTACCACTCGATTCGCTCATCCCTAATAATAATGTTCCCTTTAGTGTCCCCACATATTATAATAATATCCTCTTTAGTCCCCTACAATAGAATAGTCTCCGTGCAATAAGAATAATGCTCTTTTTGTGCCCACTCAACTTTGTGCCAATTAAAATAAAAAAAATCTGGTTCTTAGAATACAGTGAAAAGATCAAAAGCAGATCTCAGATTTGTCAAATTTGTTTCTCCTGATACTTCCTAATTGTCATTGAGATGAGAAAGGACAGGAAATTTGCCTTACCAATAACTACTTCATTGATCACTGGGCTTGGGGAAATAATTGACGAAGGTTATCCTATAATTGCTTGATGGGAGATAGATTGTAAGAGAAAAAACAAGTATTTAAAAAAAAAAAAATGGCACAAAACATATTTTTAAGTGAAGACTTTTTATATAAAAGAAACCACATAAAATAACTCCTCTATACTTCATCGTAGCTTGTACTGTAAATATAAATACTTTTTTTTAGGTCAGGAACTTTAAAAGGTTTGTCCTTTTTAAGACAGTTTATCCACAAGATGTCTGATTGGCAAGCGTTTAACCTCTGGGGCTCCTGTCGATTGCAAGAATAGGGGACCTAGCTGCTCAGTACAAGCGTTCAGCTGTTTCCAGTAGCACCATGTTGTGCACAGGGGATAAGTTGTCTTAGACCTCTTTCACATGTCAGACGTGTGCTGCCCACTTGGACTACTCACTTATCCATTGACTTAATACATGCATTTACACAGCAGTGGTTTTCCACAGTCCCTGGGTCCATGGTTACACCACAGAAGCACTCCCTATTTTTGTCCATGACTACGGATCTCTCATGCACATTATATTCTGACACCACTCTGATGCCATGCCTGTTTGGTCCATTGTTTTCACAGACCATTGATAGGAGATTCTCTGGAAATTAATTTTCATCCTAGCAGTGTCTGTTGAATACAGATAAAAGATGGACTCATGGACCAAATACGTTTCCTTCACGGACATCTTCATAGATGAACCAATGAGCAACTTGTCATGGATATCATCATGATTGTGTGAAAATGCCTTAATAGGACAGCCCCCTTAAACCCAAAATTAAACCTCTATCTGAGGGTAGCATAAACTGGTGACAGAGACCTGATTGTACCGCCTGGTCGTTATCTTGAATTGACCAATCATTTTGCTGGGGTCCACTGCTTCAGCTTCGGGATCTGATATTCATGACCCCTTGGCTTATGACAGTAGTAACTGTGAATGCTTTACCTGATCATTTCCACAGGACTTTTTTGCCCAGGTCCTAAACGTTGTGCCTTTTACGTTTGTGTGTATTTGCCAGGATAAATTTAAGAACCTAAAGACCAACAGCATTACGACAGCAAATGAGCTTCTGGAGGGTTTTGAAAGGCAAAAACAACCCAATATGGTGAGTGACGGACGTGTTCAGCTCTGTAATGATTGCCTCTGATGATGTGGTTGTATACCTTATGGACTGGAACGCAGAGTGGTTATAGTCTGAAATTGTGTGGCAAAGGACCTTTGCGCCAGAAATACGCCCAATATAGGCATATTTCTGTTTCTTTATATGACCCCCTTTAAAGCGTACCTGAGTTTTAAAAAAAGTTAGCATAATGTGTGTACTACTTTGAGCAATCATAACTCTGAAGGAGTAGGTCTGTTTTGAGCTTCCCTAATGTTTTTTTTAGCCGTAGTATTCCCTGTTTCAGGTGCATAGCTAGATGCATTTCACTCAGAAGCAGCGCGCATCTCCCTTGTGTGGAATCTGCCAGCACTGTACTGCTGTGACATCCTTTCCCTTACTTCCTGCTATGTTTTCACAGAACGGATAAAGAGGGGAAGTCACATTGATAGAAAAGCATAAGGCTCCTGTGATGTTGAGAAGCAGTGTAGAAGTAATTATTTTATCAGGCTCACAATCTCGGATAGCTCTGACATGGCTCCACTTCCTCTCAGCCGTCTGAGTGTCTATTACCAGGGATGGACCCTGCCTGATAACAGGCATTGGACTGCATCTAAGGTGGAATTGAGACCCCTAATGGCCATGACTTTGCAGCTTTTTTTCAGGTGGACGCAGGCAGATTTTTTAAATAAAGTAATTTAGAAATTTGCTAGTTACACCATTCTCTATTATTAAATGAAAGGAAATTGTGTAAAGGTATAGCGACTCTTTAGGCCATTTGGTGGCCTGCTTTCTGCGGGCAGAGTTGTATTTTGTTTTACTGCCACCAATTCAGGGTACATATAATGGGGGCAGATTTACTAATCCTGTAGACGACGTAGACAGGCTTTCTAGGACTGCACCAGAGTTATCACCGTAGAAGATAAATGTAGTGCAGGGCTAGAATGCTTTTCTGTGCCTTTACACCAACTATTTGTTGTTGTTGTTTTTTTGTGATGGAATTTTTCACCAGGATTGTGACATAATTATGGCAAACAATGGAGCATCTTAGGCTATGTCCCTTTTTCTGCTAAATTTCTGCTAAGCCACGTGAGCTAGGTCCAGTGGATTTCTCTAAGACTAGATGTGCCAAGTAGTGCCAATTTATCAGGCCCTGCAATCAAAACTTCTGGGTATAGTTACAAAATTATTTGCAAAAAAGATCAGACCCTCAGATCAGACCCCTATACCAGATCGGAACTCAGATCAGACCCCCATGTCGGACCTCAGATCAGATGCCCATCAGAGATAAAATTAACTCTCCTGCTCTGCAACTACTCTCCAGGTCGGTAGTCTTTGCTACAGTTGCACTCCCTGATCTTTTCTGGGCCCGCGCTGAACTGTCACCTAGGGGTGGGCGATATGGCCTAAAATTTATATTGCGATATAATATGAAGCATGTGAGATATGCGATATATATTTTCTATATTGTTGTTTTTTTTTTGTTTTTTTTGTTTTTTTTCCCTTTAACTTTTTATTTAATAACTATTTAGCCTCCTTAGGACCCTTGCCCTATTCACCCTGATAGATCTCTGTCAGGGTAAATAGGACTTGACACTGTCCCTGCTGCTCTGTGCACACAGCAGCAGGGAGCTGACCATAGCAGCCAGGACATCAGTAGTGTCCTGGCTGCCATGGTAACCGATCGGAGCCCCAGCATTACACTGCTGGGGCTCCGATCACAACTGCCACTGCCACCGATGATCGGGGGGGGGGGGGGGCACCTGTGCGCACCGTCAGGTCATAGTGGTACGCAGTCAGGACAGTGCAACGTGGCGCTTGGAGAAGATTAAGCCGGGAGAGGCGAGTGCCGACAGTGCTTCACTCCCCACGGCTCTTCCATACTTGTGAGCACCTCTCATAATAGAAGCACTCACTAGTATTCGCTTTATAAGACTGGCAACTTTTGGTGGGAGGAAAGTGTGTCTTATAAAGTGGAAAATACAGTACTTATTTGCATATGTAACACTGGAAGTTGTGATGCTACATACACTATATCAGGAGTCGGCAGCCTCCCACACTCCAGCTGTTGTAAAACTACTCCCAGCATGCTTCATTCACTTTGATTGGAGTTTGTTGATACCAGTACTGTATGGACAGAAGTATTGGGACTAGGGCTGAAACAAACAGCAGACTGGGACGAGCCTCCCTATATCGCGGGTGACACTAGGGAGGCTCCCCCGACACCGGATGTTTTCAGCAGTGCGGGGAGCACGCTAAGTATATTCCCTGTGAGGGGCCCGGCACATGGGGGGTGCTGTTTATAGTACTGGATAACCTCTTTACGAGATTACAGGAATATACAACATAATTGGACAGGGGCACACATCCATAGTGATGGCAGTGACAAATATTTACTGTAGCTATATAATTAGCAAAAAAGTTTGGGGCTAGATCATTGTTTATACACAGCACTTTGAGTGACCTTTTTTTTTGTATTGGAACGTAAAGTTTTCATATATAGCTATATACTTGTCACGTACTTCCCTATGGATGTGTCCCCTTTACAATGATGTTGCATCTTCCTTTAGTCGCTCTTAACAGTTTTTAATCATGTGACATAATTAAGATTATTTCCTTTTTTTTCATTTTATGTGGGGACTAGCATTTTTTTTTTTGGAGGCTCCAGGTTTCAACGAAGTAGCAATGTCATAGCTGAAAACCTACCTTACTTGTGTTGTCTTCCTAGGGACAGTATTCCTATAAGGACAAGGCAGCCTCTTCAGCACAGGTAAGCAGCGCAAAGGAAGTCCTAGTCCCTGAGGAAGGTGATGTCATTGGTCAAGAGCTTCCTGTTAACCATAATAAAGGTCCTGCTGTTTTTGGGGGAAAAAAGGAAAAACCTTTATTTTGTTTTAAGGATGATTAACAATTTTTCTTGATTTACTTATTTCTTTTTTTTTTCTAGTCATAACTTTTTATATTAAATTATATATATATATATATATATATATATATATATATTTATATATTTTTTTTTTTACTCCCACTAGTGAAAATGGCTTCTATAACGCAGTGGTTTGTAACTTTTTAAACTCCATTGCATCTAAGTCTAAGCACAAGTGGACTTTCTATGCCGTCCTCACCACTTAGGGGGCATAGCATGGTGTGGACAGGGGCCATCAGCTCTGGAAGATCCCATTCGTTACATCAGTTTTCTGGTGTAAATGATGACTGATATCTAAGCCAGCTGCGAGAGGCCTAGATTACCATTTAGGCACCCGAACTGCAGGAGGATGCGGATTTTATATGAGAAAGCATGTGCCTCATCAGACATTGAGCACATCCCCTGCCAGCACAAGGGATATCAAGAGCAGTGTAGCACATATATCTCTCCCAGTGTGCCCAGAAAAAAATGTTTAAATGTTGGTACCTATATAATAAGAGCACAAAGGTGGCAGATCTCGGGGCTTCTGGTGGCCATTTGAAAACATCACCCTGCCGTGCCGTTGACAGGGTGACATGGAGTTTCCGACTTCTGTCTGATGCCGTGGTCGATATCAGAGCTTTAATGGATGGGATCAAAGTCGTAGTTCAACAAAATGAAGCATTAAAGCATCAATAGTGACACTAAACCAGTTGCAGGTTTCAACCAGTAGCAATGTCATAGCTGGAAACTTACCTTGGTGTTGTCTTCCTAGGGACAGCATTCCTATAAGGACAAAGCGGCCTCGTCAGCACAGGTAAGCAGTGCACATGAAGTCCTAGATCCTGAGGAAGGTGATGATGTGATTGCTGATGCCAATGATCACGAACTTCCTGTTAACCATAATGTGGATCCTGCTCATGGGAAGAAACTAGGGCTGTTTTTTTTTTGTTTTTTGTTTGTTTTTTTGTTTTTTTCAAGGACACTTGTAGATTTTTCTTTCTTTTTTTTTTTTTTTTTCTGGCAATATCCTTATTTTTCTGTTCAGTTGAAGTTTTTAGTGGCACCATATTGGAGCACTTATGACTTATTAATCAACTGATGTAACGCAGGAAAAAAGCAAAGCTATTCCACTATTGTTTTTGCACTTTAAATGGGTTTTCCGGGCTTTTAATATCGATCAGTATCAGATCAGCGGGGGTGCCAGGTGTCAGCTATATGAAGAGAAGGCACGTGCTGTCTCCTGTCTCTCTTCCTGATGCTTCCCTTTAAATTTGGTACGTTCCCCTGCAACAGTGGTGGGCAAACTTATTAGTCAACTGAGCCGAATATCAACAAAACAGCAATTTAATTTTTTTCTGAGAGCCAAATTTTTTAAACGTAAACTATATAGGAAGTTACATTGTTATTAACTTAATAAGGGTATTCCTAACCATCTGAACATACCTTCTCAATCCTCAACTCTACATCTTTCACTCCACAATGTTTCACCCAATAAGACGCACGTAGGTTTTTGAGGAGGACAATATGAAAAAAAAAATTTTTTCATTACACCTCAGGTCAAACCACTAATCAGACTCCCAATGTTAATAAGACCTCCCTCAGATTAGACGTCAGCTCAGACCCCAAAGTAAATGACCCCCAGTCAGACCTCAGATAAGAGCCCCATGCCTCTCCTCATCCCCATTATCATCAATGATGCCTCTCATCATCCATAATGCCTCTCATATCCCCCATTATGATTCTCATCATCCCCTTTATTATCCATGATGTCTCATCATCCATGGTACCTCTCATATCCCCCATTATGATTCTCATCACCCCATTGCCTCAGTTCAGCCCCAAGTTTCATAAAATAAAAAAGCACTTACCTCTCCTGCTCCTGGATGCCGCTGCTCCTCACCACCCTCGCTCAGGGTTCCTCCTGCTGATTGGCGTGCACAGCGTGACGTCACAGAGCGCCTCACTCCTGTGCGCAGCCCTGCACAGCCTACAGCCGAGGACCAGGAAGCGGTGAGTACAGAGCCTTCACCGCTTCCTGGTCCTCCCCCTCCTGACGATTTTTGCCACGGGCAACGAAAATGCGATCGCACTGTACATGTAAGCCCGCACCTGGAAGAGCCAATATCAAGGGGCTAAAGAGCCACATGTGGCTCTAGAGCCGCAGTTTGCTGACCACTGCCCTGCAACATAACTAGCATGTCACTTCTATTGTTTCAGTATGATGATGACGGTAACAAATATGCTTGCTTTTATATTTTTTTTGTACTCCTTTTGCACAGTATTGGCATATGCCATGCACAAACAATTGTTTTTTGTCGGCCCATTCCAAGAATCAAAACGTATTCATTTCTCGCTTATATCATTGGGGGACACAGACCATGGGTATAGCTGCTTGCTGCCACTAGGAGGCGACACTAGGCTGAAAACTGTTGGCTCCTCCTCCGCCAGCTATACCCCCTCCGGCCAGGAGAGAGCTCTCATTGGTGGCTTTCCCCGACTCACCTGGAGGTGGGGAAGTCCTTCCTGCCGGTCAGGTGGACGGTCATTACGACCGACGCCAGTCTGCAGGGTTGGGGAGGAGTCTTCGGCACTCGGACATCCCAGGGCGTCTGGTCTCCGTCGGAGTCCAGACTCTCCATCAATGTATTGGAGCTTCGGGCGATTTTCCTTTCTCTGCGCCATTGGTCTCCCCTCCTGCTGGGCCTTCATGTCCGGGTCCAGTCGGACAACGCCACGGCTGTGGCGTATGTCAACCATCAAGGGGGGACTCGCAGCTCGTCTGTCATGTCCGAAGCGGCAAGAATCCTCCGGTGGGCGGAGACCCACGTTCAGGCTCTGTCGGCGGTCCACATTCCCGGAGTTGCCAATTGGACCGCAGATTTTCTGAGCCGGACGACGATAGATTCCGGGAATGGTCTCTCCATCCGAAGTCTTCGACGACCTCTGTCGTCGCTGGGGACGGCCGGATGTGGATCTGATGGCCTCCAGCCTCAATCACAAGCTCCCGCTCTACTCGCCCGCGCAAGGGATCCCGCAGCCTGCGGGGTGGACGCCTCGTGGCCCCGTGGGATGGATTCACGTTCCTCTACGTCTTTCCTCCGTTGTCCCTACTGCCTCGGATTCTCCGCAGGATCAAGTGGGAGGGCGTTCAGACCCTTCTGATCGCTCCAGACTGGCCGCGCCGAGCATGGTACTCGGATCTTGTCCTTCTGCTGGGGACACTCCGCTTCCGCTCCCTCTCAGACCCGATCTTCTGTCGCAAGGGCCCGTCTTCCACCCGAGTTTAATTACTCTACGCTTGACGGCGTGGCTCTTGAAACCTTCCTTCTAAAGCAGCGGGGTTTTTCCGATGCGGTGGTTCAGTACGCTTATTCGGGCCAGGAAGCCCGCTTCTTCCAGGATCTATTATCGAACCTGGAAGTCCTTCCTTCGATTCTGTGAAGAGCGGGACCTGTCTCCCAGATCCTTCTCCCTGCCGGTCGCTCTGGCCTTTCTCCAGTCCGGACTGGAACTGGGCATGGCGCTCAGCTCCTTGAAGGGCCAGGTGTCGGCCCTTTCTATTTTCTTTCAGCGGTCCTTGGCTGGTATGGGTCCAGTGAAGACCTTCCTTCAGGGCGTCGCACACACCTCTCCGCCCTACCGCCCCCACTACATCCGTGGGACCTCAACTTGGTGTTGGGGGTTCTGCAAGCTTCTCCATTCGAACCCCTGCGGGAGATTTCTCTCCGTCTGCTGTCTTGGAAGGTGGTCTTTCTGGTGGCTATCACCTCAATACGCAGAGTTTCAGAGCTTGCAGCTCTGTCATGCCGTGAGCCGTTCCTGGTCTTTCATCAGGACAAGGTGGTCCTCCGGCCGATCCCTTCCTTCTTGCCCAAGGTGGTGTCGGCTTTTCACCTTAATGAGGACATTGTCCTGCCGTCCCTTTGTCCGGGGCCCTCTCATCCGAGAGAGGTGTCATTACACCGGTTGGATGTGGTGCGGGCTCTGCGGATTTACCTTTCGGCCGTGGCTCCTTTCGGCGCACGGACGCCTTGTTCGTCCTTCCGGAGGGTGCTAGGAAGGGATTGGCGGCTTCAAAGGTGACGATCTCACGGTGGATTCGCTCCACGATTTTAGAATGTTACCGCTGCTCGGGACAAGACGCCCCTCCTGGGATCACGGCCCACTCTACCAGGGCACTTGGGTCCTCCTGGGCTTTCTTCCACCAGGCGTCGGCGGCTCAATTGTGTAAGGCCGCGACTTGGTCCTCCCTCCACACTTTTACAAAGTTCTACAGGGTTCACGCCCTCGCTTCTGCGGACGCCGCTCTGGGCCGCCGGGTATTGCAGGCCGCGGTGTGAAGGCTGGCACAGGGTTCCCTGCCGTCTTCATTCTGTTTTGTGTTCCCTCCCAGGGACTGCTTTGGGACGTCCCATGGTCTGTGTCCCCAATGATATAAGCGAGAAAACGAGATTTTGTGAAACTCACCTGTAAAATCTGTTTCTCGCTTGATTCTTTGGGGGACACAGCACCCACCCAGTTTTGTTCCTAGTGTTGGGAGCCGCCAGGTTTCCTAGGGGCTCGTTCTGTTTGGGTCCGTTGACCGTGTGCGTTGGTTTGGTTGTAATATCCTTCTGCTTCTCCTACTGCTTTTGCACAAACTGAGAGCTCTCTCCTGGCCGGAGGGGGTATAGCTGGCGGAGGAGGAGCCAACAGTTTTCAGCCTAGTGTCGCCTCCTAGTGGCAGCAAGCAGCTATACCCATGGTCTGTGTCCCCCAATGAATCAAGCGAGAAACAGATTTTACAGGTGAGTTTCACAAAATCTCGTTTTTTCCGCTGATATAGTGAAAAATGTGAGAAGAGATTCATATATATATTTATTTTTGTGGTGTTTTTTTTTCTTTTACGTTCACTGGTGTGTTTAATGAACATGTTATCTTTCTTATATGGGTTTTGAACACAGACATATACGAGGGGGTGTTTTTTCTTTTTTTTTTTTTTTTTTTTTTTTTTAACCTTTTCTAAAATAAAACCAATTTTACGGAGAAAAAAAATAAACTTTATTAATCTTTATAATGCAGTGTTTTGCAACTTTTTCTGCACCATTGCATCTAAATCTCACCCTCACCACTTTCCGATGTGGGGGCATGACATGGGTGGGGCCATCAGCTTTGGACGGTCATTATTATTTACACCAGTTTTCTGGCATATATAATGAAATCTATGTCGGCTGAGAGCTGGTGTAGATTTTATTTTGGGCACTCTGACCCCAGGAATATGGGTTTCATTTATGACGAGGGGTGCGCCTCATCATAAATTAAGCACATCCTCCGGTGACACAGGAACTATCAAGACTATCGTAGCACATACTGATCTAGATAAATCTCCCCCAGTGTGCCCAGAAAAAAATAGTTAAACTGTTGGTAACTATGTAATAGGAGTACAAAGATGTACAGACCTAGGGGCCTTCATTAGGCTTCTGCCATTTGAAAACGTCACGTTTATAGAGTGACAGATGGAGCTTCCTCCCGCCGTCTAACCAATCGAATGCAGTTTTCACTAAATGGGGGTTCATTGGGCGGATGGATCAGAGTTTTAGTTCCACAAAATAAGGCATTGCACATAACATAATGGGCCGCCTATGATCTACAGACAAGATGGGTCCTACCGAGCAAAAGAGGCTCTCTGACCAAAGACAAGGATAGGAGAAAGGTAGGTGGCCCCACACACCAGTCTTCTCCTTATATCCCAATAGTGACTCTAAGGCTACATTCACACGACCGTGAATGTGTCCGCATCCGTTCCGCAATTCTGTGGACCCATTCACTGTCTATGGGGCCGGACGAGGTGCGGAGAGCACACTATGTGCTCTCCGCTTTCGCATTTGCAGAGCGCGGACCCGAACTTCCGGTCCGCAACTCTGCAAAAGATAGAACATGTCCTATTCTTGTCTTCAGCTTGCGTACAAGAATAGGCATTTCTATGGGTGGTGCGGCTGGGTGTATTGCGGATCCGCAATACACTACGGTCGTGTGAATGTAGCCTAAACCAGTGGCAGGTGTCAATGAGTAGCTGTGGAAACTTACCTTACTTGTGTTGTCTTCCTCTGAACAGAATCCCTCTATGGCCACAGCTGCCAGTTCATCGAAGGCGAGCAGCACGCTTGAAATCCTGGTCCCTGAGGAAGATGATGATGCTGAACCCAATGGTCAAGAGTTTCCTGTTAATTATGAAGGTCCCGTTGATGGGAATAAAGACTGTGATAATATGCTGTTTGAACCTGATCCCATGATTGATGGGAAAGTTAAAGAAGATGAAACGGAGGAGGCGGCTGAGGCCCCATGATGTCACTTACTGTCTCTCAATATGGAACATAAGTTTGTAACTTCTACAGATTCTTATTCATTTTTAGGTGTCTTGTTTGATTGGATGAATTGTTGGTTGCTTAATTCTGTTTCTTTATGCTTTTATTTATTTTTTAACATCTGAGCCGTAAATACAAGTGGTTGTATAGAGAAGATTTTTTTAAATTTATTTTAGACCCTGCAATACCATACGAGCTGTGCACATGCTTTTCCCAAAAAAAAAAAAGTTAATTCATTATAGATGTTTTTTTTTTATTTTTTTTATTATTATTCAGTAGTACCTTATGGTGATGAATGCCACAGTACAGCATTCGTTCAACAAATACATGACGTGGGACAAAAACGTCATGTGAACACAACCTTAGCTGCTTTTGCAGGGTCCAAGAGGGTGACTCGCCTTTGGTGCTGTTTGAGTCCTCATGTCGTGCATGAGGTAGAATACAGCCTCTCCGACCTCCATTGGGAATCATTGGTTGGGGGATTAGCTCATTATCTGCTCCTGTGATGTCTCATTCTCGCTGGGTAAATCAGTCTTGATGCTCCACTTTCCGTGCCTCAGTGCACCAAGCAATTTCTCTGGCCAGTCCTCCACTGACCACTATCATTTCATATCCACCTCTGCAGCACCTTTTAGGCTTTATATGTGTATATTCAATGAATCCAAACAAATTACAGTAAGTAGTCCGTCCATTTATTCAGTAATAAAGGATACAGTTGCAGTCTATTTTGCTGCTAGTGCGCAGAGCATATTGTTCACCTTCCTTACAAAAGCACACAAAAGATTTTTTATTTTTTTTGGTGGGGAAAACTTTTAATGCAAAATCTGTATGGTGAGCTGAGAGAAGGCCGCAGCGCTACTGCCCGTGCCGATGCCTTCTCAATCAGCTGATATGGGGGGGAGTCCTCAGTTAAGAACTCTCTTTAAGGTCCAGAAGGTGGTTCAAGTTATACCCTTTATGTTGTGAAGACTTGCGGCTACATAAAATACGGAAGTTTGTCTAAGCTTTTTCAGGCACTCCGTACATACTTATAGAGATTTGTAAGGTTGTTTGTTCTAAACAAGTTTCAATAAGTTGTTACCGTTTTTAAAACACATTGCATCACGGCTACTGACTATGTACACTGACCAAGAATATAAACGCAACACTTTCGGTTTTGCTCCCATTTTGCATGAGCTGAACTCAAAGATCTGAAACATTTTCTACATACACAAAAGACCCCATTACTCTCAAATATTCACAAATCTGTCTAAATCTGTGTTAGTGAGCACTTCACCTTTGCCGGGATAATCCATGCAATCCATGCCATCCATGGGGGGGGCGGGGCCTGGGGGCTGAAAACCAGTCAGTATCTGGTGTGGCCACCATTTGCCTCACACAGTGCAACACATCTCCGTCGCATAGAGTTGACCAGGTTGTTGAAGGTGGCCTGTGGAATGTTGGTCCACTCCTCTTCAATAGCTGTGCGAAGTTGCTGAATATTGGCAGGAACTGGAACACGCTGTTGTATACGCCGATCCAGAGCATCCCAAACATGCTCAATGGGTGACATGTCCGGTGAGCATGCTGGCCATGCAAGAACTAGGATGTTTTCAGCTTCCAGGAATTGTGTACAGATCCTTGCAATATGGGGCCGTGCATTATCATGCTGCAACATGAGGTGATGGTCGTGGATGAATGGCACAACAATGGGCCTCAGGATCTCGTCACGGTATCTCTGTTCATTCAAAATGCCATCGATAAAATGCACCTGTGTTCCTTGTCCATAACATACGCCTGCCCATACCATAACTCCACCGCCACCATGGGACACTCAATCCACAACGCAAACTGCTCACCCACACACACGCCATCTGCCCTGAACAGTGAAAACCGAGACTCATCCATGAACAGAACACCTCTCCAACGTGCCAGATGCCATCGAATGTGAGCATTTGCCCACTCAAGTCGGTTACGACGATGAACTGCAGTCATGTCCAGACCCCGATGAGGACGACGAGCATGCAGATGAGCCTCCCTGAGACGGTTTCTGTCAGTTTGTGCAGAAATTCTTTGGTTATGCAAACCGATTGTTGCTGTAGCTGTCTGGGTGGCTGGTCTCAGACAATCATGGAGGTGAACATGCTGGATGTGGAGGTCCTGGCCTGGTGTGGTTACACATGGTCTGCGGTTGTGAGGCTGGTTGGATGTACTGCCAAGTTCTCTGAAATGCCTTTGGAGATGGCTTATGGTAGAGAAATGAACATTCAATGCACGGGCAACAGCTCTGGTAGACATTTCTGCAGTCAGCATGACAATTGCACGTCCCTCAAACGTTGTGGCATTGTGCTGTGTGATCAAACTGCACATTTCAGAGTGGCCTTTTATTGTGGGCAGTGTAAGGCACAACTGTGCAATATTTATGCTGTCTAATCAGCACCTTGATATGCCACACCTGTGCAATGGCATGGATTATCTTGGCAAAGGAGAAGTGCTCACTAACACAGATTTAGACAGATTTGTGAACAATATTTGAGAGTAATGGGTCTTTTGTGTATCTAGAAAATGTTTCAGATCTTTGAGTTCAGCTCATGCAAAATGGGAGCAAAACCGAAAATGTTGCGTTTATATTTTTGGTCAGTGTAGTAATGGGGACTATTACATACCTGTACTAGGGATGTTCTATTCATGTGCCCAAAAATGTACCCTAGTTCTTTCCTTTTCCTGCCCCTCGTGCCTGGTTCTGACTCCTTTTTGTGTGACCTCTTCCTTGTTCCTGGATAAGTCCTTGTGATAGTTGGTTTTGTACATGTTGAACTCCTGGCTCTGACCCTTGGCTCCGTTCCTGAGTCGTTCTCTGTCCTGTCATATCCTGACTGCTCCTGGTAACGACACTTGGCTCCGTTTTTGACCATGCTACTAGTAGCAAAATCCATAGCTCCTGTTATAGATTTTGCATTGAGGTCCAGAAGGATCAAGTTACACCTCCTGGTTGTGTGAAGACTTGTGGCTACATGGTGGGGGTTAAAGGTGAAGAAGACCAACGTATACTTTAAACTCCACACCCAGTCTAATGAGGGCTAAATATATTATGGTTTATAGAAGCCACATCTTTGGTACATGACCGTAACAGTAGGTGATGGATCATTGTCTACCCCCATGCCTGTAATCATACAGACTCGCAAGAAAATCTACAGTTGTGTCGGGATTCAAACCCAAAGCCTCCTGTGTCACAAGTAGTAGCTTTTCTCACTGTGCTAATGGCTCTGAAGGACAGCTCCTTAGCTGAATCCATTGTATAGGTCAGGGGTAGGCAACCTTTGGCTCCCAGCTGTTGTGAAACTACAACTCCCAGCATGCATAGTTGCTCTGCTCTTCTAAGAACTTACATAGAAATGAATGGAGCATGCTGGGAATTGTAGTTTCACAACAGCAGGGAGCCGAAGGTTGCTGATGCCTGGTCTAGGTCCCTACCGCTTGAGTTTCGAGGCCTTGTTTTTCTGATTAGCCTCAGCTATTGTGCTTTTTGCTTTAGTCTTGCATGTTTCTGCTCTGTAGCACTTGCTGCTATTTATTAGATGTGTAGTGAACTTTGGCTAAGTGTTCATTATGCTTCTGTCTTACCGGATAACTACTGACCACACTGGTCTAACGCCTCCATTACTGATACCTGTGTACTGAACACTGGCCGCCTACATTTGTCCAATGCCTCCATTGCTGATTACCTGTGTATTGAACCCTGACTGACTACTGACCACACTTGTCTAATCCCTCTATTACTGATATCTGTGTACCAAACTCTGGCTGACTATTGACCACGCTTGTCTAATGGCTCCATCACTGACCTTGGCTTGTATCTGACCTCAGCCTGTTCCAACCCAGAACAATAAAAGCAGCTGGACTCTAGCACTTGACCCCAGACTCTTACAGAAGTATTATTATCTTGGTGCAAGTGCATAAGCAATTTTAGTCCTTCTTGGGACTCTTGATTGGAGACAAAGATATGTTATCGGGTAGGTCACTAATTTAGTCAGTTTCTTTTTCCAGGAAGAGAGATATCTAGTAATTTTCTTTATAATTGTATAGACTTTATTTTTGAGTGAACAAGAATAAGGTTATTACGGAACTTTTCAAGTTAGAGGTTCTCCGGGAATTAAGAAAATGAAAATACCTCAATATTACTTTATTATAAATATATTCCCAAATACCTCTCATTAGTTATAATGGCTCATTTTGTCTGGGAAGCAATCATCGGGGGAAATAAAATGCCACCGTCCAATTAGTACACACAAAACCTGTCCTGATCACACAGCAGGACACAGCCACACCCCCACCTCCTCTCTGTACTTCATGTCTCTTCATGAACTCCATTCCTACAGAGATTTAGCTGAGGATCATATTAAACTGTATTTAGGACCATAACCCCTGACAAGCAGAGAGGAGGATGAGGCAGCTCTTCACCTCACTGCTCTAAAGTAACTTGTCCTCGTGTGTGATTAGGACAGGTTTTGTGTGTACTAATAGGACGGCGGCCATTTTATTTCTCCTAATGATTGCTCCCTAGACAAAACGAGCTATTATAACTAATGAAAGTTATTTAGGAATTTATTTATAATAAAATAAATATTTACATATTTTCATTTTCTTAATTGGGAATCGATGAGGTGATTTGCTGGCCTTCAACTTGCTGACTTCGGATAGCATTTAGCAATCTCACTAGTGAATTAAATCTTTGTTGTCCATTCACAGGACAGCTTTCTTTTTTTTTATTGCGCAAAAAAAAAAAAAAAAGCTGCTGTGTAATTCAGTGCTACAAGCAATAAAGAGCATTTTATTTTAGACTATTTTTATACATCAAAATGTTGATAGTTTACGTGAACCATTCCACTTTACTGTTGACCTGAGACCAGAAAGTTATTTACCTGTGTAAATCGATAGGTTCAAACCTTGAAAAATCATTCATGCCAACCAATAGATGAGATGATCTGGCAAAGAGTAGAAATAAATACTGACAGAAGTTCATGGACTTGCAGGCAACTGACTGTTGACTTGCCTAATGTCAACAGGAGTCATTTGGCAAGGTATACACACGTCAATGCATGTCTCCACTCATGAAGCCATACTTTGAAAAAATAACTGAAGTAAAAGATCTGTTTTGGGCTTCCCTAATGTCCTTTTCAACCATATAATTCCCTGTTTCAGCTGCACAGCTAGATGTATTTCTCTCACAAGCAGTGTGTGTCTCCCTTATATGGAATCTGCCAGCACTGTACTGCTGTGACCTTACTTTCCACTATGTTTGTTTTCAGCTCCAAAGCTCACAGAACAGATAAGGAGAGGGAGATCAGACTTACAGAAAAGCAGAACACTTTGTGATCTTCAGAAGCCGTTTATTTTTCTGTTACTAGGGATGGAACTTGCCTGACAACAGGCAGTTGACTGAAAATGAGACCCCAAATGGTCATGACTTTACAGCTTTTTTCAGGTGGATGCAGGCAGATTTTTTTTTTAAATTTTTTGTAATTTAGAAATGTGCAATTTACACCATTCTCTATTAAATTAAATCAAATTGTGTAAAAGTACAGTGACTCTTTAAGCAGTTCTTTATACCATACTTTGATGAGCTAGATTGAGCATTCTATTCTGAGGTTTTCCCAGGCGATTGTCTCAATATTAAACATGAGTCTGAAACTGAGTGAATGTTTTTCATTAAAGAAAGCCTGAACATATGCTGTATGGTCCACGTGGTTGAACGCCTCAACCTAGAAAGGACTCCAGTTTTTAGAGTGAACAATTTCAATATCTACCTGGAGTCAAGTATCAGAATCCACTGCTTGATTAAGGCTACTGTACGTTCACACTAGTGTTTTTTGTGGATCCGTCATGGATCTAAAATAATACAACTGCATGCATCCGTCATGAACGGATCCGGTTGTATTATGTCTGATATAGCCATGACTGATCCGTCTTGAACACTATTGAAAGTCAATGGGGGACGGATCCATTGTGTCAAACGGATCCGTCCCCATTGACTTACATTGTGTGCCAGGACGGATCTGTTTGGCTCCGCTTCGGCGGGCAGACAGCAAAACGCTGCAGGCAGCGTTTTGGTGTCCTCCTCCAGAGCGGAATGGTTATGTAACGGAGCCAAACTGATACATTCTGAGTGGGTCCTTTTCCATTCAGAATGCATTAGGGCAAAACTGATTAGTTTTGGACCGCTGGTGAGAGCCCTGAACGGATCTCACAAACGGAAAGCCAAAACGCTAGTGTGAAACTAGCCTTATTCATTCAGTGGTCAGTGTTCCTGTCACATTATCTGAAACAACACAATTGGCATGCTCCTCAGTTAAGATGGTTACTGGTAGGTCAGTGGTCTCCAACCTTTTTTGCACCAAGGACCAGTTTCATGCCAGACAATTTTCCCAGGAACCGGATGGTGTGGGGGGTTCTGGGACGGGCTTGGAGGGTCCTGGTCAGCGCTGACTGATTCACGCTCATAACAAAACACAAGGTGCATATTAAAATATATAACACTATATAATGATTACATTTAGTAATTAAATGTGACTCAACTCGCCATAATGCAGAATCCGTGGGAGCACTGGGCATGTTTCGGTGCAACGAGCTAGTTCCAAGGTAATAGGACAGAGGGCTGAAAGAGGTGTGTTTTTCTGGGCACCTTCAGAAGCTCATTTACATAGGTTTTAAAAGTGTCTTTTTCATCATCTGGACGAGGGACACATAAAAGAAAGGTACTGTAGTAATGAGGGGCAAAGAGTCTATAACCTGATCTGAGCGGTCTAAAACGTTCAGATTAAGTGAAAGACTCCCTTTAAAATTGCACCATGTCCTACCTGACTAAGCTCTGTAGACTTAAAAAGGTAAAAGTAGGCCATGGCTGTGTCCAATGCAATTTAATGTCCAATAGTCCATTACCAAGGAGTATCTTGTTTCATAAGTTGTTGCAGGGCTCCAGAAGCGGTGGCCAAATCTGGTGTGAAACAGCCACAGTATGTGACCAGCTCAGGACCAGCTCAGTTCAGAGGGCCTGCTGATACTGTTTTCAGATAAAACATAGCAAATCATTTTGTTTAACCCCTTCAGGACCCTGCCATTTTTCACCTTAAGGACCAGGCCATTTTTTGCAAATCTAACATGTCTCACTTTATGTGGTGATAACGTTAAAACGCGTTTACTTATCCAGGCCGTTCTGAGATTGTTTTCTCATTAGATATTGTACTTCATGAATAGAGATGAGTGAATTTCATGTTATGAAATTTGTTTTCGCTTCGTTTGGTGGTAAAAGCAGAACTGTGTTATGGATTCCGTTACCACGGACCATAACGCAATTCCCTCATAATAGAAGTCTATGGCCTGCATAACGGATCCGTTCCATTTCCGTTATGCAGGAGAGGACTCCCCTGCATAGGAAACGGACCGATATAACACAAAACATTTAAAAAAAAACTGTCTCTACGGGTGGAGTATTCTTTAGATTTTATTATTTTCCCTTATAACATAGTTATAAAGGAAAATAATAGCATTCTCAATAGAGAATGCAAAGTAAAAAGGGCACTAGAGGGTTAAAAATAATAAAAACATAAACTTACCCCCTCCATTTGATCGCGTAGCAGCCGGTTACCGGTCTCCTGCTCTGTATTCAGCCGGGAAGGGGGTGAAGGACCTTCCGTGACGTCACTGGGTCACATGGTCCAATCACCGGCTTCCATGGTTAATATCTGACAATTGTTTCCTACATTCCTCATCATATTTTTTGATATCTAAAATCACTATTGCACCTCCTTTATCGGCCGGTGGTATTGTGATATGATTCCGTTGCAAGTCTCTAATTCACTTCTTCATCTGACAGATTTTTCTTGCCATTGTATCTAGTGCTCATTTTTCTAATATCTCCTTCCCTATTTTGTGCTTTGGGTACATTTTAGACCCATGCGCTTTTTATGCAAACCCTCTGACAAACTATAAAAACACTTTTTATTTTGCCACTTTAAAATAATGTGCTGGGGAACTATTAGTGATTAAAATTCCTCAGGGCGTACAATGAGGATTTTGAGGTAGTTACGTTCTGATAGTGAGCGCGTCTCTCACTGAACTTAGGGATTAATCCATCCCTTTACACATATCATTAGTGAACCGCTACTCTATCCAGTATCTAACTTATGATTTCCCATAATGGGTCCCTCAACTGTCTGCCACTGAACTAACATCAATCTTCATCCCTGCATCCCGACATGTTTCGCCAGGGTTGGCGTCTTCATGTTTTGCAGGTGAAAAGTGTTTTTATAGTTTGTCAGGGGGTCTGCATAAAAAGCGCATGGGTCTTTTCGACTCTTATGTTTTGAGTTAAGTTAAAAACGCGCAACCCTCTGAGGGGTTAAATAAATCTAAATGACTTTTGGGTACATTTTAGACTTCAACTTAACTTTTACATGCTTGTAATTAGATATTCCCTCACTGTTGACATTTATAGGGTTCTTTAGAAAATATTTCTTGCAACATAATTTTTTAATATATTTTTCTATACCCACATATGTATCCGATTTACTTAGAGGGGCAACGGGGGGCGAACTTCAGACCTTTACTTAGTAATTTCTTATGGTTGTCCGTTAATGCCATTGAACATAAATTTATTATGTTGTCCCCTGTGATTTCCCCAATGTGTGTTTTGGGTCTTCGCTTGGCTCCTCCTCTTCGTGTTCACTTTTTCTGTTGGAATGTGCTGATTGTGCAAAAGGTTTGTGAATTGATGCTGTTTGATCATCGGTATCATGGGTGCCTGTGACTGGTAAATCAATTGTGAGTTCTGTGTTTCTTTGGGGACAGAAAAGGTCCATGTTGTGACAGGTTTGGTGACTGATTTGACTTGCGTGTTCCCCTTCTCTTGTGTTGATCTTGGTGTGATTTTATATGACCATTTTTGTTTCCCTTTTGATAATGATTCTTGACATGTACCCTTGTCTAAAAAAGGACTAGACGGTGTTTGATATCGATTGTTTGTGGATATGTTATATTCAACTGGTTCCTGTGTATGAAGTATTGTATAATGTCGCACCAGGGAATTAAGGGCTATGGAGTGGTGCTCCTATACCAATTGATATGCCCAATCGATAAAATTAGAAGTAGAGAGTGATTTAGGTAGGGCACACACCTATATCTTGATCACATGTATCAGCCGCATAATTAAAATACAATAAATTTAATAAGAATTAAAACAATGCATAGAGTGCAAAGTGAGTGCAATTAGTCAAAGATCATGTCTGGAGACATATAGAGCAATATTAAGAAGAGTACAGTTAGATAGTCCAATATTAGACCCTCGGTTTTTTGAAGAGATATAATGTCATTGACCAATGATATAAATGTGTATTGTTCACTTTTTGATGTTAGGGTATTAGGCAGTTCAAGATAACCTTTAAAAATTCTCCAAAAGCTAGTAAGTCGGGATCCAAGTCCAAAGCACAATCAGTTCAAGCTGGCTATACAACACCAAACTCTAATGTCCGTAATGGGAAACAGTTGTGAAAAAAATCGAGCGGCGTCCCGCTCTATCTTTAACAGCGGCGTCCCACTGTTTCGAAGGCGATCGCTTTTTTGCAGACTGAGTAATAAACGGTCTTACCGTGATCTAATGCGATGGTACTTCACCTCCCACCTTCCGACTTGCGGACGCAGGTATCGGGAGTCTGTCCGCGTCGGCGTTTTCGAGCACGAGGGCCGGTGGTGTCTTGTCGATATCCTTCTGTGCTCAATGCCGTGTTACGCGCGGTATGGAATTATCGCAGTGACAGGTACCAAGGTCGCTTTCTTTGAAGTCTCAGATCTGCGTGCTTCAAAATAGAGGATCCAAACTGTGGGGGTCAGCTTTACCAGATGCGTTTCGGGGTTTGGTTGTCTCACCCCTTCCTCAGCCGACGCGGACAGACTCCCGTTACCTGCGTCCGCAAGGTGGGAGGTGAAGTACCATCGCATTAGATCACGGTAAGACCGTTTATTACTCAGTCTGCAAAAAAGCGATCGCCTTCGAAACAGTGGGACGCCGCTGTTAAAGATAGAGAGGGACGCCGCTCGATTTTTTTCACAACTGTTTCCCATTACGGACATTAGAGTTTGGTGTTGTATAGCCAGCTTGAACTGATTGTGCTTTGGACTTGGATCCCGACTTACTAGCTTTTGGAGAATTTTTAAAGGTTATCTTGAACTGCCTAATACCCTAACATCAAAAAGTGAACAATACACATTTATATCATTGGTCAATGACATTATATCTCTTCAAAAAACCGAGGGTCTAATATTGGACTATCTAACTGTACTCTTCTTAATATTGCTCTATATGTCTCCAGACATCATCTTTGACTAATTGCGCTCACTTTGCACTCTATGGATTTTTTAAATTCTTAATAAACTTATTGTATTTTAATTATGCGGCTGATACATGTGATCAAGATATAGGTGTGTGCCCTACCTAAATCACTCTCTGGTTCCTGTGTATGTACTAATTTCCCCCTCCCCCATTTGCCCCATCGCTATGTGAATCATTTTGTTGATTTTGTTTCCCTACTGTGATTGAAAATTTCTTTGTGTTTTTCTCTATAATTTCTTGTTCCAACTTGTCCAGTTTCCTGAATAATTCCATTTGTAACCTTATATATTCCTCATCCTTCTCAAATGTGTCCATTCTCAGTTTAATTTAATCCACCTTTTGTTCTAATTCCTTCACCAGTTGTTCCCTTCTTTGTATTATTAACTGAACTAATGCTGTGGACTGTAATTTCAAAAAACACCCCCATTGAAAATTAAATTCATCACTACAAAGGTCACCTGCTGGTGTCTTGTATGGAGTCAGCCCTTGAGGTGTGATGCCTATTTTCAAATATTGACTTAATGACATTATCTCCCATTGTTGGCGTAATTGCTTTATCAGATATTTTTCCAACTCTTTAAATGTATCTGCCACCATCGTGTGTGTATTATCTCTATATGGCTTAGTATTCCTACCATCACCATTAAAAACAAAGGTGTTGGCCCTCTCTTTTTTTTCTCAGCCATAAATTACCATATATCCATATTAAACACTCAATTGATAAAAACTTTACTCTTTTATATACAGTATATCAAATAAAACAAGTTGAACACTATTTCTAAAGTGCAAATCACTGGGAGACACTCCTCAATCGGTGGAAAAATAATTTTACAAAATTACCAATATGGTAGAGGAAGCTCACCGGTTATCCTGGAGCCCACTGACCACCCCTCAGAGTTGCTATAAGCAAGATGATAATAAAAATGGCAGGCTCACAGTAATTTGCACACACTTTTGCTATTTTATAAATATAACACAATACATAAAAAAAACTGTCCCTACGTTTACATGTGCATAAAAATCGAAAAAACTCAATTCATATCGTCCATTTCATGAACAAGGTCCCTTTAAATGCGGAGCTCACACATATTTAAAAGATAAAATATAAAAATATGAACAAAAAATGCATTTTCCTTATGTATTTCTTCACTTTAGGTGTGTGGTTTGGTAATATTAATTGTTATTTGATTGCATTCACTAAATTACAGATTCCTCTTAATTAGGCCTCCTGCACACTCCGTATGCCTTCCGATTCCATATTTCCTTTCCGTTCAAAGATAGAACATGTCCTATTATTGCCCGTGAATCACGTTCCGTGGCTCCATTCAAGTCAATGGTTCTGCAAAAAAAAAAAAAACAGAATGCATCCGTATGTCTTCAGAATCTGTTCCGTTTTTGCGGAATCCTCTATTGAAAATTTTATGCCCAGCCCAATTTTTTAATGTATGCTTCCGTTTCCGTTGCAAAAAACGGATCACAAACGGAAACCAAACAGAAAAACAGAACGGAAACCCTACTGAACCGAAACATGGATCTGTTTAAAACGGACCACAAATCCATAAGGTCGTGTGCAGGAGGCCTTAGTTATAGGCTTGCAAAGCGTCCTCGCGATCTGTTATACTGTTTCAATGTGCAGTGCCAATTCTCAATTAACTCATTTCTTATGCGCATATGTTAATAGAACATTATTGCTAGTGATTTTACATAATTTTGTAAAATTATGTCTACTTCATGTTTGGATCATTTTGAAAATTACATTTTGTTTTGGGACGTTATAAGGCTTAGAAGTTTAGAAGCACTTTGTGGGGCTTACATATTAGAAACCACCCATAAATGACCCCATTTTAGAAACTACACCCCTCAAGCTATTCAAAACTCATTTTACAAACTTTGTTAACCCTTTAGGTGCTCCACGAGAATTTCACCTTTTTTTTTTTTAGCAGATTTTAAGTTGTAATCTATTTTTTCTGCAACACATCAAGAGTTAACAGCCAAACAAAACCCAAAATCTATTACCCAGAATCTGGAGTTTACAGAAACACCCCATGTGTGCTCAAAAACTGATGTATGGGCGCACAGTATGCTTCAGAGTGAAAGGAGCACCATATGGCTTTGGAGAGCGGATTTAGAGTTCCTGAGGTCCTAAATCGGAGAGCGGATTTTAGCTGGAATGGTAATTAGGAGCTATGTCGCATATGAAGACACCCTGAGGTGGCCCTACAGTGGAAACCCCCAAAAAGTGACCCCATTCTGGAAACTACACCCCTCAAGGAATATTTCAAGGTGCGTAGTGAGCACTTTGACCCATCAGGCGTTTCACAGAATTAGAAAATGCTTGGCTGTGAAAATGAATTTTTTTGTTCCAGAAAAATGCACTTTAGGCCCAACTTTTTCACTTTCACAAGGGGGAACTGGAGAAAATGCACCCCTTAATTTATTGCCCATTTTCTCCGGATTACAGCAATACCCCATATGTGCTTGTATACTGCTATATGGGCGTACCACAGGGGTCAGAAGGAAAGGAGCACCAAATGGCTTCTGGAAGGCAGGTTTCACCGGAATAATTTACAGGCGCCATCTTGCAATTGAACACACCCTGAGGTACCCCTCGAGTGGAAACCCCCAAAAAGTGACCCCATTCCAGAAACAACACCCCTCAAGGAATATTTCAAGGTGTGTAGTGAGCACTTTGACCGATCAGGCGTTTTACAGAATTAGGAAACGCTTGGCTATGAAAAATTAACATTTTTTCCAGAAAAGGTTGCTTTACACCCATATTTTTTACTTTCACAAGGGGTAAAAGGACAAATTGCACCCCACATTTTGCTCCCCATTTCCCCCCGAATACGCCAACACCCCATATGTGCTAAAAAAAAAGATGTATGGGCACACAGCAGGGCTCAAGAGTCAAACAGCTAAATGTGGATTTTGCTGACCTGAATTGGCAGACATTTATTTTAGGTGCTATGTCGCATTAAATACATTTGCTGAGATCCCCACAAATGTAAAACCCCAAGAAGTGACCCCCTTTCGGAAGGAGCACCCCCGTACGAACATTTTAAGTGGTAGAAAGGGTACTGTTCAGCAAACAGGTGACTCACAGAAGGCAGAAATACTAGAGAAAGCATTTCAAAGCACACATTTGTAAAAATGAAAAATTACTAGCAAACCCCAATTTTTGACTTTCACAAGGTGTTAAAGTAGAAAATGCACCCCAGTATATGTTCCCTTCTTTTTCCCCGTTTTGCAATCACCCCATATGTGCTTATAGCTTGTTATATAGGCACAATGCAGGTGTCTAGAGGCAAAGTGCAAAAAAAAATGGTTTTTGCAGGCCTGAATAAACAGACATGTATTTTAGGTGCCATGTCACATTAAATACATTTCCCGAAGTCCCCAGAAATGAAAAACCCCAACAAGTAACCCCATTTCAGAAAGAGCACCCCTGTATGAACATTTTAAGTGGTAGAAAGGGTACTTGTAAGCAAACAGGTGACTCACAGTAGTCAGAAATACTAGAGAAAGCATTTCAAAGCTCACCTTTGTAAAAATGAGAAATTACTAGCAGACCCCAATTTTTCACTTTCACAAGGGGTTAAAAGAGAAAATGCACCCCAAAATGTGTTCACCATTTTCTCCTCTTTCAGGAGACACCCCATATGTGCTTTAAGCCTGCTGTATGGGCGCACAGAAGGCAAACAGCAAAATATGGATTTTGCTGGCAGACCTGAATAAACAGACATGGATTTTAGGTGCCATGTCGCATTTAAATAATTCCTGAGGTCCCCAGAAATTAAAAACACCAAGAAGTGACTCTGTTTTGGAAAGAGCACCCGGTATGAGCATTTTAAGTGGTGGAAAGGGTACTTTTCAGCAAACGGGTGTCTCACAGAAGGCAGAAACACTTGTTAAAGGATTTCAAAGCACATATTTGTGAGAATTTTCACTTTCACAAGGGGTTAAAGGAAAAAATGCACTCCAGTATGTGTTCCCCATTGCAGGCCTGAATAAACAGACATGGATTTTAGGTGTTGCATGTTAAAAAAAATTCCTGAGGTCCCCAGAAATTAAAAATTCCAAGAAGTGACCACGTTTTGGAAAAAGGGGGGAGGGAGGATGGGCAGGGACAGAGGGTGGTTTACCCTAAGTTCACACCTGAGTGTTTTACAGCGCGTTCAAACGTGCTGTAAAACGCTCAACACATGAAAACCAATGCTTTCCTATAGCCCTGGTTCTCACTTGAGCGTTTTACAGCGCGTTTGAACGCGCTGTAAAACGCCCGACGCATAAACAAGTACTTGAGCTTTTTTTGGGGCGTTTGTCGCGCGTTTTGTGATTGACACCACAGTAGTCAATCACAAGAACGCGTGTACGCAACGCGCGTTTCCTATTTGCAAAAACGCGCTGAAAAACGCGCGACAAAAACGCGTGTAAAACGCGCGTTTTTAGAACGCTCAGGTCTGAACCCAGGGTTAGGGATCTAGAACTGCTGCAAATGGAAAATCACTGCAGCAGTTCCAGATGTTCTTCTTTCTTCTTCTTTACAGAAACACTTGAAGTCGCAGTGGTGGTGTACCGCAAGTCCCAGCAAGCCAACCAGCGGCACAGAGGGGCGCAGAACCTTTCTGCATGTAGTCACCAGCTAGAATGGCTGCATGCAGGGAAGTTCAGCCCTTTCCTGTGCAGCTGTAGCATTGCCTGGAGCGTTGTTCCAGCCAATAGCAGCGATGGCAGGGGACACCAAACACTGGTGTCCTCTGGCTGACCCAGGGGGGTCAGGTGCTGACAAGTTCACCCCCCTGCAGCTTACTGGATGAATGCAAAATCATCCGGAGCTGCAATTAACCGGTTTGCAGAAATCGGCCAATCGCAGCAATCGATGTTGCAGGGGGCGGAAAAACCTCCCTGTACCTCTAGGGAAGATGGGTGCCTGCCATCTTGAGCAGCCATCGTCACCTGGTCACCAAGCAATTTCGCTCAGCGACCGGGTGAACGCCGCGCCGTACCTGTACTGCACTGGTATTTTGTACTTAGTTTACAGCGTCGTACAGCTATTGCGCTGGTAGCGAACAGGTTAAGTCACAGAATTCGCCATTCACTATATACCAACACAGTACATCCATCTGCTGGCCTGTATTTAGGCTCTGAGCCATCACTGGGATATTACAGCTTTCCCAGTCTCAGCCGGGAACATCTGAGGGGTTAAATGTATGCGGTCGGCCTTATGGCTGATCACATGCGGCTATGGCGCCCGCTGCACATGCAAATGTACATGTACGGTGGAGGTTACAAAGGGGGTTAATGCTTTCTAAATGCTAAAAGACCTGTTGCACATGCGCTTGGCAGCTGAAGGCATCTGTGTTGGTCCCATGTTCATATGTGTCCTCATTGCTGAGAAAAATTACTTTTTAATATATACAAATAAGCTTCTAGGAGCAGCAGCAACGCCCCCATTGCTCCTAGAGGCTCATTTGCATATATTGAAACATCATTTTTCTCGGCAATGTGGGCAAATATGAACATGGGACCAACACATATGTTTTCAGCTGCCAAACGTACATGCAACAGATAAGCCAGTTTCATGGGTATAAATCTGACAGATGCCCTTTAACCTCTTGGAGACACAGTACGGGTACGCCCTGATGCCCTGGTACCCGTACGTCCTGTATATTTCCGATCACAGCTGTGCAGTGTGCGGTGATCGGAACAAGGTACCTGCTGAAATCATTCAGCAGGTACCTTGTGACAATGCCGAGGGGGGCCCTGTGACCCCCCCATATCAATTCAGACCTGCGGTTTGCAGCGCTTTAGGCAGTTTCTGATCAGAAACTTAAAAATGGCGTAATTTTGTTTGTAATGGTGGGCGGTGCGGCGGGCGGGCGGGCGGTACGGGAGGCGGCTGCCTTCTCTCTAATATCATTGGTGGTCTAGTGGTTCTAGCAGAGTGTCAGCACATTGCTGACACTCTGCTAGAAATGGCTGACATCTGTGCTGTGATGTCAGCCATTTAACCCCTTCCATGCCGCGGTCCGTACGGACCGCTGTATGGAAGGGGTTAACAGGGAGGGAGCTCCCTCCCTCTCCCATCGGGGGCTGCTGTGCCCTTGTAGCCCCCGATTCTTGACGGGATCACAGAGGGAGGGGGCCCCCCTCCCTCCCTGTCACCCAGTGCTCTGTTTTGGCAGAGGGTGATGGTCACCATGGCAAGTCCTGCTTGCCATGGTAATGGAAAGTCTGATCAGACTTCTGCTAAAGGCAGAAGTCTGATCAGACTAAGTATAAAAGTGAAAATACAGTACACTATATAGTGTACTGTACTGTATTATACAGACATCAGACCCACTGGATCTTCAAGAACCAAGTGGGTCTGGGTCAAAAAAATGTACACAAAAATTGAAAAAAAGTAAAAATAAAAAAACACATTTATCACTGAATAAAAAATAAATAAAATACACTACACATATTATGTATCGCCGCGTCCGTAATGACCTGCTCCATAAAAATATCACATGACCTAACCCCTCCCTTTTTGGGAGTTAATACTGTGGGGTGCATCAGGGGGGCTTCAACTGGGACATGGTGTCTAAAAACCAGTCCAGTAAAATCTGCCTTTCAAAACCCATATGGTGTTCCTTTCTTCTGCGCCCTGCCGTTTGGCCATACAGCAGTTTACGACCACATATGGGGTGTTTCTGCAAAGTACAGAATCAGGGCAATAAATATTTTGTTTGGCTGTTAACCCTTGCTTTGTTAAAAAAAATTAGAAATTCTGAAATTTTATCTCCATTTGCCATTAACTCTTGTGGAACACCTAAAGGGTGAAAAACCTTTGTAAAAATCAGTTTTGAATACCTCAAGGGGTGTAGTTTCTAGAATGGGGTCATTTTTGGGTGGTTTCTATTATGTAAGCCTCACAAAGTGACTTCAGACCTGAACTGGTCCTTAAAAAGTGGGGTTTGGAAAATTTTAGAAATATTTCAAGATTTGCTTTTAAACTTCTAAGCCTTGTAACGTCCCCAAAGAATAAAATGGCATTCCCCAAATGATCCAAACATGAAGTAGACATATGGGGAATTAAATTAATAACTATTTTTGGAGGTATTACTATGTATAATAGAAGTAGAGAAATTGAAACTTGGAAATCTGCAAATTTTCAAGATTTTTGGTAAATTTGGAATTTTTTTACAAATAAAAATGAACTTTTTTGACTCAATTTTACCAGTGTCATGAAGTACAATATGTGACGAAAAAACAATCTCAATTGCCAGGATAAGTAAAACCGTTTTCATGTTATCACCACATAAAGTGACACTGGTCAGATTTGCAAAAAAATGGCCTGGTCCTTAGGGTGAAAATGAGCCCGGTCCCTAAGGGGTTAACTGACCAAAGCGTAAGGTCATGGGTGTCTTTTTGTGGGTTCAGATGTCACATTGCCCAACAAAACTTTCCACATTTTTGTTGTCTAAGTTGTCCTAAGGCAGCAGAGCAGGTTCAAGGAAGATTGATAGGAGTCTTCTCAAGTTGCTGTAGAAAACTATGAGAAAGGGCATCAGCTTTTAGGTTTTTTGGAACTTGGACAAAAAGTAATGGTAACATCAGATCTAGAGAAACACAAAGCCCATCTCCTGTGCCTAGAGTTATGCTTCTTAGCAGATTTAATATAAAAGAGGTTTTTATGATCTGTATACGCCACAAGGAGAAATTTATCCCCCTCCAACCAGTGCATGCATTCTTCAAAAGCCCATTTTATTGCCTGATTACTCATGTCATTCATAAAATCCTGGAAAACAACCAGGGTATTGCAGAGCCCAAAGAATATAGCTAGATATTTATAATGTCCTGTATGAGTGTTAGACGGTCTTCCATTCATCTTCCTCCTGACAAGATTATAGGCTCCCTTATGGTCATTCTTAGAGAAAATGACTGCTTGTTTGAGCTGATCAAATAATTCTGTGATGGGGAGTAGAAGATATGGTGAACTTATTAAAGGAGTATTCTGGTTAGTACAAGTTATCCCCTATCCTGTAACTTTAAGACCGATGGGGCCGCTCTCTGCGGTTCTCTCTGTGTGGCAAGTTTCACGCCACGGTGGACAGCTGGAGCAGCTCTTACAGGCAGGGACAGTAAAAGTCTTTCAAGGCCCATTGGGTCAATATTTTTTGCTGCAGCCGCGAGGCAGCACGACACACTAGTTGGCTCCCACACTAGGCACTTATCCACCACCTCCTCCTTGGACCCTAACCCAGCCACAACAGCAGGGCTCGCACTACCCCTCCTCAAGTTAAGGGTTGCCATGCCGTGTTGGATCTGATCAGCCTGGACGAGAGTAGCAACACTGGCGAGCAGTTGGTAAAGTAGATCAAGCAGCAAACATCCCTCTGACTGTCACCCCGTCGACTCGAATTGGGCAAGGTAGTCAGCGACAATAGGCGCAACATCTTGGCTGTCCTAAACCTGGGAGAAATAACACATGCTCCCTGCATGGTGCACTTCATTAACCTAGTTGTGCAATGCTTTCTAAATAACTACACTGGCTTGCACAAGGTACTTGCGATGTCCAGGAGAGTGTCCAAGCATTTCAGACGTTCTTGCGTAGCGAGGAACGCTCTCCTGGACTTACAGCAATAGAACGGCCTGCCGCTGCACCACGTAATCTGTGATGTGCCAACTCGCTGGAATTCAGTATTGCACATGGTCAAGTGTCTGTATGAGCAGCAGAAAGCCGCAAACGATTTTGTCATGCACCAGACAGCAGCAGTGTGTGTTGCTTTGAGGTCAGGCAATGGCTACTCATCTGAGACACCTTTCGTTGCTGAAGCCCTTCGAAGAGGCCACAAAGTTTGTCAGCAGGGACAACTGAGGCATAAATGATGTCACCCCCCTCATATTTATCATAGCACTGACACTCGTGCAGCAGGGGATGACAGTGGAAGAAGAACAGCTAATGCATCTTGCTGTCCACCTTTTAGCTGCAGCAGCAATGGAGGAGGTGGAAGAGCAAAGGCACAATGATGATGATGGCACCGGTGGGGACTCCCAATCGTCTTGGTAGGCTGGAAAGAACGGACTCCTCGGGCACGCTGGCTAAAATGACGAGCTGTATGCTCGGTTGCTTATGCAGTGACAGGCGTATCATTGACATCAAGCAGTCTGATGGGCACTGGATAGCCATGCTTTTAGAACCTTGCATCAAAGCAAAATGAAGGGAGGCCAGAAAGGAAGGCCAAATTACAGGTGCAGGCCCAGCGGTGGGACCTGCACCTATCAGACAATAGGGGCATATCCTGGTGATATGCCCCCATTGTCTCAGATAAGACAACCCCTTTAAAGCTTGTTCACAATCGCCTCTAACCTTGTTTAAAAAAACAGCAGCCATGCGTTCTCCTAAGCAGCTGCCTACAAAGTAGGAGAAAGCTGTAAGAATATATCAAAGCGTTTTCAGATTGCCATTTTCTCAGTCTCAAATATATGTAAGAAATGGCAGTTAAGGCTACTTTCACACTAGTGTTTTGGCTTTCCGTTTGTGAGATCCGTTCAGGGCTCTGACAAGCGGTAAAAAACGGATCAGTTTTGCCCTAATGCATTCTGAATGGAAAAGGATCCGCTCAGAATGCATTAGTTTGCCTCCGTTCAGTCACCATTCCACTCTGGAGGCGGACACCAAAACGCTCCCTGACACAATCTGGCACAATACAAAACGGATCCGGCCCCTATTGACTTTTAGTGGAGTTCAAGACGGATCCGTCATGGCTATAGAAGACATAATACAACCGCATCCGTTCATGCGGTTGTATTATTGTAACAGAGGCGTTTTTGCAGATCCATGACGGATCCGCAAAAAACGCTAGTGTGAAGCAACCTAAGAAGAACAGTGGAGCTCAAGAGAAGGTCTGGAAGACAGCTGCTTGTAGGATTGCTAGAAAGGCAAATCAGAACCCCTGCTTGACTGCAAAAGACCTTCAGGAGAATCTGGAGTTGTGCTACATTGTTTTGCTGTTCAGCGGCACTTGCACAAATATGGCCGTCATAGAAGAGTCATCAAAAGAAAACCTCTCCGGCGTCCTCACCACAAAATTCAGCATTAGAAGTTTGCAAAAGAACATCTAAACAAGTTTGATGCATTTTGGAAACAAGTCCCGTGGAGCAATGAGGTTAAAATAGAACTCTGGCCACAATGAGCAAACATATGTTTGGAGAAAAAAGGGTGCAGAATTTCATGGAAAGAGCACCTTTCCAACCATTAAGTATGGGGGTGGATCAATCATTTGGGGTTGTGTTGCAGGCAATGGCTTGGGGAACATTTCATGAGTTCAGGAAAGAATCGATTAAATGAAATTCCAGAAAATTCTGGAAGTAAAAATAACACCAACTGTTAAAAAGAAATCTCACAGAACTGGAAGACTTTTCCAAGGAAGAATGGATGAAAATCCCTCAAACATGAATTGAAGGACTTTTGGCTGGCTAGAAAAAGCTCTGATACTTGCTACATGGGTCTATCGGTCTATTCGATATAGCTCTCCTTATGTTTATTCTTTTTTTCTCCATTTATATTAGCTTTTTGAGAGGATGCCACTTAATAACCACATATGAGCCTTTTTTGTTACCTTTTATTTTTGTTATTGTTTCCTTATTTCATTGTCATCTTAATTGCATGACTAATCACATTTGTATGCTTTTGAATACCTTTGGTTTCCTGCATGACTCCTTATATCTAAAAGTCTATGCATAGTTACGTGTTTGTTGGTTTTTTATGCTCTCATTGATCAACACAAATCTAAAGTTGAAAGTGTAAAAGATGGCTGGGATCACAGGGAGGTGTGCCATGGCCAGCAGGAGAGGTCAGGCAGTAATAGACGCTTGTAGTAACCATCTACACACGTCTATTACATTGTAAAATCTAAAAGCCGTCAGGGAGCGCTTTTTGTTAGGTAAGAGCGCCACCTGCTGGCTTTAAATTGAAATGTCAGCCTGCAGGCTGGCAATTAACCTCTTCCTGCCTTGACTGTCGCAGAAAGGGGTTAATTCACTTACAAAAAAGTAAATATGAAATAATACAAAATACAAAAAAAAACTTAAAATGTCTCCAAGATGAATAACATAAAAAAGAGATTTTTCTGGCAATGCGGTGCCATAGAACCAGCAATAGAAAAATAGGCTGCGTAAATCCAAAATATGCTCCAGTGTTATGAAGTCTTGCGGCGGGCCCAGCCAGTAGATAAATTACACAAATATATTGTTATATTTTCTATAGTTAGAAAAAAAATTGATAACAAAGGAAAAAAATTGTTTTCATAATTTTAACAGTTTTTCCTTAAATATATATATTTTAAATATTATATCCATCATCTAATGGCACGAAAGAAAGGTCTAAGGTGTCCTGTGAAAAATAATATCAAATACATGTAGGCTGGCTCAGAAATGAATCAGTTGTTTGCAGTTAGTTAGATAGATGCATTGCTACAACTGAAAAACTGGCAGGTAAGGAAGGGGGATAAACACTCTGGTAATGAAGTGGTTAAATAGAAAAGGAGTGTGTCATCTGTAACGTTATGCCTTTTGGAGATCATTTCATCTCCAACTTGCTTAACTGTTCACTGTAATTTTGACCAGCGGTGCCCTTTAGCATGCCACTGTACAGTCTCAAACTGGAGAATGAAGTTAAAATATAGGAAGACTGATGTCATTTTCTAGTTAATAGGTTGCCATGAAGTAATGGCACAAGACAAACATTTTTATCTACTACTCTTATGGTGGCACATCAAGATACATACAGTATTTTTCTGACTGTGACCCTAGTTTTAAACAAAAAAAAAAGGTTCTACTTATAAAATCTTCCTTGGTGGTTTACTGAAGTAAAGGGGTTAAGGTCAGTAACGTTGGGGTCTAGCATACAGGAGTTAATAGTTTTGGTCAGCTCCTGTTAACTTCAGTATGTCATCTGCTGCGGCAATGGTGCATGTGGTCACCTCAATTAATATCTCCAAGAGAATGCATCTCCTGTCCTTGCTCTTTATAAACATGCTTGTTCTGCTAGTTTATATTTTTAGTAGATTAAAAGATGGCCGCACAATACATCTCAAACTAACAGTTCTGTTAGTTTGAGATGTATTGTGCGGCCATCTTTTAACCTACTTAATTTGCCTTATGGTCATGCACTTCTGAGTGTAGAAATATAGGTGCTTAGTCTGAACTTTGTCTTATAGTTTATATTTTTAGGTGTTTTTTTTTACTCTCTATGAGCATGGCTTTATACAAATACAGACACACAGCAGTGCAGTATGCACATTATACACACAGCATGCATGTTATACACACACAGCTCTGCAGCACACACATTAAACACACACAGCTCTGCTGCACACACACTTTAATAAAAACTCACATTTCACCTCTTCCTGGCCAGGATCTGCCTACTGATGATATCATCAAAGGTTGTCAAACTGCAGTTAGGCTAGTTTCACACTAGCGGCAGGACGGATCCGACAGGCTGTTCACCCGACGAAACAGCCTGTCAGATCCGTCCTTCTGCTAGTGATCGTGTGCCCCCGGACTACCGTTCCGGCCCCATTGACTATAATGGGGGCGGGCAGAGGCACGGCAGCGCACTGCGAGAGGCTGCTGGAATAAATGTCGGACATTTCGTAGTTTTATTCTGGCAGCCTCTCGCAGCGCGCTGCCGTGCCTCCGCCGGAACTCCGGGGGCACACGTTCACTAGCGGCAGGACGGATCCAACAGGCTGTCCCGACGGGTGAACAGCCTGTTGGATCCATCCTGCCGCTAGTGTGAAAGTAGCCTTACTCAAATCTTTCATCTCATTTCTTGTAGCTTGGAGACCTTCAAGATGGAGAGGACTGTATCTATCAAAGTTCCCTCTGTGTGCTGAAAGATTGTTCAGCCTCCTCTCTTGCCGGTATGATAATACAGATCGGTGTGGGGCAGGTAGAGTGAGAAGTATGCAGACGCACACCTTTCTCACTGATCTACTATATTACAATTAGACCTTATGATAAAGAGGGTCTTGCAGTGTTCGATAGCGATTTATATGAACACGAGATTGTTACAATGTTATCTGACCAGGATCCCAAAAAGTTCCCGTAGAGATATTCTACAGGAAGCGGAAGTGTTAGGTCTTTTTCACATAAACGAGTGGTGTTTCAAAACTGGGTGCACCTGGCTTTCATGCTGTCCCTATAGCTCATAAAGATATTCTTCTGCCACCTATGAGATCAATCATTTCACGATTGGTCTCTCTAACGGACAAAGTGCTTCAGCCACTGGTACAATGCAAAGACGTTGCTTAATAGATGGACGGGTACAGTGGTATTCAAGTGGTTGAACAAAACCAAAGTTTATTACGCTGTGTACTGGGTCAATACAGCAAGTCCAGAGGTGGGAACACAGACTATAGACCATATGGTCCAACTAGTCTGCTTGAAAGGTATTGTCAAACATCTAGAGAACAGATTTTCACGATTGGTCTCTCTAACGGACAAAGAACTCCAGCCGCTGGTGCAGTGTAAAGACGTTGCTTAATAGATGGATGGGTACAGCGGTATTCAAGTGGTTGAACAAAACCAAAGTTTATTACACTGTGTACTGGGTCAATACAGCTAGTCCAGGGGTGGGCACACAGACTATAGACCATATGGTCCAACTAGCCTGCTTGAAAGGTATTGTCAAACATCTAGAGAACAGATTTTTTGGGTCCCAAGTGGTAAGTTTGGCTCCCCACTCTAGGATGTGGGATGGCGGAAGAAATCAGGGGGATATGGTTACAGCATAAACAAAGCAGCTGGACTCATGTGACTACTTACTTGGGAATTTGTACTGGTTCTTTTGAAAATGACATTGATACATAATTACTTTCTCTTTAATGGTGCTTTTTATTTGCAAAAAAAAAGGGTGCAGCTATGGGATCCAATGTCATGCCTACTTATGCAAATACCGTGGTCCCTCAAGCTACAATATTATTTGGTTCGGGGACGAACATTGCAAGTTTAAACTATTGTAACTTAAGTCCATAACTCTATGGAAAAGTAGTAATTGGTTCCAAAGCCCCTAAATGAGAAAAAATAAAGTATAAAAAACATAAGCTTCTTCAGGTTCTTTTGTAGTACTGATGAAAATCTGGTGTCCAAAGGAGCAGCTCATCCTGGCACAGACAGGGGGCACCAGAGGACAATTAGTACCACAGAGGAGCTTCTACACAACCAATAAGGGTGCATTCACATGACCATATAAATGGATCCGCATCTGTTCCAAAATTTTGCGGAACGGGTGTGGACCCATTCATTTTAATGGGGCCGCAAAAGATGCGGACAGCACACCGTGTGCCATTGTATCCTGAGGGATCACTGTATTTCTGTGACAATGCTAGAAAAGGGTTCTGTTTATGAGTCTGCCCAATTTCAACATGTGTTGAGGTTCTGGAGATACATAGATGACATTTTCCCGACACAGAACAATTTTTTTTACTTTCCTCAACACTATTGATGAAAATGTTAACTTTACATTGTCCCACTCTTCTGAGCCTATACAATTTTGGATACATGAGTATATGTTACTGTAACGGATCGACGGGCACCCCGACTGGGTACCTCTGTTGAAAGATGCTCCTAGCGCTTCTTGAGGATTCCAAGCGCTCTAGCCGACACCACAACCGCCAAATCGGAGAAGCCTATGAATGCGGTAAACAGCCGAATAGGAAAAACCATATGAAGAGGTTCACACTCCTAGCAGTCAAACTGGAACAGCAGACAATAAATCCCCCCCCAATAACGAGACGACACTTCGTTTGGAGGGTCAAGCAGGAACTCTAGTCCTGGGGCATACAGCCTCTTTTATTCCCAATCCACAAACATCGTACGGCCCACAGGGGTTTGAAATACAACCAATCAATCCGTACAATTAACACAGACACTCCCACACAAAATACAGCGACCAATCAACATACAGCCAGATATATCACAATCCCACATGCATGGTCTATTGTGCTTGCTGATTAGGTCACAGGCGGCATCCATTGTGAATGTTGATTAGGTCACAGGCAATGTCCATTGTGGATGCTGATTAGGTCACAGGCAATGTCCATTGTGGATGTTGATTAGGTCACAGGCAATGTCCATTGTGGATGTTGATTAGGTCACAGGCAATGTCCATTGTGAATGTTGATTAGGTCACAGGTAATGTCCATTGTGGATGTTGATTAGGTCACAGGCAATGTCCACTGCGAATGCCAACTGTCACTGGGGCCATAGTCACAGGGTAAGAGGCTGACAAGCATGCCTCTCCAATGACCAGGAATAAATGGCAGTTTGTCACATATCTCCCCTTTGGGGGGAAGACTAACCAGGCACCTGACCTCCTGTCGGTCAGTGCCTACGTTAGTCGATCCACCAACCCACAATAGACAAATGCCAGAGTAGCCCACCCACAACAAACAGGTACAAGAGTGACCCACCCACAAGAAGCAGTTACTGCACCCGGATATTCCTCTGGGGTGCTGGGGCAACATGCTGTGTGGACTTGAGGGAGGGCAGAGGCCGACTGCACTCTGCCCAGCTGCCAGCTCTCCTACTGGTATAACCTGCAGGACCTCAGGTTCTGGACAGGGGACAAAGGGAGGGCAGAAGCCGACTGCACTCTGCCCAGCTGCCAGCTCTTCTGCTGGGGGGCTGGGAACATAGTCAGGCTCAGTAGCCAGGGGAACATGGGCGCCAGGGGGAGTTAACATCGCCTCTGTTAACCCTGGGGCCAAGTTAGGTGTTAGCTGAGGAGGAGAGTTTGTACTTACCCCCTCCTCCTGTTGTCCCGGGGCGGGTAGTTGGGGATCTGGACAGGCTGTCCAGCATCCCTGTAGGTCAGGCACAGAGACCACGGTCCCATCTGCGCCGTCTGGGAGATTGGTGTCTCCCCTTGTTAGGGTAAGCTGCCGCTGGGGAGAGGGGGTGCTGTGTTCCTCTCCCTGAAACACAGGCTGCCACTGGAGTGGGAGACCGCCTGTCTCCACTCCCGTAACATTGTCCTGCTGCTGGAGAGAGAGACCAACTGTCTCTGCTCCCTGTAGGACACACTGCTGCTGGGGGGAAAGGATGACACCTTCGGCCCCCTGGACTTCACACTGCCGCTGGGGGGGAAGGACGACACCTTCGGCCCTCTGTAACTCACACGGCCGCTGGGGAGGAAGGACGACACCTTTGGCCCCCTGGGGTACACACTGTCGCTGGGGAGGAAGGATGACACCTTCAGCTCCCTGGGGTACACACTGCCGCTGGGGAGGAAGGGAAACACCTTCAGCTCCCGGGGGTACACACTGCCGCTGGGGAGGAAGGACGACACCTTCAGCTCCCTTGGGTACACACTGCCGCTGGGGAGGAAGGACAACACCTTCAGCTCTCCGGAACGCACTCAGCCGCTGGGGAGGGCGGACGATACCATCTGCCATGAACTGCAGGTACTCTGCTGTTATCCTCCTCACGAACTGCACAGATTTCTCCGGGGGGTTGGGTCCAAAGAAAATCAGCCGTGATCTCAGCTCTCTGTCAAATTCCTCCTGCGTGTAGCTGGGTGCCATGCTTGTTCTCCTGAAGTTGGGTATGAGTGCTAGCGTTGCCCTCAATTTGTAATTCCACGAACGGTGTCTCCGAGCTGCTTTACCTCGCACTAGGACGCCATCCCACCGCTTGCCACCAATGTAACGGATCGACGGGCACCCCGACCGGGTACCTCCGTTGAAAGATGCTCCTAGTGCTTCTTGAGGATTCCAAGCGCTCTAGCCGACACCACAACCGCCAAATCGGAGAAGCCTATGAATGCGGTAAACAGCCGAATAGGAAAAACCATATGAAGAGGTTCACACTCCTAGCAGTCAAACTGGAACAGCAGACAATAAATCCCCCCCCCCCCCCCAATAACGAGACGACACTTCGTTTTGAGGGTCAAGCAGGAACTCTTGTCCTGGGGCATACAGCCTCTTTTATTCCCAATCCACAAACATTGTACGGCCCACAGGGGTTTGAAATACAACCAATCAATCTGTACAATAAACACAGAAACTCCCACACAAAATACAGCGACCAATCAACATACAGCCAGATATATCACAATCCCACATGCATGGTCTATTGTGCTTGCTGATTAGGTCACAGGCGGCGTCCATTGTGAATGTTGATTAGGTCACAGGCAATGTCCATTGTGGATGCTGATTAGGTCACAGGCAATGTCCATTGTGGATGTTGATTAGGTCACAGGCAATGTCCATTGTGAATGTTGATTAGGTCACAGGTAATGTCCATTGTGGATGTTGATTAGGTCACAGGCAATGTCCACTGCGAATGCCAACTGTCACTGGGGCCATAGTCACAGGGTAAGAGGCTGACAAGCAGGCCTCTCCAATGCCCAGTGATAAATGGCAGTTTGTCACAGTTACAGATAGACAGCTACACTTGAATCTACATGTCAAAAGTACAGATAGAAACATTTTACATTACAGGAGCTGCCATCCGTTGAAGACAGTGGGAGCGTTGCCTTCAACCACATGTTGAGAGTCTGCAGGATTCTGGATCAGGAGGATAATACGGAAATAGCTTTAAATAAAATGATGAGATTATTTTTCATATTGGTTATCTGAGGGATGTGGCCTTTAGAACGTGGTAAGTGTCCCGAGGAAAAATACGTTACAACAGTCAGACAAGACAAGAGGGATGGTGAAGAATGGTACCTTTTGTGTCCACTTATAATGAGCCAAGTCCAGTGGTCACACAAATTTTAATAAAACATTCGCCAGTTATGAGAAACAGATATCCAGATATTCCATCAGAGCCAACTATTGTCATATAGAAGGGCTAAGAATATTAAAGGGGTTTTCAGCCTTTTTTCATACTGATGATCTATCCTTTGTATATGTCATCAGCATCTGATCAGCGGAGATCCCTGGTGACGGACTTCAATGGGGCTGAGCTGTGCCCAGGCCACGTGACGTATAGTCAGGGGTGGATTGGCCATAGACCTTTAAAGGAAATTTCCTGGTGGTTCAGTGCCCAGGGGGCCTGTCGAGCCCTCCTCTCTGTCACAGTTCGGGTACATAATGAGCTCTCAGAGGTAATGAATTCTGAGAATCAGGTACTCACGTACCCGGCCAGACACCCCACATGCCCTCCTGAATTCAACTGCTGAATTTTTACTGCATAAGCCCCCTGCTCCATATCCTAATCAAAGAGAACTGGAGGAGGAGAACAGAAGATGGTAGCTATTAATGGCCACCACAGAGGGGCAGGTTTTGGGGCAATATATTGTGCTGCACTGTGGTATATGGTTTTGATGGGGCGATATTTTGCACTATGATATTGCTGACCTTGCCTACCTTTCTGTCAAGTTGGACCCCCTCCAACATGGGGACACTTTTAGGATTTTTTCCAGGACCACTTTAAGTTCCCAGTCCACCCCCGCCTATAGTTGTGACATCACTGGCCTGTGGGAAGCTGCAAGACTACTGCAAACACCACTGCCTTCTCAATCAGCTGAACGGTGGGAATCCTGGGTGTTGAATTCCCGACAATCAGATGCTGATGACCTATTCATAGTATAGATCATCAGTAAGAAAAAAGCAAACAACCCCTTTAAGGACAGACTAGTGAGAAAAGATGTGTTGAACAAGGAGAGGGAACACCAAACTTACCTGAAACGTTCCATTGGGAAGGTTTCCATGCCTATGCAGTGTAAATTGTAGATTGATGAGAACACTTTTTCTTTTCCTTGCCACGGATGAATGAAAGTCACTTTTTTTTGCATTCATCTTTTTTTGGAGTGCTGCAGATTTTCTGCTCTGTGTAATGGACTCTGGCTGAAGGTCCTATAAGCTGGCACCCTTGTCTATACACTTACTGAGGGAGTGCTGCCTTTCTCTTGCTATAAAAATATATATACAGTCGTGGCCAAAAGTTTTGAGAATTACATAAATATTGGAAATTTGAAAAGTTGCTGCTTAAGTTTTTATAAAAGCAATTTGCATATACTCCAGAACGTTATGAAGAGTGATCAGATGAATTGCATAGTCCTTCTTTGCCATGAAAATTAACTTAATCCCAAAAAAAACTTTCCACTGCATTTCATTGCTGTCATTAAAGGATCTGCTGAGATCATTTCAGTAATCGTCTTGTTAACTCAGGTGAGAATGTTGACGAGCACAAGGCTGGAGATCATTATGTCAGGCTGATTGGGTTAAAATGGCAGACTTGACATGTTAAAAGGAGGGTGATGCTTGAAATCATTGTTCTTCCATTGTTAACCATGGTGACCTGCAAAGAAACGCGTGCAGCCATCATTGCGTTGCATAAAAATGGCTTCACAGGCAAGGATATTGTGGCTACTAAGATTGCACCTCAATCAACAATTTATAGGATCATCAAGAACTTCAAGGAAAGAGGTTCAATTCTTGTTAAGAAGGCTTCAGGGCATCCAAGAAAGTCCATCAAGCGCCAGGATTGTCTCCTAAAGAGGATTAAGCTGCGGGATCGGAGTGCCACCAGTGCAGAGCTTGCTCTGGAATGGCAGCAGGCAGGTGTGAGCGCATCTGCACGCACAGTGAGGCGAAGACTTTTGGAAGATGGCCTGGTGTCAAGAAGGGCAGCAAAGAAGCCACTTCTCTCCAAAAAAAACATCAGGGACAGATTGATCTTCTGCAGAAAGTATGGTGAATGGACTGCTGAGGACTGGGGCAAAGTCATATTCTCCGATGAAGCCTCTTTCCGATTGTTTGGGGCATGTGGAAAAAGGTTTGTCCAGAGAAGAAAAGGTGAGCGCTACCATCAGTCCTGTGTCATGCCAACAGTAAAGCATCCTGAGACCATTCATGTGTGGGGTTGCTTCTCATCCAAAGGAGTGGGCTCACTCACAATTTTGCCCAAAAACACAGCCATGAATAAAGAATGGTACCAAAACACCCTCCAACAGCAACTAGTTTGGTGAAGAACAATGCATTTTCCAGCACAATGGAGCACCGTGCCATAAGGCAAAAGTGATAACTAAGTGGCTCGGGTACCAAAACGTTGACATTGAGAACTTGTGGTCAATCCTCAAGAGGCGGGTGGACAAACAAAAACCCACTAATTCTGACAAACTCCAAGAAGTGATTATGAAAGAATGGGTTGCTATCAGTCAGGAATTGGCCCAGAAGTTGATTGAGAGCATGCCCAGTCAAAATGTAGAGGTCCTGAAAAAGAAGGGCCAACACTGCAAATACTGACTCTTTGCATAAATGTCATGTAATTGTCGATAAAAGTCTTTGAAACGTATGAAGTGCGTGTAATTATATTTCACTACATCACAGAAACAACTGAAACAAAGATCTAAAAGCAGTTTAGCAGCAAACTTTGTGAAAACTAATATTTGTGTCATTCTCAAAACTTTTGGCCACGACTGTATACTACTCATAAAACGTTAGGGATATTTGGCTTGTGGGTGAAATTTCAGGATTAACCTGAAATGCACTCTAACCTTTATAGGTGAACTTAATGTGACCTTCTCTAAACTTTTGAAGGCACATGTCCAACTGTTCAATGTTTCAGTACTTTTTGCACAACTTGCTGTTCTCTAACAAGGAGCTTAACAGCAAAATTCACAACAGGTGTTTGATCCATAAATCGCCCAATAAATGTCCTGGTTCAATTAGAATTGGTATTTAAACAGTCCTCCTCATCAAGGTGTCATCGTCTTGCATGGGCCAGGGAGCATCTAGGCTGGAAGAGGGAGCAGAAATTATGGCAGCCAACGATGTTGAAGACGTCAAGAAGAGCGCTAAGCATCAGCCACTGTTGTCACCAGATGAGCCTATAGTGGTGGTGGTGTTACAGTGTGGGCAGGTGTGTCTAGTCAATACAGAATTGCCCTACACTTTGTGAATGGTACAGTGACAAGCCCATACTACTTGAATAACATCATTTATCCAGTCAATGTGCTTCTGCATGAACAACACAGGACTAATTTCATCTTCATGGAGGACAATGTGCCAGCTCATCGAGGTTGCATCATTAAGGAACGGCTGCTGGAGACTGGGGTACCTCAAATGGAGTGGCCTGCACTTTCTCCAGACCTGAATCCCATTGAAAACCTATTGGATCATCTGAGTCACCATGTAGAGGCTCCTAACTCTTTACCCCAGAACCTCAATGACCTGAGGGCCGCCCTTCAAGAAGAATGGGATGCCATGCCTCAGCAGACCATAAGTCGACTTGTCAACAGCATAAGATGTCATTGTTATCTGTAATTGATGCTCAAGGTCCCATGATAAGTTATTAGGACAGTGACATTTTTGTGGGGGTATACTAGTGTAGGCTTTTGTTTCATTAAATTGTTTGAGATGGGGAAATCATCATTGCTGCTTCTACTTAAATGCCCTACCTTTTATGATATAATATCAATCTAGCGTGAACTTTTAAAGTTTTCCATAAATTTTACTTGAAAGCCAAATATCCCTAACTTTTTGTGAGTAGTGTATATTGGAGATGAGTGTATCGATTTGTCTCATTAGTAGAACTTCATCACATATGAGGGGCCAACCCCAAAGGTAAAGAAGGGCCCACCTGCCGCAAGACTGGCAGACTGACGGGACGCTGTTCCAGTTGGTAGGGTATGGGCAGATGCTCTACTCATCGGCTTCAGAGCAGTGTGCAAAAGCATGCATAACTCAACATTTTAGCAATGGTGGCATGTTCTGGCAACAGTCACATCACAGTTCAGCCAGGTGGTATTACCAGCACAACAGGGCCGAACGATCACACATAACAAGAGCTACTACTAATGATACGGTCTGATTTCCAATTCTCTTACATGTCCTTATATTACTGCCATAGATACATATTGTCACTCTTCGGTGTGGGAGGGAAACACCACACCGAGCATAGGAGGGAAGGGGGAAAAAGGAAATAAAGCCTGAGAACTAGAAAAGGAAGATGGACACCTCCTAGTGAAAACCCTAACCAAAATCCTGACTGACTACCAGTATGAACAGCCCACAAAGGTAGGTAAGCTCATACGCAGGAATATGTAGAGTCTTATCTAGCCCTATAGGACCCTGGTAGTAATGGCAGGGACAAGACTACCTGTTCCTCCAAAAGGAAGGATGTACAGGAGTCTACTTCAGGCCTAATACAAACAATAGGGAAATGCAACACACAGAACCCAAACAAAATACAAAAGGGAAAGGAAAGACAACTTTATTGGCTATGGAAGCACCAAGAACTCAGTCGAGATCCAACCACAAACAATCCACAGGCACAGAAGCTATAAACCACACAGCATAGTGGGAGAAGCAACTATAAATAAGGAAGGTTAAATGACCACATAAGCAACACCTGGAGGCAAGGGGTGTGGCCATTAACAGAAACAACACAGACACCTAATGATCCACAAGGAAAACCTGTCAGATCAAACCACGTGTTGCCAGTCTCACAGATCTCCTGCCACTCACTGTCGCCGGGACGTCCTTATGTCTCGGTACGTCCGTGACAGACCTCCGGGCACCCAGGACTGATCTTATCCGGGTGAGACCTGTGAAAAGCTTTCACCAAACGACTGGCATTCACGTCAGATGCCGGTATCCACATCCTCTCCTCTGGTCCATGAACAAGATACTGAAGAGATCTACGGAGAACTCGAGAGTCAATTATCTTGGCGATCTGAAATTCCAAACTACTGTCCACCTTAACAGGACCGGGTAGCAAGGAAGACGGCTCCAAAGGTTCAACAGATCTCTTCAACAAAGATTTATGAAACACATTTTGAATGTTCAGGGCCTGAGGAAGTTCAAGACGAAAAGCTACAGGATTAATAATGGCAGTGTCCTTATATGGACTAATAAACCTTGGACCCAACTTTCAAGAAGATACCTTCAACTTAATGTTTCTTGTGGACAGCCACACAGAATCACCCACTCTTAGGTCTGGACCATTCATACGTTTCCTGTCAGCCACACGTTTATACTTGTTGCCCATATTCATCAAGTTATCTTGAATTTTCCGGCATATAGATGACAATAATGACGAAAAATGTTCCTCCTCAGGGATACCAGAAGTATCTGAACCACAAAATGTGCCAAACTGCGGATGAAATACAAAAAAACTAGAGACCCTATTAAGGGAGGGTTCCATAGCAACAAAAAAACTTTGCTCAATTGAGCTCAATTCACCACTTTTACCCTTAATATTTAAATCAGTAAAACTTCACTTTTATTAGTAGTCCTCTAAAAATGTTTGTGAGTTTTGACACACTTGTTAAAACTACTGCTCGAATTTGCACACTGCTATCGCACAGGTTGCTAGTGGTAACGGAGGGTGTGCACTACCCTCCTAACCTTCCCACAAGTTTGCAATCAGTGTATAACTACCTGCCTGACTAATCCTGCAGGGTACTCGGTGCTGTGAACATACACCCTAAAGTAAATAACTGTTTCCTACTGTTTCCTACTCAGTGTTTAGCAACTCGAGCAGAGCTAAAACCAACAGATTCTGTCCCCCAACATGTTTCACCAGATAAACTGGCGTCTTCAGGGAAAGGACAGACTTGAAACACCATGCTGAACACTCCTATTTATAGTTTGTAATCCTATAATTGGCCAATAGTACCATTGGCATTAGACTGACAGTTTAAAGAGCCAGTGAACTGGTCAGGTTTAAATTTATTGGTTGAATCATTGGATGCCTGCCAGATAACGTGCTGCGCAGACCCAAGCTGCGCAAACACTTATTCCACACTCAAGTTGGATGACTGGTTATTGAGTAACTACCAGATAATGTGCTGCGCAGACCCTTGCTGCGCTAACACTTATTCTGTAGTCAGGTAAAAGCTACTCACTATATATGAATCACCCAGCAGCCCCGCCAAGTCTGCCACACTGCGACTACACAAGCGCTGATACCACTAGTTCTTACATACTACCAACATGGACGATCCCCTGTTTACACACATATAATCAGGGGCAAAACATGTAGAGGATATAAAAAAAAAAAAATAAAATTAAAATTTTTAAAAAATTTTAAAAAAAAAAATAAAAAATTTTTATATCCCCGTCCATAGTACTAAATGCACCGGACCTGGTTGCAAAACATTGTAATGTCGGAGTATATCATCCTTAATAGGTACAGGCTTAATTACCAAGGTATCAGACACAAGGGGCAGCATAATAACCAAGCGCGTCTAGAGACGCGCCTGGAGTCCCCTCAGATAGTGGGCACAAGCTTAATTATAAGCAGTGTCAAAATATAGATAGTAACATGTTGAACAAACGCGCCTCGATGTATACAGACGCGCTTGGATCCCTCAGGTAATGTATATAAGGGTTCCGAGTCCCCTCTCTCTGTTCCCATGCATACATTAATACCCAAAACACCAGAGCCAAAGAGTGTCACACTTCCACCTTGCTAGACAGGTACCATGTTGGCCTTAGTGACTCATATATATTATGTCATAATCTATAGTTTACGCTAGCTCAAAAGATCCCAGAGTGTTCAGCCTATATTACTCACAATTGAAATAGTGTGATCATATTTATTGAAAATACACCTAGATCGTATTACAAAAGCGGCGAAAATGTGAATCCCTCATTGAGTCCATGTGGACTCAAACTCTCCAAGCGATATATCCATTTGGCTTCTTCTTGGTATAGGATTTTATCCAGAATTTCCACAGCGTGGTCCTAGGTTTCTCTTACATAATCCCCAGAATTGCAGGCATGATGGATTTCCAGAATGAAAGGTTCTAACATGTCTTGAGATGCTTGTATCAGCCTTTGTGTTAATACTGCTTACATGTTGGCAAATTCTCCTCACGAAATTCCTGTATAGTCTTGCCTACATATAATTTAGGGCACGGACATTGGGCGATATATATTATTCCTTTAGTTTGACAATTAATGAACTCTCTTATGTCATATTTTCTCTCATCTTTAGGATTGATGAAAAATTTCTTTTTTGGACGTATGGGCAGAAGCTACACCTCCCACAGGGGTGACTTCCCACAACTGTAGATCTCAACCAGGTAAGTGGCGCAGGGTTAGTATTGTAAAAACTGTGGACCAAATGGTCCTTTAAATTTTCCCCTCCTGAGCGTAATCTGGGGTCTTTTAGCCAATACCTCTTGAAAATCAGGGTCAGCCTGCAGAACATGCCAATGCTTATGCAGGATATTATACACTTGTTTGTTACGGTTATCAAAGTTTCCTATACATCTGATTGTTGTGGATTCCTTTATTGGTTTCGATTGCAGTAATGAAACTCGATCAGTATCTTTAGCCCTTTTAAAGGCCTTATGCAGTATTTTTAGGGTAACCTCTATTTTGGAACCTCGAATACAAGGTCTCACATTCCTTGAGGAACCCAGAGTCATCCGAACAGTTTCTGCGCGCCCTAATATATTGGCCTACCGGAATACCCTTTTTAAGGGGCGGTGGGTGATAACTGCCAATGTAATAGCGTATTAGTAGAGGTAGGTTTCCTATAGACCTCTGTGACGATGCGGCCACCTGGCGACAAGGAGATTCTAAGATCCAAAAAAGTGAGGGTTTCAGAATTAATTTCTGAAGTGAAGCTCATACCTATATGATTCTGATTAAGATTCTGTACGAATTCTTGAAATAGTGTCTCAGTGCCATCCCATAAAATCAAAACATCATCAATAAAACGTCCCCAAAATAAAACGTGATTAGTGAAGTGTTCATATTGCTCAGTGAAGACAATTGTGTTTTCCCACCATCCTAAAAGAGATTTGCAAAATTCGGTGCACATTTACTTCCCATAGCTGTCCCATTTAACTGTAAATAATAACGTGAATTAAATAAAAAATAATTGTGAGTAAGTAGAAACCATAAAAGTTTCAAAATAAATTGATTGTGCAAGTGAAATTGAGTGCCCTTAGTAGTGAGGTAAGAGTGAACTGCCTGTATTCCCAGTTCATGTTGTATATTAGTATATAGCGCCTCTATATCCAGACTGGCAAGAAAGCGTACCCTTAGTGACTTGTATCTCCTGTAGTCTGGTGACCGCATCTTTAGTGTCTCTAATATAAGATGGTAACGTAGGTACAAAGGTGAGATAAACTCATCAACATATTGGCTGATGTTTTCTGTCAGACTTCCATTACCAGAAATGATCGGTCTACCTGGTATTGGCACTCTTTGTTTATGTACTTTCGGTATAGCGTAGATAGTCGCTATTGTAGGTTTGGTGTTCAAAAGATACCTATGTTCCTCTTTGGAGATAAGGTTATCTCCTTTTGCTTCTGCTAGAATTTCTCTGAGTTCCCCCAGGTACTGGTTTGTTGGATTACTGTCCAATTTCTTATACGTTACCGAATCATTAAGGAGACGCATGACCATATCCTCGTACATACGTCTCCTCATCACCACAATATTGCCCCCTTATCTGAGGGTTTAAAAACCAAATCATCATTGGTTCTCAGCTCCTCCAGAGCCACTGCCTCATCCGGGTCAAGGTTGTCAACTACTGTCTTAGGTGTCCGAATAGTTTTAAGATCTCTCGTGACTAAATTCACAAATGTTTCAATATTTGCATACTGCGAAACGGAGGTGTGTACATGGATCTGGGCTTAAGTGTAGACAATGGGGGTTCCATCATATCCTCACTTAGAGGGTTATTTGTATCCAGGGACTCCAAAATTTGCAAAGCAATTTTTCATTCTCTTGTTGTCTACAAGGATCACGCTCCTTCTGTTTATGTACTTTATGAAGTGCTAGTTTCCTAGCAAAGCAGTTGACATCCTTGACCCAGGAAAAACAATCAAACCCCGGAGTAGGGGTAAATGACAATCCCTTTTGAGGAGTTTATAATGTCTCTCTTGTAGTGGGAAATCTGACAGATTAATAACCTGCATATTATCATTTGCATTTAATTCTGCGTATTGTAAACCCATTTGTCCCTGTCCCGTAGCGTCACTCCCGGGGCCAAAAAGAAGGCTGTGGGTTGCCTGCACTCGCTCCCATATCCAAGCTGGACTGTGGAGGCCCAGAGAAAAGGAGGATGTGCAGGACATACTTGGAGTAGGTATGTTTCCAAGACCCATAGATGTTACTACTGGTGTCTGCTTGTATTTCACAGGCTCTAATGCACGGTTTTGCTCTATATAGCCTGAAGTATTTGTCCATGTTTGATGAGCAGTTGTGGATTGCAATTGTTGTTGAGGTGCTGGTGCCCTTCGTTGCTGGGTGGGTGCACGGTATCTATTTTTACGTTTGACAGCCGCTGACTTATTATTATAAGATTTAGATACAGATTCCTCTGAGCCAGAAATATCTGATTCAGAAATATCAGTGTTAGACACCTGTGAGTTCGTATACCTATTTCTCCTATTAGTATTGGAGTAACTAGTATTTCTACCAGTATATATTTGTCCAGTTTCAAAGTCACGTCTGTCGCGAATATATTTTTATGTTTCCTCTCTTTAATCTCTGTCTGCAATCGTTCAATGTTTTTTTGCAATTTCTGTTCACATTCAGCAAACTCTGGAGAGGTATTAAATTGCTGAACCTGGGAAATTTCTTTTTCCAATTGTGCACTCACTTTTGTTAGTACTCCTTTCTCATAGTCTGATAGATATTGTAACATACGTAGTGAGTTCTCAGTCAACAGTTGGTACCACCCTTTTATAAATTCTGGGTCTTCTTGGTGTGAATTAGGGACAATATTTATTCTCATGCCTCTATAAACCAGTCTCTGTTTAATATACGTATCAAGGCTGGCAACTTCCCACACAGACCTCAAGTACTGTTTATAGGTCTTATTCAATTCAATACATTGAACGATTGCAGACAGAGATTAAAGAGAGGAAACATAAAAAATATATTCGCGACAGACGTGACTTTGAAACTGGACAAATATATACTGGTAGAAATACTAGTTACTCCAATACTAATAGGAGAAATAGGTATACGAACTCACAGGTGTCTAACACTGATATTTCTGAATCAGATATTTCTGGCTCAGAGGAATCTGTATCTAAATCTTATAATAATAAGTCAGCGGCTGTCAAACGTAAAAATAGATACTGTGCACCCACCCAGCAACGAAGGGCACCAGCACCTCAACAACAATTGCAATCCACAACTGCTCATCAAACATGGACAAATACTTCAGGCTATATAGAGCAAAACCGTGCATTAGAGCCTGTGAAATACAAGCAGACACCAGTAGTAACATCTATGGGTCTTGGAAACATACCTACCTAAGTATGTCCTGCACATCCTCCTTTTCTCTGGGCCTCCACAGTCCAGCTTGGATATGGGAGCGAGTGCAGGCAACCCACAGCCTTCTTTTTGGCCCGGGAGTGACGCTCACGGGACAGGGACAAATGGGTTTACAATACGCAGAATTAAATGCAAATGATAATATGCAGGTTATTAATCTGTCAGATTTCCCACTACAAGAGAGACATTATAAACTCCTCAAAAAGGGATTGTCATTTACCCCTACTCCGGGTTTGATTGTTTTTCCTGGGTCAAGGATGTCAACTGCTTTGCTAGGAAACTAGCACTTCATAAAGTACATAAACAGAAGGAGCGTGATCCTTGTAGACAACAAGAGAATGAAAAATTGCTTTGCAAATTTTGGAGTCCCTGGATACAAATAACCCTCTAAGTGAGGATATGATGGAACTCCCATTGTCTGCACTTAAGCCCAGATCTATGTACACACTCCGTTTTGCAGTATGCAAATATTGAAACATTTGTGAATTTAGTCACGAGAGATCTTAAAACTATTCGGACACCCAAGACAGTAGTTGACAACCTTGACCCGGATGAGGCAGTGGCTCTGGAGGAGCTGAGAACCAATGATGATTTGGTTTTAAACCCTCAGATAAGGGGGCAATATTGTGGTGATGAGGAGACGTATGTACGAGGATATGGTCATGCGTCTCCTAATGATTCGATAACGTATAAGAAATTGGACAGTGATCCAACAAACCAGTACCTGGGGAACTCAGAGAAATTCTAGCAGAAGCAAAAGGAGATAACCTTATTTCCAAAGAGGAACATAGGTATCTTTTGAACACCAAACCTACAATAGCGACTATCTACGCTATACCGAAAGTACATAAACAAAGAGTGCCAATACCAGGTAGACCGATCATTTCTGGTAATGGAAGTCTGACAGAAAACATCAGCCAATATGTTGATGAGTTTATCTCACCTTTGTACCTACGTTACCATCTTATATTAGAGACACTAAAGATGCGGTCACCAGACTACAGGAGATACAAGTCACTAAGGGTACGTTTCTTGCCAGTCTGGATATAGAGGCGCTATATACTAATATACAACATGAACTGGGAATACAGGCAGTTCACTCTTACCTCACTACTAAGGGCACTCAATTTCACTTGCACAATCAATTTATTTTGAAACTTTATGTTTCTACTTACTCACAATTATTTTTTATTTAATTCACGTTATTATTTACAGTTAAATGGGACAGCTATGGGAAGTAAATGTGCACCGAACTTTGCAAATCTCTTTTAGGATGGTGGGAAAACACAATTGTCTTCACTGAGCAATATGAACACTTCACTAATCACGTTTTATTTTGGGGACGTTTATTGATGATGTTTTGATTTTATGGGATGGCACTGAGACACTATTTCAAGAATTCGTACAGAATCTTAATCAGAATCATATAGGTATGAGCTTCACTTCAGAAATTAATTCTGAAACCCTCACTTTTTGGATCTTAGAATCTCCTTGTCGCCAGGTGGCGCATCGTCACTGAGGTCTATAGGAAACCTACCTCTACTAATACGCTATTACATTGGCAAAGTTATCACCCACCGCCCCTTAAAAGGGTATTCCGGTAGGCCAATATATTAGGCGCGCAGAAACTGTTCGGATGACTCTGGGTTCCTCAAGGAATGTGAGACCTTGTATTCGAGGTTCCAAAATAGAGGTTACCCTAAAAATACTGCATAAGGCCTTTAAAAGGGCTAAAGATACTGATCGAGTTTCATTACTGCAATCGAAACCAATAAAGGAATCCACAACAATCAGATGTATAGGAAACTTTGATAACCGTGAATAAACAAGTGTATAATATCCTGCATAAGCATTGGCATGTTCTGCAGGCTGACCCTGATTTTCAAGAGGTATTGGCTAAAAGACCCCAGATTACGTTCAGGAGGGGAAAATTTAAAGGACCATTTGGTCCACAGTTTTACAATACTAACCCTGCGCCACTTACCTGGTTGAGATCTACAGTTGTGGGAAGTCACCCTGTGGGAGGTGTAGCTTCTGCCCATACGTCCAAAAAAGAAATTTTTCATCAATCCTAAAGATGAGAGAAAATATGACATAAGAGAGTTCATTAATTGTCAAACTAAAGGAATAATATATATCGCCCAATGTCCGTGCCCTAAATTATATGTAGGCAAGACTATACAGGAATTTCGTAGGAGAATTTGCCAACATGTAAGCAGTATTAACACAAAGGCTGATACAAGCATCTCAAGACATGTTAGAACCTTTCATTCTGGAAATCCATCATGCCTGCAATTCTGGGGATTATGTAAGAGAAACCTAGGACCACGCTGTGGAAATTTGGATAAAATCCTATACCAAGAAGAAGCCAAATGGATATATCGTTTGGAGAGTTTGAGTCCACATGGACTCAATGAGGGATTCACATTTTCGCGTTTTTGTAATACGATCTAGGTGTATTTTCAATAAATATGATCACACTATTTCAATTGTGAGTAATATAGGCTGAACACTCTGGGATCTTTTGAGCTAGCGTAAACTATAGATTATGACATAATATATATGAGTCACTAAGGCCAACATGGTACCTGTCTAGCAAGGTGGAAGTGTGACACTCTTTGGCTCTGGTGTTTTGGGTATTAATGTATGCATGGGAACAGAGAGAGGGGACTCGGAACCCCTTATATACATTACCTGAGGGATCCAAGCGCGTCTGTATACATCGAGGCGCGTTTGTTCAACATGTTACTATCTATATTTTGACACTGCTTATAATTAAGCTTGTGCCCACTATCTGAGGGACCCAGGCGCGTCTCTAGACGCGCTTGGTTATTATGCTGCCCCTTGTGTCTGATACCTTGGTAATTAAGCCTGTACCTATTAAGGATGATATACTCCGACATTACAATGTTTTGCAACCAGGTCCGGTGCATTTAGTACTATGGACGGGGATATAAAAAAAATTTTTAATTTTTTTTTTTTAAAAAAAAATTTTTAAAAAAAAAATTTTTTTTTTTTTTTTTTATATCCTCTACATGTTTTGCCCCTGATTATATGTGTGTAAACAGGGGATCGTCCATGTTGGTAGTATGTAAGAACTAGTGGTATCAGCGCTTGTGTAGTCGCAGTGTGGCAGACTTGGCGGGGGCTGCTGGGTGATTCATATATAGTGAGTAGCTTTTACCTGACTACAGAATAAGTGTTAGCGCAGCAAGGGTCTGCGCAGCACATTATCTGGTAGTTACTCAATAACCAGTCATCCAACTTGAGTGTGGAATAAGTGTTTGCGCAGCTTGGGTCTGCGCAGCACGTTATCTGGCAGGCATCCAATGATTCAACCAATAAATTTAAACCTGACCAGTTCACTGGCTCTTTAAACTGTCAGTCTAATGCCAATGGTACTATTGGCCAATTATAGGATTACAAACTATAAATAGGAGTGTTCAGCATGGTGTTTCAAGTCTGTCCTTTCCCTGAAGACGCCAGTTTATCTGGTGAAACATGTTGGGGGACAGAATCTGTTGGTTTTAGCTCTGCTCGAGTTGCTAAACACTGAGTAGGAAACAGTAGGAAACAGTTATTTACTTTAGGGTGTATGTTCACAGCACCGAGTACCCTGCAGGATTAGTCAGGCAGGTAGTTATACACTGATTGCAAACTTGTGGGAAGGTTAGGAGGGTAGTGCACACCCTCCGTTACCACTAGCAACCTGTGCGATAGCAGTGTGCAAATTCGAGCAGTAGTTTTAACAAGTGTGTCAAAACTCACAAACATTTTTAGAGGACTACTAATAAAAGTGAAGTTTTACTGATTTAAATATTAAGGGTAAAAGTGGTGAATTGAGCTCAATTGAGCAAAGTTTTTTTGAAACTGCGGATGAAACCCATATGCCACAAAAAACGGTTACTTCCCAGTGGACTCCTGTCTACGATTGTTTATGGCAAACTCTACCAAAGACAAAAACGAAGACCACTCCTCCTGGTTCCCAGAGACAAAACATCTCAAGTAAGTCTCCCGACTCTGATTAGTGGGCCGTCTGTCCATTCGACTGAGGATGAAAAGCCGGAAAAAAAGGACAGTTGTACCCCCAGTCGAGTACAGAACGCCTTCCAGAATCTGGGAACAAACTGAGTCCCAACGATCTGAGACCACGTCAGAGGGAATGCCATGGAGTTTCACAATGTTGTCAACAAACACTTGTGCAAGTGTTTTAGCTGTAGGTAGGCTCGGAAACGCTATAAAGTGCACCATTTTACTAAAGCGATCAACTACCACCAGAATACCTCTTTCCTGAAGAATTAGGCAGATCAGTGATAAAATCCATAGATAAGTGAGTCCATGGTCTGGACGTGATGGGCAACGGATGAAGAGATCCGGAAGGCCAAGTATGTGTCACCTAAGCGCGTGCACAGGTACTACAGGCTGACACATAGTCCTCAACACACTTACGCAACCCTGGCCACCAGCATCTATGAGAGTTGAGGTCGGCAGTGGATCTGCTCCCAGGGTGTCCCGTAAGAACCATACAGTGATGTTCCTCAAGCACCTTATGACGCAATTCCAATGGCACAAACAGTTTCCTAGAGGGATAAGAATCTGGTGCATCTCCCTGGGCCTCTAACACCTTCACCTGTAGGTCAGGGTAAAGAGCAGATACCACCCCCCCTTCAGACAATATAGGACTCGGATTTTCAAACTCACCACCTCCAGGAAAATCTGCCTTGACGTTCTTAACCCCAGGATGACAGATGACAGTGAAATTGAATCTGGTGAAAAACAAAGACCATCTGGCCTGCTTTGGGTTCAGTTGTTTAGCCGACTCCAGGTAAGCCAGGTTTTTCTGATCAGTGAACACCGTGATTGGATGAATCGCCCCTTCCAACCAATGACGCCATTCTTCAAAAGCCAACTTAATGGCCAGTAACTCTCTGTTATCCACATCATAATTTCTCTCTGCAGAATAGAGTTTTTTTGAGAAAAAGACACATGGACGTCCCTATTTACCACCCACAGATTGCCTTATCTACAATATTACCTTAGCTTCTGCTCTCTTCTTTGTATTCTCTCCATCCACTGGCACCTCTCGTTTGTTCTGATCCGTTGGATCCTTTTCCACGCGATCTGACTAACCCTCAATTTTTTTCTCTTCATCGACACTGTGTGCCAGAGATATATTCACTTGCTGCTGAACGTGGCCATATAGCTCTGGGATGCCCTTCTAGGAGAAATATTTTCTAAGGCGGTCGTCCCTAGGTGAGTGTTGGGCTTACCGCGACTTATGCGTTGACAGCAAAGGCTGCAGATGGCAACACTATTGTCAGCAGCTGACACGTTAAAAAAAGCCCACACTGCGGAGCCATGTGCCGGCGTCCTGGGAGCGCCAGATGTGACCATGCATGGTGGATGGCTCGCTCTAGATACACTTGCAGTCTGCTTTTTGCCAACTGTGGCCTACGAGCTTTGCCTGCCTCTCCAACCTCTTTGCTGCTCCGTCTCTCCCTCTGAACTCCCCTCCTCTTCCTCTCTTGTGGGCACCCACGTGACGCCCATCGACACGTCATCATCGTCACCTTCACCACCACTGACATTTTAAATCTCGGAGTAGGCAGCAACAGCGGGGACCTCCCTCCTTGGGCTGATCTGGGTACTGTCGTCAGACTGCTGGGTGGTGGCCGTTGCTATCTCCTTTTCCTCATCCGATGCCAAGAATGGCTGCGCATCGGTAAGGTCTGGGAATGGATGGCAAAATAATTTCTCTGACTGGAGTGGAGGGGCTATGGTGGTGGTGGTGATGTCTTTGGGGTGCATACAGCAGAGAATGAGGAGGGTGCAGAAGTAGAAGGATGAGTGAACCACTCAACCAACTCTGGTGCATCCTTTGAAGTAATCGCAGGCACCTTCTCCAACTTCCCACTTATGCCCCGGCCTAGTGCACCTTCCAGACCCTACCACTGCTGCGGAACGGCCCGCCTCTTCCTCTGCCTGTCATTTTCAAAATTACCCTGTGCCTAAGTCCCTAGAGAAGAGCAGTATTTGTGGAGGCAGTTATATCGCAGCCCTCAATTAGTATTTTGTGGAAGCAGGTATATCCAAACCCCTAATCGGTAATTGATGGAAGCAGGTATATCAAACCCCTTAATCAGTATTTTGTGGAAGCAGGTATATCGTAGGACTCAATCAGTATTTGGGGGAAGCAGGTATATCAAACCCTTTAATCAGTATCTTGTAAAAGCAGGTATCTCGCAGGCCTCAATCAATATTTGGTGGAAGCAGGTATATCAATCCCCTTAATTAGTATTTTATGGAAGCTGGTATATCGCAGGCGTCAATCAGTATTTTGTGGAAGCAGGTCTATCAAACCCCTTAATCAGTATTTTGTGAAAGCATGTATCTTGCAGGCCTCAATCAATATTTGGTAGAAGCTGGTATATCAATCCCCTAATCAGTATTTTGTGGAAGCTGGTATGTTGCAGTCGTTTATCACTATTTGATGGAAGCAGGTCTATCAAACCCCTCAATTAATATTTGGTGGAAGCAGTTATATCACACCCCTCAATACATTTTTTTGCCACAACAGTTATATAACCCCCCTGTTTATTTAGGGCAAAAGGTTAAGGGTATATTGGAGCCGTCAATCAGTATTTTGTGGAGGCAGGTGTATTGTAGGCCTCAATCAATATTTGGTGGAAGCAGGTATATCAATCCCCTTAATCAGTATTTTGTGCAAGCAGGTATATCGCAAGACTCAATCAGTATTTGGTGGAAGCAGGTATATCAAACCCCTTAATCAGTATTTTGTGAAAGCAGGTATCTCTCAGGCCTCAATCAATATTTGGTGGAAGCTGGTATATCAATCCCCTTAATCAGTATTTTGTGGAAGCTGGCATATCACAGTCGTTTATCAGTATTTGATGGAAGCAGGTCTATCAAACCCCTTAATCTGTATTTTGTGGAAGCAGGTATATCACAGCCCTCAATTATTTTTTTTGCCACAGCAGTTATATCACACCACCCTGTTTATTTGGGGCAACAGCTTACAGGTATATTGCAGCTATCAATCAGTATTTTGTGGAAACAGGTGTATTGCAGTCCTCAATCAATATTTGGTGGAAGCAGGTATATCAATTCCCTTAATCAGTATTTTGTGCAAGCAGGTATATCGCAAGACTCAATCAGTATTTGGTGGAAGCAGGTATATCAAACCTCTTAATCAGTATTTTGTGAAAGCAGGTATCTTGCAGGCCTCAATCAATATTTGATGGAAGCAGGTATATCAATCCCCTTAATTAGTATTTTGTGGAAGCTGGTATATCGCAGGTGTCAATCAGTATTTGGTGGAAGCAGGTCTTATCAAACGCCTTAATCAGTATTTGGTGGAATCAGGTGTATTGCAGGCTTCAAACAATATTTGGTGGAAGCAGGTATACCAATCCTTTTAATCAGTATTTTGTGTAAGCAGGTGTATTTCAGGCCTCAATCAATATTTGGTGGAAGCAGGTATATCAATCCCCTTAATCAGTATTTTGTGGAAGCAGGTGTATCGCAGGACTTAATCAGTATTTGGTGGAAGCAGGTATATCAAACCCCTTAATCAGTTCAGGTGTATCGCAGGCCTCAATCAATATTTGGTAAAAGCAGGTATATCAATCCCATTAATTAGTATTTTGTGGAAGCAGGTGTATCGCAGGCCTCAATCAATATTTGGTGGAAGCAGGTATATCAATCCCCTTAATCAGTATTTTGTGGAAGCTGGTATATCGCAGGCATCAATCAGTATTTAATTTATTTCATGGACCGCGCAGGGAGTATCAAATTCCACCACTTGTAAAGGGCCTTCCAAAGAAATCGACACAGGTTAACATTAGGTTCTCACAGTAGTCTCTAATACACGGAGCCCTGTGAGATAACCAAAAAATCACACATATGGTGAAGTACTGTGGTGTATGTTCACACTGCTGTTTACAAGTTGTACTCATAAATGCAGGAGAACATTCAGGCATATAGAAAAGCCAAAGCAGTTCATCTATCCTCTCGTCCACCTAATTGTCTTTAATAGCATCTGTGAAGGGAGTGCTTCCAATAGTGAAGTAACGTAGACCTATTTTGCTTAAAAGGTTTTATTATACTCACAAAATCGAAGGATAAAATGCGCATATCACAATCCTTAAAACCAAATGATAATCTTGCCCAACCTAGGTTTCGCACCAGAATGCTTCATCAGGGGCGTCTATACAGCTCTCTCATGTGTTTCTTTAAATAGCCGTCATTTCCCCTCCCCCTCCCACATTTCCCCTTCCCCATTCTACAACTTCATTCATAAATCCTCCGGTCTACGTCACCCTCGATTCTCCGATCACCTAACCTAATTTAGCCAATCATCACCAGTATTTATTCATACATCTCCCATTGTTTCGGCCGTTCTAAATACACCAGGGACTTGGTGTGTCGATGGATCGGAGCTTCAATAATCTACGTCAAACACGGTTTCCGATCATATTCCACATTTAAGCCGTGAGGTTGTAAGGTATGTAATTCATATATCCATCGTACCTCTTGTCTATTTATTTTGGCAATCATGTCTCCTCCTCGCCAATTACTCCTCACTAATTCCACTCCCATAAATTTAAGTCACTTAGGGTTTTTTTGATGTAAAATCTTAAAGTGCAATAATACTCCATGTGTCTCCAAACCTTTCTTAATATTTCTTATATGCTCCTGCACCCTTATTTTTAACTTTCTCAGGTGCGGCCCACGTACTGGAGGCCACAAGGGCACTGCAGCACGTAGACCACACCAGAGCTTTCACACGACATTGTGCCCTTCAGTTTATATTCCTGATTTTTTCTATTAGAGTTTATATTCATTTTTACACTTGCTCTGTCAAACTTCTCCCTATTTTTGCATGGGATACAAAAGCTACACCAGAAGAATTCACTTTGTTATTTTTATCTTTTTCTGTGGGGATGGCACTACGGACCAAATGATTCCCAAGGTTCGGGGTCTTCTTGAAAATAAATTCTGGACGGCTGTGGATCTCACTACCCAAACCTGGATTATTCTTTAGCACTGCCCAGTTTATTCTAATCGCGTTCTTAATAACACCCGAACACATATTAAACTGTGTAAGGAACGAAAAACGAAGTCCTTCTTCTTTTTTTGTATTAACTCCCTGTTCTCCATTCTTCCCCTACTTTTTTCTACCTCCTGACTACATATTACTAACTCATCCGTCCCATAATCCTTTTCCTAAAACCTCTCCTGTATTACCTTACTTTGTTCCTTAAATTCTACCTTGTCAGTGCAATTACGATGAACTCTTTTTAGTTGGCCTTTAGGGATATTTGCCAACCAAGGACCATAGTAGCAACTGCTCACCTCTATGTATCCGTTCACATCTGTCTCTTTGAAAAAGGTCTTCGTTTTTAAGATGCCCTTATCTACAAAGGTGGTTAAATCCAGAAAATTAATATAGTCTTTGCTAACATTACTAGCAAATTTTAAGTTCCACCTCTCATTATTTAGATCTAAAATAAACTTATCTAAATACTGCCTTTCCCCCTCCCATATAAGCAGACAGTCGTCTATATACCTGCACCATGTTAATAGTTTACCAGGATAAGTGGTTTTGCACAATTGTGGACAGATGTTCTCTTTTTCCCATAGGGACATAAATAAGTAGGCGAAACTGGGGGCGAATTTCGCCCCCATCGCCGTCCCGACCTTCTGGAGATAAATTATTTTATCAAACCAGAAGTAATTGTGACTCAGGCAATAGTCCACATAGTCAAGGATAAAACCTGCTTGCTGTGCTGTCATCATATGGTCATTATCAAGTTGTTCTCTAATGGCCCTAAGTCCCAGCTTTTTAGGTATAATGGTGTATAGCGAGGTGACATCCACTGTCGCCAGCCACATCCTGTCCCCAAAGGGTCCAAATGACTTCACCAAATCTATAACACTCCCCGAGTCTTTTAGATAGGACGGTGCTTTAATCACCTAACTCTGTAAATAAAAATCAATATATTCTGTCAACCTGCTTGTTAGGGAGTTGATCCTCAACACGATAGGACGTCCTGGGGGATCCGTAAGGCTCTTATGAACCTTTGGAAGATGGTATATCACCGGAGTCACTGGATATATTATCGACAAATAGTCGAATTATTTTTTATTAATGATGCCCCTTTAATATCCTCTTTGTAATAATTAATCCAACTCTATTTTAAAATTAGGCAGTGGATTCTTTTTAAAATCCTCATAGGTTGTGGCCTCTGTTAGTTGTCTATTCATCTCTGCTTCATATTTCTGGATATCCATCACTACTATGCTCCCCCCTTTGTCTGCTGGTTTTATTATTATATTGCGGTTATTTTCCAGGGCTTGCAATGCTGTTTTCTCCTCTCTAGTTAAGTTATGTGTTCACGGTTTGGTGTCCATTTTTTCTATTTCATTCAACACCCCCTTTTAAACGTTTGCACACATTCATTATCCTTATTTTTTGCAAAGAACTTTGACTTTTCATGCAGTTTAGTATGGATCATCTCACTTTCCCCTGCTACATTTTTTTTTTTTTCAAATCTTTTTTATTTAAAAAATTTTCACAAAAGTAAGACAGTGACATTAACAGTCATCACAAAGCAAAGTTTCAATGATTCGTTCACGAAGATGTCCATTTTATGAATTGAATCATAAACAAATGGGGAAGGCAAAGGGAGGGGAAGATGGGATGGAGGTGGGGAGATGGAAGAAGGGAGCGGGTGAGGAAAGAAGGGGTGAGGGGAAAAGGAACATAAACTCAAAGAACATGTTTCATATAATGTGGAGCTCACATCTGTGTCCCGTGTCAAATATTACATAGCAGTCTCAGTAGGCAGTTATCACAAAATCGCTTACCAGCGCCTCGAGGCCGAGTCCCCAGGGCTAACCACTTACAGGAGGCATAGAGGGAAAGATGTCCTGAGGTTTGAGGCCAGTTCGCCACAAGTGGAAATGTCGGCGCCAATGAAAAAGAATAAAAAGGAGAATAAAGAGGAAAGGGCAGAGGCGTATGTCTTTTTGGTAGAGGTATATGTCTTTTTGGTCGAGGCCTGACTATATACTACGAGGACTAGTCGGTGCTTCATGTCACCAGCTCACCTCTGAGAATGGAGGACATGTCTGAATGCCTCACGGGGGTGTTGGGTTGCAATAGGCCCCATAACAATCTCGGATCATGCTCCTGTGTCCACACCTGTGGCAGCCTTCGATCCCCCCCACTTTTAAAATGCGTTTCCTGCAGGAAACATATATCGCACTTATCTTTCTTGAGAAGTGTATGTATCTGCGATCTCTTTTGAGGAGTATTCAGACCTCGAAAGTTGAATGAAGTCACATTCAGGGACGCCATAAGTGTGGATGAGAGAATGGCCTCGTGGCGACACTGGAGACGGGCCTCGAGCACTGGAAGCATGGACCGGGAAAAGAAAAAAACAACATGTTTTTAAATATAACTGGACTAAGAATGGACAGGTGAAGGGTGAAGAAGCTAGGGAGAGAGGCAGGGAAGAAGCTCGGAGAAGACATGAGAGAGTGCACAAAAAGCCGAGGATAGAGCTAGCTAAAGGAGCCGGTAATGAAAAGGAGGTAGAGTTAAAGCAAGGTAGGGAAAGCGCCTAACTTGCATATGAGGATCAGACGTGGGGCTAGCCTACAAGTAGGCCGCTCCACACAGATAAGGGTATGGGTGCAGATTTAGTGCGACAGACACAACAGTAGGGAGACGTAGTGTGAACATGTAGATATTGAACATTCAAAAGTGCAGCGCAATTTCAGGAGCATGAGTTCCAGTGCGGCACCTGAGTGAGAGCACCACAGGGGAGCGCCACGAAAAAAGCAGTCCTTCAGATGGAAGCAGATTGGGGCACCACATCGCCCCTGTTTTGCCATGAGGGAGTGGACACAGTGCGGCACCAAGCAGTCAATGGCACCTGCGCCACCCAGTTCACACAGCAGGCTGCAAGAAGGAAAGAAAATGGGGCCATAGCCCGAATGGGTCTATTACATCCTTCAGCGCAGTAATCAGTTAGACCATCAAGTGAGTCTTCTCTTCGTCGCCGGTGTCTTGCGATGCGTAGCTAGTTACCACTTGGCCGACATAGGCAATTCCGGAAGGTCCGAGGCTGTAGTGTCCACCTGGAGCCAGGGGGTAACTGTTAGAGGCGGTATTTCCAGAAGGTCCCATGCCGGTTCTAGATCCTCCGGCGTGCGAATAGTGCACCGCCAGCTGTTGGTGGCGAAGGTGATGCCAAACGGGAATAGCCAGCGATATAATATCTTTCGCTGTCGAAGGTGGTCCGTCAGTGGCCTTAATGCGCGGCGCTTCGCTAGGGTGGAGGGTGCCACATCTTGGAAGAGGAGGATGTTGGAATCTGCATACCTCAGTTCTTTGCGTGAGCGGGAGGCCTGTAAAATGGCCGCTGTATCGCGGTAGCTTAGCAGGCCGCATATAACATCGCGCAGCGGTTCACCCGTTTTTGGGACCGGACGGAGCGCCCTATGGATTCTTTCTACCACGACGGTGTTCGTAAAATATTTTTGCGGCTGCTTCCTCCTGCTCATCAGGTGGGACCACTTCAGGTAGGCCTCGGAATCTTACATTGTGGCGACGACTCCTGTTTTCCTGATCTTCTATCAGGGTAAACGCTTCGCTCACAGTGTGCTGTCCGCATCCGTAGATCCGATCCGCGGCCCCACAAAAAAGATAGAGCATGTCCTATACTTGTCCGCGATCGCGGACAAGTATAGGCATTTCTATCATAGGGCCGGCTACATTCACACGGCCGGTATCTGTGTTTTGCGGGTCCGCAATTTGCGGACCGCAAAACCCATACGGTCGTGTGAATGTAGCCTTAGGGTGGTTCTTTTAATCTGTCATCTTTCCTTTCTATTTGTACACTTTATCATTCTTTAATCCTCAGTTACCTTTAGATTTTTTCTGTTTTTTAACTCTGATGTCTCTCTCTCTATTTTTACTACATTCCCCTTACATTTATCACTTAGCTTCATATATTCCTGCTGTCCTTTATGGGGTCCAAGAGCCTGTTGTAATTTTTCTATACTCTGATTGATTTTCCTCAACTTTGTATACGTATATTAATTATAAACATAACCACTTTTAAACCACGATCGCTCATCAGTTTTTCCTATTCGACCAAATCGTCCATTTCATCCGTATTTAACGGTAAATGCCATCTAAGGCCCTCTGGGATCTTGCCCTCCGACAAATATCTCTCCAAAGAAGCAATATCCCAGGTGGTCTTGATTTCTCTAATTAATTCCCTCTCAAGATTAACAAAAAGCTCCACCATATCACTCTTTTCATCAACAGGAGTAAATAGTTTCCAAATCACATGTAAAATTAACTCGAAAATCTAATTTATCCATTATGCAAAAAAATATGAGAAAAGTCGCACATCAAGTAAATAAATAAAGTTTTTCTCCAATATGTTGCCTCTTAGAAATTGCGGCGAGTCTAAAAAGAGAAGTGGGCTATTCGCACATAACTACTTTAATTTAATTTCACGGACCGTGCAGGGAGTATCAAATTCCACCACTTGTGAAGGGCCTTCCAAAGGAATTGACACAGGTTAACAGGTTCTCACAGTAGTCTAGCAATAACAAATGACAAGACAGGTGCACTCTGTGGTCTTACTAAGCCCTCAAACTGATGTTAAAATTGAGAGATTAGTCAACATGTCCTGCAGTGTCAAAGCCCGAGTATCACGCCAAGGTTTCTCAAGTAGCTCGGGACCTACCACTCACCTACCTGTGCCGTATGGGCAATACCAGGGGCCAGTGGGCAAAATTATAGGAATGTATAGGCCGACTCACAGCAAACTCCTCAGTTACCTCCAGCATGTAACCATGCCTGCAATGGGAGGAGGGAGAAGGCTGTGAGCCCTACCCAAGACTGGCTGATATGGCCCAGGCATTAATTAGTATTTAATTTAATTTCACGGACCGCGCAGGGAGTATCAAATTCTACCACTTGTCAAGGGCCTTCCAAAGAAATCGACACAGGTTAACATTAGGTTCTCACAGTAGTCTCTAATACACAAAGCCCTGTGAGATAACCAAAAAATCGCACATATGGTGAAGTACTGTGGTGTATGTTCACACTGTTGTATACAAGTTGTACTCACAAATGCAGGAGAACATTCAGGCATATAGAAAAGCCAAAGCAGTTCATCTATCCTCTCATCCACCTAATGGTCTTTGATAGCATCTGTGAAGGGAGTGATTCCAAAAAGTGTGAATCATAGGAAAACCAACTAACGCACCATCTTTAGGTGAAAGACACAGACCGATTCACACTGAGTGGAATAATAATGGGAAATGTGTCGAATCGTATTTAGGACAAAAGATATATAATAACCGTTACAGGAGACCACCATACTGGAAACATGGCCGTGATCAGGAGAATTATGAATATGATGAGACATACCATCATAGAGGGTATTACAATTATAATAGGAATTATTATGCCCAAGGTCCCCCAAGGAGAAGGGAACAACAATACAATTATGTAAATGGAAATCGGAACAATTTTAGAATAAATTACCATCAGGGAGGAAGATATAATTAGTACCAGCGAGGAAGATATAACCAGTACCAGGGGGGAAAGCCCAGGGTAGATAACGTGTATCAACACCAACGGTTTCAAAGGAGAGAGGAGTAGGATGAGACAAAAGTGCAATCACAGACCAAAGTGACCATAGAGGAACAAAATTTTTCCCACCAGTCAATAAGAGGGATATTAATAAAAGAGGTAGAGGAGAAACAAACACAAAAAACAATGACACCACAAAAGAGAGGACACGAAGAGAAAAAAGGGGAGGGGTTAGGCACAGGACCTAAATTCAAGAAAAGCAAGGAGGAATAACTGGCATCTTTAATTTAAGCTCACATACTCTCAGTGGGCAAAAAGTGAAGATTTTTACTTACAGAGTTATGTGATTAAAGCACCATCCTATCTAAAAGACTCGGGGAGTGTTAGAGGTTTGCTGAAGTCATTTGGACCCTTTGGGGACAGGATGTGGCTGGCAACAGTGTATGTCACCTCGCTATACACCATTATACCTAAAAAGCTGGGACTTAGAGCCATTAGAGAACAACCTGATAATGACCCTATGATGACAGCACAGCAAGCAGGTTTTATCCTTTACTGTGTGGACTATTGCCTGAGTCACAATTACTTCTGGTTTGATAAAAAAAATCTATCTCCAGAAGGTCGGAACGGGGATGGGGGCGAAATTTATGTCCCTATGGGAAAAACATCTGTCCACAATTGTGCAAAAACCCTTATTCTGGTAAACTTTTAACCTAGCGCAGGTATATAGACGACTGTCTGCTTATATGGGAGGAGGAAAGGCGAACGAGGGAGACGGTATGAGGCCACAAGGAACACCGGAACCATCCAAGTGGACAACCATGCTCTCCCCTGAGGGGAGAGCAGCGAACCTCTGAGGCCTGGCCGGGGAGGAAGCCACCTGAGAGGGATATGCCCCGAGCAGGAGCCAAAACAGAGCCGGCGATAAGAAGCAGTCGAGACAGAGGCCGGCATAACACCCTCCGACCGAAAGGAGGAGTGGGTAACAGGCAAGTCATAGTAGGGCAGCTCAAGGCAGAACACCCGCTACTTTGTGAGTTGCCCGGGTAACCGCCTCGCAGAAGGCGAATACCCTGAAGAACCCAAAGCGGAGGTCCCCGGACCTGGATAATCGAGCACCCAAGAGAAAATGGGTGACCGTCCTAAGGAAAGTAGCCCGAACCTGGCAGCAGAGCTGAATCGCAGCGGGCGCCCATAGGAAGGACTCCTACTACACCGCATCCGAAGAGGGGAAATGGTAGTAGGCGAGGGAACTGTAGTCCTGCCGGAACCAACGTAGAATTCGAGGGGCGTTTCAGACAGCACTCTAGTCCATGTAACCGCTCGCTCAGGGAAGTAATACAGCAGGAGGACGAATGGTTATGCATCCAGAAACCACGAACGCTCCACAGGTGGAAGAGACAACGAACATGGCGGATGCCGTAACAACGGAACTGCACGATACAGTCCAAACCCGAGAATGAGCACCGTCTAGCTCGGTGCAGTAGAGCCGGTCCGGGTCAGGCGGAAGCAAAAAGATCTCCTCAGAGAAGAGTGTGAGGCTTGCGGCTAGCATCGTATGTCGCAGGAGAAAGGGAGGCATACGTACAAGCAGCCCTGTAAGCAGTGAGAAGGCCAACCACTACGGGAGGAGAAGGCCCACCCGGCTCAAACCGCGCAAAGAGCGCAAGGGAACGTTCACTCACTGCAAAACAGTCCCACATTATCTACGGAAGTGCAAAGTCCTGCCTGGAAGGGAGCTATGCACAGGACTAGTATGGCATGCGATGGAACACAAGCAGTCCGCCCGGTAAGGGGGGATTGTACCCGGCAAACATTGCATGTGGCAGGAGTGCAAGGGCCCGACCTAAAGGGGGGGGGGGTGCATAAGGCTGGTACCAACTTCATAAAAGTAGGACATTCTGTATTCCACCCAGAAGGGGGTCATGCCCATTGCCACACCGTAACTAGTAGGAACGCAGAAGGTCTGCCTAGTAAAGGGGACATGCAGGGCTATACTCGTAGCAAGTAATGGTACAATAATCCGCCCAACACCGAAATTCGTGAGAGTGCAACTACTCCGCCAATAAAGGGAGACATGCACGAGTCCAGCACAGCATGTACAGGAGAGCCGTGAGGCTCGAGAGCGGGCAACACACCGCCCATGGCATGAGGGTTGATCATGCAGAAGGCCAGAGCATTCCGCCCATGGAAGAGGGTCATGGTCAGCAAGGTATTCGGTGAGAATGCAGTATTTCGCCCAAGAAAGGGGGTCATGCACATGGCCAGCATCGCATCCAGTGAGAGTGCAAGCACCCCGCCAATGGAAGGGGGTCATGCACATGGCCAGCAAAATACCGCAAGAGAACAATCACAATATGTGGGAATGTATGTATGCCGTCCGAGGGAAGGCAGCATGCCCATGGCCGGCAGCGAATCCGGGGAGAGTGCGGCATACCGCCCTGGAAGGAGGTCATGCACATGGCCGGTAGCGAATCCAGCAAAAGTGCAGCATACCGCCTACAGAAGGGGTCATGCACATGGCTGGCAGTGACTCCAGTGAGAGTGCAGTATTCCAGCCCATGGAAGGGGGTAATGCACATAGCCGGCAGTGAATCCAGTGAGAGCGCAGCGTCCGCCTATGGAAGGGGGACGTGCACATGGCCAGCACCGTATCCGGTGAGAGTGCAGCATACCGCCTATGAAAGCCAGTGAGAGCGCAGCGTCCGCCTATGGAAGGGGGACGTGCACATGGCCAGCACCGTATCCGGTGAGAGTGCAGTATTCCGCCTATGGAAGGGGGGTCATGCACATGGCCAGCCCGCAGTCAGGGAAGGTGCAGCATTCCGCCTATGAAAGAGGGGGTCAAGCACATGGCCAGCGCAGGGATTGAGAAGGGGCCGTATCCCGGAAGGGCAAGGGTCTGCCTAGAAGGGGAACATGCACCTGGCGCAGCCGGGGAGAGCGACATGCCGCCTATGCAGACGGCCAGTCAGGCTGCGCAGCCATTCCGTTATTTTTTTTTTAAACAGCCTCTCTAATGCAGGAAGGGGCCACCATATAGGGCACAGCTTCTCTGAGAGGCAGTAAAAATAAGGGGGGGAGGGCACCATACAGGCCCCGATATAGGAACAAGGCCCAGGAGATGGCCGGCACCGAAGGGTTAATTGGGATCCGGACTGGGATGGAGCCGCGATCCCCTAGGGGAGGAGGAACCTGCAGGCGGGAGGAATTCGCGCCTGAAGGAGGTCCCCCCCCCCCCCCCCACTAAAGCCAGAAATTTGGGGCCTAGTAGGCCACGAAGCCGGGGTCCCGTAGCCACCCTGTGAGGACCCTGCGCCACTGCCACGTCGGGCGCGGGCCCCTGGCCCTGGGCAGCGCAATGGTAGGGGGATGGGGGTCCCTGAGACCGAGGGTAGAGGAGGGCAGGGGCAGCTAGGTGGGGGCCCCTTGGCCCTGTAAGGGAGGAGGGGGGCCCTGTTGCAGCATTCCACTTGCAGGGAGAAGGGAGGCAGTGCTGCTGAACCTATGGAGACAGCCACCTCTGCAATATGCCATGGAGGCCAGGAGGGAGCAGGGAACAGATTGTCTCCCTGTGACACCCCAGGGGGCCAGCCTAGGTCCAGCAGGGACAGAAGGGTCCAGAGTACCAGTATGGGGGTCAGTCACGTAGGAGACCGGGATGAGGGGGGACGTAGGGCTGGAGAAGCCACTCTCTCACCATCAGCCGTCTTCACCCTCGGTCCGTTCCAGCAGGGCCGCCCCTTCAGCTACTGGCACCGTAGTGGCAGGACGCTGGAAGAGGGACTTGGCGGGTGGGCGACCCTTGCGCTGGCGGGATGTAGGGGAGCTAGTGCTGCCCAGATCCACCTTGCCTTCTGTGGGGGAGGCAGCAGTGCGGTTTACCGGCACTGGCGCAGCTCAACCCCGGGAGAAACAGAGAGGTCTAATGCGTCTCTGTTGTCCCAGATGTTCTAGAAGAAGAGAAGAAACAAAAATAAATCAAAAGAACAAGGAGAAGCAGCCCTGCAGAGCAGGGAGTGTCTTGCCTCCTTGGACACTAAGAAAAAACTGGCAGTCTCTCACTCCAGGCTGAGGGTATAGCTGCTGGAGGAGGGGCTTAACAGTTTCTACTTAGTGTCACGCCTCCTAGGGAGCTGAGCTATACCCAAGGTCTTCTGTGTCCCCCGAGGAAAATGGGCGAGAAATCAGGAATATAAACTGAAGGCCACAATGTCGTGTGAAAGCTCTGGTGTGGTTTACGTGCTGGAGTGCCTTTGTGGCCTCCAGTACGTGGGCCGCACCTGAGAAAGTTTAAAATAAGGGTGCAGGAGCATATAAGAAATATTAAGAAAGGTTTGGAGAGACATGGAGTATCATTGCACTTTAAGATTGTACATCAAAAAACCCTAAGGGACTTAAATTTATAGGAGTGGAATTAGTGAGGAGTAATTGGCGAGGAGGAGACATGATTGCCAAAATAAATAGACAAGAGGTACGATGGATATATGAATTACATACCTTACAACCTCACGGCTTAAATGTGGAATATGATCTGAAACCGTGTTTGACGTAGATTATTGAAGCTCCGATCCATTGACACGCTAAGTCCCTGTTGTATTTAGAACGGCCAAAACAATGGGAGATGTATGAATAACTACTGGTGATGATTGGCTAAATTAGGTCAGGTGATCGGAGAAGCGAGGGTGACGTAGACTGGAGGATTTATGATTGAAGTAGTAGAATGGTGAAGCGAAGTATGAAGGATGGTTATTAGGAGATATATGAGTATCGAATATAGGAAGGGGGACTGGAAGGATGTACTTATTTGTATTGGATATATGTCTAAATGTTTGGTAGTTTTTAAACAGTGAGCCAATCTTGACTATTCATTTGGGGGAGGCGAAGGGGAAATGACGGCTATTTAAAGAAACACATGAGAGAGCTGTGTAGACGCCCCTGATGAAGCATTCTGGTGCGAAACCTAGGTTGAGCAAGATTATCATTTGGTTTTAAGGATTGTGATATGCGCATTTTATCCTTCGATATTGTGAGTATAATAAAACCTTTTAAGCAAAATAGTTCTACGTTACTTCACTATTCGAAGCGCTCCCTTCACAGATGCTATCAAGGACCATTAGGTGGATGAGAGGATAGATGAACTGCTTTGGCTTTTCTATATGCCTGAATGTTCTCCTGCATTTGTGAGTACAACTTGTATACAACAGTGTGAACATACACCACAGTACTTCACCATATGTGCGATTTTCTGGTTATCTCACAGGGCTCCATGTATTAGAGACTACCGTGAGAACCTAATGTTAACATAGTAACATAGTAACATAGTATATAAGACCGAAAAAAGACCTCTGTCCATCCAGTTCGGCCTGTTTCCTACAAGTTGATCCAGAGGAAGGCAAAAAAAACCTGTGAGGCAGAAGCCAATTTTCCTCACTTAAGGGGAAAAAAAAATTCCTTCCCGACTCCAATCAGGCAATCAGAATAACTCCCTGGATCAACGACCCCTCTCTAGTAGCTATAGCCTGTAATATTATTACACTCCAGAAATAAATCCAGTCCCCTCTTGAATTCCTTTATTGTACTCACCATCACCACCTCCTCAGGCAGAGAGTTCCATAGTCTCACTGCTCTTACAGTGAAGAATCCTTTTCTATGTTTGTGTACAAACCTTCTTTCCTCCAGACGCAGAGGATGTCCCCTTTGTCACAGTCACAGTCCTGGGGATAAATAGATGATGGGACAGATCTCTGTACTGACCCCTGATATATTTATACATAGTTATTAGATCTCCCCTCAGTCGTCTTTTTTCTAAAGTGAATAACCCTAATTTTGATAACCTTTCAGGGTACTGTAGATCCCTCATTCCAGTTATTACTTTAGTTGCCCTCCTCTGAACCCTCTCCAGCTCTGCTATGTCTGTCTTGTTCACAGGAGCCCAGAACTGTACACAGTACTCCATGTGTGGTCTGACCAGTGATTTGTAAAGTGGTAGGACTATGTTCTCATCACGGGCGTCTATGCCCCTTTTGATGCAACCCATTATCTTATTGGCCTTGGCAGTAGCTGCCTGACACTGGTTTTTGCAGCTTAATTTGCTGTTTATTAAAATTCCTAGATCCTTTTCCGTGTCAGTGTTACCGAGTGTTTTACCATTTAATATGTACGGGTGACTTGCATTATTCCTTCCCATGTGCATAACTTTACATTTGTCAGTGTTAAACCTCATCTGCCATTTTTCTGCCCAAGCCTCCAATCTATCCAGATCCCTCTGTAGCAGTATATTGTCCTCTTCAGTGTTAATTACTTTACACAGTTTAGTGTCATCTGCAAAAATAGATATTTTACTGTGCAGGCCTTCTACAAGATCATTAATAAATATATTGAAGAGAATAGGGCCCAATACTGACCCCTGAGGTACCCCACTAGTTATAGTGACCCAATCTGAGTATCTACCGTTAATAACCACCCTCTGTTTTCTGTCACTCAGCCAGTTACTTACCCACATACAGACATCTTCTCCCAGTCCGAGCATCCTCATTTTATATACTAACCTTTTATGAGGTACGGTGTCAAATGCTTTGGAGAAGTCCAGATATACGACATCCATTGATTCGCCGCTGTCAAGTCTAGAACTTACCTCCTCATAGAAGCTGATTAAATTTGTTTGGCATGACCGATCCCTCATGAAGCCATGCTGATATGGCGTTATTTGCTTATTTTCATTGAGATACTCCAAAATAGCATCTCTTAGAAACCCTTCAAACAGTTTACCAACAACAGATGTTAAACTTACCGGCCTATAATTTCCAGGCTCTGTTTTGGACCCTTTTGAATATTGGCACCACATTTGCTATGCGCCAATCCTGTGGAACATTCCTGTTATTATAGAGTCCGTAAATATCAGAAATAATGGTCTGGCTATGACATCACTTAATTCCCTTAGGATACGGGGTGTATGCCATCCGGTCCTGGCGATTTGTCTATTTTAATCTTTTTAAGTCGCTGTTGTACTTCTTCCTGGGTCAGACAGGGCACTTTTAATGGGGAATTTACTTTTACATTCTGCATTTCATCTGACAGTTTATTTTCCTCAGTGAATATAGTGGAGAAAAAAATATTCAATAGTTTTGCTTTATCCTCATCGCTCTCTGCAACACCCCCTCATTGCTATGTAGAGGGCCGACTCCTTCAGATTTATATTTTTTACTATTTATATAATTGAAGAACATTTTAGGGTTAGTTTTACTCTCTTTGGCAATTAATCTCTCGGTCTCTAGTTTGGCAAATTTTATTAGTTTTTTACATATTCTATTTTTTTCCTTATAGTTTATCAGTGCTTCCTGACTCCCCTCCTGTTTTAGCGATTTATATGCTTTCTTTTTGTCATTTATTGCCTTCTTTACGGTTCCATTTATCCACATTGGTCTCTTATTGTTCCTTAGCCTTTTAAGGTATGTACCTCTCACAATTAGATGTTACAATGCTTTTAAAAATCTCCCATTTTATGGTTGTATTTTTATTTTTGAGGACTTTGTGTCGATTTCTTTGGAAGGCCCTTGACAAGTGGTGGAATTTGATACTCCCTGCGCGGTCCGTGAAATTAAATTAAAGTCGTTACCTGTGAATAGCCCACTTCACTTTTTGAACTCGCCGAAATTTGTAAGAGGCCACGTATTGGAGAAAGACTTTCTTTATTTACTGTCAATCAGTATTTAATGGAAGCAGGTTTATCAAAACCCTGAACCAATATTTGGTGGAAGCAGGTATATCGCACCTGTCATGCCTTCAGCAGTTTATTTGTAAATGTATTCATAGCTTATATGCCTTAGGCTACATTCACACGACCGTACTTTTTTTTTCCTCTTCCGATCCGCATTTTGCGGAATAATTGCGGACCCATTCATTCCTATGGGTGAAAAAAATATGCTGACAACATTCAGTATGTTGTCCGCATCCGTGGTTCCGCATTTATACTCCGCAAAAATATGAAGCATGTCCTATCATTGTCTGCAGAAATCGTTCTGCAGCCCCATAGAAGTGAATGGATCCGCAAATTGCGGATGATATACGGAATGGCTTCCGTATGTCATCCGCAATTTGCGGATCCGTTTCCGTATTTTTATTATAATATTTTATTCTCTCCCCCTTTTTTTTCCTCATCCGTTTTTTTGTGGACCGTTTTTTGCGGATGACATACGGAAGACACTCTTCAGTATTTTGCGGACATGCGGATCCGTTTTTTGCGGATCCGCAAATACATACGGTCGTGTGAATGTAGCCTTATAATGTATAATTCTCTGTTAATTGTGTAACAGCACCTAGTGGCCATTACATACATTGCAGCTCTTTACACGAAGTTTGAACCAATTCAGCTTCCATAACTTGTAGCCTATGAACTCTAGTGACATCATCAGCCCTGCCGATAGCAGCCATTTTCCTCATTCAGAGCCATTTCTAGAGGTTACCACATGGCCTGTAGGATCCTGATCCTCTACATCTAAGTTTACGGTAGCATCGCTGGTGTGTCCTACATAACAATATGGTTTGCATCTGTCTGCATATTGTGTTTTGCATGTCTTTTCCTCTCTTTTATAGCAGCTAGGGACCATGCCTGTCATTCAGATATAATAGCGTGCTCATGGTTTATATACTTCATGGATGTTTATCATTGCCATGCACAGTAATGTATTATATGCATATTGTATTGTCATATGTCAGACTACGTTAGTAATTGCACTATTTTTCTCAATTATTTTTTTTGCCACAACAGTTATATCACACCACCCTTTTTATTTGGGGCAACAGGTTACAGGTATATCGCAGCCATCAATCAGTATTTTGTGGAAGCAGGTATATCGCAGGCCTCAATCAATATTTGGTGGAAGCAGGTATATCAATTCCCTTAATCAGTATTTTGTGAAAGCGGGTATCTTGCAGGACTCAATCAATATTTGGTGGAAGCAGGTATATCAATCCCCTTAATCAATATTTTGTGGAAGCAGGTATATCGCAGGCCTCAATCAGTATTTGGTGGAAGCAGGTATATCACACCCATCAAATTTTTTTTTTTATATTACACCACCCTGTTTATTTGGGGCAACAGGTTACAGGTATATCGCAGCCAGTAATCAGTATTTGGTGGAAGCAGGTATATCGCACCCCTCAATCTGTTTTTTTTGGGGGGGCAACAGGTATATCACACACGTTACAAATAGTTGTTCCAATGGCACTTGTCCCTCTATATACCTACGGTATCGCAACAGAGCCACACACAACTGCTGCACAATACAAATGCACGATATACTTTCTATGTTAGAAAGTATATTATAGGTATATCACACCCCTCAATCACTTTTTGGGGGGGGCAACAGGTATATCACACCAGTTGGAATTAGTTATTCCGATAGCGTTTGTCCCTCTATATACATGCAGTATTGCAACAGAACCGCACACAACTGCTGCACAATACAAATGCACTATAATATGCTTTCTATGTTAGAAAGTATGTTATAAGTATATCACACCCCTCAGTAATGATAGCACACCTATACCAGTCCTTAAAAGGACTTTTGTGGCCCTATTAGCTAGCGTTTGGTGTCCCTAACAGTCTTTCCCTGCTCCACAAAGCAACCTCTCGCAACACTGGCAAAACACAGAATGTAAAATGGCTGCCAGATCGGGTTCATTTATAGGGTGGGGGTGTGTCAATGTGCTGAAACGTCTCAATTGGCTATCCTGTCCCACCTGATGGATGTGTCCTGGGTCAACGTTCGGCGCAATGCAAAAGAATATGGCGCATGCGAATATCACCATGTATTCCGCGAATCACGAACGAGCAAAATTCACCACATTCTCTCTCAGGCATCTGAGACATAGCGGCTTCCAGAGACTCAGGATCCTCATAAAAGGCCAAAGCGTCCTTCAGCCTCTCTGATAACCCTTGACAAAACAGACTACGGAGGGCAGAATCGTTCCATTCCATATCCGTAGCCCACCTCCTAAACTCAAAGCGATAAATCTCAGTGGAATGAACACCCTGACGAAGGCCGCGCAGCTCGGTTTCGGCTAGAGAGGTCCGATCCGGATCATCATAGATAAGACCCAAAACTTCGAAAAATTAATCTACTGACCGGAGAGACTGCGATCCAGTTGGCAGAGAAAAAGCCCATGACTGCGCATCCCCCGTAAGCAAGGAAATAACCACACTGACGTGCTGTTTCTCATCCTCAGATGAGTGTGGACATAGCCTGAAATACAGTTTTGGCATACCCAGGTCACAAAAACGCAAGCGACCATTTAATGAGCAAAAAAATCTTTATTGGAAATACTCAATAAAATACATATCATGGAGTCTACAAAATGCCATGGGATAAAACATGCATAAGAGAAGGACTACCGGGGAGGGGGAGAGGGCCATCAATTATTAAAATACATGGGAGAAGCAGCAGATACAGTGAATATAAATTACACCTAAAGAATTATTAGGAACACCGGTTCTATTTCTCATTGATGCAATTATCTAGTCAACCAATCACATGGCAGTTGCCTCAATGCATTTAGGGGTGTGGTCCTGGTCAAGACAATCTCCTGAACTCCAAACTGAATGTCAGAATGGGAAAGAAAGGTGATTTTAGCAATTTTGAGCGTGGCATGGTTGTTGGTGCCAGACAGGCCGGTCTGAGTATTTCACAATCTGCTCAGTTACTGGGATTTTCACGCACAACCATTTCTAGGGTTTACAAAGAATGGTGTGAAAAGGGAAAAACATCCAGTATGTGGCAGTCCTGTGGGCGAAAATGCCTTGTTGATGCAAGAGGTCAGAGGAGAATGGGCCGACTGATTCAAGCTGATAGAAGAGCAACGTCGACTGAAATAACCACTCGTTACAACCGAGGTATGCAGCAAAGCATTTGTGAAGCCACAACACGCACAACCTTGAGACGGATGGGCTACAACAGCAGAAGGCCACATGGTACCACTCATCTCCACTACAAATAGGAAAAAGAGGCTACAATTTGCACGAGCTCACCAAAATTGGACTGTTGAAGACTGGAAAAATGTTGCCTGGTCTGATGAGTCTCGATTTCTGTTGAGACATTCAAATGGTAGAGTCCGAATTTGGCGTAAACAGAATAAGAACATATATCCATCATGCCTTGTTACCACTGTACAGGCTGGTGGTGTAATGGTGTGGGGGATGTTTTCTGGGCACACTTTAGGCCCCTTAGTGCCAATTGGGCATCATTCAAATGCCACGGGCTACCTGTGCATTGTTTCTGACCATGTCCATCCCTTCATGACCACCATGTACCCATCCTCTGATGGCTTCTTCCAGCAGGATAATGCACCATGTCACAAAGCTCGAATCATTTCAGATTGGTTTCTTGAACATGACAATGAGTTCACTGTACTAAAATGGCCCCACAGTCACCAGATCTCAACCCAATAGAGCATCTTTGGGATGTGGTGGAACGGGAGCTTCGTGCCCTGGATGTGCATCCCTCATATCTCCATCAACTGCAAGATGCTATCCTATTAATTAGGGCCAACATTTCTAAAGAATGCTATCAGCACCTTGTGGAATCAATGCCACGTAGAATTAAGGCAGTTCCGAAGGCAAAAGGGGGTCCAACACCGTATTAGTATGGTGTTCCTAATAATTCTTTAGGTGAGTGTAAATTACACCTAAGTATATGCAAAGTTTTTATCCCAATATTACTTTCCGAGGTGGGGAAAACCAAGAAAGCAGTTTCCACATAATGGCCAAATAAAGTGCATAATGATAGTGCCAAGGAAAATCAGAAAGATCATAAAGCTCCTACCCGATCATGAAAACAGTGTCATAGCCACATCACCCATCCCAGTGTCCCTCACTTACCCTACGCGTTTCGCCTGATGGCTTCGAAGCCACACCTATATCGAGAATGGAGCCCGGCAAGTGAAAGAGGACACACTGTGTATACGCCCTCCATTCATTTTCTATGTTGCCCCATAGTAATGAATAGGAGCGGGGCCACAGATGCACAATACGCTCCTATTCACTTCTATGGGGAGTCGGCTTGGTGGTGGCTGGATCCTTGTGGAGTTCAGTTCTCGATATAGGTGCGGGTCCCAGCGGTGGGACCCGAACCTATAAGACAATGGGGGCATGTCCTAGCGATATGCCCCATTGCCCATGATGAGACAACCCCTTTAAGACAAATAACAAGGACACAGTTTAACTATTCAAGTACAAACATTGCCAAACGGTCTTCAGTTCATTCAGAGGGGAGAATAAGTTTATCAGACCCAATGGATTCCAAATGATCAGAAACATTTTCATATTTGTGCTTCAACGTGTCGCTAGGATATGCTCCCAATGTCTAATAGGTGCGAGTCCCACCTCTGGGACCTGCACCTACACTTGGAACAGAGCCGGCAAAGTCCCGGAGGGCGCACTGTGCATGCGTGGCCGCCCTCCATTCGTTCCTATGGGAGCGCTAAAAATAGCCGACCGGCACGATCGGCTATTTTTGGAAGTGCCATTGAAATGAACTGGATGCACACAGCGCATGCGCAGCCTCTGCTCCATTCAGTTCTATCAGGCTGACTCGGCTATTTTCGACGCTCCTGTAGAAATCAACGGAGGGCGGCTGTGCTCCTCTGGGACTTTGCCGCTATGGGAAACGGTGCAGGACCGCAGACAGATGGATTATTTTTGTGCCACATGTCAGGACCACAAATGTAGGCTCCTAGGCTGGACAACCCCCTATATGAGAGTAATGTCTGAGGTCATAATAATAATATGGTGGTGGTATTATTAATAACACTATTAAGTGCCCCCTTGTGGCTCCCAATATCAGCAGCAGCCATTTTCCCCCAGATAATGCATATCTGGAATGAGACTGACTCTAGTTGCGGTTACCCTGGCACCGCCTCACGTAAGTGCGCATTCACACAAAAGGAAACCTTCCCCCACTAAAAACGTCAAAAGGAGCTTCAGCGGCTCCCGCGACGTCACATCCGGGACCCAACCAATAACGTTCGAGCTTTACGTGGTGGCGGAACTCTCCGAACACAGCGGAATATGGGCTGGCGATGTGCGCATGCGCGGTGTTCACATTCGGAAGCTGTGTGAAGACGCTGAGGCAATGGATGCTAGATTTTGGGGTGAGCACGCAGCCGGGTGTTGTAGTCACATGAGTCCTTTTCAGGTTGTAAATGCACACGCACCGTGCATTAGAGTGGACCTACAAATCCCTGCAGTTGGTAAGGCATGCTGGGACTTGTAGTGCTATTGCTAATGTAGCGGAATATGTGCGACAGTGTAATGACAGTGTGCTTGTCACCATCTACAGCTGAGAATTGGGGAGGTGGGGTGCAGCTTTAGTATTGTGAGGCCACATTTTTTTTTTTGAGGGGGGAAGCACAGCAACTTTAGTATTATGAGGGGAGGGAACATTACCTACAATGTGCGCAGCAGGTTTAGTATTATTCTACATCGGGGGGCAGGAGCAGCAGGTTTATTATTATTCTACATCCGGGGGCAGGCGCAGTAGGTTTAGTATTATTCTACATCGGGGCAGGCGCAGCAGGTTTAGTATTATTCTACATCGGGGGGCAGGCGCAGCAGGTTTAGTATTATTCTACATCGGGGGGCAGGAGCAGCAGGTTTAGTATTATTCTACATGGGGGGTAGGCACAGCAGGTTTAGTATTATTCTACATCGGGGGGCAGGGGCAGCAGGTTTAGTATTATTCTACATCAGGGGGCAGGCGCAGCAGGTTTAGTATTATTCTACATCGGGGGGCAGGCGCAGCCGGTTTAGTATTATTCTACATCGGGGGGCAGGCGCAGCAGGTTTAGTATTATTCTACATCGGGGGGCAGGCGCAGCAGGTTTAGTATTATTCTACATCGGGGGGCAGGCGCAGCAGGTTTAGTATTATTCGACATCGGGGGGCAGGCGCAGCAGGTTTAGTATTATTCTACCTCGGGCGGCAGGCGCAGCAGGTTTAGTATTATTCGACATCGGGGGGCTTGCGCAGCAGGTTTAGTATTATTCGACATCGGGGGTCAGGCGCAGCAGGTTTAGTATTATTCGACATCGGGGGGCAGGCGCAGCAGGTTTAGTATTATTCGACATCGGGGGCAGGCGCAGCAGGTTTAGTATTATTCTACCTCGGCGGCAGGCGCAGCAGGTTTAGTATTATTCGACATCGGGGGCTTGCGCAGCAGGTTTAGTATTATTCGACATCGGGGTCAGGCGCAGCAGGTTTAGTATTATTCGACATCGAGGGCAGGCGCAGCAGGTTTAGTATTATTCGACATCGGGGCAGGCGCAGCAGGTTTAGTATTATTCTACATCGGGGCAGGCGCAGCAGGTTTAGTATTATTCTACCTCGGGCGGCAGGCGCAGCAGGTTTAGTATTATTCGACATCGGGGGGCAGGCGCAGCAGGTTTAGTATTCGACATCGGGGGCTTGCGCAGCAGGTTTAGTATTATTCGACATCGGGGGCAGGCGCAGCAGGTTTAGTATTATTCGACATCGGGGCAGGCGCAGCAGGTTTAGTATTATTCGACATCGGGGCAGGCGCAGCAGGTTTAGTATTATTCGACATCGGGGGCAGGCGCAGCAGGTTTAGTATTATTCGACATCGGGGGCAGGCGCAGCAGGTTTAGTATTATTCTACATCGGAGGCAGGCGCAGCAGGTTTAGTATTATTCTACCTCGGGGGGCAGGCGCAGCAGGTTTAGTATTATTCTACATCGGGGGGCAGGCGCAGCAGGTTTAGTATTATTCTACATCGGGGGGCAGGCGCAGCAGGTTTAGTATTATTCTACATTGGGGCAGGCGCAGCAGGTTTAGTATTATTCTACATTGGGGGGCAGGCGCAGTAGGTTTAGTATTATTCTACATCGGGGGGCAGGCGCAGCAGGTTTAGTATTATTCTACATCGGGGCAGGCGCAGCAGGTTTAGTAATATACATGGGGGGGGGGGCATTAGGCTCGGCAGATTTAGTTTTATGGTCCCACGTTATCTCTGCTTTCAGCACTTGTAGGCTTGCTCCTTATAAGTCTTGTGATACAGGGTCCTCGCTTCTGTGTGCTGTGATGGCAGCATTCTGTCCCACTGTCTGCACGTTGCCGCTCAGTCTGTGTGGGGAATACACTTTCCCTTCTGGAAGAAATCGAATTGGCATCGGCTGCTAAAAACAAACCTGTCTCTTTGGAAGTGATAATGAGAGGTTTCCTGGATTCTACACTAAAGCCCGTAGAAGTACAAAGCACCTGAGACATGGCCACTAAGTACATTTTTACTACATTAAAGGGGTTTTCTGAGATTTTTATACTGACACTATCAGATCGGCGGGGGTCTGATACCCAGCTGGCTGAAGAGAAGGCCGCGCAGGTGTAATTACAAGCCGTCCCATTCATTTCAGTGGGACAGCTCCTTCCTATTCAAGTGTATGGGACGAGCCATCATATAGAAGTAATTGGGACGGTATATACACTGCTCATTGCTGCGATGTCGACCGCGAGCAAGTGAACAATGATGGTAATGCGCGCTCACATGGATTGCGGCCTTCTCTTCCACCAGTTGATCTGTGGGGGTGCCGGGTGTTAAACCCCCACCCGTGTTATACTGATGACCTATCCTGAGCATAGACGAACAATGTATTCCACCGCAGCACTCAAATTCGTAGCAAAATTTCTTTCTTTAATGAACACCAAAGTGTAGCAGCAACGTTTCAACCTCTCGGTCTTTGTCAAGCTTGACAAAGACCGAGAGGTTGAAACGTTGCTGCTACACTTTGGTGTTCATTAAAGAAAGAAATTTTGCTACGAATTTGAGTGCTGCGGTGGAATACATTGTTTGTCTATGCTGAGAAGAGGGTCAGTAGGTTGTGACCCTACACTGCCTGCACCACCACAACTGGATACATGCTTCAGTGAACTTTGAAGTAAGTAGTGCTGTCTTACCTTGATTTTGGAGTGACTATCCTGAGCATAGGTCATCAATATTAAAATCCTGGTAAACCCCTTTAATGGTCTTACCTTGTGGCCTGAATGATCCGATTAACCTCCATTGTAAGTGTATTAGAACGGTGTGTTACCGTGTGCGTAGTGCTACTGTGAGTCTGCTGGCGAGTGGGGCCCCTAATTAACTTGTACATTAATTTATATATAATAGATGGGGGCAGCGTGTTGGGGTGCATGAAAGGCCTTGTCGGGGTGTGATTTATGTTCAGTCTGTGGCCTTAGTTTAGGGGCGTGTGAGATTGTGTGGATCACAGGCGGTATAATGGTTGCGACCACCATAGTGTCCCTCCAGTTCTGTCCGATCCGACAGCAGACGCTGAGACAATAGTGTATACTGAGGCGGTATAATGGTTGCGACCACCATAGTGTCCCTCCAGTTCTGTTCTGTCCGATCCGACAGCAGACGCTGAGAGACATCCGTGTATGCAGAGGCGGTATAATGGTTGCGACCACCATGTGATGCACAGATCCAGTTCTAATGAATCCTCTACGGGCATCTTACTGCTAACCTTCTGGCCAGCAGACGTGTCCCTCCATGCCCAGTGTCACCATGGCCAGGAGAATGGAATCAAGGCCTCTAATGTGAACACGGCCTTTTGTTGGTTACATGAAGTGAGTAACTATACGACCAGAAGAGTCCATTGATAACTATTATCATGCCTCAAAGGGGACGTCCCTCAATTGACATTTATTTACAGAGCAGGCCTTAAAGGGGTTACCCGGAATCGCTACCCTGATGGGTTTAATGTCCGAGCAGTGGAGGGGCCGACTTCCAGCATCCTGGCAGATCGGGAGGGGGCAGTGCTGAGACGAGTGCTGCAGCCCCTCAGTGTTTGCTTCATGAGTGGCCGTCGATGTAATGCATGGATGGTCCGAGCCCGCCATAGAGGGGTGACACATCCAAATATATACATACAAGTAATTGTGTATCTGCTCACACTCTTTATTATGATTTTGTCTTTAACCATCTTTTTGCATATTCATAGCTCGTCCTAGTTTTAATTTCCCCCGTCCCTGGAACTACCCTGGACCTGTGGGGAACTACGGTCCTCCTTTAGGTGAACCCAGATTCATGCAAGGACCTGGGATGGAGCCTCGGAAGTTTCCACCGCACGTCAGGTAGCGTAACACAATTTCTCAGCTTGGCATGAATTCCTAGAGTAAAGTTAAATTGTCTGTGGGGAAGGATATCACCCAAATGCCCCTGACCTCAGCATATGTATGATGTGTCGTCGTCTTTTTTCTTTTCAGACCTCCTGTCCGATATAACCCCCCTCCCTGGGAGCGTCCCGAAAATCCCAACATGCATGGAAATGCCTTTCGTGGTAGGCCGCCACCGTTTGACCCAACACAAATGCAGGTAAGTCAGCGCTCCCTCCTGCCCTGTGGTAGTTGTATAGTTGTCAGTTCCTATACTAATGAGGGCAGCTATATTCATGTAGGTAGTGTATAGACTAGTGCACACCAGCAATTTCCAGCATGCTGAAAAGATGCCAGAGACAACATTGTGTATGGGGTTGATCCAGCAGGCTGTATACCGCTTCTATGCACCTCCCTGCCAGTGCAGAAAAAATCATCGTATCGCACCGTGGTGTCTCAGAATAACCTAGTTTATAAGGCCGAAGAAAAACATTTGTCCATCCAGTTCAGTCTGTTATCCTACAAATTGTTCCAGAGGAAGGTAAAGATCCCCGTGAGGCAGAAGCCAATTTTCCACACTTTAGGGGAAAAAAATTCCTTCCCGACTCCAATCAGGCAATCGGAATAACTCCCCGGATCAACGACCCATCTCTAGTCGCTATAACCTGTAATATTATTACACTCCAGAAATACATCCAGTCCCCTCTTGAATTCCTTTATTGTACTCACCATCTCCACCTCCTCAGGCAGAGAGTTCCATAGTCTCACTGCTCTTACCCTAAAGAATCCTCTTCTATGTTTGTGTACAAACCTTCTTTCCTCCAGACGCAGAGGATGTCCCCTCGTCACAGTCACAGTCCTGGGGATAAATAGATGATGGGAGTGATCTCTGTACTGACCCCTGATATAGTTATTAGATCTCCCCTCAGTCGTCTTTCTGGGTTCTGTAGTCCTTCTGTCACCCACATTCCAGTTATTACTTTAGTTGCCCTCCTCTGAACCCTCTCTAGCTCTATGTCTGCCTTGTTCACTGGAGCCCAGAACTGTACACAGTACTCCATGTGTGGTCTGACCAGTGATTTGTAAATTGGTAGGACTATGTTCTCATCACTGGTATCTATGCCCCTTTTGATGCAACCCATTATCTTATTGGCCTTGGCAGCAGCTGCCTGACACTGGTTTCTACTTTAGATGCCTTTGTTTAAAGAGGCTGTCCCAACTGCGCAGTATTATGCCATACACACATTAGAAGCTGGGGCCAAAGCAAGTCATCCGTGGGAACAATGGCGGAGCCATTGAGATTGTGTATTGACCATGTCCCATTGTCTTGCATAGGAGGCACTTAAAAGGGCTGTTTCCATCACATGGTATGGCGTATGGCTAGTACATGGTATAAAGTACCCCTGCTTTGTGTAGCAGAATGGCTCTGGTGAACCCTGCGCGTCGGTGATTACTTGGACAGCCATTCACTGCAGTTGCTGCCGAGGAAATATTTTTATCGATGCAGATTCCAGTACCCATTTAAAAAGTGTTTTATCTTCTGCCAAAAATTACCTGCTTTATAAGGGGTTAAACGGCAGGATGAATTCTCAAAAGTTGGGGTGTGTCTACTAATCCTATCCCTGTGCTTGTCTTTCTACCATCTTTTAGTGGAGACCAATGCTTAACAGGAAAAGGAAGTTCTCCATACTCAGGCAGTTGCCTAAAATGGATCAAACAGGTACGTGTCTTGGGGGGACAGCAGAAAATGATGGAAGCCTCTAGTAAAGAACCAAAAGTTAGGACTCGCACTAAATAGACGCATGGTGTGACAGGAGCAAATATATTGACTGCAGCTTACAAGTAGTGGAACCGCTAATAGCAACCAAGTGGTTTAAAGGGGTTGTCCGAAAAAAAAATTGCAAGACAACAGAAGGTATTAAACTAATAAAAAGGTAATACTGACTGTCCTGCCCGTCTGTGCTCCAGCACCACTGCCTGGTATGACTGCAGGAGTGATGTGCCCGTATATCACTTGTGACTGCTGCAGCCAATCACTGGCCACAGCAGTTTTGTGCCATTTACCACTTGTCAGTGATTGGCCGCAGTGGTCTTGTATACAAAAGGCATGGCCGCAGCAGTGCTGGAGCCAATATCTATTTAATTTACTAGGTATTCTCTGGTCCCTAGTATTTCACTGACAGGTGCAGCTAATAATCCACAGAACCAGGAAGCCACCAGTCGGCCACAAGATTCAAGAGGGTGGGATCCGCACAGTGGTAGGCCTCATTCATGCAGTCAGTATTAGATCGGTGATTTTCTAGTGATGAGCGAAGCAAGTACAGTATTAGGCTCCATTCACACGTCTGTAATTTGGGTCCGCAATTTGCGGACCTATTCACTTTCAATGGGGCTGGAACGGGTGCAGATCCACATTTTCGGGATCCGCATCCGCTTTTTCAGGATCCGCAATTCCGTTCCTGAAAAAAATAGAACATGTCCTATTCTTGTCCGCAATTGGGGACAAGAAAAGGCATTTTCTATTATAGTGTTGGCAATATGCAGTCCGCAAATTGCGGATCGCACATTGCTGGTGTCCGTGTTTAGCGGATCCACAATTTGCGGATAGTTGATTTTTAAAGTGGAAAACCACTTTAAAACTTGGAACCGAACTTCGCAAATAACGGACTTCGGCTCATGGAGAAGGATCTCTGTACAGTATTAATCTGAAGTTTCGAACAGACTTCGGATGTAACATCCGAAACTCACTTTGCTCGTCTCTAGTGATTTCCATCAGTAATTTTGAGCCAAAACCTGACGCATAGCCTACACAGAGATAGGGCATTGCACATATTTATTTGTATAGGCTCGAGCAATACCAGACACAACCTGTTGACAGAAGTGGCGCTGTTTCAGACAGGCATAGATTTCATCAGAGGTAAAGCTGTAAAAACTCTCGGTGCTTCTGTCCCTTTGTTTTCTTTCATTGGTGGTCTCCAAACATTGGACCCTCAGACTTTTGACATGTCAGAAGTTTGAGAATGCTAGGTATGCTTGATCCAGGCTGTTTAACTCTTTAGAAGCCACAGTCAATAGTGACTGTATCGCCTAGGGAGGGGACTTATCGATGCCCAGGTCTGCCATAGGCATGCATCAGTTAGGCCTTGTTAGAGACTTGGCTTAAAGGGGTTGTCCCACTAGAAATATTCTACACTTTTCAAACCAGCCCCTGGATCTGAACACTTTTGTAATTGCACGTAATTAAAAATGAGTATAGCCAGTGAGTTATTCAATAAAATGTATCTGTACAGCACCGCCTGCTGTTTGTTCTTATTCTTATTTCTCCGTCCTTCTCACTGAGGTGGTCGCGTGCGCTCAGTTTAAATCTTCAAATGTCACCAGCCATTGTTAGAAGCTGTGGCAGTTACAGGGAAAGTGCTGCAACACAAAGGGCACACCCCTGAGGTGTTATGGGGAGAGATGCAGCAGATGGGACAAGCCCCTGAGCTGTGCTACGGCGAGGGCTGTAGCAGAAAGGACACACCATCTGAGATGTGATAGGGAGAGAGCTACAGCAGACACGCCCCCTGAGCTGCCAGTTTGAAATAAATCTAGCAGAGCGATGAATGTGGAGATCTCTGGCTCTTTGTGAGGTACAGGGCTGGTTCTAGCTGTGTTAGAAAGAGGTGGTCACGTCCTATATGATTTTTTTTTTTTTTAAACCCATTATGGCATAACCCCTTTAGGAGATTACTTGTCAGTGTAACATTAAGGCCCCTTTCACACGAGTGAGTTTTCCACGCGGGTGCGATGTGTGAAGTGAACACATAGCAGCCGCACTGAATCAGTTCTGCGTTGCGTGAGAATCGCAGCATGTTCTGTATTCTGTGTTTTTCATTCAGCCCTGGCCCCATAGAAGTAAATGGGGCTTCAGTGAAGAATGCATTACACCTGCACGGAAAAAACTGAATGCAATCGCAGACAAAACTGACTGAACTTACTTGCAAAATGGTGCGAATTTCACTGAACGCATCCGGAGCTGATCCGTATCGTTTGTGTGAAAGAGGCCTTAGTATTTTAGAGCAATATATATGTGACCAACCTGTGGGATAAAGGTCTGAGGTGCTAGGACTGAACGTTACATGTGTATTGGAGTGCCTGTACAATACTGCTGTATTATATTATAGGACTGCCGCCTTCTTCTGTCTCATGTCTATGGTCACCTCTTAGCGAACAGTTTTATCAATTGATGTGAATGACAGGGGTGGGGCTGTGACAACCTCTCTTAAATTGTGCATATGTTTAATGTATACTTCATTGATCAATACAGGTACATATCCACAGCATGGCAGCCAGGCCGCATGTTCAGATGTCTATCAAGTAAGTAGCTGGGACGGGGTGTTATTGGGCTCTTCATGCAATAAACATTTCAGGCATGTATGGAACTGCTCAGGCTACATGGGGTCCCATTTTGGAAGTCTAGTTTCAATACTACTCACAGCTGAGGTTTTGCCACATTTGTATTCGGGGTAGGCCATCCTGGGCTATACATGTACACTTATACGTCACTACTATACGGTATAAGGCCTCATGCACACGACCACATGTACTTCACAGTCTACAAAAAACAGATCCGCAAAAAAATACGGATGACTTCCGTGTGCATTCCGTATTTTGCGGAACGGAACAGCTGGCCCCAAATAGAACAGTCCTATCCTTGTCCGTAATGTGGACAATAATAGGACATGTTCTATTTTCAGTTTTTTGCCGCCCCATTGAAGTGAATGGTTCAGAATATGGGCTGCAAAAAAACAGAACGGACACGGAAACCAAATACGTTCGTGTGCACGAGCCCTAATAGTAAAACTGACTTTGTTGTCCATCAGAGCTCGACTTTCTTCTCTTAAACTGCTTTGGCAAAATGAAAGCTGCGTTCTGATTGGTTGGACAATATTGAGAGTCTTGCTATTAGACTGTTGTTATAAATGAGGACCTCCGTATCAAACTAACAAGACGAGAGAGATGTATATCTTCAAGTTCACACATGATTGAGAACCGGACTAGATATGTACAGCTTTTCATTATACGATGATATCTAAATTATTCATTGACTGCCTAAATGCAAAATGAATCAACTTTCTATAGTCTTCAGTAAAAGTTTCCTACCATTTTGCTTCTGCAGAGTTTATGCCCTTCACCTAGCTCGTGTTGCTGCTGTACAGGACATAAATCTGTCAGATTCTCTCTCTGCTGTCCCCCTCCCTTCTGTGTTAGATATTGCAGTAGTGAGGGGGAGGATATTGTACATGGCGGTTCAGTGTGGAGGGGGCAAGAAGTTACAAGGAGGGCTGAAACTAGTGCAATTTTTTTTTTTGGGTGGGTTGTCCGTGAATTCATTTTTCACTGCCGCCCGCATCTCACCTTTGCTAGGGAAAGAATCATACTTGCCTGCTCCCCGCCGCTCTGGTCCTGCCCTACCACAGGTCCATCTTCTGGTCTGCAGCTTGTTTACTTCCTCCCTGGCATGGGCATATTCACTTGCTCTGCTGCAGCCAACACCTGGCTTCAGCGGGGACCTACCTGTCTCTTCAGGTTCAAGACACGTAGAGGTCATTCATGTCATTTACTTCTATGTGCACATATCAGTCACTAGAACCAAAGGCCAGTAAACATTAAAGAAGCTCTGTCACCAGGATCAACTCCTTTTAAACCAGGCATATAGCCCGGTAGGGTTGATACAGCTGAGTAAAACGATAACTGTATTCATTTTTTATTTTTTCTGAAGGTAGCGGCATTTTAACGAAATTTACTTTTATTTTTCTGCAGTTGAGCCATTGGAGCACCAAGAGACAGGGTTATGCAGTTTGAGCACCGCTCCAGCGACACCCCCTAAACACGCCCCCTCGCCTTAGATTGACAGTGCCAAACTTCACGTCTAGTTCTGAGTTCGGCGTTTAAACACCACGTCTTCTGCTGCTTGCCGAGCAGGGAAGATGATTAGTGCTCATGCGCCGTAGACGTCACTATACCCGGACGGGGAGGCGACTGCAGATGAAGCCTACTGTGACTCCACTTTGATGTGGAATGACATTAACAGTGCATGTGCACTGAATGTCTTCTCTGCTTTGCAAGCAGCAGAAGCCTTGGTGCGCATGCGCTTTGTTAGCAAACGAGTGCACAGGCGCGAGAACTCGGCACTAGGCATGAAGTCTAGTGCTGTCAGTCCAAGGGGAGGGGGTGGCATAAGCCTGCCTCTTGGTGCTCCAATGGCTCATTTGCATAAAAATAGAAGTGTCAATTTCTCCACAGTTCTGGCATCTAAATAAAATACAGATATAGTTTTCTCCGCTACTACCAGGTTATATGCCTGGTTTAATAGGGTTGCTCTTGGTGACAGAGCATCTTAGAAACATTCCTGCATTTCCCTGTTAGCATGATAAGCTTTACAAGGGGAGAGGTGGCAGTACGTCAGGTGTGGTCTGTCTTCCTGCTCTCACTCGCAGTCTCTCTCTCCCCTCCATTCTAACAGAGTTAGGCTACTTTCACACTGGCATTTGGGGATCCGCTTGTGAGATCCGTTTCAAGGCTCTCACAAGCGGCCCCAAACGGATCAGTTTAGCCCCAATGCATTCTGAATGGATAAGGATCCGTTCAGAATGCATCAGTTTGGCTCCGTTCCGCCTCCATTCCGCTCTTGAGGCGGTCACCAAAACGCTGCTTGCAGCGTTTTGGTGTCCGTCTGACGAAACTGAGCCAAACGGATCCGTCCTGACTTACAATGTAAGTCAATGGGGACGGATCCGTTTTGAATGACACAATATGGTGCATTTGAAAACGGATCCGTTCCCCATTGACTTTCAATGGTGTTCAAGACGGATCCGTTTTATGCCGCATTCACACGTCAGTGTTTTGGTCAGTGATTTCCATCAGTGATTGTGAGCCAAAACCAGGTAAAGCTCTAAACACAGAACAGATGCAGATCTTTTCCTTACATCTTTTATCTTTGAAGGCTCCAATCCTGGTTTTGGCTCACAATCACTGATGGAAATCACTGACCAAAACACTGACGTGTGAATGCGGCTTAAGACTGTCATTTTTCTTTTAGGTAATGCAAACTGATCCGTTCTGAACGGATACAAACGTTTGCATTATAGGTGCGGATCCGTCTGTGCAAATACCAGACGGATCCGCACCAAACGCCAGTGTGAAAGTAGCCTTAGATATTGATGGTACGATATGAAAGCTGAGATTCATTTGGCACCAAGATCTAAGCTCCATTTTGTAGTCTAGTCACAGCAAGTGTTCATAACTACATATTATGGATGTCCTTAACGGTTGTCCGGGTGCAGAGCTGAACCAGGACATCACCCCATTTTCACCCATCCGGCCCCCCTAACATGAGCATCTGAGCATTTCATGCTCCGATGCTCTCCCTTGCCCTGCGCTGGATTGCGCAGGGCAAGGGCTTGTTTGTTTATATTTTCACACTGCTTGGAGAAGGCTTCCGCCTAGCAGTGTTGTTGGTGACATCACTGGCACTGATGGGTGGGCTCTAGCTAAAGCCTGCCCATCAGTGCCGATGCCGTCACTGGGCTCACTGCTAGGCGGAAGCCATGACTAGCTTACCCGATGGAGAGCCCGGATCTCCATATAAAGCCTTTGCCCTGCGCGATCCGGCCCCCCTAACATGAGCATCTGAGCATTTCATGCTCCGATGCTCTCCCTTGCCCTGAGCTGGATTGCGCAGGGCAAGGGCTTGTTTGTTTATATTTTCACACTGCTAGGAGAAGGCTTCCGCCTAGCAGTGTTGCTGATGACATCACTGGCACTGATGGGTGGGCTCTAGCTAAAGCCTGCCCATCAGTGCCGTCACTGGGCTCACTGCTAGGCGGAAGCCATGACTAGCTTACCCGATGGAGAGCCCGGATCTCCATATAAAGCCTTTGCCCTGCGCGATTCAGCGCAGGGCAAAGGGGAGCATGAAATCCTCCGATGCTCTAATTAGGGGGGCTGTCTGGGTGAAAATGGGGCTATGTCCGGGTTCAGAACCTATATTTATTGGTCAGTATTGGACTGGAAAATTGCTCAATAAAATGCATGTGCTGGGGAATGATACCGGACAATATTCAGGGGGAGACGCACAGACTGTTCTACTGCTGAGTGTATGTAGGTGTGAAGCTTCTGTAGGATTGTCAGTAAGGTTGACATTTTATTCATTTTATTTTACAACAGGCCAAAACCCAGAATGGAGATGTGCAGGAACACACGGCGGCTGGGGAGACCAGTGGTAACTACCGTACTTGCATTAGGCTGCCCCCATGTGAGATACCCTGTTGACCGATCACTCGTTTGGTGGACAGCTTTTTCTCCCGACCCCATACACATGCGTGCTCAGTTCTACACACGTCTAAGGCCCCATTTACACGACTGTATTTTTGATCCACATCCGTTCTGCATTTTTTGTCTATTGGATGTCGACCCATTCATTTCAAAGGTGCTGAAAAATATGCAGAGAGCACTCCTTGTGCTGTTTGCATACTTTTGTTCGTTCAGTGGCCCCTCAAAAAAAGATAGAACATGTCCTTTTCTTGTCCATTTTGCTGTCAAGAATAGACTTTGTTACAATGGGTCCGCCCAAAAAAAAGCATGATGCGATATAGACGCCATCCGTATTTTTTGCGGTGGGCAAAATACATAGTCATGTGAATGCACCCTAATGTGTGTGGCTATCTTCAGTGTTGTAATATGTTAATCATTTAATGACATAAGTTTTGTATCAATTTCTAGATGCCAATTTGCCAAATCAAGAACACAAAAAGGCAGAAGATTCGCACCTTCTGGCAGAGCAGTAAGAACCTTAGATAGCAGCCATGTCATTAACCTAGAGCAGTGATGGCGAACCTTTTACAGACTGGGTGCCAAAACTGTAACCCAAAACCCACATATTTATTGCAAAGTGCCAACACAGCAATTTACCTTAAACACTACAGTCCAATATAGAATATCTTCCATGTACTTTATCATTTACATATAATGGCCTGCCTACATTCAGTGCACTGCCCGTGCCAATCATAGCACATCCTGCGCTGACAAATGGCAGGAAAAGTCTAAGGCATATTGGTACACCACAGACTTTTTCCAGGACGTGGGTGCCCAGAGAGAGGGCTCTGAGTGCCACAGGTTCGCCACCACTGACCTAGAGTAATCATCACCTCTGTATGCGGATGGATGATCGTTACTATGAGGGTTGTATATATGTTTATTCCGGTGAAATCCCTTGGCTCCTGGTCAGAAAGTTAATCTTGGCCATTCCCCCTTCCCCACTTCTGTTCACACTTTCATCTACATTGCTGGCAGGGTTCACTCTTGCCATGAATGGGTGGTTAATGTCAGTATAACTGGTGGTCTAGGGCAGTAAAGGGGCTAATGTCCATATACTGAATGATCTAGGCCAGTGGTGGCGAACCTATGGCATGGGTGCCAGAGGTGGCACTCGGAGCCCTCTGTGGGCACCCGCACCCTGGAAAAAGTCTGTAGGGTACCAATATGCCTTACACTTTTCCTGCCATTCATCAGCGCAGGGCGCACTATGAACAGCACAGGCAGTGCACTGAATGTAGGCAGATATTATAGCTAAATGATAAAGTACATGGAGGATATACTATATTGGACTGTACTATTCAGGTTATATTGCCGTGTTGACACTGCGATAAATAAGTGGGTTTTGGGTTGCAGTTTGGGCACTCTGTCTCTAAAAAGTTCCCCATCACAGGTCTAGGCATTGAAGTAGTAAATGTCTATATAGCTGGTGATCTATTGCAGTATTCCTGACTGTTTAGGGCAGTAAAGGGGTTAGTCTAAGGATCCTATGGAAGGCAGTGGAGGAGTTAATTTTGTATACCTGATGTCCAGTGGTTAATCGCTTTCCAGCCTCCAGCATTGTTTTGGCTGTAACTTACGGTTTGCATTGATATGATGAGTGCAGAGAGGCAATAGAGAGCACTGTGCAGCTGTAACTGCATGGCTGCGCAGTTCTCCTTATGATCTAGAAAAGCTATTCAGAAGTGCTGTGATCATTAAGGGGCGAGTCTGCATGTGTTGATGGGGGGGGGGTGGGCTATGGGCTCCCTTTAACATGCGCACTGGTTCGGGCCCGCCCGGTGTCCTGGCAGCAGCTTCACGTATGCAATCACGCCGGCTGTCTGCGCACTTCGCTCTTAAGTGCGCAGACAGGCGGCACATGCGCGATTGCGTACGTGAAGCTGCTACCAGGACACCGTGCGGGTCTGGTCCAGTGTAACCAGGGCGCATGCATGAGATTACAGCGCACTGGAAAAAAAAGAGTGAATAATTAAGTGGGGCGGTGCTTGGCTCCGAAATAATGGGCACGGCTGGGCTCCAACGGACAGAGAAACATCCCCTCGGGCACCCTATGGAGGTAACTTGCATATTAATGAAAGCGATTTTTACACTAAGTGACAAGACGGATGGGGGTTTGAATAGTCTATTTTACAATAAATCGTGGAGACTGATGTAGTGATGTGAAAATCTCTGTATCTAAAATCCAGATGACAGAATCCCTTTAAGCCTTTCATGCCTCAAAGATGTTTGAGGGAGTGGGTAAAGCTTCTTTAATTTTCTTAAACTTTCAAAGACAATAACGCCGAAAGTAGGTCGCCACATTGACTCCCTTACTCATCCTATCTGGTTGTAATGCTTGTTGCTTTTTTTTATCATCAGACCCAATGTGAACAATTCTGGATGGCCAGGAGATACCAGCACAATGTTCTCATGCGTCTTGTGTCAATATTATACCCCGGACGAGAAGCAAATCCAGATGCATTTTTTTTCCTGCCAGCACACGGAGATCCTAAAACACCTGTGTAATTTCTTTCCGGAGAAAAGAGTGGACTTCCTTAATGTGAGCGAGAAGCCTATGAATACGTCCTGCAAAGCTTCTCAATCCTTCTAAAGAGGTGCTTTAATGATGCTTTTTGTATTTTTAGGAATACCTTCTGTTTAAGAAGAACCAGATGGCCATGCAGCGAAAGAACAGCAACCTGAAGCCCGTCAAAGACACATTTAAAGGTACGAGAGGAATATTCTTGACTGACTCCTGCACAGGAACAGTTTTCCTTGGCTTCTATTTTCTTCTATGGGGAGAGATTTATTAAAACTAGTGCATAGAAACCAGTCAAATTCCGTCTTTTCCTTTCCAGAGGCGGCCTAATTGGTTCCTCTGGCCAGTTACTCCACTTTTCCTTTCCACCAGTTTGATTAATCTACTCTTTGAGCTTTTTTTTATTGTTCCTCTTTGTAAAAGTGACCCACCAGGTAAGCACTGGAGAGAAGAAAAAAAATTGTTAAAAAAATAATATATCTATATAATTATTATTTTTTTCTTGGAGGGAAAGTGCCGACCATACTATACAAGGTATATTTGTCTCCACAAGGTGTTCAGGTTGCTGGTTCTTTAAGTTCCTCAGCAGTTACTGAGCAGCTGTTGTCATAAGGAACCTATATAGAAAATAACTCGCAGGCATAGAGCCATTTACTATATAGGTTTCTGGGTGGCGGATTTCTGTGGGCCTGGTGGAGATGGCATCCTATAGAATTGGATGGAGTGGTGGTTATGCATGCGCCACCACTCCATTCCTCTGGTACATGCCAAGACTTCCCTTCTCGTGATTGCACGGCGCATACCTCTTATGTTACTGTCTCTAGGCGCCGTTACTGTCTCTATTGGCCACCCTGAAACAACGTGGGATGGGGCAGAATATGCTTTTACCCTCAACCTGGGTTCATTCTACTGAACTTATGACCAAATGGGAGGGGGAAGCCATTGAGTTTTCTCTTCGCTTCATGACGTTGCTTGCTGGAGCAGAGAAAACCATTTTTGAGACAACAAAGAAAGAATTGCAGGAGGCCCTGGAAACAACCCGTAAATTCAGGGATCACACTGACTTCTGTAGGAAAGAATCCCCCTACAACAAAGTATTGAGAAGTTCACGGCCCAACTTAAGGAACGTAAGCACTCTCAATTTGTTCGAGATACGGTAGATTTTAGGGACGGACGAATTCTTGAATTTGGGGGTACCAAAACCAAGGCTCTAGCGATAGAGACTGAACCCTCCTCTTCTGAGAGTGATCTTGAGCCTGATAGTAACCAGAGCCCTGGTACCTCAAGGGGTGGATATCGGGGTTATAAGCGCGGCTATAGAGGGCGACAGAGAGGTAACAACAACACGGGGCATTTTTTAGTAAAGGGCCCCCCCAGTCTCAGATTATCTACTACAGACTTGACGGGAGAATTAATGTCATCCCAGATGGGGATCCCCCCTAGTTGCCAACTGCAAATTATTAACTTCTCTCTTAAGTAGCATGTTTTCAGTATAGGTAAGAGTACGAGTAGATGTCTATCCATTGTCCCTATCCATAGTTATGATAGCTTTGGGTCAAAGATTTGGAATTATTTGTCAGAAAGCTAAAATGGAAAAAGTTCTTTGTGTCTCATGACCGTCGCCAATGTGCTGAACTTGGGATTGACCCTGATGAACTAAGCGATGTCCGCATCCTAGCCGATTTGTGGACGGAGGGACATCGCGATCTAGGGAAGGGCCCTTTCTCCAACTTAGGACTTCGCTCTACTAAAATGCCCCCCATTAATGATGATACCCCTGTTGACACTTTTTTGAAAGTTGTCAAGGACCAACACATAAAATTAACTATTCCCAGGGGACGACACAGTAACCTCTCTGCCCCCGAGACTGATGCCTTATTAAGTCTGGAGCGTGACTCCACCATTAGCATCAAGCCGTCCGACAAGGGCGGCAATGTTGTTGTCATGAATACTGAAGATTGTCAAAATGTGCCGGGCTATCCTTGATGACAAACATTGTTACCGTCTCCTGGTCACTAATCCCCTGGAAGAATATCAGTCCGAATTACATATCCTCCTTTCGGACTCCTTTGACCAGGGTTTGATTAGTAAGCGAGAATTTGCCTATTTGTGTCCTAAACACCCTCGGGTTGCCTGCTTCTATGGTCTGCCCAAGATCCATAAGGTTACTAACCCCCTTAAGGCAGTGTTTCTCAAATAGTGGGGCGCGAGGCTCCTTAAAGGGGGGCTCCAGGTCACAGGAGATGAACGCTTCCACTGTGGAAGCGTTCATCTCCATAGTGATCTGTATCGCTGTCCTCTGGACAGCGATACAGATCGCTGTGCGGCAGTGGAGGGAGAGGTGTCTCCCTCCCCTGCTCCTCTGATAGGCTGCCGGCACAAGGCCCGCAGCCTATCAGAGCGGTTCAGGCGGCGCGATGACATCATCGCGCTGCCTGAGCAGAGAGCAGAGCGGTACACAGGCCGGAAGAGGTAAGTATTGGGGGGGTTTAATGTAGCCTGCACATGATTGGGGGAGGGGGTTAATGGAGCCTGCACATGATTGGGGAGGGGGTTAATGGAGCCTGCACATGATTGGGGGAGGGGGTTAATGGAGCCTGCACATGATTGGGGGAGGGGGTTAATGGAGCCTGCACATGATTGGGGGAAGGGGGGTTAATGGAGCCTGCACATGATTGGGGGGAGGGGGGTTAATGGAGCCTGCACATGATTGGGGGGAGGGGGGTTAATGGAGCCTGCACATGATTGGGGGGAGGGGGGTTAATGGAGCCTGCACATGATTTGGGGAGGGGGGGTTAATGGAGCCTGCACATGATGATGGGGGGGGGGTGTTAATGGCCCTCGCCTGTGGGGAGATTGGTGTACTTATAACAATTTTATAGACAAATGATACTATTTTCAGTCGCGCGGGGTGGGCGCGAAATGTTTACTTCTTCCTAGGGGGGGCATGACAGAAAATAATTGAGAAGCACTGCCTTAAGGGCAGACCGATAGTTGCGGGCACTGACAGCCTGACTCATCATCTGGTCTTGGGTGCCCGCGCTTCCCACCTCACAGTCAGTCCAGTCCTGTACCTCTGCTGCACGCCTATGGCGTCTTTGCTGCATGCATTGGGGGATCGGTCAGACTGTGTTCTTTAGTGCACGCTCTGTGCAGTGTAGGTACGCTCCAGAGAGGATCTCATTTGTGCATGCTTACCTGGCTGACGTCTTGTGGGCTTGTGTTCCCTCTGTGGGCACCCCTTTATCGGTTTTACCTCCTTACCTAGGATTGGTGTCAGTCAGGTCCCGTCCTGTACCAGGGCTGCGTGCTCTTGTCACTTATTGGTGCAGACCCTGGGGGAGCGACCAGACTGAGACCGTTGCCATTATAGTTGGCGCAGGGTCTCTTGTCCTCTGACACCGGAGGTTGTCTATAACCGACTTAAGTTTATATGTGAGCCGGCTTTTAGCGATCCGGAATCCGCTGGTTCGCTTCTAATGGACACACAATATGTATATTGCCCAGGTGGGCCTATCCAATTTTAGTGCATATCATTAAAGTTTTTGACATATTTTGAGTTTATTTTTTCCGTGATCCTCTTGATTATTTAGACGCAAATTATTGTACTTTTTTGTCCGTGATTTTTTTTATGGGGCAGAATATGCTCAGTAGAATACAGGCATTGTATCACTTTATCGGACCCCTTTACTATTTGCAGTGGTACCAGGGCTGTCCTTTATCTCCCCTCCTGTATGTCCTCATGATGGAACATCTCCTTATGGCTATACGCCAACGTGAAGTCATGCAGGGCTTCCACCATGCTGGTCTCCATCTTAACTGCTCGGCTTTCGCTGATGATCTTTTGGTTTATATTTCCCAGCCTCGACAGTCCCTTACCTCTAGACTCGGCATTGGAGAGACTAGGAGCTACTGATTGTTAGTTCATAGTTAATTTCTTTGTTTCTTTTCTTTCATTGTCCTCTTGCTCGGAGGTTCTCCTCACTCCTATTCATGAGTCCTGACTGACAGGTCATTGACATAACACTGTAATCAAGGATCACCAGTATGTTGATACTGCAAGCATGTATACATTGGACAATGTTTCTGTTTGATACCCTACATTGTATATTCTTGTACCTGCTATACTGGTCTTAATAAACATTTGAATGAGAAAAAGCATTGGCAAGATGTACTTGATGTAGGCAACTACATGAGCAGATCTGTTAAAAATCATAGTAATCCCCGAAAACGTAAAGGGGAATTCTGGTTACGAAAACCACTGCCCAACCCCTTATTTGGATTAGCTGTAACTCATGCATAGTAGAGACCCCTGCCCTTGGCCAATTGGAGGTTCCCTGTATGGAAATTATACACGTAACTCTGGAGTGCGGCATAATGTCATGCGCACAGGTTTTCCATGGATCGGTTTGTGTGAATCCACATTAGATTGGGAGAATCGGCGATCTGAGTGACTACCATTAAGACTGAGATCGAGGAAAAGGGGATCCTGTGGATCCAGCAGCTTATCGGTGAAAGGGTAAGAGCAGGAAGTCAAGAGGGGTTCTGACAAAAGGTGCACAGCCAACTAGTGCTCCAACTAACATGTCCGACTGCAGAAATCATTGTTTCTCAGCACGTGTAGGCTATCACAGCTGACAACCAGTTCCATTGCTAAGGGAAACCGAAAGACAAGAGGGCGCAAATCTTGGATCACTGAGGGGAAAAACATCTCCTAGTCAGTTGAATCTGTACTTCTGTTACCAGCAGCATGAATCAATCCTCTCTTCCGGTCGGATGTCTTGAGTTCAGACTGGTGGATGTAGAATAATGGTTTAGGGAATGTTTTCTGGTTATACCCTGGGTCCTCTGATACATGTGGATGGACATTTGGATAGCAGGGCTTACTGAAGTATTGTCTTCGGGCCATTTTCAACTTTGTATGGGTAGCAGGGCACTTTTAGCAGGATGGTGCACCATGTCACAAGGGTTGTGTATAGTCATTGTTTGCTTTCAGAAACATGACCGAGTTTCGCTTACTTCCCTGTCCTTCACAGTCCTGAGATCTTAATCTTGTAAATTATCTCCAACAAAGTAGAAAAGGCTGTTCAGAACATGTTGGTACTTCCAAGTAATTTGTGACAACTGTGAGATGCTATCCTGTCCTCATGGGCCAATATTCCTACAGAATGGTTTGAACATCTAGTGGAATTTATTCCATGACAAATCGCTGCAGTTCTGAAGGCCATAAGAGGTCCAACTGTCTTCTAGATGAGGGTCTCTAATAAAGTGCTCATTCAGTGTATGTTTGCAGATCCTTTCGCTCTGTGTACTGTTATATGTATTTATTGTATTGTCTTCTCTCTTTCAGGAGTAATCCAGGACCAGTTCTTGTATCGTGTCCAAGCCACATACTGTCAAGCATGTGATGTTCTCATCCCCGATGTCCCAGAGCTTTTCAAAATGCACATCAAATCAGATGCCCACAAACAGAATCGCAAGGTACAAACCAACTGGAATACATAAGGATTTTCACACATGGCCTTCTGGCTTCATTCAGATGCATGGGACAGTTGCAAAAACGTCTGCAATAAATTTGCCACATGGGAATATACCCTACCAGATATTTATTCGGAATAACCTGTTCCCACTGATGAATAAAGCGCGACCATGTAGAAGATGTGACCTTATCGACAGCAACTGGATCTGTTATTATGTGGTATATCAAATAGTTTGAAAATGAGTTTTGTAAGGTTACAGATACCGGAACAATGAAGAGGTATTTCCCTCCCTAATTTAAATGGCTTGTCCGGCTAGCGATATTGATGACCTATCCTCAATGGGCAGGGTCCGACAGCCCCAAAGATCAGCTGTTTGAAGAGAACACGAGCGCTGGGTTCTCTTCACTGTCTACCTGCTCGCCGTCATGTGGATGGACATTTGGACAGTAGGGCTTACTCAAGTATTGTCTTCGGCCCATTTTCAGCTCCTCCGTCCCATTCACTTGAATGGGAAGCAGCAGTTGTAGTTACACTCCATCCCGTTCAAGTCCCAATATTGAGGACATGTCCTTCATATTAAAATCCCCCCTCAAGCTGCATGAAATAACAGAATCCCTGGTTACAAACACGTGAATCCCTGGTTACAAACACGTATTGTCACTCTGAAACATTGTGACGTTACAGAAAAGGCGCGGTTTAAGGCCTCATGCACACGACCGTTTTTTTATGCTGTCCGCAAAAAGGGGTTCCGTTGTTCAGTGATCCGTGTCCGTTTTTGCCTTCCGTTGTGTTTCCGTGTGTCTTCCGTTTTTTTTAGCGGATATGACCCAAAAGATTTTACCAAAAGACAGGCTGACAATTTTTCCCAAGTGCCTGCCAAGGGATCCGCAAAAAAAACGGACACGGAACACGGATGACACACGGATGGCCATCCGCATTTTTCACGGACCCATTGACTTGAATGGGTCCGTGAACCGTTTTTCACGGACAAGAATAGGACAGGTTATATTTTTTTGACGGACTGGAATCACGGACCACGGACGCGGAGGACAAACGGTGCATTTGCCGAGGTTTCCACGGACCCATTGAAAACCAATGGGTCCGCAGAAAATCACGAAAAACGGAGCAACGGACACGGAATCAAACAACGGTCGTGTGCATGAGGCCTAAAGACAAGCTGAGAACAGGTAGAAGAGTCATGGGGGGTGGCTTCTGGCCAGATTCTCCCCGCCTGATTCTGCTTGTTTATCAGGTCTCTCCCTTGACTCTTCTTCGCACTCCCAGGTCGTCTCTAAATTATATGTTCTTTAAAATGCTTTAGCCTATGAGAATAAAACATAGCCGTCTGTAACGGGGAGCCTGCCGAGATTTCATGCTGCCCCTGGTTCACTTTAACTGGTCTCGTATAACCAGACATATAGTGGAATGGATAAATGGAGTGTTAGGTCAATGTCATTGTAGCGAAGCATAATTTTTGCATGAATTAATTTGTTTTCTCCAGAAACATATTTTTACAGACAGTGGACTAGGTGGAAGTATTTCATTTCGAAGCCATCTTATCTCGGACAAGATTACAGTGAAAAGTAAATCGTCATCATTAGCTAGCAGCAATTACGATCTTCCATCGGCAAACCACTAGAAAGCATGGGGATAAGCTGTGGCATAATGATCGCTCCTCCCCATGCTTCGGAGGAAATTGCTGTATGTAGTAGCAGCGGTCTCCTCCTTTAGCGAGCTGTTGGTTGCTGGGAGGGAACTTGTCCCTCCTGACAATCCCTTGCTCAATCGGCCTCTGTAATACAGGCTTTAGCCAGATTCTTATCAGTACGATAAGAATTGAGCTTTTTAATGAATGTTTTTATAATGTTAGAGATAAGGAGCCCATCAGCTTCCTGTCTGATGAAGCAGAGAGAAAATGCAGATTCTGCTAGTAAATAAACTCAAAGCTGTGCAGGGAAAACGGCTCATCATTTTTAATAAAGACCAATTGAAATAATAATTAATTTTAGCTCAAAATGAAATTGCCACCAAAGGTGTACATAGCCTTTTAACTGTGAGTGTTACACCTGATCATTTCCACCAGATTTTCTCATCTATGTCCTAAACATTTTGTCATCACCAGGTGAGATTCAAAAATGTAAAGACCAGCAGCCTCGCAACAGCCAAGAATCTTCTGCAGGATAAAGATATTTTGCAGATGCATGTAAAATACCTAAAGGTGAGTGATGTGTTCAGCTCTGATATACTCCTGGAGTTGTTGCTGTATGTAGACCGGAGTGCAACCTGGTTAGTGGAAAGATCTAAGAAGGTTAAAGGGCATCTGTCAGATTTGTCCCTATGACACCGGCTGACCGGTTACATGTGCGCTTGGCAGCTGAAGGCGTCTGTGTTGGGTCCATGTTCATATGTGTCTGCATTACTGAGAAAAATGATGTTTTAATATATGCAACTAAACCTCTAGGAGCAACAAGGGCGTTGTCGTTACTCTTAGAGGCTCAGCTCTTGCATGGCCAGGCAATGATCATGTCTGGCCCTGTCAAAGTGCAGAGGGTGCAGCAGTTGCAGAGAGAGCAGAGCCTCTAGGTGTAATGGTAACGCCCCCGGTGCTCCTAGAGGCTCATTTGCAAATATTAAAACATCATTTTTCTAAGCAATTTCTGACACAGGATTGCATTTGGAAAATCTGCACCGTATTACAGCACCAGCAATGAGATTTTACCAAAAAAATTCACAGCAGCAATTGACCTGCGGTGCAGATTTCAGCCTTTTTTTTTTTTGCTTGTTTGTTTTATGCAAGCGGTGAAATCCACAAAAATTCTGCATATACCTCATGCGGCTGGAAACTTACGTTACTTGTGTTGTCTTCCTAGGGACAGAATCCCTTTAAGGACCTAACCTGTTCATCGCAGGTGAGCGGCTCGCCTGAAATCCTGGTCCCTGAAGAAGACGATAATGATAACGACGATAATAATGATGGCGATGATAATATCGTTGACGATATTCTTGAGGATACTAATGATGAAGACGCTATTGCTGATGCTGGATATGGTGAAGAGCTTCCCGTTTACAATGATGAGAACACAGACACTGATCTGATGTTTCTTCTCGATGAGCCAGACATGATTGAAACTGATCCCATGATCGAGAGAAGCCCATCTATGAAGGTGAAAACTGAAGGCAAAGTTAAAGGGGATGAAGAGGAAGAGGAGGCTGCAGAGGCCCCATGATGTCGCTTAATATCTCTCAATGTGAATTCTTATGTTAGTTTATACCCATGTCATCTGAAGCAAGAAATGCCCCTTACTGTAGATCACGAATGTCTGAGCCCCTCAGCCATTGCCCCCCGACAGAGTACAGACGTGCTGTGTGCCCTTGTATTTCGGGGTCACTTAAGTGGGTTGTTTATTTCAACAGAAGCCGACTGTGTTCTAATGGCTGCCTTCAGCCATATGTTCCCCTTTAGTGAGCCCTGGGAACATGTAGCATTACATGTTAGCCATTCATATGAGTGGCCAGCTGCGTAATGCTGGGGCTGCCATCAGAGCTACTTTTACATGGGGCCTGAGGGTCGCAGTTATGAGACAATCCCTTTAATGAGTTAGTTACTCCTTGGAGACCGTTTCTAAAATCCGCTCACAATTGTAAAGATTGATGGTGGCCGATCATTCCTTTAAACTGGAGACACTCCAACCCTCCTGTAAAAGTGTTGTCAAGAATTGAATAAAAAGTGTTTTTTTTATTTTTATTTAAATGCACTCTTGTCTATGGCTCGGGTGTTGGTATTGCATCTCGGCCCAAAAGCGACTGCGGCTGGGCTGGAATGGTAGAAACAGCCCATGGGATACAGTACTGATTTTTATTTTATTTTTATTTTTTCTAATCCTGGCCTTCCCCTTTAAATGTTGCAATCACAGTATTTAATTAAAGCGATTGTGCTGAGTATGAACAGGATAAGGGGCTTGCTAACTGATCAGTGCAGGTGGGACTGCTCGGACCACCACTCCTGAGACTCCTGTTCTTGTACAAGCGCTTGCTTCTCTTCAAACAGCTGATCAGTGGGGGTGCTGGGAGTCGGACCCCCACCAGACTGATATTGACCTATCCTAAGGATAGTTTATCAATAGTAAAAAGCTGACAACCCTTATAAGGAGTGGTCTTCTCCTCGTGTCCCCCTTTATGAACCTTAGTGGGGGGGTTAAACAGATGGGACAAGTGCTTTAAAGTCCCTCCCCCCAGTGTTATAGGGTTTATCCCATGACTAATGTAAAAAATGAAAATCTGACATCGTACAGCACATTGACAACCTCTTTCTAACCAGCCCGGTACCTCACGAGGATCCAGAGATCTCCCTATTTATTGCTCTAATAGATTTATATCAAGCTGGCAGCTCAAGGGGAGCGTCTTTTCTGCTGCAGCTCAGGGGGCGTGTCCTTTCTGCAGGAGCTCTTTCCTTCCCACAGTTCAGGAGGCAGTTGAAGGATGAAACTGAGCACGTGCGACCATCTCGGTAAGCAGGACAAAGAAATAAGAAAAGAAACACAGCAGGTGGCGCTATACAGATACATTTTATTGAATAACTAAAATGTTTAATTGCACGCAGTCTCAAAAGTACTCAGATCCAGATGGTGCGAAAACTGTAGGATATTTCTTGTGGGACAACCCCTTTAATAGCTCGGTCATGCCCACCTAATTGACCCCCTGTTGGTCTCTGATTCCTCTCAATACACAGGAAATGTCATTGATTATTTCCTCTTGTGCTGAGTTTGATGAGGAAGCATGGTCTGGTCAGAAAGATGGGTATGGCTTACTTAATAATAATAATAATTAAAAAGTAATCGGTCAGGCCACGCCTTTAAGGGGACATGTCATACGTTTCATCAGTGGGGCTTGCAGTAGATCTATGACACAGCCATGAGCATCGGATCGGGTACAGTGACTGGGTTGTGGAATCTAGTGGCTCTGTGTTCAGATGTTTGTAATTTCTACATATTCTTATTAATTTTAGATGTCTTGGCGTAGGTTTATGTAAACTGCATAAAAGCAAAGCAGTCTGTTGCCCATAGCAACCAATCACAGCACAGCTTTATTTTTCAAAACCAGAATAAAAGCTGTCCTGTGATTGGTTGCTATGGGTAACAGTTTTCAGAAATCTTCCCCATTTCTTAGTTGCTTCGTTTTGTGTTTGTGTTTTTGTTTTTTTACATATGAAATGTAAATAAATATAAGTTGTCTGGTGAAAATGGAGTTATTTTATTCCCTGTGCTATTATAAGCCGATTTTTTTTTTTTGCACAGTAGGTTTCCTTGTGTCATGCGCCGCCTCTCGTGTCCTGCACTAAGCAGAACATATGCTGATTTACGAAAACTGTCTGAAAGTAAAACTGTGTATACCAACCAATCACAGCACAGCTTTCATTTTTGAAGAGCAGAATACGACATGAAAGCTGGGCTGTGATTGGTAATAAAGATGTCTTCTTCTAGGCCACTTCATAAATCTTTCCCACAGTCTAGAACGCCTATGTTCAGGAATAAGATTTCAGACCATGCGACCACCATTATCTGTGTCAGATTTCACTCATTTCAATTAAATTAATCTAAACGTAAATCCATATATTGATACAGGCTTCGACAGTGATATTGTAACACCAAGAAGCCATAAGGTTGAGCAAACCCAAAAAGTTGCAGTGTCGCTAAGAGCTGCAGATGATCAAATTTTCGAGCACCTAGCTCCAATCAGTGGGAGGGGCATAAAAGCAAAATGTTTTAGCCACATGAAACCTCAAAAATAAGATCAAGTGTGTGAGATGATTGTGCAATCTCTTCTGTATATCGACATGCCAGTTATCTCCACTTGTCATAGACCTTGTTTTATCACTTTGGGTGTCCTGTTGGCTTGGAGAATGATGAATTGGAATGACAGCAAGAGGTGCACAGAGGCGAATCCTCCGCATAGAAGGATCATCTGATTAGAAGGATCATCTGATTAGAAGAATGGCACTTAGTGATCCATGCTATACTGCAAGTGGAATTAGATTTCACATCCCAAGCCTAGGGCGGCAAACAATGTCTACACAAACCATCAGTGGGTGTTTGTACATCATCAGAGGGTGTTTGTACAACATCGGGCTATAATCCAGACATCCAGCTACAGATGTTCTATTGACCTCTATGCCAGTGACCCGAAAAGCTATCATGGTATACATTGCAAGATGGGAATGGAGGCTAGAATAGAGATCTATCCTCTTCAGCGAAGAGTCCCGCTTTTGTCTTGAATGCAATAATAGCCAGAGATTGGTCTGGAGTCCATTTTGGCAATGTCACACTAATCCTCCCAGGATTATGGTGTGGGGTATTATAATATATGATAGCCGGACCCCTCAAGTATCTAGTTTCAGGTACTTTAACAGCTCATGTTACATTGATTTGGTCTTAAAACCAGTAGAATGGCCATTTCTCTAAAGTGTCCCAGGAGCTGTTTTTCCACAGGACAATGCCAGACTCCATGTTGCTCATGTGACTGTGAGCAGCTTGCCTGGCCTAAACCTGCTACTGTGGACTGCAGCGTCTCCAGACTTGTCTTCCTTCAAGCACATCTGGGAGTTTCTTTGTTGGCAATTGCAAAGGGAGGTGCCAGCAGTGGATCTTGATGATTTGTGTGCCCAAGTGCATTCAGCATAGTAGAACATACCTTCGACAACCATTATTAACCTCATTGATCGCATGCCAAGGTGTGTAAGTGCATGTATTTCTGTGTGTGACGCTGAATAAATGTTTTGAATATTTATTTCCATCTTTTTAGCCCATCATTAACATGTTTGCTAAGCCTGTGATTTCCATAATTCCAGGCTTCTTTCTTCTTGGTGTTGCAATTTGAGTGTAGTATGATGAGTTTGAGTGTGGACATTATACAGATAACGTATCTCACATAAGGTTGGAAAAACCTTAAAGAGGACCTTTCACCTGAAAATGCATGTTAAACTAAAGATATACCCTAACTTACCGGCTCCCGGTGGTGCTTATTCTGCTCTTCTTTTTTCTATATGTGCCCCCGTTTGTCCGCAGTGCCCCCCTCAATATCTGCCGTGTATGCTATGAGCCATTCGGCTCAACTGGTGGGCCTGCAAAGTTCTCCAGGCGCTGCCTTCTCCTGGCACGGAGCGCAACCAATAGCGCGCTCCGTCTTAGCCAGGAGAAGACGCTCCAGTTCTCGCGAGATTCGCGAGAACTGAGCGTTTCATCCATCCTGAGCCGATGCTGGCTGCGGGAATCCAAGATGGCGCCGGCTCAGGATGGATGAAATCGCTCCAGTTCTCGCGAGAACTGGAGCGTCTTCTCCCTGGCTAAGAGCGGAGCGCGCTTATTGGTTGCGCTCCGTGCCAGAGGGAAGGCAGGCACGCCTGGGAGAACTTTTGCAGGCCCGCCCAGTTGAGCCGAATGGCTCATTAGCATACACGGCGGGAGATATTGAGGGGGGCACCGCGGACAAACGGGGGCACATATAGAAAAAAGAAGAGCAGAATAAGCACCACCGGGAGCCGGTAAGTTAGGGTATATCTTTAGTTTAACATGCATTTTCAGGTGAAAGGTCCTCTTTAAGTCCAACCTATAATCCTACAGGGTTGTGCCAGAGGAAGGCACCGACAAGGTGACAACCTTATGAGATGGTCACCAGTTGGTCTATGTTCAGGGGGAAAAATTCCTTCCTGACTCCGAATCAGGCAATTGGAATAAATACCTGAATTAATGTCCCATGTCCAATAATCTAGCACCCATATCCTGGAATATTTTACTTTTAAGACAGACGTCCAGGCCCCTTTTGAATTTGTACAATGAATCGGCCATCACATCTTCAGGCAGAGAACTCCATGGTCTCACTGCGTTTACACTAAAGAATCCTTATCTATGATGATGGGAAACCTTCTTTCCTCTAGACATAGAGGATGCTTTCTTGTCATAGTTACAGGCCTAGGTACTGTCCCTTAATATATTCGTACATTGTAATTAGATCTCCTCTAAATTGTTCTTTTTTTACAAAGTAAACTACTCAAGCTTGGCACTAAAAATGACTCATACATTGGTTGCCTTCCTCTGCACCAACTGTAGTTCGGTTTTCCCCCCTTATGCCTCATTCACACGTCAGTGTTTTGGTCGTCAGTGTTTTGGTCACTGATTTCAATCAGTGAATGTGAGCCAAAACCAGGATTGGAGCCTCCACAGACATAAGGTATACTGGAAATGCAACAGGCGCCTCCCCCTAGGGCCCTCTATAACGTGACCCAGGTGTAGGAATGCCTAGTGGTATAGTGCGGTCTAAAATGTCTCTTTATGTGTGTCATGGTGCTCCTACCTGGATATGGCTGGACCCCAGGCTTTGGCTCCGAAGCAATAAATAGTGGGAACAATTGAGGGATAAAAGAATAACTGGAGTCCAGACCTTGAGATGAAGTTCAATGGCAGCTTTACTTTGCATTAGGGCTGCACGATATTGGAATTCTGGGCGATTGCGATTTGGGCCCAAATAATTGCGATAACAACTTGCGATACGATATTTAAAGGGAAATGTACTAGCAAAGCCTATTTTCATGGATTTTAAAGGAAAAAATGCACAAAAAAAAAATGCTGATAATGCTGTAATGTAGTTATGCTTAACTGAAGAACTGAAATGCACAGTGTTTTTCCAAAAAAAACATGTTTTATTAAATTAAATAACATATTTGCATTACTGATTGCATTACGGAAAGTGCAAAACTTGCCATTTTCTCACTGTTATTTAATTTTCTTTATATATTTATAATAATATGAAATAAATAAGTAGAACATAACGTGTTCAACATTTTCAAAACACTGACCAAACAGGGACTTTAAGAACACCAAAAGTCAGCTCAGCAGCAGCAATACAAGATTATCTTAAATAAAATGGTATGTAAAAGCTTTCTAAAAGTTATGTGCCCCCCAGTGCCTACTGCCTAGGCTAGTATTGGTAATAAAAGCCACTATGTACCTCCTCCTTGGCTCCTTCACTCCCTGCTGGTCCTGCCTCAACATATTCCTATGCCCTGTCAGAGTCTGCAAGCACTTTGGCTTCTCCTGATTGAAGATGGTAGCATCAGCAGCTGACACAGGTCACAATGCCAGTCTGCCAATCTCTGGCCACACTGTGGTGTCACATGCAAGCAAGCAGCACAGTCAGTGGTTGGCAGTGGCACTTGGCAGAGTGGCATTGTGAGCTAGGACAGCTGCAGCTGCTACAATCTGCAACCCAGAGAAGCCAAGTAAGTGGACTGGCAACAGATGGCACACCCTAATACCGGAGCTTGAGAGAGGGAGGCATGCATGAATGAGCTTTGTTTTAGTACAACAACCAAGGCACAAGCCCAGGGGAGTTGGGGACCCAATTTATTTATTTTTTCTAATTTATTTTTGTGCCCATGCCCAGTGCCCACTTCCTAGGCTAGTAGGCTCAGGCTGGTATTGAAAAATAGCCTAAACAGTACCTCCTTCACTCCCTGCTGGGCCTTGATAAATGGAATCCTGTCAGAGTCTGCAAGCACTTTGGCTTCTCCTGATTGCAGATGGTAGCATCAGCAGCTGACACAGGTCATAGTGCCAGTCTGCCAATCTCTGGCCACACTGTGGTGTCACATGCAAGCAAGCAGCACAGTCAGTGGTTGGCAGTGGCACTTGGCAGAGTGGCATTGTGAGCTAGGTCAGCTGCAGCTGCTACAATCTGCAACCCAGAGAAGCCAAGTAAGTGGACTGGCAACAGATGGCACACCGACACCCTAATACCAGAGCCTGAGAGAGGGAGGTATGGAGTTGGACATTAGGCATTAGACAGACAAGTATAAGCTTTGTTTTAGTAAAAGCCGGCAAGGCAGTAAGGCACAAGCCCCAGGGACTACCAGTCATTTTTTGAATCTATCTTTGATTTTTCACATTTCAAAAATAGAAACTTGCATCAAATAGTGGATTTACTGGATTACAAAGCAATGCATTTTGCCAATGCCATCATGCCATTAATGATTGTTTTTAAAAATCTCTGATATTACTACTGTAATTGCTGTTCCACCAAAAAGCATATGTTTCATTTGTATTCTGTCTGTATATGCTTTTTTGTGGGACAGTTATATCAGAGAATTTGATAACAAATTCAATCAATCATTAAAGAGGACCCTGCTTTCACTACCCTATAAAATCTGAATGTAGACCGACGCCCTGGGATCTAGTTATTATCCCTGGTCTGGGAGTTCCACTCTGTCCTCCCGGTATGGACTCCAGTCCATTCTCTTCCGATTTTAGGCTCACAATTGTGAGGACTGAGAGTCTGCCTTTGTTCTCCCAGGCAGAGTGGGAGAAGGAGACACCCGGGAGAACATGGGCAGACTTCTCCTAGTTGAGCATAACATCGGAAGAGAATGGACTCTGGAGTCTGTACCAGGAGAACGGAGTGCACAGGGATGATAAAAGATCCAAGGGCGCCGCTCTCCTTGTCTGTGTATATTTTAGATTTCTTACGGTAATGAAAGGTCCTCCTCTTTAATGCTTGACTTGTGTTGTGTAATACTCTACTTGATGCAATTTAGTTTCTTCTTCCTATGTTTTAAAATGTGGAAAAAAAGTATTATTTAATTATACCCAGGTGGGCGATGGGCGAGACCAGCAAAGCTGGCGAGAGTACCAACGACGTCCCATGCAGTGCACATCTAAAAAGGCAAGTAGGCCAACAAAAACCTTATTAAAACGACAGTAACTTGTAAGAGTGTTACAAAAACATAAAAGTGCCATAAAAGGAAAACTAATTATAAAAGTGCCCAGTTGCCACTGCCAGCATATGCAATGGTGGTGTGCTGTGGGTGCGCCAAGATCACAAAGGCCACATGCCCCCAAGAGGGGGACAGGTGACAATATGATTTCCTGCCTGCAGACAGCGCACACGCCACACACCCTGCCGGACATCTGTCATCCTAACAAGAAGAGACTGAGAGAATCCCTTCCTGCCAGGGACAAAGGAAAACCCGGCCTTACTTAATGAAGCAGATTTTGGTCCTGGGACCTGGACGATCCTGCACCACCCCCGAAACAATTATTGTACTCTCTGGGCCTAAAGACTTTCCAAATTCACATTTCCCAACTTCTCCAAGCTAAGTTTTTTTAGTACTTCCTTCCTTAATCCTATTTTGAAACATTTGCTGAGAGGTTCTTTGACAAAAACACCAGCATATCCACCTTGTCTGGTTTCAGACAGGACCGATGATTAGATACAATATTACCACTGCTGCTAAAAGCCCTCTCTGACGCAGAGCTTGTTGCTTGGATACACAGATATTTTTGTGCCAATTTGCTTAGCCTAGGGAAGTTGATCTTATGAAACTTCCACCATTTCAAAGGATCTTCTCCATGATCTATAACTGGCATATAAATGTAAATGTTGAGTTCTGCAGCCACAGCTTCTCTAAACTGTTCTATGGGATCAAATGCAGTGTTGCCTGACAGTGGTGCAGCTGCAGCTGCACGTGTAGATTCCTTGAAAAACTTGCAAGACTTTTCCTCTTGGTTTTCGCAGCAGGTGGGTTTTCTGCATGACTATCCCCTCCATCACTGCTGTGTTTTGGGGTTCAGGCTGATGCTGCTGAAGTTCCTGAAATAAATGACACATACTGTTTTAGAAATATGTTACATGAAATTCTAACCAGTTAAACAGACCAGTTTTACTCACCAACAACTCGGCAATGACTCGATCTTTTATCCTCTGGGTCTCATCAGCAGACAGGTACTGTGTTCTGAACCGTGGGTCCATAAAAGATGCCATGTTTAACAGGTCTTGGGCTACTTCATATTTCTCATTAAGGTACTGTAGAATTCTTGATTTAAGTGACTTGGTTAGGTCAGTGTCCTCTTCTTCTTCAGCCAACACAGAAGTGTTCAGGAGATGGAGAGCAGGCTTGACACAGGAAATGCTTACATAACTTTCACCTGATAGGGCATCTGTGAAATCTTGGAGTGGACTTAGGGCCTTGTTAACAGATTCCAGAACCTCCAGATCCTGCCATGAGGGCAGTAGGTGTCTCACTTTACGCTCTGTGGAGAGAATCTTGGACAGAGCACTTTGCTGCTCTATGACTCGTGCTATCATTTTCTGAGTTGAACCCCATCTTGTTGAGCAGTCGGTCACCATAGCATGTTCTGGAAGGTCAAGTTCTCTTTGTGCCTCCCTCAAGGCCACCCTCTTCTTCCAGCTGTGGGAGAAGTGGCCCACCAACTTCCGGCATATCCCAAGAGCCCTGCTGATACATTGTGCATGCGCACTGTTCTTCATGGCATTTCCTGTGAAAGATAATAAGATAAGACAAACAACTAAAGCAAGTAATCCCTAATTTAGGACTAGGACTCGGAGGAATTAGGAAATGACAGCACTTAACCATAGAGTTTGTGTGTAGTTTAGGGACCATATATCTAATTTTAACAATGTTAATAGATGCCGGACAGGTACACCCAATGAGACAATTGCTCAGTGTAGAACTAGAAGACACGACAAAAAAATTACCTATGGCCAGATGAAGTCTATGCCCAAAGCATTGAAATCTTGTCCACTGATTAAGCTCCGCAGCTTTTACTATATTTGTTCCATTGTCTGTTGTGATAGCGACCTGATGATCTTCACAGAGGTTCCATGCAGCCAATGCCTCCTTCAAGCCCAAGGCTAGGTTCTCTCCTGTGTGGTCATCAGGAAAATAGGATGTTTGCAGGCAACGGCTTTTCAGTTGAAACTCCTCATTGACAAAGTGCACAGTTAGACTAATATATGGTTCTGTTGTTCTGCTTGACCACAAGTCTGTAGTGGTGGAAAAGAATTTCACCCCAGCCATTTCCTGTTGAACAACATCACGGCATTTGGTGTAAAGCTCAGGGATAGCTATTTGAGAGAAGTAGTTTCGTGAGGGCAGCTGATACCTCTTGTCCAGAGTGTGGATCAGTTTCTGAAATCCCGCTTGCTAACTGTGTATATGGGCATCATGTCTCTTGACAAGCATTGGGTTATGGCGTCAGTGATTTCTTTATGTCGCTGTGAAGATTTGGCATATGGTGTGATGCTCGCAAACACATCTGTAATTATGCTCTGGCTTGTTCGGCTTGCTTGTTCTTTGTTTGGTTGAGCGGCAGCCGTTGTCTCTTTACTCTGGGCTTTCAGTGTCATGCATTCTTTATACTTCTCTCCATGCTGTTTTAGGTGCTGGTATAAATTTGTTGTGTTGCCACGTGACGTAGCTACTCTGGCATTGCAAGTTTTGCAGAGTACCTCTTTTGCTCAGTATCTGTTCTCGCAAAGCCAAAATAGCGCCATATAACAGAGGTAGCATGTTTTTTGGGGACTAAATTGGATACTTGAGTGTCAGTGTCTGTCTCGCTGCTGCCAACTGCATCCATCTTCCCCTGGTCTTCACTTTGCAGCACAAGTGGACTGAAAGGAAAGTTAGATGAACTATTATCCTAGCCAATGCCATTCTAAAGTCCTGTTAATGGGAAACTGTCACCAGGATTTTTGTATAGGAGCTCAGGACATGGGCTGCTAGCACATCCGCAGTCCCCAGTCCCCATAGCTCTATGTGCTTTTATTGCGTCACAAAGGATCACAGAGATATGCAGAATTGCAAATGAATGAAACAGATATGACTCCAGTGTGCGGGGATGAGTCATATTTTCTTTATCTGCGAGTGCGGACACAGGAGTTGTTCAATTTGCAATTTTGCATATCTCTGAAATCCTTTTGTGACGCAATAAAAGCGCACAAAGCTATGGGGACTGGAACTACTACTGCCGATGTGCTAGCAGCCCATCTCCTCAGCTCTTCTATTATACATTACACAAACTCCTGGTGACAGGTTCCCAACTTCACATTAATAAGAAGAATGAGACAGAGTAGTACCGAGTCTGACAGGCCTGTTGAGAGCGGAAGATCAGCTAGAATAAGACATTCTGAATTGGGCAGTTTTGGCACAAAATACCTGTTTCCTAATCCTTGCCAAATGTAGTTGAATAAATCTGTGGTTGTACTTTGCGCTGTCTTCCACGGTTCTCTTCCTTTTTTTCGCCACCTATAAATGAATAAATAAAATAATGTAAAATTTTTATTTTAAGGCTAAAGGCTCAAAGCCAAGCAATATTGGGTTAAGAGAAGAAAATTTATTATGGCATTACCTTACCTTTTTGTTTTCCAAATATAGGGGAACCACAATGATAATTCTGCCGTTGTACTGCCTGAGTGTTTTGCCTTGTCCAGTTTGATAACTTGTTTTGCCAGCACTGACAGTGACACACCGGTCACCAGGAAATAGTAAACTGTTGTCGCAGCCAAATGTAAGGAATGGATTGGGAACCACGGATCTGAGGTTGTTGGAGCGTGGCTTGGCTCTTCCGTTTTTCTTACTATTGTTTTGCCAGTGACACCTAGTTGACAGACAAGACAGTAAAAAATTGTCTAAGCAATACAGGAGTAAGAAAAACCTAGCCCTTGGAACCACTACCTACCTTTAGTTGTTGGACGGACAAATGTGAGGAAGGAATTTAAGTTGGAATGGGAACCACGCGTCGTAGACAAATCTGAGGTTGGAGCGTGGCTTGGCTCTTCCGTTTTTTGTTACAGTGCTGCCGCTGAAAAAAAAAGGGAAAACTGTCAGTTGTCAAGTTGTTGTTATTTGAGGCAGTGCCAGCCAGGTAACAGGATGAGAAGAATCTAGCAGTCTCTCAACCCTCCCGCCACCCTAGTCTGAGTTTCCCATCCCCAGCACTGGAGTGGACAGCCAGTTCCCCCAGTAGTTCACGAATCCCTTTCCCTGTGCCACCACACCTTCATATTGCATGCAGCCAGTTCCGGGCTGGCGCACCTATATTCCAGCAAGAAGTGAGTCCACTCTCTATGTGCCAGCACTGCCAGCAATATGCCAGGCAGTTAGATTAACCCCTCCCCTCATATGCCAGCCACAGCCAGGTAGATTAACCCCCTCCCCTCATATGCCAGCCACAGCCAGGTAGATTAACCCCCTCCTCCCTCATATGCCAGCCACAGCCAGATTAACCCCCTCCTCCCTCATATGCCAGCCACAGCCAGGTAGATTAACCCCCTGGGCCCCCTCCCCTCATATGCCAGCTAGAGCCAGGTACATAAACCCCCCTCCCTGCCAGAGCCAGGTAGGTTCCCCGGTCCACCACCTCATATGCCAGCCAGTGCCTGCCCTCCCTCCTTTGCCATCCGGGTCCCCACATTTCATGGACATTCCCCTTCAACTTGGCATGACATGTCATGAACAGAACATTTATAGAAGAGAAGTGATGTACCGTGTGGGAGACGTGTTGCTGCTTCGTGCGGTGCGCATCCAATGGTAATGGCCGGGCTTCTCCTCAGTCCTCTGTCCTTCCTCCTCGTGACTCTGTTCGGCAGGGTGGGGCTTTCCTCCCAGGGCTACGTGCGCAAGACTATGTTAGCTGCCGCCGCCAATCACATTAGGGGAGCGCAGTCAGGTGGACTGTTTCTCCAATCATGAACCGCCGCTAGTTCGCGCCACTGGAGCCCGAGGTGACGTCACAGGCAATCAGGCATCCATGCCGACACCTGAGGAGCCGCTGACGCCGCCAATTCCGCCGCCACATGAGCCCTGTCAATGTCACACCAGCCTACCACCAGGTAAATAATCGCACCATTTTTCTGAGTTTGATATCGTCATATCGCAAAAATCATTTATCGCGATTCGATTATAATTTCGATATATCGTGCAGCCCTACTTTGCATAGACATTCTCCAAATTGGTTTACAGGCTTTTTATTTGGTTCCAGCAGGCTTTAGAATGAGACTGACAGGCAAACTCCACTCTGCTATATCTGTTTCTCTCTGACTCTGCTGTACTGACAGGCTGGCTATATAACTCAGCTTCTTCTGTATGCTGCACTTCACTTTGTAGTCTGACTCTAGGTGATGCCAGGGAACTTTCCTCCTGGCTCCTGAGGCTTCAAACTTTGGCCTCCATGGTCAGCAAAGCTTAGGGTGCTCTGGCTGGCTTGGGCACGTCCAGCAGAGACATGCCCCTGCACACCCTTCCTCTAGATGGGGTAAAATAGACTAAGGGCTCTTGCAGACGAGCGGATCTCCTGCGTGTTATCTGCAGCGAGAATGAGAGCCAGGCTGCGGGGTGGACATCAGAGGCACGAAGCAGTCACATGATAGATACTGCTCCGTGCCTCCCTGGGACCTTTTTACTACAAAATCACTGTGACAACTTTATCTCACAGTGATTTTGTAGTAAAATGGTCACAGGGAGGCATGGAGCATTATCTATCATGTTACTGCTTCGTGCCTCTGATGTCCACCACGCAGCTTGGCTCTCATTCTCGCTGCGGATAACACGCAGGAGATCCGCTCGTCTGCAAGAGCCCTAACTTTCACCGGTCCCCACCCTTCCTGCAGGAAGTGGGACTCACCCACTCCTCCACAGATTAATGGAACGGTCAGCTCGATTCAACATTATTACAGCTCTGCCGTGTTTGCTGCCACCTGCTGGTGAACCAGGCACATTACATGTGAACATAACAGTTTCAAACAAAATAGGAATGCAGTGTATAGGACCTGAACAAAATACATAAGATGACATTTTGTTAGCCCATTGGAGATAATAGCAGGGTGCAGAAGTGGTAATGCCACTCTGGGGCGTTACAGAAAGATCTGCACCTGTTCTGTGTTTAGAGCCGCACCTGGTTTTGGCTCATAATGACTGATGGAAATCACTGACCAAAACACTGACTGGGAATGAGGCTTTATACACAGGTGCCCAAAATGTATAGATAATATTCCTTGTGTGGTCTGACTAGTGATTTGTTTGAAGACAAAACTTGTGATGAGCATCTATGCTTCTTGATGCATCTCTATCTTATTTGCCTTAGCAACAGCTGCCTGGCATTGGTCACTAAAGTTTACTGTCCACCAATATCCCCAAGTCCGTCCTGGCACACAATGTAAGTCAATGGGGACGGATCAGTTTTTTCTGGCACAATAGAAACGGAATCCTTCCCCGATTGACTTTCAATTGCGTTCAAGACGGATCCGTCATGGCTATAGAAGACATAATACAACCGAATCCGTTCATGACAGATGCATGCGGTTGTATTATTGTAACGGAAGCGTTTTTGCAGATCCATGACGGATCCGCAAAAAACGCTAGTGTGAAAGTAGCCTAATGTTGGTCTTAATAAATGGGCCCCATAGTGTAAGTCAGTGGGGTCTACGAAAGAAGCTTATGATTGCTTGTTCAAGTTCCCTGTGGGAACTATAAAAAATGTTTAAAAAAATATTTAAAAAAACATAAAAATTCAAGTCACCCACCTTTCCCCAAAATCCAAATACATAAACAACTAAAAAAATGAGTAGAGATGAGCAAAGTTATGGAAAATTTGATTTGACTGCTTCGCCGAATTTCACAAAGAAATTCGCTTTGTGACAAATTACTTTGTCACAAAGCGCATTTCTTTGTATGTAGCGGACCCAATGACGGGGAACGGTGATCGTGCCTCCCTGTTATTGAACCCTTTAGATGCCGCATTAATCTTAGGCTGCCATTTAGGCCTTTCAGGGGTTAATTGGGGTTAAAGAAAACACTAACCTTATCCATTTGATCGCATAGAGGCCTTTGCGGCCATCTTGATTGAAGACGTCATCATGCTTGCCAGCGTGGTGAGGTCATACGATACCGCGTGTGAGATTTCGCGTCATATCTTCTATTAGGATGACCGCGATGACCTCTTGCGTGCAAATGGATGAGGTATGTATTTTTTTTGTTTTTACCGCCATTTCAGGGAAAATTGATTAATTGCCACGAAGCACAAGGAAAATAAAATTTTTCTTGAAATTCAGATCAAAGTCAATTTGTTTGACTTCGATTCACTCATCACTAATCATAAGCATCGCCACATGCAAAAATGCACGTATTAATAAAATATAAAAATATTTATCCCATATGCCCAAAAACGGCCATGTTGACATTTTTTCCATTTTACCGTTTTTTGGTAGCTTTGTCTCCCACAAAAAATGTAATAAGTTAAAATTAAAAAGTCATACTCACCCCAAAATTATATTAATAAAAATTCCAGATTGCCCCCCCAAAAAGTAGCCCTCACACAGCTCCATACTACCTACAAAAAAGTTACATTTCCCATGGAAACCCTAACTGTGGCAAGGCGGCATAGGAAAAAGATCAAACAGAAATACACCTAGATTAGGCGTATTTCTGGCATAGATTGTGGATCAAAAGTCCTTTGCGCCGCAATCTGCGGCTTCTCCCTGCTCACGCCAGGTCTAATAAAGTGGGCGGAGAAGGGGACATCATCATTCATCATTTTCTACGTCTATTTTCTAGAAAGTCTAGAGAATAGTTTCCTTGCTGGCTTACATTCAGACTATCTTACATTTAAAAGTGGAGGAGGATCTGCCGAAGTTATGTAGAGGCCGGCGCCTCTTCTAACTTCAGCGGATCCACTGCCAGCTATAGGAGTTATTAAGACTGGCGTCTAAAACGTTGGTCTTAATAAATGCGCCCCATAGTGTAAGTCATTGGGGTCTATGAGAGAAGCAAAAATCTTTTTTTTTTTACAAAGTTTTTTTTTATTTATTATTAAAATGCAAGAAAAACAATACAAATGTGGTTTTGCCGTAATCGTACTGACCCACGGAATAAAACTAACAGGTCAGTTTTACCGCATAAGGGAACACCGTAAAAACAGAACCCATAAAAGTGTTGCGGAATTGAGTTTCTTTTTTCAATTTCACAACATTTGGAATTTTGTCTGGCTCTGGAAAGGTAGGGAGTGAAAAACAAAAATAAAACACCCTCTGGGGGTAGAAGGGTTAATTAAGTTGTCCACTATCATAATGGGGTGCCTAGGGCCCACCAGTAAAATGTATTTTGGGGGCCCACCGTACGGATATCATTCAAATATTACCTGCTCAGACTGCAGCAAGATGCTACCAGATGATTGAATATGGGGGTCCCTGCAGCACCTCTGAGAAGGTAGGTCCTGGGGAGAAGAGGACACTGGCAGCTTTCCTCTATACCTAGAAATTATCTCAGCTCTGATCGTGTCTATAATAATAAACTGGGGAGTTTCTTTAATAATCTATCAAGTTTTTTATATGAACATAGGCTGGTTGAGGTGCTGTACATTGAATACATGTATGTAGTGCAGTCAGTCTACTGTGTTATGTGCCACTTGTGCAGGGGGTGGGAGACTAGGGGCCCACCGGGGGATTCATTGGCACCCCTGTGGGCCAGTCCGAGCCTGAAGTTGTCTTTAAAAAATTCCACCCAAAAAAGAAAATAATATTCTGATTATTAAGAGTCTAATCACCAAGACTGAAAAAGGATCAACTCAGATATTTTTCACCAAATGGTACTACTCCAATACTTTCACTGTTCAGTAAAAATAAAGAGCAAACAGTGCAATGATGTCTTGGATCGAAAAAAATAGAGAAACTGACTTACTGTCTGCACATAGGATGCTGTGTCAGTTGGAGAGTCAGAGTGCTGGTCACATGACACAGCTGAGGATCAGAACGGAGCAGATAATTCACAACAACAGCCATCCGTAAAAAGATTGCCTTCACTACAATTTGCATCATGTACCATTCTAACAGGCCAAAGACATTTTTTTTTGTTGGAGTGCTTCTGTAAATATCACATTAGTTGTGGTCTGACACCGGGCACACTCACCAATCAATGGTTTTCGACAGTCACGGATTTACAACACAGTGGATGGAGCCGGAAGCGGTGTAATGGCTGTGTCTGCTTACTTCACCTAACCTCCCAGCACCTGATCAGTGTGGGTGCTGGGTGTTGGATCTACATGACCTGATATTGCCAATTGGCCAAAAAGTTTTTTGTCTAGTAGTGACGTTATATTTTGTACTTCCTATTTTTTATTTGCTTTTATATCCAACAACTTTAGCCACTTTATTTGAGCTCCCAATAACTGATATTAGCTAGCTGCTGGTTGAGTAGTATACAGGAAAAAAAGGATGCAACAGCACTCTGCAAACACAAATAAAGTACAATAATGCCATAATTATAGAAAATATTCTGGTGCTAATGCCACACTTATTTAGCAAATTTGAGATTCTTGGCAAATACATTTTGTACCAAATTATTTGGGCCCGTCTGCCAAACGTCAAGGTGATCTCTATCAGACAGGAACCTAACACTAAATACTACCTGTTATGTGTCATAATGGCCACCATATAATTTAGGGAGTGCAGGTTCCACATGCATCCTGGGTCCACTCTGCTTTTTATTATTTTTGGTGCCATAACGGCCTCTATGACATCCAGGATGCAGGTACCAACATGCATGCTGAGCCCACTCTATACCTCTCCTAGTGCCAAATGGCTTCTAATAAATACAATGAGAGCAGGCTACAGCTTTAAAGAGGACCTTTCACCTATTTAAAAACTAAAAACTAACTATATCTGTGGGCAATATAAAGTAGACATAAAGTGAATGTTAACTAATAACTATTTTATGTGATATCACTGAAATATCTGTTTGACACATTGACCCAAATTTTTGCTAACATGAAGTACGATATGTCATGGGAAAACAGTCTCAGAATGGCTTGGATAAGTAAAAGCATTCCAAAATTATTACCACGTAAAGTGACACATGTCAGATTTATAAAATTTGGCCTAGTCAGGAATTGCTATGTCAGGAAGGGGTTAATATGCTTGAATGAACAACTGTCAAGTCAGCAGTCTTCCCCATGATTGTGTAGCCTACTGAACCAGACTGAGGGACCATATAAAGCAGTGGTTCTCCACTTCAGTCCTCAGGATCCACCTACAGGTCATGATTTGAGAATATCCCACAGACTGAATACCTGTGGTAAGTTCTGATACACTGACACTAATTATATCACCTGCTCAATACTAAGGAAATCCTGAAAACATGACCGGTAGGAGGGTCCTGAGGACTGGAGTTGAGAACCACTGATTTAAAGGCTTGGGAAACCTTTGCAGGTGTTTAGTGTTGATTAGCTGATTAGAGTGTGACACTATGAGTCTGCACTTTATGACACTGACTTTTCGTTTTCCATTAACTGTAAGCTATAATCATCATTACAAGAAATAAATGCTTGAAATAGATCACTGTGTGTGTAACAAATCTGTATTATATATATATATATATATATATATATATATATATATAATTACTGAAATAAATTAACTTTTCAATTAAATTTAAATTTAATATATTGAGATGCACCTGTACACAATAGCCCATGCTTTACCAAAGGAATCAAAATTAACTTTTTTCGCAGTGTGAGCTGTACACCTCATCTCTTTGGGGAAAGTGCAATTTTATTGACTATGTCATATGCTATCACAGAACAAAAGTTGCCCCTCAATAAAATATACCTTTCTAAAATAAGCCATAACTCACCACATCAATAGCACTATAGTTGCACTCTTAATTCTGGCACTTGTCATGCTCCATATATGTTATTTAGATAAATAAAGTCACAGTGTAGTCAGAACATATGTCCGGCCCTTCTTTACTCACGGTTGTACCAATTGAGTTAATTCACCACTGAATGGAGCATAGTAGGCATAGATTCAATTTTCTTCAGGAAAAGTGGGGTCCATAGTGAAGTCAGGTCTCCTGTCTATGCTTGTCCCTTTACTACCCCTACCTACCCCTAAATACTGCAGCTTCATCCTCATCTCTGTCTTCTTTGGAGGCAGCAGGGGAAACACCGGGGTTTCCCTACCATCTACGAAGTGGTATAAATCCTTAAAGGGGGGGATGGATGGCAATGAAAGAGAAATCCCTGGTGAATAATATCAAAGAGAAAAGAGAGACAGGAACTTCACAGAATCAAGTGATTCATCTTTCCAATAGGATACTTAGAGAGAGTGAATTAAATGTTCTGTGCAGTGGACTGTCCTTTGTACCAACCACAAGATTTGATTCATTTGTGTGGACAAAGGACATAAACCTCTTTATACGTAAGTTGAAATGGTACAAATTTTATAGGAACCATGACCATGAAGAATTTAAAAAGCTTGGGATATCTAGGGAGGACCTCAGGGGAATTAGGGTGTTAGAATCCCTGTTAGAGTAGGGTGGAAGGAAGGAAGGAAAGACACCCTTCACTCAACTAAAACCGAAGAGTATTAGAGTGCCACCACCTCAGGAGACGTCATTGATTGATACCTTTTCGAAACAAATTAATGAACAATTAGATAAGATCCATAATTAAAATACTGATTCTAGGAACAATTTAAGTATAGAAGAACTTGATGCCCCGAGGAACCTGGAGAAGGACCAAAAATTGATCTTTAAGCCCTGAGACAAAGGGGGGAACCTGGTGGTTTTAGATCATAAGCTATATCTAAAAGATGTGTCATTCTATATTGAGGGACAGGGACTGTTATACGATCCTAGCTAAGGACCTAGGACCTGTAATAAAATGAGACAAAGATAAATCATTTCAGAACTTTTTCCACCTTTAATGCGACCTATAAACTGTACAACTCAATTAAAAAACAAACTGAAATCTTTTAGGTAAAGGGAAGAAAAATATAAAAATAAAATAATATGGTTGCATAACTGTGCACACCCTTAAAATAATACTTTGTTGAAGCACCTTTTGATTTTATTACAGCACTCAGTCTTTTTGGGTATGAGTCTATCAGCATGGCACATTTTGACTTGGCAAGATTTGACCATTTTTTTTTGCAAAACCTCTCCAAATTTTAGATTGTGAGGGCATCTCCTGTGCACAGCTCTCTTCAGATCACCCCACAGATTTTCAATCGGATTCAGGTCTGGGCTCTGGCTGGGCCATTCCAAAACTTTCATCTTTTTCTGGTGAAGCCATTAGTTTGTTGATTTGGATGTATGCTTTGGGTCGTTGTCATGCTGAACGATGAAGTTCCTCTTCATGTTCAGCTTTCTAGCAGAAGCCTGAAGGTTTTGTGCCAATATTGACTGGTATTTGGAACTGTTCATAATTCCCTCTATCTTAACTAAGGCCCCAGTTCCAGCTGAAGAAAACCAGCCCCGCAGCCTGATGCTGCCCCCACCATGCTTCACTGTGGGGATGGGGTTCTTTTGGTGATGTGCAGTGTTGTTTTTGTGCCAAACATATCTTTTGGAATTATGGCCAAAAAGTTCAACCTTGGTTTCATCAGACCATAACACCTTTTCCCACATGCTTTTGGGAGACTTCAGATGTGTTTTTGCAAAATGTAGCCTGGCTTGCATGTTTTTCTTCGTAAGAAAAGGCTTTTGTCTTGCCACTCTACCTCATAGCCCAGACATATGAAGAATACGGGAGATTGTTGTCACATGTACCACACAGCCAGTACTTGCCAGATATTCCTGCAGCTCCTTTAATGTTGCTGTAGGCCTCTTGGTCGCCTCCCAGACCAGTTTTCTTCTCTTCTTTTCATCAATTTTGGAGGGATGTCCAGTTCTTGATAATGTCACTGTTGTGCCATATTTTCTCCACTTGATGATGACGGTCTTCACTGTGTTCCATGGTATATCTAATGCCTTGGAAATTCTTTTGTACCCTTCTCCTGGCTAATACCTTTTAACAATGAGATCCCTCTGATGCTTTGGAAGCTCTCTGTGGACCATGGCTTTTTCTGTGGGACACGACTAAGAAAATTTCAGGAAAGACCAATTAGAGCAGCTGAACTTTATTTGGGGTTAATCAGAGGCGCTGTATATGATGCAGGCTGCCTGTTTAAATAGCTCAGACTGGTGAGTCACATGACGTGACCAGCGTCACATGACTCACAGCAGCCCAACACAACCGAGCACCAATCATCATTATTGATGCTCAGCCCTCCTGCTGCTCGCCTGCTGCCATGGAGACATGGATGCAGGTTACGTCCTTGCCTCTCACCTTGCGCAGGGTGCCGGCGGTGCTGCAAAGGAAGCACGTGTCGCCGGCCCCTCGTTTTTCTTCCTTTGTTCATCGTCACGTTCCAAGAGCTATAACTTTTTTATTTTTCCATCTATATACAGTTGTGTTCAAAATTATTCAACCCCCAATGCTGTAAAGGGTTTTAGGGAATTTAGTGTACATTTGTAATTGTGTTCAGAATGAAATCTTACAAGGACTTTTTAAAGAACCAAATGCAACTAAAATGACATCAATTGTTTTTGTAATACAGTATTAAATGTTTTTTTTTTGTGATTTCTTCATTGACACAATTATTCAACCCCTTAAAGACGACCACTCTTAAGAGCAGAGGTTCATTCAAGTGTTTTCGATCAGGTATTGAAAACACCTGTGGATGTCAAGGAGCCGCAATCAAGCATAATAAACACCAATTAGGCAGATGTAAAATGACTGTGATACTCAGCTCCTTCTAGACATTTACTGGTGTGTTTACAGACATGGTGAAGTCAAGAGAATGGTCCAGGAAGACAAGAGAAGAGGTGATTTCTCTTCACAGGAAGGGCAATGGCTATAAGAAGATTGCAAAGATGTTAAACATACCAAGAGACACCATAGGAAGCATCATTCGCAAATTCAAGGCAAAGGGCACTGTTGAAACGCTACCTGGTCGTGGCAGAAAGAAGATGCTGACTTCGACTGTGTGCGCTACCTGAAGCGCAAAGTGGAGAAAAGTCCCCGTGTGACTGCTGAGGAACTGAAAAAAGATTTGTCAGATGCGGGTACTGAAGTTTCAGCTCAGACAATAAGGCACACACTGCGTAATGAAGGCCTCCATGCCAGAACTCCCAGGCGCACCCCCTTGCTGTCTCCAAAGAATAAGAAGAGTCGGCTGCAGTATGCCAAAAGTCATGTGGACAAACCACAAAAGTTTTGGGATAGTGTTCTGTGGACTGATGAAACAAAATTAGAACTGTTTGGGCCCATGGATCAACGCTATGTTTGGAGGAGGAAGAACCAGGCCTTTGAAGAAAAGAACACCTTGCCTACTGTGAAGCATGGCGGGGGGTCAATCATGCTTTGGGGCTGTTTTGCTTCTACAGGTACAGGGAAGCTTCAGCGTGTGCAAGGTACCATGAATTCTCTTCAGTACCAGGAGATATTGGATGAAAATGTGATGCAGTCCGTCACAAACCTGAGGCTTGGGAGAAGTTGGACCTTTCAACAGGACAATGATCCCAAGCGTACCTCCAAGTCCACTAGAGCATGGTTGCAGATTAAAGGCTGGAACATTTTGAAGTGGCCATCGCAGTCACCAGACTTAAATCCGATTGAGAACCTCTGGTGGGACTTAAAGAAAGCAGTTGAATCGCGCAAGCCTAAGAATGTGACTGAACTGGAGGCTTTTGCCCATGAAGAATGGGCAAAGATACCCGTAGATCGCTGCAAGACACTTGTGTCAAGCTATGCTTCACGTTTAAAAGCTGTTATAACTGGAAAAGGATGTTGTACTAAGTACTAAGATTGAATGTCACTTGGGGGTTGAATAAAACTGATAATGATGTGAGCACAGAAAAGACATTTGTGGTTATTTCATTATAAATGTTCTGTTATATTTGTCTGACTTACAAGGGCCTCTTTGATTTAATTGTAAACAAGATGACTGAAATGATCAAAATCAATGTCAAACTGGCCAAAACACTCAATTTCAGTGGGGGTTGAATAATTTTGAACACAACTGTATATGAGGGCTTGTTTTTTGCGGGACAGGTTGTAGATTTTAATGGAGCCATTTTGGGGTACACATAGCTTTCTGATTAACTTTTATTAACTCTTTCTGGGAGGGAGATGGAAAAAACAGCAATACTGCCACTGCGTTTTTACGTTATAAATTTTATGGCGTTAGTTTTTTTGGATAAAGAACATAATATCTTTATTCTCTGGGTCACTACTATTACAGTGATACCAAATACTGTACATATAGTTTTCTTCCCGTTTTACTACTTTTTTGCAATAAAATCCCTTTTTTTTAAAAAAAATAGTTTTTGCATTGCCACTTCCCAAGACCCATAACTTTTTTATTTTTCTTTCTATGGAGTTGTGTCAGGGCTTGATATTTGCGGGATGACTTGTATTTTTTATTTGTTTCATTTTGGAGTAAATGTTGCAGCAATACCAAATATAGGGCGGAGAATTTAGTTTTTGCAATTTTTATTTATTGAAAAGCGTATTTTGGGCCTGAAATTTTCTCCCAGGTGTTATTGATCCCTTTAGCCCCACCCTCGCACACCTCCCTTGGTTTACTTTCTACATTTGACCCAGTCAGAGAAGAAGGTCTCCAGTCTACTCAGATTTTCTTGTCCTACCACATGCACTACTGACCCCATTCCCTCATACCTCCTCCAGTCTCTTTTCAGTTGTTACTACTCACCTAATTAAAACCTTCAATTGCTCTCTTTTGGTATCTTCACCTCCTCTTTCAAACGTTTGGTTATAACCCCATTAGTAAAGAAACCATCCATTAACCCATCCGGAACAACTAACTACAGACCTGTCTCTAATCTTGTTAACTCTCTCCTTTATCCATTAAATGTTTTCTGCACTCTACACTCTACAATAACTTCCCTTAGCAAGGTGACAGATGACTTCCTGACAGCCAAGTACAACAGTGACTACTCTCTGCTTATTCTTCTGGATTTCTCTGCAGCATTTGACACGGTAGACCACAATTTCCTCCTAACCATGTCCAGTCTTTTCACCTTAAGGACACTGCTCTCTGCTGGTTCTCTTCCTATCTCTTTGGCTGCTCCTTCGGAGTCATTTTCTGGGTCTACTACTTCTCTTCCTCTTGCTGTTGGGGTTCCTCAGGGATCAGTCCTAGGTCCACTCCTCTTTTCTCTCTACAAAGCCCTTATCAGACATATTATCAGTAGATTTGGTTTTCAGTGCCATTTATATGCTGATGACACCCAGCTATACACTTCATCCTGTGACTTCACCACTGCTGTGCAACAAACCACCAGTGATTGTCCACTGTATCTACCAACAGTTCCTCTCTGTATCTGAAACTGATCCTTTCAACATCTACTAACTTACCTAAACATGACACCTCCATCTCAGTGTATAGCATTATCATCACGCCTAGGCAGTATGCTCCCTCTCTCGGTACTATGTTTGAAACTGATCTTTCCTGCACTCCTTATATTTAATTATAACCCTCAAAAAACCTCTAGAATTAACCCCTTTCTTACAGTAGTAACAACAAAAACTCTCATTGTGACCCCGATCTATTCTTGTCTGGATTACTACAACTCATTACTAATTGGTCTCCCCCTCTCTAAACTCTCCCTTTTCCAATGTATCCTTAATTAGCCAGGCTAATCTATGTGTCTGCCAGTCATTGCACTGGTTGCCCATACAGTATACAATTCAATTTAAACTGCTCATTCTCACACACAAAGCCACCCACAGTACTGTCCTCCCTACATCTCCTCTTTCATTTCTGTCTAAAATTCTACCCATGCTCAACACACTGCAAATAATCTAAGACTAAGGGCTCTTTCACACTAGCGTTTTTGTTTTCCGGCATAGAGATCCGTCGTCGGGGCTCTATGCCGGAAAAATCCTGATCAGGATTATGCCAATGCATTCTGAATGGAGAGAAATCCGTTCAGGATGCATCAGGATGTCTTCAGTTCAGGACTGGAACGTTTTTTGGCCGGAGAAAATACCGCAGCATGCTGCGCTTTTTGCTCCGGCCAAAAATCATGAACACTTGCCGCAAGGCCGGGTCCGGAATTAATGCCCATTGAAAGGCATTAATCCGGATCCGGCCTTAAGCTAAACGTCGTTTTGGCGCATCGCCGGATCCGACATTTAGCTTTTTCCGACTGGTTACCATGGCAGCCAGAACGCTAAAGTCCTGGTTGCCATGGTAAAGTGTAGTGGGGAGCGGGGGAGCAGTATACTTACCGTCCGTGCGGCTCCCGGGGCGCTCCAGAGTGACGTCAGGGCGCCCCACGCGCATGGATCACGTGATCCATGCGCATGGGGCGCTCTGACGTCATTCTGAAGCGCCCTGGGAGCCGCACGGACTGTAAGTATACTGCTCCCCCGCTCCCCCGCTCCCCACTACTACTATGGCAACCAGGACTTTAATAGCGTCCTGGCTGCCATAGTAACCTGAAAGCATTTCGAAGACTGATAAGGATCCTGATCAGTCTTCTAATGCTTTCAGGCGACTTGCGCTCTGACAGATCCAGCGGGACGGAAGTGCCTGCCGGATCCTCAGAACACAAGTGTGAAAGAGGCCTAATACCACTTTAACACTCGCGTTTTGTGCGGATCCATGGACGGATCCTTTCAGATAATACAACTGTCTGCTTCCGGATCCGTTTTCTATGGTGCCAGATTGTGTCAGTGAAAACTGATCCGTCCCCATTGACTTACATTGTGTGTCAGGACGGATCCGTTTGGCTCAAGTTTCATCAGACGGACACCAAAACTCTGCAAGCAGCGTTTTGGTGTCCGTCTCTAAAGCGGAATGGAGACTGAACTGTTGCAAACTAATGCATTCTGAGCGGATCCTTTTCCATTCAGAATGCATTAGAATGCAAACTGATCCATTTTGGACCGCTTGTGAGAGCCTTAAACAGATCTCACAAATGGAAAGCCAAAACGCAAGTGTGAAAGTAGACTTACATCCACCATATTGCAAACCTTTCACCCCCATGTCCATGACTTCTCTTCAGCTGCAGAAGTTCTCTGGAATGCCCTACCGAAAGCAATTAGGTTAGTTTACAACATCCACGGTTTTAGGTGCTCCTTATAAACACTCCGTGCTCTAAGAAGCAATAAATATATGGACTGGTGACTGGCTAATACAACACAGTGACAGCAACAAGCATAGCCATGACTCAGCAGCTAATAATAAGTCTTATATCTCACCCAAGTGCTTTATTTGCATCTATACTGCTTAGTACATATCTATATGATGTTTATAATTGATTCTGAGTGAAAGAGAGATTCTGCTGGCTCTGTGTATTCTACAGGTAGACCTGATACAAGGTAGACTCCACCGACCAGCTCAGAAACAACTGAGAATTAGATATATAGCATACAAATGTATAAAGGGCTAAAATGCTAGATACATACCAGATACAAGTCATATAATGATTAGCTATAGTGCTATTCTTATTGTACACACCCAGTACAGCATATTCTTTTTGGGAATAAATCTTTTATTGGGTTTACAAAATACAGTACAAACATTCTGTGTAACAAACAGAAAAAGAAGAAGAAAACATGACACAAGACCATAAAGCAAATACAGATATATCAAATGTCCTAATATTACATTGTATTAATACATTGTGAGATAGCTGTTTAGAAGTGGATGTGTGAAGTGAAAAGGAGAATTTAGGGAGTGGGCATATATCCTCATCTCGGTACAGGAGAAAGGAGAGATGAAAGGTGTTTTTTCCCTGGCTACAGTTGAAAAGGCCCTAGATCCCCTGAATCGCTCTGTCTCCTCTATGGTTGCCAAAGTCTCGTGAACTTGTTGTGTTCTCTGGATACCCAACTGGCCAGTTCTTCCATTCTGTAAATCTGTCTAAATTTTGTCATACCATTGATCTAGCGTTGGTGGGTCTCTGCTAAGCCACTTTGACGGTATCAGCAAGCGGGCCACTTGCACTAAGAGAGAGTGGGTAAATTGGATGCAGATGGGGTCCATGAGTCACTTGGCAACCACATGAGAACTGCCTCTGGAGTCAGCTGGATCTGTGTGCTACAGATTGTATTAATCTTCAGTTCTATCTGTTTCCAGACCCTTTGTATGATCGAGCAGGTTTAAAATATGTGGAGGAGGGAGACAGGTTCTTGGTGGCGTCTCCAACACCTTTCGGTTTGGGAGAGGCCTGATTGGAATAGCTTCTGCGGATAGTTATACCATCTAGACTTTAAAAGAATGTTCCTGAATACGGACATATTTTAAAAATCCATGGGACCTAAGGCGAATTGTGACTATTTCTGGCTCTGAAAATGACTTTTGTAACTCTTTCTCCCAACGTTCTATATATGCCGAACGGAGCGTTTGCTTTAGGGAAAGCAGGGAGTGGTACAAAAGGAGATCCATCTATGGCGCGTGGTTAGAGGGTCTAAAACTTTTTCTAACCAGGTGGGTTCCCCTTGATCTTTCTCTGCAGAAAATATAGAGGAGTGGGAGATCTCATGCGTTTCTAGGAAATTCCCTGGTGTACTGGTGGGATTATGGTTGAGCAGTAAGATAAGATGTAGTTCTCAGAACAAATCTCAGTGAGGAGGTCCTTAAGTGGTTTGTCTTTTAGCTTGATCCAAAAATTAGGAGCGTAGGCACAGGAGGGAAGAACATAATATGGAATTGGGTGACTGGGAAGAAAGATTGGGAGGCGGGACAGAAGGGGGGATGTGTCATGTAGGGATTTAAAAGTATGATAGATTCCCCTCGTCAATCCTGGCATTGTGGTCTTAGGCACTGTTAGGCCCCATAAATTAGTCATTTGTTGGTCACTCAGTGCAGCACGCTCAATATCTACTCCCAAAGTAGCATTGTCTTCTACACAGAGTGAGATCCATCCATCTGGATAGCTTTATAGTATGTCTGTATGTCTGGTAGGCCAAAGCCTCCAATAGAGCGAGGGAGAGAAAAGGTGTCATATGCTATCCTGACATGGATCTGATATGGATCTGACCATGATAAAGATAATTTGTTGAGGAAGATAGGTACCATCTTAAGCATATATAGTAGTTTAGGCATGACGTATGTACGTTGAAGGTTCTTACGTCTCATCCAAGAAACAAAGGTAATGGAGAGTGAGGATAGCATTCTTTTAATCTCTTTAATTAGTAGTGGGTAGTTTGCTCCGTATAGGAGCGATAAATCCTTGGTCAGGTGGATTCCTAAGTATTTTAATTGGGACGTCTGCCACCTGAAGGGCATTGTTTTACTCAGTGTAGAAATTATTCCCGGGTGTGCAGATATGTTGAGAGCTTCTGATTTTGTATAGTTGACTTTAAAGTTGGAGAACCTCCCAAACTCCTCAAATAGTGTAATAATATGTGGAAAGGCTGCATCTGGGTTAGTAATCAATATTAATAGATCATCTGCGAAGGCCGCATTTTGGTGAATCACTTAACCTACTTGCAAACCTTGAATCTGCATGTGTTCTTGGATAGCTCACCAAAAATACCATACACAAATATAATATAAATTAAATCTTTATTGTTTAAAAAGCAACATTCTATAGATGATAGAGCATGAAACAAGCATATACTAACCAGGGGTAGTGGGGGAGTGATGGCGCCCACTACTCCCCCACTACCCCTGGTTAGTATATGCTTGTTTCATGCTCATCATGTACCATAGTTTTTTTTGCCATTTAGGATTTTGCACGCAAAGGGGACAGCAATGTCTGGTGCCATTGGAAATTTCAAAGGAATCAGACAGAGACCCATTGACCCTAATCCTGGCACTAGGTTGTTTATAGAGGGCCATGATTGCTTGGACAAAGGTATACGGAATCCCAAACCGCAAGATGACTCTTTAGAGCAGGGGTGCACAACCTTTTCTGTTTGGGGGCCACATTCTCAGCCTGAACCAATTCCAAGGGCCGAAAATAAATAAAACTTAAAGGGGTATTACCAACTGAAATACTGTATTTTTGGCATATTAAACATACAGTATATACTATAAATGTCTAGTTACAGTTCTAGGACTCTCATCTAATAGGAAAATACATGAAAGATACATGTAATAAGCCATAAGACATAGACCTACATGTCCTTTACCAGATGTTTAGGGGCCGCACAGAATGGTATTGAGGGCCGCAGGTTGTGCACCCCTGCTTTAGAGGTATTCCCAGTCGACTCTATCAAAAGCTTTTTCTGCGTCTGTGCTTAATAACACTAGTGGGATATGTTTGGAGGAAACATATTTTATTGCATGTATGAGCCTTACTGAGGTTTTACCCTCTCTGTTTTTTAACAAAACCTGTTTGTTCTGGGTGAACTAGTTTCGGAACTAGTTTGCCAAGGCGTAGGGCCAAGATTCTTTGCCCAGATCTTTACATCTACATTGATAAGTGATATGGGTCCTTCTCCTCCTTTGGTAAAATGGTAATAGTGGCATTAAGTAGTTGTTTCGGTAGTGAGTCCCCTAACATGAGCGCACCGCACCAATTGACCCACCTGGGGATCAAGATGGAGGAGAAGGCTCTATAATAACCGACTGGCGGTCCATCAGTTCCTGGCGCCTTCCCCAGGGGCATGGACTTCAGTGTCTTAGAGATCTCATCTGCCATGATGGTCTGAGTGAGCTGGCGACTTTCTTCTTCTAAAAGGCAAGGTAGATGGAGTCTAGACAAAAATCTGTCTATTTCAGCTACTCTAGGCATGTCCCCAGGAGAAGGCAGGTCCCTGGGTAAGTTATATAGCTGTTTGTAAAAAGAGACAAATGCTTGGGCGATATCTTTAGTCTCTGTGACCTTACCTCTATTACCTATCTGAATAGAGTGAATAAAGGCTGAATCTTTGCGTTTTTTGATGAGATGTGACATGAGTTTATTCTCCTTATCTCCATGTGCATAAAACTTACATTTAGTATATTGATAGTGTTTGGCGTATTGAACATTAGTGATGAGCGGAAGGGGCAATATTCGAATTCACAATATTTTGCGAATATTTGGCCGTATATTCGTCACATATTTGCGAATTCGAGTATTCGTGAATATTTTCTTGATTGTGAAAATCGGCAATGTAATATGCGCGTATTGCGCGCACAATATAGGTGTGGGTCATTATTGCTACATTTTGAAGGCTGCTAGAAGTTTCCCGAGACTGGAGAAAATGGTTGGAATGGCAGAACATTACAACAGCTTTATATGAAGATAGAGTGCTCCAATATAATCATGATTGCGAAAATCGGCACTAATGCGAATATTTTGGCGCAATACGTACAACTTTGCATTTTAGCAGGTTTGACTACATATTACTGATTGGTGCACTAAGTATTATTGTGACATCACAGCACTATGTCTGTAGCATGTATGTATGGACAGCAGAACCTATCACACTACCTAACACCCTGCACTGGAACCTCCCACTAACGATCTGTATCTCATATATATATATATCTATATCAGCTATCTAACTAACTATCTAATGTAATTACACAGGAAAGCACAGAGCACAGCATTGACACTGCTGTCTCTCTCAGAACTGTAAAAAACTGCAGAAAATGGCTGCTGGAGAGGTTCTTATATAGTAAGGGGTAGGCACTAAGGATGAGCGAATGAACTTTGGATGAAACATCCGAAGTCGATTCGCATAAAACTTCTATCTAATACTGTACGGAGCAGGAGCTCTGTACAGTATTAGAATGTATTGGCTCCGTTAAGCCTAAGTTATTGCTTCGCGAAGTCTCGCGAGACTTCGCTCAATATCATCATCAATTAATTTGTACTGTAAAAAAAACATTTCCCGAACTCGGGTTCGGTTCCAAGTGGTATTTTGGAACCGAAGCCGAGTTCAGGAAATGTTTTTTTACAGTATAAACCAATTTCTGAAGTTATTACGCAAAGTCTCGCGAGACTTTCAATACTGTACGCTCGCTCCAAATCGACTTCGGATGTTTCATGGGTTCAGATGAAAAGAAAAATGTAGAATATTCGCTAATACAAATATATATCACTATATTCTAAATATTCGCAAATTCTCGAAGTGGCTATATTTGAAATTAAAATTTGCAATTCGAATATCCGCGCCCAACAATATTGAACATTTAGGTGGTCTTTTTGAGTTTTGATCTTTTGTGTAGAGACTCAGTGGTCGATATCCGAGCTAGTAAGGAGTTTAGCAATTTCTGATGCTCTTTTTTAATCCTAGTACCTAAAGCTGTGGAAATGGCTTCATTGTGGGCCGCGATATTGGCTGCTAAAGCCTTTCTATGAGCGACTTGTAAGACTTGATTGGATTCAAGCACCTCCACCCTGTGACCTAATTGTCTTACTTCTGTTTTGATATCTGCCAGTTCTTTCATGACCGGAGCTAGGGCCACCGCCAGGGCCTTCTTGAAATACTTCTTTGAGAAGGCTACAGTGTTTGGTGTGTTAACTTTGTCTCCTAGGTCAACGGAGCTCTCTGTATCTGATTCTGCGTGTGCATCTGAATCTATCTGGGGTCCCGGCGCCACCTTGGGTTCGCACTCTGGGGAGGCTGATGGCTTTTTCTTCAGGTTTTGTTCTATTTCTGACTGGTTCTTCTTGGGTCCATTAGACTCCGGGCGGTCTCTTGTGCGGTCTTTGCCTATTTTGACCATGCTGAGGCTCAGACGCCCATCTTATTGCTTAGTCAGGCTCCACCCCTCCCAGTTCAGCATATTCTGAAAAGTTATTTGAAAGTGTAGGAATTCTTAAAACCAAATCCAAAACTCCACAAGACTCATCACATAATTTTGTAATGATAACATCGCCCTCCCCCATAGCAGGTTAATGACAGGCACTGGAAATTAGGGTCTAGTAACACAACTTTTATTTTTATTTTCCTAGGAAGAGATTAGATGTATACACCAGACAACTATCTCTTGTGTACGTAGGTTAAATTTACATTGTGTTCAGTGAACATGTTCATTGTATATGCCATTGGGGAATACACCTCATATAAAGTCGAAAGGTGAGGAATATATAAGAAATAGCTGACTAAAATGTGCCCTGTCATCTAAGATTTAATTGCAAATACAATTTTTTCAACTTTTTAGTTTTTTTCCTTTTTTTTTTGTATTATAAAAGAGAAGCAAACTAATCTTACAAGCATTTTAGACTGCTTCACTGAAGTCTATTGAGTGTGCAGCCTGCTGCTTTACAACCTAAAAATACATCAAGAATATTATTTTCAGATGAAAGGAATTTTTATTGAAATAATCACATATTTTTATTTAATTTTACGTATAATTAACGTACTGGTTCAGGATTTGAGATCACGATACACTGTAGATTAAAAATGGAAAATTGAGAGACGTTTATCAATGCATTTACACTACTGTTGTGGCATAGATAAGTAGCCAATTATGGGACACACCATATGTGTACCATAAGTTGTGACTAGAGTTGAGCGAACTTGTGTTTGAAGTTCGGTGTCCAAAGTTCGGGTTATCGAAGAATCCCGTTATGGATTCCGCTACCACAGACCATAACGGCATTTGGAATCCATAAGGGGATCAGTGCAGGGAGCGTGGCTCAGTACTGGATTAGATAAGAGGTGGTAGCCTACGACCTCTTATCCAATCCAGTACTGAGCCACACCCCCTGCACTGATCACATGACGTGACGTCACCCCAGGTCCTTCACCCCGTGTTCCAAATGCCGTTATGGTCCGTGGTAGCGGAATCCATAACGGGATGCTTCGATAACCCGAACCCCAACTTTGGACGCCGAACTAAAAATACAAGTTCGTTCAACTCTAGTTGTGACTTTTTAGACTTCTCGCCACTTTTCCGAAGAGCAAGTCTAAAAGCAGGACTGGACAGGAAGTGTCTGGAACTACCAAATGCACAGTGTGCATCGGGTTGTCTGAGAAACGGTGCAGACATCTGCATAGCCCTGTGCATTCTTCTTTTATCACTGATTGCCTACTGTTTACTGTGGATGATGTACTGCTCCTCTCCTTGCAGTGGGATGCAGATTGCACACTGCCTGTGCCATGCTGCTTTACAGGCACAGTCTGTAGCCTCTCCGGTGCCTTATCTCCAGTATCCTGCTCACAATAAGGAATGATCTATGTAACTATAACTTCTACTAGATGTGATGTTTACAAGATGCTAAGGCAAGGTATTATTGGACATGAAGTTACCAGCTACGGCATGCAGACAGTGATTTCTAGTTTCTACAGTGAAGATCAATCTTGAGTATTTAAAAGCAAATTAGAGGTGGCATGGGTGGTATATGCAAGAACTTTGTTATAACTGGGCTAGGTTAGAAGATGGTGACAATGATTTCATAAGTTGGCTGGAGTTTCTCTTTAAGTTCTTAACAGAGAAACAACTTTGTACATCCTTGAAGTTGAACCACAAGGCATATTTTCTTTTCCTTGGACTGTATCTACAGAAATAATAAGGCACAACTTTAGTACTTCCCATATCAAAGCCAGATATCTCCAGTAGGACACCAAGTATTGGATTCTGGCTGCGATGCCTGATACCTTTCAAGGTTTTTGTCCAAAGCAGATAACCCATTGGACTTATTATTTATTCAAGTTACAGGACAGGTTTATTTTTCAAAACGAATTGTGTCTACTGTGTATCTTTCACTATAATTAACTTCTCCATGACAGCTCTCATTTCTTGATTTCTCAAGCAGTATATGATGGGGTTGAACAAAGGAGTTACTACAATGTACAGAAATGCAATCAACTTGTTGACAGTCAAGGTGTCTCCATTGGCTGGAACCATGTAGATAGTGATTAGGGTTCCATAGTACATGGTGACCACAGTGAGGTGGGAGCTGCAGGTGGAGAAGGTTTTCTTCCTTCCTTTTGCAGAGGAGATGCCAATAATTGTTATAAAGACATAACTGTAACTGATAAGAACTAAAATAAAAGGTATGACCATTAAAGGAATAGCGACGATCAGGATCATCAACTGAAAGTCAATCTTGTGAGAACATGTAAGTTGAAGAAATGGAGCAAGATCACAGAAAAAATGGTTTATTATATTGGAGCCACAGAAATAAAGTTGACACAAAAAATTAAGAGTGATCTGAGTGAGGAGGAAGCCGAAAACCCAACAATAGATGACCAAGAAATTCTGAATTCTCGTATCCATGATGGTGCTGTAGTGAAGAGGTTGACAAATAGCCAAGTACCGGTCGTAAGACATGACTGTGAGGAGGTGACATTCTGTGCAACCTAAAGCACAATACACATAAGCCTGGGCTATACAACCACTAACCGAGATGGTGGCTCCTTCTAACCATATAACACGAAGCATATTAGGAACAACAACGGTCAAGAATGTGAATTCAACAAATGATAACTGCTGGAGGAAGAAATACATGGGAGAATGGAGCTGTGACTTGATGGATACCAACACTATGACCATAGCGTTTATAATGAGAGTCACAATGTAGATAACTAGTATTACAATAAATAAAATAATGGTCCTAAAGCCAGTAACATTGGGGAATCCTAAGAGTAGAAATTCAGTGACTGTCTGGTTCCTTTTATTCATAGTGTATGATTATATTTATGTTTTTTTTTTAACCTCTTGGAAGTATTCTGGTAGAATAGACCTCTTTTTAGTTGTCTCAGTATTTGTTCCTGTTGAAATACAGTATCAGTCAAGTCTCTGTTAATTCCAGGTTTATGTCATTTCCTTCATATTAAGATGACTCTTTGGTTAGCCTTATCAATTCAAATTAATCTGTCTTACCTTGTGATGAGTGGCGTTCATAATTGCGATGGTAGCAAAGCCGTTCATAGTATTGGTCAACTGTATAATAGGTAGGTTAGTCAATGTAGTTAGCATCAAATGAGAGTGTTCTGCTGAGCAACTTAACCTATGAAAATAAAACATATGCCAGGCAGATTTCCATGGCACTTTGTAAAATGTAGCTTTTATATTTTTTTTCACCAAGCATAAAAGCAAATGGTAATGTTTTTTAAGGACCTACATCAAGTCTCCGACTGGCCCACCGGGGAACCTGGGAAATTCTTGGTGGGCCCCTGCCTAGTTACAGTCTACATCAGAGGTCGCAATAACGCCTGTACAAGCGTCATAGACGCCTGTTCAGGCCATTTTACTCCCTGGAAAAAGACTCATGCGTATGTATACTCATGGTCTTTTTCTTGTTAGTTGTGCTGTATCAGAAGCTACCAGGTCCGGCACACATAAAGCCCCACCCCTCTCCCAAGAAGCCCCAACCCTCACAGACATCTCTCTCAGCAGGAGCAGCTCCAGAGACTGGACTAAACACTACATTGTAGATACAGGACCTGTGGTGATGTCACTGTCATGTGATCAGCCATGTGTGTGGGAGGAGTTAGGGGCTGTTCTGGTGGAGAATGCAGAGGTACTTTATGTATGGAAGGTGTGTAAAGAGTAGGGCTATGTAAGTGTAACCAGTCTATTGTACAGTTTTCTGTGTGTAATGTGCACACAGTAGTTCTATCTGTGTAATGGACATGTAGTAGAGCAGTGTGTGCAATGTGTATATAGTAAACTATCTGTGCAATGGGCATGTCGTACAGCTGTGTATGTAATATGTATATAGTAGTGTCAGGCGGGCGCTGTGTATGGCAGCATCAGGCGGGCGCTGTGTATGGCAGCGTCAGACGGGCTCTGTGTATGGTAGCATCAGGCTGGCGCTGTGTATGGTAGCATCAGGCTGGCGCTGTGTATGGCAGCTTCAGGCAGGCGCTGTGTATGGCAATGTCAGGTGGGCACTGTGAATGGCAGCATCAGGTGGCACTGTGTATGGTAGCATCAGGCTGGCGCTGTGTATGGCAGCTTCAGGCAGGCGCTGTGTATGGCAATGTCAGGTGGGCACTGTGAATGGCAGCATCAGGTGGCACTGTGTATGGCAGAGTCAGGTGGGCTCTGTGTATGGCAGCAGTGGTCTTATGTTTAGTGTCTTATGTTTTAGGTCTTATGTTTTCTGCATGGGAGACTAGCAATGGTTTCCCTTCAGAAATATCCGCCTCCAGTGTCGGACTGGGGTACCTAGGGCCCACCAGTAAAATTTATTTGGGGGCCCACCGTACGGATACATTGAAATATAATAAATAATCTAACAAGTTTTTTATGTGAACATCAGCTGGTGGAGTTGCTGTATATTGAATATATGCATGCATTGCAGTAAGTCTAATGTGTTATGTGGCACTTGTGCAGGGGGTGGGAGACTAGGGGCCCACTTTGCCCAGGGGCCCACCAGGGGATTCCCCTGTACCCCTGTGGGCCAGTCCGAGCCTGTCCACCTCATAACGTTATGTGGGCCTATGCATCATATATGTGAATTACCGCAAAATTCGTTCTCCTCCTCGGCTAAAAATACTCCTCAAAATTGTTAAGAGGAGTATTTTTACTCTTCTGGAAAAAATGTAGTGTGTCCTCTGGTCTACATATTAATCAGCGGCGGCAGGCAGCCCCAGCTTTCTGCTGGCAAGCGCCGCTGCCTGCCGCTTCAATAGGAAGAGCAGAGCTACACAGACATACAGAAGGTGGCGAGATGATCTTGATCATCTCGCCACTTAACTTACCCTGCATTGATGCTGGCGGCTGGCGCTGCTTTCTTTCAGTGGGCGGCAGGACCCGCCTCTTGATACATGTGGTGCGATGCCTGCGCTTTCTTCTCACTCCCTGCGCTGCACACACGCTGCGTCCTCACAGAGCTCTGCCACCCGCCTATATTCTAGAGTCTACAGAGCGCGGCGGCGGACATTTACTGTGCTCCTGAGTGTGCAGACGTGTCGGTGGTGCTGCTGTGTCCCCCATGAAACAAAATCTGCCTGTGACTACGTGGAGGACATCACAGGCTGCCGCTAGTCCCCCAAGACAGTATAAAATGAGTCCTCACACAGCCCCGTAGACTTAAATGTAAATAGTATTAGTTAATAGTATTAACCTTTAAGATAACTAGGTTTCAAGTAAAAAAACGCAGTTTTCCCATAATAAAGTCATATAAAATTATAAATAACAGAAAAAAGAAAAACAGACATATCGGTATATTAGGTATCACTGCGTCTGTAACGACCTGCTCTGTAAAAATATGACACAATCTATCCCCTCAGGTGAATTCCATAAAAAAAAACTAAATAAAAACAGTGCCAAAACAAAGTCTAATGCCAAGCAATCTAAAAATCGTATATACTCTGAAATGGTACCAACCAAACTGTCACCTCATCTTGCAAAAAACAAGCTCCTACATAAGACAATCGCCTCAAAAATTTAAAAAATATGGCCTTCAGAAAACGGTAACACAAAGATATTTTTTACTGTGTAAAACTTAAAGGGATTGTCTTATCTCAAACAATCGGGGCATATGGTTTGTCTTATAGATGTGGGTCCCATCTATATCAGTAACGGAGCCCCTCAAGGTGGTGGCTGGAGGACTCCCATCCGGCCATCACCAAGCGGTCTCTGCATAAAAGTGAATGGGAGCGCACCGCGCATGACTGGCCACTGCTCCCTTTCACTTCTATGGGCCCCGACGAAAATAGCCGAGCCAGTGCACAGCTATTTGTGGGGGCCACATAAAAAATAAATGTAGGGGGGCTGCGTATGCGCAGCGCGCCCTCCACCACTTTTAGAACTCCGTTCTCAATATAGGTGCGGGTCCTAGCGGTGTCACCTGCACCTTTAAGACAATGGGGGCATATCCTAGCGATATGCCCCCATTGTCTGAGATGAGACAATCCCTTTAATAGAAATAAAAAATAGACATATTAGGCATCACTGCGTCTGTAACGACCTGCTCTATAAAAATGACATGACCTATGTGTGCTTAGTGTGGTCTATAAAAATAGTACATTAGTTTAGATTTTGTTTGTCCATAATTGTGATTTTGATAACAATCAGACCACACTTAGTAATCATTGTAGATAACCAGGTAACCCTAAAGGCTTCACTTACTTTTTTTTACAATGGTAAGTGATCTGCAATTTTCCGTTCCTTGGGTGTATATCTCCTCTGTTGGTTCACATCTCTCTGGATTTAGCTCCAGCTATCTTATCTCTATAGAAATGAGGAAGAAAGCTGTGTAAACCATATATGCCATTAGTAATAATGTTGCGGCACATTGAGTTCGTTAACCTTTTTATGTATTGCAGAACGCCAGGAGAATTGGTTGTTTTTGAAAAATTAATAAGCTGTCTAGGGATATTATTTTAATTATTTAGCTTTGAAAAATATTAACCAATAGGATCCCAGCACTGTCAATGTACGGTGCTGGGGACTGTTCCTCAAATGTCAGCGCCGTACAGCTACGGCGGGCTGATCAGGCAGCTCCTGCACCCTCCCGATCAGCAGCAGGCAGTCACAGATAGCCAGGACTCTGCTGTATGCGCCAGCATCAGTGAAAACACCACTATCTGCGTATTTGCCCTCGCTATGCGCAGTCAGCTCTGACCGTGGCACGTTCGATATCCTTGCCAGGCCCCTGTCCCCATCAGGTCCCACAGGCTGTGATGACTGGGACTCGATGACTGGAAAGCTAGCCTAATGGATCTCACAGGCAAGCAGGCTGTACGTTTATTACACTGTGTAATACACTTACAGCCAATGCATTACAATACAGTTATGAGACCCCAGAGGATGAGACCCCCAAAAGTTGAAGTCCCATAGTGATTCCCCCCGTCCCATATAATTCCCCCCGTCAGGTGAACGCCATAAAAAAAAAAACAGTTCCAAAGCAGCCATTTTTTGTCACCTTGCCTCACAAAAAGTGTAATACCAACCGATCAAAAAGGTGTATGTACTCCAAATTGGTAACAATCAAATCGTCATCTCATCCCTCAGAAAATGAGACCATACCTAAGACAATTGCCCAAAAACATAAAAACATATGGCTCTCAGAAAATGGCAACACAAAACTCTCAGAAAATGGCAACACAAAATCAAGATATTTTTCTTGTCAAAAATGCTTTTACTGTGTAAAACATAATAAAAATAATAGACATGTTATGTATCGCCGCGTCCGTAACAACCTGCTCTATAAAAATATTGCATGATATACCCTGTCAGGTGAACTCTGTAAAAAAATAAAAACTGTGCCAAAACAGCCATTTTTGTCACCTTTCTTCACAAAAAGTGTAATACCAAGTGATCAAAAAGTTGTATCTTCTGCAAAATGGTGAAAATCAAACCATCATCTCATCCTGTAGAAAATGAGGCCCTACCTAAGACAATTTCCCAAAAAGTTAAAAAAAATATGGCTTTCAGTACATGGCAACACAAAAACAAAATTTTATGCTATTCAAAAATGCTTTTACTGTGTAAAACACTGGGTAAAAAAAAATAGGCACATTGGGTATGCCCGCATTGGTAACAACCTGCTCCATAAAAATATCACATGATATACTCAAGTGAACGCTGTAAAAATAAAATAAGTAAAAACTATGCCAGAACAGTCATTTTTTTGTCACCTTGCCTTACAAAATGCATAATATCGAGTAATCAAAAAGTCATATAGACCCCAAAATGGTACCAATGAAAACGTCACCTCATCCCGCAAAAAATTTACTCTGACATAAGACAATCATTCAAAAAATAAAAACCAATGGCACCCATAAACCAATCCATCAAATTCTGCGCTGCAAAAGCCATATGGCACTCTTTCCTTTCTGAGTTCTGCCATGTTCCCCCACAGGAGTTTACCACCACATATGGGGTGTTTCCGTATTCAGGAGAAAAAGGGTAACAAATTATGGGTGCTTTTTCTTCTGTTACCCCTTGTGAAAATGAAAATTTTGGGGCTAAAGCAACATTTTATTAGAGGAAATGAAACTTTTCATTTTCACAGCCAAGTGTTTCCAAATTCCATAAAACACTTATGCGGTCAAAGTGCTCAGTTCACCCCTTTATATATTCTTTGAGGGGTGTAGTTTTCAAAAAGGGGTCACTTTTTGAGGGTTTTCACTGTAGGGGTACGTTAGGGTCTCTTCAAATACAAAATGGTGCCCAAAAACCATTCTAGCAAAATCTGCCACCAAAAACCATATGGTCATATGGTGCTCCTTTCCTTCTGACCACTGCCATGTGCCCCGACAGCAGTTTACTGCTACATATGGGATATTTCTGTAAACTGCAGAATCAGAGTAATGTACAGTCGTGGCCAAAAAATTTAAAAATGACACAAATATTAGTTTTCACAAAGTTTGCTGCTAAACTGCTTTTAGATCTTTGTTTCAGTTGTTTCTGTGATGTAGTGAAATATAATTACACGCACTTCATACGTTTCAAAGGCTTTTATCGACAATTACATGACATTTATGCAAAGAGTCAGTATTTGTAGTGTTGGCCCTTCTTTTTCAGGACCTCTGCAATTCGACTGGGCATGCTCTCAATCAACTTCTGGGCCAGTTCTTGACTGATAGCAACCCTTTTTGGAGTTTGTCAGAATTAGTGGGTTTTTGTTTGTCCACCCGCCTATTGAGGATTGACCACAAGTTCTCAATGGGATTAAGATCTGGGGAGTTTCCAGGCCATGGACCCAAAATGTCAACGTTTTGGTCCCCGAGCCACTTAGTTGTCAATTTTGCCTTATGGCACGGTGCTCCATCGTGCTGGAAAATGCATTGTTCTTCACCAAACTGTTGTTGGATTGTTGGAAGAAGTTGCTGTTGGAGGGTGTTTTGGTACCATTCTTTATTCATGGCTGTGTTTTTGGGCAAAATTGTGAGTGAGCCCACTCCCTTGGATGAGAAGCAACCCCACACATGAATGGTCTCAGGATGCTTTACTGTTGGCATGACACAGGACTGATGGTAGCACTCACCTTTTCTTCTCCGGACAAGCCTTTTTCCTGATGCACCAAACAATCGGAAATAGGCTTCATCAGAGAATATGACTTTGCCCCAGTCCTCAGCAGTCCATTCACCATACTTTCTGCAGAAGATCAATCTGTCCCTGATGTTTTTTTTGGAGAGAAGTGGCTTCTTTGCTGCCCTTCTTGACACCAGGCCATCTTCCAAAAGTCTTTGCCTCACTGTGCGTGCAGCTGCACTCACACCTGCCTGCTGCCATTCCTGAGTAAGCTCCGCACTAGTGGCACTCCGATCCCGCAGCTGAATCCTCTTTAGGAGACGATCCTGGCGGTTGCTGGACTTTCTTGGATGCACTGAAGCCTTCTTAACAAGAATTGAACCTCTTTCCTTGAAGTTCTTGATGATCCTATAAATTGTTGATTGAGGTGCAATCTTAGTAGCCACAATATCCTTGCCTGTGAAGCCATTTTTATGCAACGCAATGATGGCTGCACGCGTTTCTTTGCAGGTCACCATGGTTAACAATAGAAGAACAATGATTTCAAGCATCACCCTCCTTTTAACATGTCAAGTCTGCCATTTTAACCCAATCAGCCTGACATAATGATCTCCAGCCTTGTGCTCGTCAACATCCTCACCTGAGTTAACAAGACGATTACTGAAATGATCTCAGCAGGTCCTTTAATGACCGCAATGAAATGCTGTGGAAATGTTTTTTTGGGATTAAGTTAATTTTCATGGCAAAGAAGGACTATGCAATTCATCTGATCACTCTTCATAACATTCTGGAGTATATGCAAATTGCTATTATAAAAACTTAAGCAGCAACTTTTCCAATTTCCAATATTTATGTAATTCTCAAAACCTTTGGCCACGACTGTATATTAAGCTTTATTTTGCTGTTAACCCTTGCCATTTTCCTTCAATTCTTGGGGAACACCTAAAGGGTTAACAAAGTTTGTAACATCAGTTTCGAATAATTTAAGGAGTGTAGTTTCTAAAATGGGGTATTTACTAAATATTTATTTATTTATTTAAATTACTTCTAAACTTTTTTTTTTTTTTTTAAATCTTTATTTAAGAATTTTAAAGATAATACAATAAACTCGTCACAGCAATGTACATGGGAGAAAAGATTGGAACGCATACATAAGTAGTCATATAGTGCAAAAAGACAAGTACCAAAATAGAAAGCAGTGACGACATTGGCAAAGTACAATTGGTTTAGAAGTTTCCGCTTAGTGGGCACTGATACAGGAGGATCTTCAGCATCATGCGCCCCCATATACACGGATGCTTGATAGGTTTGTCACTAAAGAAGTGACTAGAAAGGAAATCAAAGAAGAAGAGAAGGGAGTGAGAGATGAAGAAAGATGTAGAGCAAGGGGGAAGAGAAGGATAGGTAGGGAGGGGGAAAGAAGGGGGGGGATGCTAATCACAGTAATTTAGTCACCATAAAGGCAGGGGGGGGAGGGGGGGGTGTCCCACCATAGTAACCATAGTAAAACGTCGTAATTAACTAGAGTTTGACTCCGCTAGTGATCTCCAGGGCTCCCACAGCCTCAGGAATTTATCATGGGACCTATTAATCCATCCTGACATTTCCTCAAATCTACATATTTGGTTCACTTTGGCAATCCATTCCGCTTTAGTGGGTGGGTTCGTGTCGAGTCAATGCAGGGGGATAAGTAGCTTTGCAGCCGCTAAAAGATGTGAAAGCAAGTTTCTTTTGGACAGAGAGTGTTGGGGTGTCGGGAGGGCCAGGACCACCATGTCTAAAGTTTGAAGTCCGGGGTGGAAAGTTTGCGCAGCAGCACTTCAACTGTCTCCCAGTAAGATTTAATCTTCGGACATTCCCACCAGATATGAGACAGGGTGCCTATTTCAGCCTCACACCTCCAGCACTCTCTTACCGTCGTTAGGCCCCTCCGATAGAGGAAGTCCGGGGTCTTGTACCACCTAGAGAGCAGTTTAAAGTGATTTTCTTGTAATTGTATACAGGTAGAGAAACCATGCGAGCATTTCAAGACCCTCTTGACCTCTGCCTCATCCAGCATCCTACCTAGTTCTTTCTCCCATTCTCTGAGATACGGTGGTTTGTCACAGTCGATCTGGCCTCCCACCAGTGGGTAGAGTTTAGCCAGGGCCGGCGCTTCCATAGAGGCAAGGGGGGCAATTGCCCCCGGGCCCCCGAGTCCTTAGGGGCCCCCAAGCAGTGGCGGATCCAGGGGGGGGGCAACGGGGCAATTGAGACAGGAGATGAACGCTTCCACTGTGGAAGCGTTCATCTCCATAGCGATCTGTGTCGCCGTCCTCTGGACAGCGATACAGATCGCTGTGCAGTGCGGCAGGGGAGGGAGAGGCGTCTCCCTCCCCTGCTCCTCTGATAGGCTGCCGGCCTCGTGCCGACAGCCTATCAGAGCGGTTCAAGCGGCGCGATGACGTCATTGCGCCGCCTGAGCAGAGGATAGAAACGGGACACAGGCCGGAAGAGGCCTGCATCCAGCGCTGCAAGGAGGTAAGTAGGGAGGGGAAAGGGAAAGGAGCCTGCACATGATTTTGGTGGGGGTTGGGAGAAGGAGCCTGCACATGATTTTGGGGGGAAGGAGCCTGCACATGATTTTGGGGGGAGGGAGGGAGTGGAAGGAGCCTGCACATGATTTTGGGGGGAGTGGAAGGAGCCTGCACATGATTTTGGTGGGGGGTTGGGAGAAGGAGCCTGCACATGATTTTGGGGGGAAGGAGCCTGCACATGATTTTGGGGGGAAGGAGCCTGCACATGATTTTGGGGGGGAGGGAGGGAGTGGAAGGAGCCTCCACATGATTTTGGGGGGAGTGGAAGGAGCCTGCACATGATTTTGGTGGGGGTTGGGAGAAGGAGCCTGCACATGATTTTGGGGGAGGGAGTGGAAGGAGCCTCCACATGATTTTGGGGGAGTGGAAGGAGCCTGCACATGATTTTTTTGGGGGAGGGGAAGGAGCCTGCACATGATTTGGGGGCTGGGGAAAGGAGCCTGCAAATAATTTTGGGGAAGGGGATGGGTGGGAAAAGGAGCCTGCACATGATTGGGGGGTGGGGGGACATGATGGGGGAGAGAGGAGACTCCGGGGGCACTATGGGGACATTACTGATGTATTTTATATGGGGGTAGTAGGATAATTAGTCCAGAATATGGGAGGATGATGGAAAAGTAGTAACTGAGATTTATTTTGTTGTCAAACTGCAGAGACGAAACCTGACGGTCTGGTCTGAAGGTCTGAAAGGAGAAGATGAGGAAAGAGAACATCTACATCACAGGAGACGTCACTGGATGGAAGAGGTAAGTGGGGCTGTATTTCTGTAGTGATGGGAGCTGGGGGGGGAGGAGATGTGCAGATGTGCTGGAGAAATGAGCCATGGGGTTGGGGGGGGGGAGAGATGTGCTGCTGCCACTGGCCCATACAGGGGAGAAATGTGCCATTCGGGGGAGGGGGGAGTATGCGGCAATGGAGGGGGCGGGGAGAAATTGTGACGCGAAGGGGGTGATTGATGGCGTGACACTGAGGGGGGGGGGCCCTTATTGTTTTTCGCCCCCGGGCCCCATTTCACCTAGAACCGGCCCTGAGTTTAGCAACTTTCTTATGAAGAGAGAGCGGTGATAGGACCAGTTTTTCTAAGTCAGTTAAAGACCTTTGGCAAGAGTACTGTTCATTCCACCCACCACACACAGCTCGAACATGAGGCCGTATGAGAAAGGATCCTGGAGAATCAAGCGTGGAGCGCGGAAGTTTATCTAAGATAAAGGATTCCATATCAGGCAGTGTATCAGATATCTTATACTGTTCCAGTAAGGCCCATATTTGTGGTTTGTCTGTGTTTGTCGCGTTAAGAAGATCCGGTATGAGGCTAACTGGCATCAATGGGGATGGTGTAGGGGCTAATGTCTTACTAACCTCTCCCCAAACTGTCCCGAGACCCCGCAACATTGGGTCTATAGTCAAGTCTCTGTGTATTTGTTTTTCAGGTAGCCAAAGGTGTTTCAGGAAATGGCGGCCTATACTGTGTCTACATATGCCATAGACATCTGGTTGTCTATGAGGATCTACCAGTTCTAGCCATCTTTTAAGTTGAACCGCTTTGTAGTAGCGACTCACATCGGGTACACCTAAGCCACCCTTATCTTTATGTCTAACTAAGATGTCATGCGAGATTCACGGTTTTCTTCTATTCCAAAGAAACTTAGAAACCATTTTCTTAATATTGGAGAAAAAGGAGGAAGGAAGCCATATTGGGACTAGTTGGAGAACATACAAAATTTTGGGTAGCACATAGGCCTTCAAAACATTTTTCCTCCCCATCCATGATAAGTACGGCAGGTTGTATTTCTGTAATAATTTTTGTGTATCTCCCAAAAGGGAGGCGTAGTTGTGTAAGTATAAATCCTCTGTGTTCGAGGGTATTCTGATCCCCAGATATTTAATTGTGTCCCTAGTCCATTTAAAAGGGAATTGGGCACCTAAAGCATCTACTGTGGGTTTGGGCAGTGTGATATTCAATAATTCAGATTTTGAATGATTAACCTTAAAGTCTGAGAGCGAGCTGTACTCAGCTAGTACTTGAACCAGAGGATGTAAGCTTCTCTCAGGGTCTACTACTAAGAATAGTAAGTCATCTGCAAAAGCAGTACATTTGAGTTCTCTATGGCCATATTTGACCCCTGATATTTCCGGCATTTGTCTAATTGATTGCAAAAGTGTCTCTACCACCAGTATAAACAAGGAGGGGGATAGGGGGCACCCCTGCCGAGTCCCATTGGATATATTAAAGGCCGGTGAGAGGGTGCCATTGATCTTTAATCTAGCATAGGGGTCACGATAAAGGGTAAGTATCGCCTGAACGAAGGTGTCTGGGATAGCAAAGCGCTGCAGGGCCAACTTCATGAATAGCCAGTTGACCCTGTCAAACGCCTTTTCGGCGTCTATACTGAGTAGTGCTAGCGGGAAGTGTCTTTTATGTGCTAAGTGGATGGCATGAAATATCCTACGAGAGTTGTCTTTCCCTTCTCGACCCTGGACAAACCCTGATTGCTCCGATCCCACTAGGCCTGGCAGGAGAGTACTCAATCTACGTGCCAGAATTTTGGCCCAGAGTTTGAGGTCTAGGTTTAAGAGGGAAATAGGGCGATAGCTCCCACATTCCTGAGGATCTTTTCCTTCTTTGGGAATTAGGGTGACATGGGATTCCAGTGTTTGTTTGGGTAGAGCGTCGCCCTGAAGAAGTGCATTACAGACATCTGTGAACTTGGGGGCAAGAATTTCTTATAGTACAAGAGTGTCAGACCATCCAGCCCTGGACTCTTGCCTGGTGGGAAGCTTTTAAGAATGGACACCACTTCATCAGTGGTTACTGGTTTGGTGAGAAGGAGGGCTTCTTGGGGGGTAACAGATGGGAGATTAAGAGAGTGTAAATATTCTCTAATATGGTTTTCTCTGTTGGACACATCCTCTGCAGTAGTAGTTTGGTTCAAATTATAGAGAGCTGAGTAGAAGCTCTGGAAGGCCCTAGCTATTTCCGACGTAGAGTAGACTATTTTGCCATCCACTTGCTTGACAGCAGCTATGTGTGTTGTGCTTTTAGTTGTCTTAAGTAGGGACGTCATAAGTTTGCCCCCTTTATTTCCATGGGCATATACTCTGTGTTGGAAGTTCAACAGTTGTTTAGCTATCCTTTGATGCATCAAGTCACGAAGCTGTAGTCTAAGATCCGTTAGGGTTTTTTCATGTTCTGCACGTAGTGAGGCTTTGTGTAGCTTTTCTACCGAAGCAATATTTGTCAGCAACGTGTCAATAGCTTTCTGTCTGTCTTTTCTGACCTTGGAGCCTAGTGATATAAAGCACCCCCTAATAAAGGCCTTATGGGCCTCCCATATCATGGTGTGCGAGCTATGTGTGGTGGGGTTGAGCAAGAAATACTCTGACAATTGGGTCCTGACCTGGTCCACGTGAGCTGGGTTATGGAGCAAGAACTCGTTAAGCCTCCAAGTCCATTCCTTTTTCGGTAAGGAGGCCAGAGCGACGGTCGCCGTACAGGGAGCGTGGTCTGATACGGATATAGTTCCAAGTTCTGCGGACCTGAATGAAGGGAGTAGAGAGGCAGAGGTCAAGATATGATCCAGTCTTTGGTAAGACTTATGTGGTGCAGAATAAAAAGAGAAATCCTTGTCGGTGGGGTGAAGGCTACGCCACACATCAACCAACCGTAATTCCTGAAGGTTTTTATGGAGCTTACTGAGAAGTGATTGGGAAATGTGGGATTTAGCAGTGGAGGAGTCTATGGCTGGGTTCAAGACTAAGTTAAGGTCTGCACCCAGTATCACATGTCCTTCTGCAAAGAGGTTCAATGTGTCTAAAGCATGAAGGAGCCAGCGTACCGGAGATTTATTTGGGACATAAAAGTTAGCTAAGGTTACCTTAGTAGCGGCTATGGACCCTTTTACTAGTAGTAGTCTACCCTCATTATCAGAATATTGCTGCGTAAAGGTGAATGGTATAGCCTGATGGATCGCTATGGCAACCCCTTTGGATGCTGAGGAAGGCTGGACACTATGGTACCAATGTCTGAAAGGGCGGTTAGGCAAGCGCGGCATGTTCCGTTGTCTAAAATGGGTCTCCTGTAGAAAGACTATCTGGGAGTGAAGTTTATTGAGTGTTAACATGATTTGACCTCTCTTTTGGGGAGTGTTAAGGCCGTGGAGATAGTAACATCAGCCATTTTATATAGACAGTGGTCACTACCGTCAGTGCGCAGTCAGCGGATGCTAGAACTGTACTAACAGGGTTTTGAAGCTTAGTGAAACGTTGAGGGGGGGAAACCTTAGGGAAAAGGGAAGAGGAGAGGAGGGAGTAGAAGAGTGAAATCGAGGAAAGTAAGAAGAAAGAAGAAAGAAGGTAAGGCCTTATTCACACGTCCGTTGTGTTTTGCGGATCCACGGATCCGCGGATCCGCAAAACACGGACATTGGCGATGTGTGTTCCGCAATTTGCGGACCGCACATCGCCGGCACTCTCATAGAAAATGCCTTTTCTTGTCCGCAATTGCGGACAAGAATAGGACATGTTCTATTTTTTTCGGGAACGCAATTGCGGACCCGGAAGTGCGGATCCGCAATTGCGGACCCGGCCGGGACATCGTCTGTCCCCATTGAAACTAATGGGTCTGCAATTCTGTTCCGCAAAATGCGGACCAGAATTGCGGACGTGTGAATAAGGCCTAAGAGCAAGATGTCTTCAAAGCACCAAAGAATTAAACCAAGATGATCCCACACAGGAGGTGCTCCACCAAGTCGGTGATCTTATAGGAGATGCCAGTCAAACGTGGATGTGAGATAGCTCGCACCCGTCCGACGTTAAACAGTCCTCTACCGTCCCTCGTGTATCACCGCCCGTATAGGGAGCAATATAAGGCAGTCCTAAACAGGGTATGTAGGGCAAAGGGTATATCAAGTGTGCGGGTCAAAGGAAAAGGAAAAAAGAAAAAAGAGGGGGGGGGAGAGGGGGGGAGTTCAAGAGGCTGGCGGTGGGGATCTACTCTCCAAGAGTGTAACCAGCTGAAAGGGGGGGGGGGGGGGGTAAACACAAGAAGAAAAACTTTGAGCCTGGTCGTGTTATCCAGACATCACAACCTTCAATATAACAGGCAAGTTAGAGTGGACGTGCGTTTTATCGGAGCCAGAAATAAGGGGGAATGTGTAAGGGGAAAAGGGGGAAGGAGAGGGGAAAGGGGGGGAGGAAAGAAAAAAAGGGGGGGGGGAGAGAAAGGAGGGGGAGGAAGGGGGAGAGGGAAAAGGAAGAGAATCTGGCACGTGCAGTGTCTGGTGCCATGTTCATAAGACCAATAAATTAAATTGAATTAAAGGGAGCCTCCAGGAGCCCTATTGTCACACAGTCTGAAGCAGTAAGATATATAACAGTGAACAAGTACTAGAAAACTACAGACAATAGTCGGTGCATACATAAACAATCGGGTGGAGGGGTGCTAAATAGATATGGGTATAGTCCTCTATAACTTATTCTAAATGGAGGAGACCTCCAAACAAAATAATCCTCGTAGGACTTTAAGCGTTACAAAAACTGAAACCACATATGCGTTAGCACCGGGAGCATTATAATAGATATCCGCCAAGATCGTGTGCAAAGAACAGAACATTAACTAGAAACCGACAGAATCATATGCGCACTGGAGGAAGTCTAACGGTCAATAAGATAGTATAAGACTCTAATCAATGTAGTGTCCGACCGTAATGTGGGGACCACGCGAGGGTCCCTTCAACTTCCAAGTATACTAGACTAGTGATGAGCGGCAGGTGCCATATTCGATTTCGACAAAATTCACGAATATTCGAATGAATATTCGTTTCATATTCGTCAAAATCGAATATTCGTCATTATTCTAGTTACCGCGATTAATATGCGATTTAAATAATCGCGTATTGCGATTTTAACTTAAGGCTACTTTCCTATTGGTTTCATATCTAGAATTATAGCGAAGATGACGGATATGACGAATGTATTCGTCATATTCCTCAAAACAAAGATAACGAAGTATTCTACATCTTCGTTTTAGCAACCTATTCGTCAACTTCGCTAATTCTAGCAATCAAATAGGAAGGTTGACTATAGAGACAACTGTGTTTAATTCGCTATGCGATTATTTATATATGTTTTTAATAAATAGAATAATTATAATAATTATATCAAGTAATATAATTATTCTATTAAAAAAAAAATCGCATAGCGAATTTAACACAGATGTCTCTATAGTCAACCTTCCTATTTGATTGCTAGAATTAGCGAAGTTGACGAATAGGTTGCTAAAGCAGATGTAGAATACTTTGTTATCTTCGTTTTGAGGAATATGACGAATACATTCGTCATATTACGCTATTCGCTAATTCTACCAAGCCAACCATAAAGTTCCTTGCTCATGGAGCGTCCCCATCACCATGGGAACGTCTCCATATACTAAAATGTACTGTCGGATTTGAGGAATTACGTTGAAATCGCAATGCGATTAATTCAGGTTATATTAATCGCATTGCGATTTCAACTTAGAGCTGGGTTTATAATGGGTCAGCTTGCTAGAATGAGCGAAGTTAACGAATATGGAATATAGCAGCACTGCTAAGTTGAATTCGCAATGCGATTAATTTAACTTGAAGTAATCGCATTGCGATTTCAAATTAGCACTGCTAGTGCTATATTCCATATTCGTTAATTCTAGCCTATGTAAGATAGCAGTGCTAAGTTGTAATCGCAATGCGATTACTTCAAGTTAAATTAATCGCATTGCGAATTCAACTTAGCAGTGCTGCTATATTCCATATTCGTTAACTTCGTTCATTCTAGCAAGCTGACCCATTATAAACCCAGCTCTAAGTTGAAATCGCAATGCGATTAATATAACTTGAATTAATCGCATTGCGATTTCAACGTAATTCCTCAAATCTGACAGTACATTTTAGTATATGGAGACGTTCCCATGGTTGGGGACGCTCCATGAGCACGGAAGTCGGCAGAAGCGGCAATGGGCACTGACTAGAGCAGCCAGGAAGCCAGGAATCCTCAGGACAGGTAAGAACTACTGTTGGGAAGTGGGAAAGAAAAAAATATAACTAAAAAAAAAAAAAAAAAAAAAACGAATATTCGAAATAGCGAATTTATAGCGCTATATTCGAAATATTCGCGAATTAGCGAAGTGCCGATATTCGCTAAAAAAATTCGCTATTCGAATATTCGCGCTCAACACTATACTAGACCAGTTCCAGCCGCTGTGTATCCTCAGGTCGGGGGGTCTGCAGGTCCAGCTGAATGCTTGGGTGTCTTGCTGGATCTGGATCGTTGGACCTTTTTCCACGGCCCCAAGTGTGGAAGCGCTGGGAGGGATAACACGTCCTGCACTGGCAGCCATGAGGGTATGTCGACAGGTGGTACGCCGATGTGATCCCATGCTTTTTCGAGATCCTCTGGGGTATGAATGATGATCCTTCTCCCATTCCTGAGTATGGATAGGCCGAAGGGGTACAGCCAGGAGTATGGAATCTTCTGTGATCGCAAGGCATCGAGGAGGGGTTTCAATATGCGCCTTTTGGCTAGCGTTGACGGGGCAATGTCCTGGTATATGGCAATGTCCGCCTCTCCGTAAGTAATACGGCCTCTGGCGCATGCCGCCTCCATGACACGTGCTGTGTCTACAAAGGAGAGTAGGCCACGGATTACATCTCTAGGCCTCTCGGTAGGCTTAGGTGGGGGTCGCAGGGCCCTATGTATGCGCTCGATAACTATGGCCTCGGCTGAGTCCAGGTCCAGAAGATCTGCAAAAATTTCAGTGGCGACTTTGCGCAGCGATTCCGCAGCCCAGGATTCGGGTAAGCCTTTTATTCGGACGTTGCGTCTTCTGCTGCGGTTTTCTTGGTCTTCGAGCAGTAAAAAAGCCCTATTAAGTTCCGCCGCGTGGTTTGTCAGACAGTCCTCAACTCCCGTGGCATGTGATCTCAATTCCTGGGTAGCTTGTTCAAGAGCTTCTACCCTATGGCCCACTTGCGAAATTTCGGTTTTAATGTCCGCTAGATCGCTCAAGACCGGTTTAAGGGCCTTCTCGAGTGCTTGGCTGAGTACTCTCGTAAGAAAAGATTTAGATACCGGTGTCGGGTCATGATCTGCAGCGCCCCGCTCACTGTCTGCCTCTGATTCTTCCACCTCCGCTTCCAGCGCCGGCGCCATCTTGGCCCCTGCGCCCGGTGAGTGAGAGCTCCTCTTTTTAAGGAATTTCTGCATGTCCTGTTGTCCTTTGTGGGATCGAGGGGTGTCGGAGGGTTCCAAGCCCCTATCCTGACCGTATTTGACCATGGTGGGTCCGTCCACTGCTGTTTATAAGGCTGTAGATGCCGGAACGTGGAGGATCCGCTCTTTCACACAGCCATCCACACAGCCAAGCTCCGCCCCCAAAATTACTTCTAAACTTTTAAGCCTTCTAACGTCCTAAAAAAATTTAATGACATTTACAAAATGAATCCAACATAAAGTAGGCACATGAAAAATATTAAGTAATAACTATTTTGTGAGGTGTCACTATCTGCCATAAAAGCAGAGAAATTCATATTTAGAAAATATTCTAATTTTTGGATTTTTTTTTATAAATAAAGATAAAACATATTGACTTACACTTATAACTAACACGAAGTACAATGTGTCACTAAAAAACAAACTTAGAATGGCTTGGATAAGTATAAGCTTTCCAAAGTTATTACCACATAAAGTGACACATGTCAAATTTGTAAAAATCGGCCTAGGATTTAAGGTTAAAAGTGGCTCGGTACTGAAGGGGTTAAGATCTTTATTGTAATAAACAGATGTCAGTTTATGGAACAAACAAGAGCTCTGGCTGATATTTTTGCATTATAAGACATTCATATTGTAAATTAAATTTAAGTGAAATACTAAATGCATATCTTAATAATATAATTGATCGATATCTTTTAAGACCCAAATATATTTATAGAATTTTATACATTTTTAACCCCTTGAGGACACTGACACTTTTCACCCTCCTTCCCAGGCCATTTTTTGCAAATCTGACGTGTCACTTTATGTGGTAATAATTTTGGAACGCTTTTACTTATCCAAGCCATTCTGAGATAGTTTTCTTGTGACACATTGTACTTAATGACATTGGTAACTATGAATATATTTCATTAAGTATATTTCACCTTTATATATAAAAAAAAATCCCAAATTTACCAAAAAATGGGAAAAATTAGCAATTTTTTAAATTTGAGTTTCTCTGCTTTTAAGGCAGATAATGATACCTCATAAAATAGGTATTACTTTACATTTTACATATATCTACTTTAGTAAGGCATTTGATACTGTCCCACATAGAAGGCTTATCAATAAACTGCAGTCTTTGAGCATGAGCTCACATATTGTTGAATGGATTAGGCAGTGGCTGAAGGACAGAAAACAGAGGGTTGTAGTCAATGGAGTATATTCAGGCCATAGTATTGTTACCAGTGGGGTACCTCAGGGATCTGTTCTGGGACCCATATTGTTTAATATCTTTATCAGCGAAATTGCAGAAGGCCTCAATGGTAAGGTGTGTCTTTTTGCTGATGACACAAAGATTTGTAACAGGGTTGATGTTCCTGGAGGGATACACCAAATGGAAAAGGATTTAGGAAAACTAGAGGAATGGTCAAAAATCTGGCAACTAAAATTTAATGTCGATAAGTGCAAGATAATGCACCTGGGGCGTAAAACCCAAGAGCAGAATATAAAATCAGTGATACAGTACTAACCTCAGTATCTGAGGAAAGGGATTTAGGGGTCATTATATCAGACGACCTAAAGGTGGGCAGACAATGTCATAGAGCAGCAGGTAATGCCAGCAGAATGCTTGGGTGTATAGGGAGAGGCATTAACAGTAGAAAGAGGGAGGTGCTCATGCCGCTCTACAGAGCACTAGTGAGACCTCATTTGGAGTATTGTGTGCAGTACTGGAGACCATATCTGCAGAAGGATATTGAAACTTTGGAGAGAGTTCAGAGAAGAGCTACTAAATTAGTACATGGATTGCAGGACAAAACTTACCAGGAAAGGTTAAAGGACCTTAACATGTATAGCTTGGAAGTAAGAAGAGACAGAGGGGATATGATAGAAACTTTTAAATACATAAAGGGAATCATCACGGTAAAAGAGGAGAGAATATTTAAAAGAAGACAAACTGCTACAAGAGGACATAGTTTTAAATTAGAGGGGCAAAGGTTTAAAAGTAATATCAGGAAGAATTACTTTACTGAGAGAGTAGTGGACGCATGGAATAGCCTTCCTGCAGAAGTGGTAGCTGCAAATACAGTGAAGGAGTTTAAGCATGCATGGGATAGGCATAAGGCCATCCTTCATATAAGATAGGGCCTGGGGCTATCCATAGTATTCAGCATATTGGGCAGACTAGATGGGCCAAATGGTTCTTATCTGCCGACACATTCTATGTTTCTATGTTTCTATGTTATGTTGGCATCATTTTGTAAATTTCATTTTATTTATATTTTTGGACATTAGAAGGCCTACAATTTTAGAAACAATTCTTAAAAATTTTAAGAAAACTTTCAAAACCCACTTTTTTTTAGGACCTATTCAGTTATGAAGTCAGTTTGTGGGGCTTACAAAATAGAATTCAGCCATAACTAACTACATTTTAGAAATTACACCCCTCTATTACCATGATTCTGCAGTTTATAGAAGCACCTCACATGTAGTGGTAAACTGCTGAATGGGCGCATAGCAGGGCTCAAAAGGAAAGGAGCACCATATGGTTTTTGGAGGGCAGATTTTGGTGGACTAGTTTTTAGGCCCCATGTCACATTTGAAGACCCCCTGATGAATCCCTACAGTAGAAACTCACAAAAAGTGGCCCCATTTTGGAAACTACGGGATAAGGTGACAGTTTGTTGGTACTATTTTGGGGTATATGTGATTTTTTTTATTGCTCTATATTACGCTTTCACAATTTTTTTTTCCGGTGTTCATCTGAGGAGGAGGGTCATGTGATATTTTTATAGAGCTAGTCGTTATGGACATGGCGTTACCTAATTTGTCTATTTTTTTAAATGTATTTAAATGTTTTAAATACCAGCAAGGCCAGATCTACTCATCCTCAGCTGGAGGAGTGTGAAAATCCTCCCCAATCCAGGCTTGGATTGGACACTGGTGGAAGATAACATAGTCTTTAGAGTTGAGCGAACCCAAACTGTAAAGTTCGGGTTCATACCCGGACCTGAACCCGAACATTTTCATAAAAGTTTGGATTCGAGTTTGGTGTTCGGCCGTTTATTAAAGCTTGTTGAAAGGCTCCAGCCAATCAACAAGCGTTTAACATGTGTGCCCTTAGAAGCCATCACAGCCATGCCTACTAATGGTATGGCTGTGACTGGCCAAGTGCGGCATGTGACTCAGCCACTATATAAGCTGGGTCAAGTAGCGCTGCACGTCACTTAGCTCTTATTATTGGATATTCATTGCCTTTAAGAACATAATGAAGCATGTTCAAAATTTTATAAGGATTTTAACATGGTCTTCTACTAACAAGACTTCATTCAATGGAAATTGCACTTTTATAACCGTCAATTTATTCATACATTTAGAAAATTAGTAGATACATAAACTCCTGTGTTAATAGAGATTTCATTCTATTCTTTAACAAAATATGAATTCCAGAGCATGAGATTTATCAAGGAGTTTCTCTGAATCTGTATTATAGCGGATTCATGTATGAAGTTTGTCCCTCAGCTCTGGGATAAGGCTCATAGAAGTCTATTGTGTGTAATAAAGGCATGTTTAAGTTAACCCTTAAAAACATTATGCTAATAGCTTACAAAATAGTGCCACCTAGGTATGAGTAGACAACGTTACACTAGTAGTAGAATCGCATCCTGAGTAATACCGTGACGTCATGGGTCATTACCATACGTATACACCCATCCGACATAATTGGAGGACACTAACCTAGAGGGGCGTGTACATTTGATAACTTTGTAGATTATAACCCACATACAAACGTTTGGGGGGGTCCAAGAGAAAAAAAGAAAATAAACCACGTCCCTAGGGAGAATACGGATTATTAGAAAAAACTCTAGAAAGCTGACTTCCCCGAACTCTGCATCACTTGACCCTGGGTAATATATACTTTTGTTTGCAGTATTGAGATAATTTATTTAGCTTGATATTTAGTCAGATACCCGCCTGGTTGCGGTCGTATAACGGTAGTTGCTACATCAATCTTGTCTCTGATTTTAGTTACGATGCATATAACTAAACAAGGGGATAATATTGTTAATCTGATTGGAATATTGATTCCATAGCCTATATCAAGTTACTAAATTATTGATTTTATTACAATACTACCATTACCTGAATTTTGGTCATAATTGTAGCAGAGCGGAGGTTTCATATATATATCTTTGCATAGGTTTTTATATTTGATTTTGAAGCTGAAGAGTGTTGGTAGATTTATGGTGTGTTGGTTCTAGTGGCGTATTTTGGTATTGCAAATTTTTTTTTTCCTACATAGATATTTTCATTGATGTTATTGCTCTAAAATTATTGTATAATAAAATTATTTATAGCTTGTCCCTGTTTTGCTGATTGCACAAATAGTTAGGTTCTCGGTTGAATTTTGGGGGTTTTTATGTCAGCCCCCCTTGGATCAAAATATTCTTGACAGTTTTTTTTCTTTCTTTCTTTGATCCTAATTTTTGTACATAAAGCGATTGCTGTATATACACGACATAAATGGAGGTCCCACCGAGATCCAGTTAACTTTTAATTATTTGTGCAAATAGTGAAACGTTCCACATCTCTCTTGGCTAATCAGAATATTCATAGATCTGTATATATCTCTGTTGTAAGTAAAATGAGTGAAGCGGGTTCTGGTGAGGCCGCAGGAGGTAGTCCATCTAGCCCGGAGCCGTTAATCTATAATGTTGTTGAATATGTGAATTTGCATTTTGATTTAGATCGTGATGTGGCTGCATGGATAAGTGAGTTGCAGGCAGAAGCCAAGAGAGAATGTGTGGATGTGTGGACGCAAAACTTGATATTTACAAACTCCGATGTAAACCCAATTAAAGTCCCTGGGAGTTTCTCTCTATCCTTAAAAATGCCTATTGGTTGGCGTATAGGTCCCCAAATTGGGAGTCTGAGGAGTTCAAATAGCTGTTTTATGATGCAATGCCGACCCAAATTAAACTTAGCCTGGCTAGAGATCTTGATCTTAAAGCTCCCTTGGACAGGTTGGTGAAGGCTGCTACCTCACTGTATAACATCAGTTAATGCCATGCTACAGGTGAGAGGAGATACAAAAAGTTCCCAGAACAAAATGTAGCAGAAGCTAGGGTAAACCCTGGCTTGAGATTTGAACCACAGCCACACAGGTACCCTCAGTCTACAGGACCTGTCCAACAAACCCAGCGACAACAGGTAGGACCCAAGCAAACAAAATCTCAGAGCCCAAATGGGTCAGAGGGGGAAAGTTCCGGTGCTGGGAGGTCTAACTACCGTCCCCGATATTACAATAGGGGTCCCCAAGGATACAGGTGCTGGAATAACAGGCCCAGACAACAGAAGGAAAGTAGGTCTGAACCCCCTACTTCACCTAGAAGTCGGTCACCCACCTATAACAAGGACACACCATAAGACCAAACTGTGCTCAAATCAAACAATCGATTTGATCAGTTGGGAGATCAAGTGGCCAAATTTGGTGAGATTTTTAGCAAGATGTCCCAGGTGTCTGTGAGGAAAACAGCCTGAGTCTTTTTTAGGGGCAACTGTAGGTCCCAGATCAGCTCCATAATGCAGGTGGGCGGGGTTAGAGCCAAGGCCAATGCAAGGCTACCGAGGTGGTCATAAACTAATCTAATGTGATTACTAAACCTACTTTGCCTTACAGCATTTCTGACCCTAAAATTGAGGCAGAGGAGATGTTTAACATGTTGTCTATCTTGCAGTCCAACTATGAAGATTCATGCACTAATGTGTCTTCTCCAGTGAGTGATTCTATCATCTCAGCATCTATCTGTGAGCTGCCGTCTGTGAGCTGTGATGTAATCCAGTTCTCCTCGAAGGTGGCTGCTGCTGCAGCGGGGTTTTCCAGAGGTCGCATCACTGCAAAAGGATCAAGTCCTTAAAAAGCATCAGATGAGTAAACATGCTAATTTCTTATGTGATTTATTTCAGGTTGAAGGCCGATATTTTGTTGAATCTTATCTACAAGATGAATTTATCGGGCCGATTAGGGGTTTACTTGACACATGATCACAAGCCGCTATATTGTCATCCAGTTATTTCCAACAGGTTTTGGATGTGACAGCAAAGAGGCCGAGATTGAAATCATTTGATGGCTCTTTGATAAGTGTGGGTGGAGACACTTTGCAGGTAAAAGGTACAGCATGGTTAAAATTTAAAATTTTATAGCAAGAATATAATTAGACATTCAGGACTGATCGTGGACCTTCCCTATTATCGGTTGAACTTCATTAATGAAGCCATATGGACTAAGGTGAAGGCACCCATTGCCTATGAGTACCCCTGCAATGTACAACCACAACGTAGTTGTCATGTGATTGAGGAAAGGCTTAACTCTGTTGAAGTTCGTTTTAGGAACAATCAAATGCCGGATGTCACGATCCTGAAAAATCATAAGCCCGAGGACACCGTCAATGGTGCTGCTCAAACCATAACCATCCAGAAGGACAGAATTGAAAAGGTAACCTTGGATGGGGATGCATTAACTATTTCTCTTAAAGGGGGAAGTTACGAAGTTGCAGACCTGACCAAGCATACTCAATCAATGGTATGGATTGAAAAGGTCAATGGTAACTTCCCATACAGGTGAACAATATAGCCTGGATGAAACATGCCAAGTTTGATCAGAAATCCGAAGCCAGTTACATAAGCCTAAGTCTCTTGAAACAGGTCACTAATCCTAAAGTAATTAAAGTTTCCTCTCCATAGGACCAATGGGTTCATGATCTACAGGGAGATTCACAGAGTCATAATGTGATTGCAAGATGTCTATTGTCTATTTCCATAGGAGATAAGACTACAGAACATCTATTCATCATGCTGAATGAACCACGGTACCAGTTGTATCTAGGTAATGACCTTCTACACCGATTTGCTGTACAGATTGATCTGGTCAACAATACCCTATGATTCAGACTACCTGGAGACCCGAAGGGGTTCCAGAATGAAGAGCAAGCCTTGAAAGGGGGACAACAAATGCCCTATGCCGTGAGTATTATGGTTGCTGATGAGGTTAACATCCCTGAATGGTGCAAACCATTTCTTCTTCCTATTCAAGTAAAGAAGGGACAAAGACTGAGGACTGCAGATGCTTTGGTATGTTTGTCCAACCGGATGCAGCAACTTGGCCTAAAGGTAAAGCCCACTCCTATGTAAACATCCATCAGAATACACTACATATGATAGTCCATAATATGACTCCCCATAGTTTGTCCTTACCAAAGGGCACCATAATTGGTCTAGCTATGGATTCGGAGTATTACAATTTTGGATTCCAAAATGATGTCATTGGACTTATTCCTGATAAATACCTAACAGAAGAACAGGTAGTGGAAAGTGTTTTTCCTCAACACCTGAGGGGTTATTCAATGTCCACTCTGTTTATCCTTTCAGTTGAGAAGAAGGTACATACCAAATTGAAGAATCATCATTGGTTTTCAACTAAGAGATCGATGAGAAGGAATATGAGTCATTCTGACAAGGAAAGGATAAGGTACGCAATACTCAAAACGATTTAACTAGTGAGCTTGAAGAAGCTTATGAGTTAAGTCAGCCTTAAATCTTTCCAGAATTTCAGGAACAGGTGGAAGATGCATGCTCTAATGAAACAGAGCGTCAACAACTAAAGGAGCTCTTAACAAAATTCCAGGATATGTTTGCTAAGGATTCTTATGACTGTGGAGAAACTGACTTACACGTTACAAGAATCCAGACAGATCCCAATGCACCCCCGGTCTATGTCAAACAATACCGACTTCCGCTAGCGGCTTACGAGTCACTATCAGAAATTGTCAAGAACTTGGAAAAGAGAGGCATCATCTGTCCGGTACACAGCTCGTTCAACCATCCTGTACTTGGGATCCTTAAACCCAATGGTCAATTTCGTCTCTGCTCAAACCTAAGGCAGTAAAAACAAACTTGTATACATGTCTGGATGGCCTGTGCCGTATATTGACCAGAGTTTGGCGCAAATACAGGGATCCAAAATTTTCACTGCTCTGTATTTTGCACAAGGATATTGGATGATTAAGGTAGTCGAGAGGGATCAATACAAACTGGCCTTTACTTTTGGCAAGAAACAATATGCCTGGACCCAATTACCCTTCGGGTACATAAACGCGGGCCATGAATTTGCCGTGTTCATGCACAAGGAGATGCCTGATGCCACTGAATGAGGTACCTTATCCTATGTGGATGACATCCTGATCAAAAGCAGAACTTTTGAGGAACACATTGCGGAACTGAGGCATGTACTAACCCAGGCATGCTCAACCTGCGGCCCTCCAGCTGTTGCAAAACTACAACTCCCATCATTCCCTGACAGCCTACAGCTATCATCCTACAGAAGGGCATCGTGGGAGTTGTAGTTTTACAACAGCTGGAGGGCCGCAGGTTGAGCATCCCTGTACTAACCCAACTGAGAAAAGCTGGGTTAAACTTTTTTTTAGAAGGCTCAATGGTGTCGTACCAAGGTTAATTTCCTAGGTCACGAAATCACTGCTGATGGAATCAACCCACAGAAGAAGAAGGTGGAGGCAGTGATTAATACGAAGTCACCTCAAGGAGTTGAGATCCTTCCTGGGTATGATGAACTATTAACGTAAGTTTATAGATAACTATGCCGAGATCACAAAACCTCTTTTGCAGTTGCTGAAGAAAGGAGGGAAATGGGAATGAGCATCAAGAGCAAGCTGTGAATGAGCTCAAGGCCAGATTTATCCAAGCTCCATACCTTGCCAATCCCAAAGGTGGGAAACCTTTCTTCATTGAAACAGACTTTACCGATAAAAGCGTGAGTGCAGTCCTCTTGGGGAAAAAAGAAAACCTGAACAAAATCATTGCCTATGCCAGCAAGTCCTTATCACCGGTTGAGGTAAAATTCAATGACTGTGAAAAAGCATTACTGTCAACTGTGCGGGCTTTGCAATATTTTAGGAGTTTTATCCAAGGCGAAAAGATTATTGTGGAACCACTGTATACCAACCACTGCAATACTTACAAAGTGATAGAATCAAGGATATCAAACAGCAGGATAACCGCCTGGACGATGTCCTTAATGGGATGGCCACTGAAAATCAGGTACAAACAAAATAATAAGAATCCAGTTGCTCAAGGATTAGCTGAACTTTACGATTGTTCCAATACAGGACATAAAGGTGAGTCACCAGAAAATGATTTTTTGGAGGAACAATCTTTGTCTCCATACAAACAACGAAGAGGAGTATTGCAAATCATTACCATGTGTATATTTAGACGGCTGTTCTTTCCGTACCGATATAGGATCTGAACGTACACTAGTTGCAGGCATCGGAATCGTGTGTAATAATATATTCCCCAATGTATCTGTCGGATGCAAGATTGGTTCCAAAAGTAGCCAGATCGCTGAGCTTACCGCAGTGTATAAAGCCATACAGATGGCTATCGAATCTGATATTAAAGAGTTTGTTATAATGTCACAGATTCCGGTTATATCCGCAACAGCTTTGTGGAATACTTCCCTGGATGGAAAGGGTCCAACATGGTAAGGAGCAACAACAAGCCTGTCAAACATGGTAAAATGTTTTTTAGGATCGACGAGATGGTTACCACCCACGGTCTAACCATTTACTGGAAAAAGGTAGGAGGTCACTTAAATTATCCAGGTATGGATAAGGAAGGGAATGATTTGGCAGATTCCCTAGCCAAACAAGGCGCCATTAATGGAGAAGTCCTGGATGTTGATGACCTCATGGGTACTATCCAAGTGGATGCAACGACAAGATGGCAGGCCCAAAAGGAAGCCGAGGCCGATGTGGTACAATGGAGCCAAGATTCCCCTAGTGAGGATCTCATTGCGAGTCAAAAGGGGGATCCCATTATTGGTATCTTTTACAAGCACATTAAAGATCCACAAAACTGTCCCATAACTATGGAAGATTGTGTAGGAAAAGAAGAGTTACGGATTTTGATGAAGGGTAAGTCCCAATTCTCGTTACAGGATGGATTATTGATAAGAACCTCGAAGAATGGTATCACACAATGTGTAGTACCCATGGCATTCCGAGGTTTGATGTTGCAACACACCCATGATGCCTCATGAATTATTACGAGATTATGCATATTGGCCTAATATGTTGCAAGACGTTTGTACATATTGTCGAGGGTGTTTAATCTGTCCTCAGTTCCAACCACAAGCACCTACTCATCGAGCACCGCTGATGAAAAGGGGGATGTCCATGCCATGGTCAGACAACCAAATTGATTCTATTGGACCAGTACCCACTTCATCAAAAGGCAACAGATATATGTTAACCGTGACTTGTTTGTTCACAAATTGGGTGGAATGTTTGCATTGTAAGACACGCAGTTCAAGGGTATGCACATCTCTACTCATTAACCACACATTTTCCAGGTTTGGTCTTCTCCAACGCATCGAATGCGATTGTGGAAGTCATTTCACTAGTGAGGTGATGATGAAGATGTGGGAGATAATGGGAGTAAAAAAGAAAGCTACATATAGCTTATCCGCCAGCCTCTAGTGGTGGAGTAGAACGTTACAGCCAAACCATTGTCAACATTTTTAAGAAATTTGTCAATAAATCCGGTAAGGACTGGGATGTGAAGTTGCCTTTGGTTCTCATGGCCATCAGGGCCACCCCAAGCGCAGCAACCAAACTTTCTCCCTTCGAGATGATCACGGGCAGGAAGATGGTGTTACCCCAGCATTTACTCTACCAGACAACAGACTATAATTTGATAAATGCTTCAACAGCTCATCAGTATATAGAGAATCTATGCAAACACCTTCAGAAGAAGAATCTGGAGAAAGCAGCAGTGAGCGCCAAAACCTACTATGATCTGAAGACTACTCAAAAAGAATATCAGATTTCCGATCAGGTTTACCTCTACAACTTTGCCTGGGATCAGGTGAAGGAAAGGACCTTCCTCCTTTCCTGGAGGGGACCATATGTCGTCATTGACAAATTGTCAGCTGTGGTCTACAAGATCAAAATTCCAAATGGGGATGCATCTATAGAAAAATGGGTGCATATTAATCAATTACATGTTTGTCTTCCTAGATCACGACTTCATGAGATGGAAGGATTTCCGGATGATGAGAAGTGAAGAGATATCAAAGTTCCAGCTAAAGACGGAAACCCAGGATTGGTATTGTATGAACAAACGAGTGTGCTAACCTATCCTCATGTATTTTTCCTCTGTAACTAACTATCTCTTGACTCACTTCTGAACCAAAAACTTGCTCTGTTCAAAAAAGAAAATTATGCCAAATTGAAGATATATGGTAGTATGATTTCTTTTTACAGGATTGATAACAGAATATTGCTAAGAAGCATGTGCTCATATTTGTCATAAAATTTATTACAGGCACAAGATGGCATCAAAGATTGTCGCTGTTATCTATGTCATCCTAATCTTGGGGAAGGAGTTCCACGCTGAGCTGATCGCTGTACTAGGTCCTTCATCTGGGATCATGCTGCAGGATACCACGGGGTTCATCTTGACGAATAAGAGGACTCTATCCCAAAAGATCTACGTCTGTTTGGATCCACGAGTCTTCATTGAAAGAAAATTTAACGTGTCAGAGATTCTGTGTCCGGAGATAAAATCGTGATATAAAGTACACGTCGGTTATTCACAAGAAAGGATTACACAGATCCTGGAACAGACAAGGAAGACTCTGACCAGAGAATAGTTTTCAATGAGTTGACGCTGAAAGCGGTTCATTTCTTCAATTGCAGCTGCCATAATCTTTGGCGTAGTGGGCACTGTCGTTGCCACCAGCGTATCAGCCGCTAATTCCATCTCTATTATGACATTGGAAATTGAAATTGGTTCTCTCAAAAGGAACCTGATGCATATTCATGCAGAGATGGAAAATCATAAGCCACATTTATCAGACTTATATTCCGTTGTGTAGGATAATGTCGTTAACAACTTACATTCAAAGTTATTGACTCATTCAATGAATCTTCATGAGAGTAACAAACAGTTTAAACAAGAACTTATGTTCCTAAAGGGGTGTATTCAGAAAGACTTTAGCAAAGCTCTGGTTGGAACATTCTTGAAGAATCCATATGAAAAGCCTTTTTTGACATTCCAATGTAATCCAGTTTATCCCATAGATTACATTGTAATGAAGGGGGATATATGTCATGCCTTTTCATAGTTATAAACAGTTATCTTTACTTATTTTAGTTATATTGGATATTCATTGTCTTTAAGAACATAATGAAGTATGTTCAAAATTTTATAAGGATTTTAACATGACTTCTACTAACAAGACTTCATTCAATGGAAATTGTACTATTATAACCGTCAATTTCGGAGCATAAAAATTATCAAGGAGTTCCTCTGAATCTGTATTATAGCGGATTCATGTATCAAGTTTGTCCCTCAGTTCTGGGATAAGGCTCATAGATGTCTATTGTGTGTAATAAAGGCATGTTTAAGTTAAACCTTAATGACAATATGCTAATAGCTTACACAATAGTGCCTCCTAGGTATGAGTAGACAATGTTACACCAGTAGTAGAATTGCATCCTGGGTAATAACATGACGTCATGAGTCATTACCATACGTATACACCCATCCGACATGATTGGAGGACACTAACCTGGAGGGGCATGTACATCTGATAACTTTGTAGATAATAACCCACATACAAACGGTAAGGGTGTCCAAGAGAAAAAAAGAAAATAAACCAAGTCCCTAGTGAGGATACGGATTATCAGAAAAAACTCTAGAAAGCTGACTTCCCCGAACTCTGCATCACTTGACCCTGGGTAATATATAATTTAGTTTGTAGTATTGAGATAATTTATTTAGCTTGATATTTAGTCAGATACCCACCTGGTTGCGGACGTATAACGGTATAACGGTTGTGGTCTCTGATTTTAGTTACGATGCATATAACTAAACAAGGGGATAATATTGTTAATCTGATTGGAATATTGATTCCATAGCCTATATCAAGTTACTAAATTATTGACTTTATTACAATACTACCATTATCCGAATTTTGGTCATAATTGTAGCAGAGCGGAGGTTTCATATATAATCGTTTCCTTTATTGATTTTCTGTGCATATATCAATTGCTTGCAGTTTTCATATTTTGTGAATTATATCTTTGCATAGGGTTTTCATATTTGGTTTTGAAACTAAAGAGTGTTGGTAGATTTATGGTGTGTTGGTTCTAGTGGCGTATTTTGGTATTGCATTATTTTTTTTTCTCTATATAGATATTTTCATTGATGTTATTGCTCTAAAATTATTGTATAATAAAATCATTTATATTTTTGCATAGACGCTTGTCCCTGTTTTGCTAATTGCACAAATAGTTAGGTTCTCGATTGAATTTTGGGGGTTTTTATGTCGCCCCCCCCCCCCCCGGATTAAAATATTCTTGACAGTTTTTTTTCTTCTTCCTCTGATCCAAATTTTTGTACATAAGGCGATTGCTTTATATACACGACAGGATGATCTGTACCCCTAGTTTGTTTCACACTACTCCTGCACTGCATACCTGACTGGGAAATATATTCTGTAAATTCGGCGGCGTTTACATTGTTGGGTGCGTAAGTTATATGCTGTAAAATCTCCCTGATGTCTCCATGATAAATCTGCAGGGGCCCCTTGTGGCTTCTACACACTTTCAAAATAACCCTTCAGCGGGGCGGATAGATGCCGGATGACGGAGATGCTCCATGACCCCTTTTTTCTTTCAAACTACCCCTGCACTGCATACCTGATTGGGAAATATATTCTGTAAATTCGGCGGTGTTTAGATTGTTGGGTTATCTGTACCCCTTTTATCTTTCACACTACCCCTGCACTGCATACCTGACTGGGAAATATACCGTACTTTACCGTATAAGACGACTGGGCATATAAGACGACCCCCTATTTTTCCTGTTAAAATATGGGGTTTGGGCTATACCTGCCGTATACCTCGCATACCATTAGATTGCTGGGCATGTAGAGTTGTTTCCTAACTATGCATTCCGTTATCGATGATTGACCAGAGGAGGGGTCTAAGTCGGAGAAGCGGAAAGCGATGATGACGATGTGAAAGACACCATACTGTCCATGGATGTGGTATGGCTGGTGCAAGGGGGACCAGGAGAAGGAGGGAGTTCCTGTTGAGGTAGCTTCCTGCCACCTTTGCTTGCCCATGGGATGGGGTGATCCCGCTTCATGTGGTTCAATAGAGCTATGGTGCCTACTTTGTGTTTGCCTGATCATGTCTTATTTTGCTCTTGCACAGGGCAATGCTTCTGTCTTCCTGCAGTGTGGAGTAAAACTGCCAGATGGGAGATACTCGCGTAGAGGCAGCCAAGCTCAGCTTTGCTCTGGTATGTTTTGCGCCTAACCCACCCACAGCGTCAGTGGCATCACGAGATCCTAAAGAAGATGTGGCCCTGGCTGTTCTTTGGGAGGTGGGTGGCCTCTGCTCTTTATTTATGCCGGCATCACCCTCCTTCTCTGATGTTGTCTCCAAATCAGTACCCTGATCGGCTCCCAGGTCCTGTCCAGCACACAATTGTCATGGGAGTGCTTACCATCCCTGCTGCTTCTTTCAGACTGTGGGATATCATGATGGGTTCTTTGGCTCCCTCTCCTGCTTTGCATTTGCCTCGACTGTCACTGTTGCTGCTTCCAATGCCAATACCATGGCTGCAGATGCCACTGCTACCACCACCAGCTCGGCTATGCCTGGGGTCTGCAGACTCCTCCTCAACCTCCACCTCAGGGCACTACAACCACTGACTGGTGTTGCTATTACCCACCTTCTGGCTCTGGGTATTTCAATTGGAACCCTTCTGTAGCTCTGACATGTTGGGTCTTTTAGATAATATTGTGCGCTATCCTGTGTATTGGTGTAGTAATCACATATATATGCTGGTGTTACAGGAAAATATGGTTCCCAGCCAGAACCTCAGTCCGATGACCACACAAATATGGCTTATAATTTGATATAGTATATACTATTACTGATAATATTCAGTGATATTCCCCCATTGAGTAATATCAGTATGGCCAGAAGCCATTTGGTCATTGTGTCCCTTGTTAGCATTTCAAAAGACAGGAAGGGCACATTGTAAAGGCAGTTGGACAACATTCTCTTGGCCACCAGATTGGAAGATACTTTGGTGGTCATAGGGTGGAGTCGATGGTGGGGGCTGGGACACAGAATAATATAGGCTATGTGAAACTTGGGGGTTCTCTTTTTTTCCCTGCAACTCCTGGATGAACTTGATTTCTGTGTATGTGAATAGGTATAATATCTCAGCAAACTTTATATACGTAAATATAGATATTTGTAGTCTGTAGTTGTATTCCATTTACACGTGGGACTGTGGATCCTGTGGCTTGTACATGTTTATGAATGTGCCGATTATATATATATTATTTATGCAAGTGTCTCTGTATGTTCATGTAGTAATAATCAGGTACTGGATGTGAGTTGGTTAGAAGAGTAGATCCAATAGACGATATAATGGTGGGATCTGGAGATATATATATATATAGTATCTACATGCACATTATTTGCCACTTTTGCTTAGCATCCAAGGAAAGAGGGTGGCTGTGTGTGGTGGTGTATTCCATGTAATGTCTGGTATCTGTATCTTTTTGTAATGTCCATTGCTTTGTCATATCCGTCATCAGTAAAGTATTTTTATATATAAGTTTCTGCAAAGGTTGTAAGTTACTCGTGCAGTGTTGGAAGGACTGCAGGGGTGTATTTTATACATAGAATAGATGGGTTATAGACAGGAGTGCACCTAGACTTTCTGCTGCCTGAGGCAAAAATGGAAGCAGTGCAGCCCCCCTCCCAAATGCTAATTTCATAACCTAACTGCTTCCAACAAGCCCTACTGTTATAGACATATTTGGAAAACATTACATACAGAGCTACAAACATACAGGGTAATAAAGCGCCATCTCTTACATACAGTGATGATCTGCAGAAACAGATAATCCCCCTGAAAATACTGGTACCACACAGATAGTTCCCCTTCAATAATTATTGGCACACAGTGACCTAAAAAATAACGGTGCCCAGTACAAAAATACCGTCTTATGTGTGCCAATATAAAAAATGCTCCCTTATAACGTGTGCCAGTACAACAAAAAACACCTTTAGTGCCCCATGTAGAAGAAATGTCCTCATAGTGGCCACCCTAAAATGTGTGCCAGTACAAAAATGCTCCCTTATAACGTGTGTCAGTACAAAAAGTTACTCCTTTTTAGTGCCCCCCCCCCCCAAAAAAAAAAAAACAATTGGGAGCTGTGTGGAGAGAGAGAAATAAACGGATTTAGCCCTAATATATATCACTGATAAATCACTGAGTTATACGTTTATACATGTGTTGTACAGTTGTCCACTTATCCACGCCCACCCCCAAAACCCACGAAACAGGATTTCTGTTAAAATGGGGACAAAAGTTAAGTAATGTCCTTGCCAGTAGCCACTTTTGAAGTTTGCAGCAGCTGCAGTTGTGCTAGGAGTCAAAGCCAGCCTCAGCTCCTCACTTCTCACTCCCTGGCTGACAGCTTTCCCTGCTTGTCCCATTTCTACAAATAAAATTCTTCTTCTTCTTTTTTTTTTTATTGTAGCCTTTCCCTTTACTGTCTCTAGCAGTAGAATACAAGCTTGATTGATTTTTCACTGTCCCTGAAGATCGTTTTTGTGGAAGACACTGTAAGACCCATCCACCTTTATTCACAGGCTACAGCCCATCACAGAATGACATTCTGCTCATTCTGCTCATTCCCTGCCTGCTGCAGCACTGATTGGCTCATGTATGCTGTCTGTCAGTCTGTGAGCCAATCAGGGCAAGCCCTCCCACCACTTCCTCTCAGAATTTTGTGGTCACCCATCTTCTTTCGCCCTAGTGCTTTTTTCACAGGGACATGTGCAGTAAAATGGTGCTACGCGCTGTTTGTCTGGATTCGTCCGAAACAAACATAAAAAGTTTCGGGTTTTTCTGCCATCTGAAAAATTGCAAAGTTCGGGTCAAACCTGGTTTGGTATGAACTGGTTTGCTTGTCTTTAGTATATATCTATTAATATAATATTAATAAGGCCAGCTTTCATTAGTAAATGTATTTAAATGTTATGTATCTGGTATTTCTTGACACCTGTCATGTTAGTGTGTCACTCTACTTGGCTATACTGTATACAGAAGTGCATGTGATCAGTTATGTGACCTTATGTTCAGGAAAGTTTGTGTATTGCTTCCTAGGCGAAGCCCTTCCTGACATCATTTCTTGGTGTCTTACATGGTCGCATGACGCTTTACGTGATTTGTTTGATGTTATCAATTTCATTATTTCCTGACATTTTACTCAGTGGGGCCGGAAATACAAGGTATCATTATGTCTATAAAAAGACTGTTTTTCAAATGGTCAGTCATCCTCAGACAAATAATTTCTTGCTAAACGCATCAGGTAGTGGGCAACATTGGCGGCTGGCATCTGCTTTCTGAGGATCATGTTGGTCTAAGGCAGGGATGGGCAATCTGCGGCTCTCCAGCTGTTGTAAAACTGCAATTCCCACCATGCCCTGCCGTGGGTTGATAGCTGTAGGCAGTCTGGGCATGCTGGGAGTTGAAGTTTTGCAACAGCTGGTGAGAAATGATGGGTACCCACTCTTCACTTTCCTACTAGATAGCCCAATTATATACCAGGACCCTTCTAAACCTAACCCTGAGACATTTTCTGTGGGTATGGAAGAATTCTTCCTGATACACCTTATATGTCATTGCACATAAATTGTACAACTGAGTACTAGGCATCTGAGCACTGACATACTGTATATGCTCCATACACACATCCCCATTTGTGCATAAGACCTTATAAGTAATAAATATCACTAGTTTCAATGTTTAATATATTTCTAAATGGTTCCTTCTTCAGAATAAAAAAAAAATTCAAACAGTATTTCATGTATTATTTTTTCTTACCAAAATAACAATTCTCAGAGATGATGAAAGACCAATTACTGTTCTATGTTTAGTAAACACTGATCGGAATTTTATTAGCTCATCAAATTAAGTATTCCCAGTTAACCAACATATAAAGCTCAGTGTGCCTCATACATTTCTTATAAATGGACTACTATGATACACACATTCACACATTCTCTTAAATTTCAAGCAGATACTACTACAGTTGAGTTCAGAATAAAAATCATTATAGGGGGTCGCTGTTAACTCTAAGCTATGAACTGTGGAAATGACCCAGTTTGGCCTCTTGCACACGGCCGTTGTGCTCCCGTGGCCGAATTGCAGGCCACATACGGCTGTTCCACAACACACGGAACACCGGCCGTGTGCATTCCACAAATCCGGAGATGCGGTGCGGAATGGAAGCACGAAACGGAACTCCATGGAAGCACTACGGAGTGCTTCCGTGGGGTTCCGCTCCATGCTTTCATTCCGCAAAAAAATAGAACATGTTCTATCTTTTTTGCGGAACAGACAAATTGCGGTCCCCAGTGCACAGAACGGAACCAATGCATTCGTGTGCAAGATGCCGTAAAGAATACTACACACTGCAAATAAGTATATACGGTATGTTGTATGTCGCTTTCTTTTCCAGATTGCCCAGCTTAGAGGAAATATTGATAAATCATGTTCTTTAAGAACTTATAGCGTCTAAACATGAAAGATGAGATGTCATAAGATACTAATATTTAAGATGCAATCAATTTTTTCATGGTAAGAGAAGTGATGGATCAAAGTTGGTGAGGGCAAAGAGATTTGGTCGTAAAATGTGAGCATAGTGTAAACTAGATGTATTATGCATTAGCTAACTGGCCGTAGGTGTCAACGGATCAGATGACCAGTTAATATTTATGAGCACAGCCCCCGTATTAGGGAAAATAAACCTTATCTTGCATTGTTGGATTGTAACATTACTGATCTTCTCTGGTCTTGTCCTTTAACTGCTTTCTGATCAGTGGAAACTCAGTCTTAGCCTACATGCACACGAACGTTGTTTGTTTCCATGTCCGTTCCGGTTTTTTTGCGGATAGAATGTGGAACCATTCATTTCAATGGGTCCGCAAAAAAATCCTATTCTTGTCCGTTTTAGGCATTGCTACAATGGATCCGCAAAAAAAACAAAAACAGATGGCTTACAGATGTCATCCATTTATTTTTGCGGAGCCGCAATTTGCGGACTGCAGAACACATACGGTCGTGTGCATGTAGCCTTATGTTGAAGACCTCAGTAATCTAAACGTGGTCATACATATCTGTCAGTTGAGCGATATCCCGAATTCCCCTTGTTTTCTGAATCGAGGAGATAACTGGTGACACCTTATCTCTGCTGAAAACAATAGGATCAGGCAGGTTCAACAACCTGATCCTTTTTTACCCCGGATGTTAATAGTGTTCCAGATATAATTCAATAAAATTAGGTACTTTTTCATGCCTAGGGTTAATCATTTGATCAATAACTTTTAGGATTGAGTTAGGCTGTGATTTTTGCAGCCATACTGATTAAGTGCTGTATTCCTCACTATTGCATTCAACCTAATGTATTCCTTTGGACTGCTGCTGTGGTTCAATAGCTAAGATTGATCAGTAGTGCTAAGAAACGTTGCAATGTAGCTCTAGCCCTAGTTTGATCCTCTTGTGTTGATCTGGTGCTGCTGATTTCTTCCAGTGATGTACGTAGCATGAATTGTCTTACCACGCTTTCATGAAGGCTCATCATCAAAAAGCTGAATTTTTTAAATTTGCTGTTATAAAGGGAAAATAAGTAAGTAACAAAATTATAAATCTAATTCTACAAAATGTAATTGACTGATGTAAGCAGTATTGTTACTAACATACCAATTATATTATATGCTGCAAATATTAGTATAGAAGAAAGTGCTCACCGGAATACAGAGGTCATAGTGTAACTTTTTAAAAAAAAATCTCTGGGCTTTATCATTTTAGTAAATTACAAAATAACACCTGGCTATGAACACAAGCAACCATTCGTCTGTCACTACATTCTTATTATTGGGATTCCCAGATGTTGCTGGTTACAAGGCCACTTTTTTCTTTATTGTTATCCTGATTGTGTACATCCTCACACTCATGATAAATACTATGGTAATAGTTTTGGTGTCTGTGGAGCCAAAGCTCCATTCTCCCATGTACTTCTTCCTCCAGCAGTTATCCTTTGTTGAATCCATGTTCTTGACTACGGTTGTTCCTAACAGGCTTAATGTTGTATGGTTAGAAGGATCCACCATATCCATTATTGGTTGTATAACACAGACTTACATGTATTGTGCTATAGGGTGCACGGAATGTCACCTCCTCACAGTCATGGCTTATGACCGATACTTGGCCATTTGTAACCCTCTTCACTACAACACCATTATGAATACAAGACTTCAGCATCTCTTGGTCATCTATTGTTGGGTTTTTGGCTTCCTAGTAACCCAGATCACCCTTTGTTTTCTTTGCCAACTTGAGTTCTGTGGACCTAATGTTATTGACCATTTCTTCTGTGATCTTGTCCCTTATCTAGAACTTTCCTGCTCTTACAAGTATGCCTTACAGTTGGAGATTATGATTGTCGGCATTCCTATATTGGTCATACCTTTTATTTTAGTTATTATCAGTTATATCCGTGTCTTTATAACCATTTTTGGCATCTCCTTCACCAAAGGATGGAAGAAAACCTTCTCCACCTTTAGCTCCCACCTCACTGTGGTCACCATGTACTTTGGAACCATACTCACTATCTACATGGTTCCAGCTAATGGTTACACCTTGCCTATACACAAATTAATTGCATTTTTGTACATTGTAGTAACTCCCCTGTTCAACCCAATCATATGCTGCTTGAGGAATCAAGAAATGAGAACTGTCATGGAGAAGTTATTTAGAAGAAGAGAGAAAAAATAAGTCAAAAAACTATTAGACCGCTAATATGCAATACTTGATCTAGTAGCGTGTAACTTTGTATTTTGTTTGCTGTCTACATCCAAATCTGATTCTTGCAGGTATCACTGCTCAAAACCCCTGCCGCTATTATGTTAATGGACACTTCTACATATAGGGCTTTCCTATGTTGTCAAGAAGTCACTATAAAACTGATAAGGGTCAAGATTTGGCTTTGGAAGGAAAACCACAAATGCTGCAGATGCTACACCACAAACAGGTGTGCCTATGGTTCATGAATACATCCCCTGCCCACAGGATTCATTATGCAATCAATTAACAATGAAGATGAGCACTGATGTCATACAGTATATAAGATTATAATACATCTTAGATAATTTAGCAATACTCCAATAGATCATTCAGGCAGGAACTTACCGTATCATAAACCACTATGAGTTAGGGTTAGTCCGGTATGCGGTAGTCCCACAGGCTGTTTTTCCCAGATCGCACATGACCATCTGACACAAGGATAAGCAGATCTACTAAAGCATTGGGGTATAATGTATGAAGAGACCTACTGAGAGGTATAAGGATATTACTATTCTAGCACAATTGTCCACAGTCAGGTCTATTAGCACAGCAAACCTGCTTAGAACGATTGAAATGGTCTACTTAACCCTTTCATGGTATTATAGGTCTTGTTGCCCAGAGCAAAATTTCACATTTTGCATTGTAAAGGTGATTTTTCTGTCTTAGTGTCCCCATATAGTTTTTTATTTTTTTGTTCCAGGACATGTTTCCAACTGTAGGTTGAAAAATAGCCAGAAACAGGAAATGAATACATGGAAATATGGGAAATTATTTCTTACTTATAAAACTATTGTTGAACAGAATATAATAAGTGTGACAAGAAGACAGACTTAATTTTAGTATTGGGCGAGTTTATTTAGTAGTTCACTGTCACAGTATTTGGTTGGGTTGTCAGACGGATAGCCTAATCCTTTTGATGGCACTATGTGCAGTTGAGAAGTTTGTGACAAAAATATTAGAGTTGGTCATTTATTTATGAAGCAAATGATCTCATATCACATCTGTGAGTGGCCAAAGTATGTGAACCTTTGCTTTCAGTATCTAGTGTGACCCACTTGTGTGACAATAACTTCAACTAATTCTTGATTAGTCCTGCTTCCTCCGGCTTGGAGGAATTTTAATCCATTCTTCCATATAAAACAGCTTCAACTCTCTTATGTTGGTAGGTTTCCTTCCCCGAACTGCTCGCTTCAGGTCCTTCCACAACATTTTTATTGTCTTAAAGTCAGAACTTTGAGGTGGCTATTCCTGAAATTTAAGGGATCTTTCACATGAGCGGATGTAGTGCGGGTAATTTGCTGTGTGAAAGTGAGCCAAGCCCCGTTCCGGACAACATGTATGACACGGAGTATTAACATGATTAATAATGCTCCGTGCCTCTCTGTGATATTTTTACTACAAAATCACAAAGTTGTTACTGTGATTTTGTAGTAAAAAGGTCACAGTGAGGCACAGAGCATTATCAATCCTGTTACTGCTCCGTGTCTCTGCTGTCCTGAACGGGGCTTGGCTCTCTTTCACGCTATTGATTCCACGCATGGGATACGCTCGTGTGAAAGAGCTCTAACTTTATTCTTTTTTGACCATTCTTTGGTAGAATGACTTGTTTGCTTAGAGTAGTTGTGTTGTTGCATGATCCCATGTTGTCTTGAGAATCGGCTCAGTAGAATTTGCCGGTATGATTCAGAATTTATTGTTCCATTAATAATGGCAAGCCGTCCTGACCCAGATTCAACAAAACAGGCCCAAACCATGATTAACACAACTGTGTTTAACCGATAGGATGGGGTTTATTCTAGAATGCCGTGTTTTCTTTTCTCCAAATATAACACTTCTCATTTAAACCAAAAAGGTCTATTTTGGTCTCATCTAGCCACAAAACATTGCTCCGATAGACTTCTGGCAAGTGATCTTTAGCAAACTGCAGACGGACTGCAGTGATCTGTTTTGAAAGCAGAAGCATTCTTTTTGAAATGCTGCCATGCACACCATTGTTGTTCAGTTGTTTCCTGATGATGTACTCATGAACATTAATATTAGCTAATGTGAGGAAAAAAATGTAGTTGTTTGGAGGTTACCATGGGTTCCTTTGTATCTTCACTAACTATTGCACACCTTGCTCTTGGCATGATCATTGTGGGCCAACCACTCCTGGGGAGGGGAGTAATAGTCTTGAATTTCCTCCATTTGTACACAATATGTCTTAATGTGGGTTGGTGGAGTCCAAACTCTTTAGAGATGGTTTTCTACCCTTCCCCAGCTTGAGCATCTTCTTCTGAGGTCTTCTGAAATCTCGCCAATCCAGTACCAGTGTTTTAACTCAGATGGTAGTGTGAGTTAAAACACTGGTACTGGATTGGCAGAATTAAGTGTGTACTCACAGTCTGAACAGCTACTAAATAGCGCGATATCAATCATTTTATATAGACTGATTCGCTTCACCTGATGCGGGCACGGCCGCCTCAAGATATCGCAGCTTGTAATCAAGGTTTAGCGCCAGTGAAGAAGTTTTTTGTATACATCTTCTGAAATCTCTCTTTTTCATGCCATGATACACTTTCACAAACATGTTTTGTGCTGATCAGACTTTGATCCTTGTTCTTTAAATAAAGCAGGTCATCAACTCACACTTGATTGTGATCCTATTGATTGAAAACACCAGGCTCTAATTTCACCTTCTAATTATCTGCTAATCCTGGAGGTTCACATACTTTTGACACTCACATGCATGTGATATTGAATTATTTTCCTTAATAAATCAATGACCAAGGATAATATTTTTGACATGTTTGATTTGGATATCTTTATGGACTTGTAGGACTTGTATGAAAATCTGATGTAGTTTAGGACAAATTTTTGCAAAAGTATAGAAAATTCTGAAGGGTTCACAAACTTTCAAGCACCACTGTACATGGAAAGGATGGTGTTAAGAACTCATTATTTTCAACCAACTTAACCAGGGACAGAAAAAATGTTTTTTTCTTAGGAATGCCTGAACAAATCATGTTCTGATTAGAGATGAGTGAATCAAAGCTAACAAAGTGGAATTCGATCCAAATTTGAGGAAAAATTAGATTCGCAAAGAATCCGAATTTCCTCATGCTTCGTGGTAACGAATGGCATTTTTTCCTAAATTGGCTGCTGCACGTGTGAGGACAAGTAGCAAAGAACTCTGGGAAGGCGGGGTCACCCATAAGGCCATGCATGCAGCCAATCAGCAGCCAGCCCTGTGATGTCACAGCCCTATAAATAGCCTCAGCCATCTTGGATTCCGCCATTTACCAGTGTACTCAGTACAGGGAGAGACGTCAGCAGGCGCGAGGGTCAGTGTTAGAAAAAACTTAATTGTGCTAAAAAAACGATTTACAAGTGCAGGGAAAGATTATTCAAGGTGTAGGGAAAGGATAGGGAGGAATCATTCTGCAGCATTTATGTTAAACAGGGTTCAGTAGTGGAAGTTACAGCCTGGGAAATAGGAACAATTCTACTACACCTTGCTGCAATGACTGGGGACCCAAATTGCCATTATACAGCTCTGTAATTCCAGCAAATGGTTCTTGTTATTGGGGTGCAAGTGCTGTTTGATACCGTGTTTAGTGTGGCGGGGGCCATAGTTACCCCAAGAAGTACTCGTCTGTCCACCCAAAATGTGGAAAGACTGACCTTTATCAAGATTAATCAGGCGTGGATCAGCCCGGATTTCCACTCACCAATGCCTGATGCATCAGACTAGATCATCCATGGTGCCACACCAACACCTTGACAAAAGAGAACGGTTTCTTCTAGCTACCTGCATCAGCTACTATTCTGATGCTGCCACCCGGCTGATGCCACACATCTGATGCCAAATGCTCTATCTTTCACCCACTATCTTTAGCTTATACTCGTATGGCCACCCACCTTCCCCACTCTCTCACTGAGTCACTCTGTGGTCTCCTAATGCTGCTGCCACCTCCTCACTATGTCACCTTGCCACTCTGTGGTCTCCTGATACTGCTGCCACCTCCACACTATGTCACCATGCCACTCTGTGGTTCAGTATAGGGGGTCACAGCACTCAGTTGGCTTCAGGGTTTTTGTAGGGTGCACGTCAAGAGCTTCTTCCCGTCTCCACCTCAGGAATACTATATAGGTACAAAATCCGTATGACAGCACACCAAAGTTCTTTTCAATGCTCTTTTATTTTTGCCGGAAGCTACAGATAATTTTGCAACGTTTCGGGCCAATTTGTGTTGCCCTTCATCAGGCTAGTTGCTGAGCTGCGGGGATGCTGGGTCCTGGTGTCATCTCTGTTTTGGATCCACTCCTGTTTTTTCGGCATTAGCAATACTGATGGATTACTGACCAAATGCTGACCGAGTGAAGGCTGATGCTCAACAGACAGGATCCGTTTTTCGGGAGTTATTGTTCTGACAGATCAGAGGAAGGGCAAAATAATCAGTGAAGTCAACACAAACTTACTGCGGACACCCTCTCCACTCTGTCGGGGGGCTCTACTTGTATAAGCGTTTAATAGAACAGGTTCTGTAGACATCTATGTGGAATCAACTGACGACGGTGTAAAAGGAGTGTGCTTCTTCTCGGCACTAACATTGACCTGTAAGGCTGAGTTCACACTTGAGTTATTTGGTCAGTTTTGGCCCCGTGACTGTCTAAATAAGTGAAGTGAGCAGTGATTCTAAGAGCGATGCCTGTCATCCGCATGTCATACGGACTCACAGCATTATTTCACTACCACAGCAGACTCCCTATGCGTGTTACTACAAGGCACAGTGTTCTACTCCACTATAAAGGCTCTCTGCAGCCAGGAAATAGCCGTTTTTTAATGCTATTCACAGCAAATAAATTTGTATCGAATTGAATTTTTTCAACACAAAGGGAGTGTGTTGTCTAAAGTTTTTGCTGCTAGTTAAAACCAGATAGTAACATCTTTTTTTGTAAAGTTTCTTTAAAATTGTCCAGCTGCTCCACTTACTGATCAGGGAGCTAAATAAAAGAAAAAGATGTGATCCAAACTTCCTAAATGTAAAATGATACATACACTCCATTTTACAAACTAAACATATAACCCCCATTTATTTAATAGAAAACTGTAGTTTATTGTGTATTTAACTCATCATTAAAATTAAATCTGCCTCCCACACATAGTTCTTACATATTCCAGGTAAAAAACAATACCTTCACATTTATATGTGTCATATAGAACATTGGTTGTATTGCAAGTGATAAAATGCTTCATATGATACATGTTATCAATCATCCTGTCCAACGAAAAAACTATGGTAGATCTTCTTTCCTCGTCATTGCAACCTTCCTACTAACCTTACATGATCCAAAATTTACCAAAACCACTACTGGTCCCATCCCTTGACTTCTCCTTACTATAAATTCTAGTTAATTGAGCCCTCAGATTAGAAGCCCACCTATATACTATTTTTTGTTTGTTTGGTAGCATATTTTCTATTACATTATTTGCCTTTAAAATATGATAATTTCACCCATCAACCTTTATAACTGTAGCGAATCCTTAGAATATGGCATGTAAAAGTGTGCTAATAGTCCATATCCCTATTTCTCCTCCGTATTTGGATTTTCTACTTCTGTCATATATTGCTTTTTTATAAGTGCCCATGGGATATTTCCTATACAGGATTTTTTCCTTAATAATTTCTGGCTGTTGAAGAAAATCATCTTCATCTTTAGTATAATTACATTTTATAAGTTCAAAAAGACCTTTAGGTATATTGTCTATCCAGGGTCTATAGTGGCAACTATTATGTGCTGTATAACTATTAACATCTCTCGGTTTAAAGTAATTTTTTGTTTTCAGATTTTTTCCATTTAGATTAAATTCAGTCAAATTAATACACTGTATAAACACATCCAAAGCCTCATTAGATCCCAACCAAATGAAAAAACCATCATTGATATACCTCTTATAAAAAAGGAAATGATTTACCTGAAATTAGGTGGCAGTCACAAATGGGTTAAAGCCTTTTGCTTTGCCACGGTTTGCGAAGTATGAGATGTCAGTCACACATTGTGTCCTTGGGGAGCCTGTCAGAAACACTGCGTTCTTGGCAACACCCTGGGAGCAGAAGAAATGCAGAAGGGCAGACAAGTGAATTGCAGAGGAAAAATGGCCAAATTTGTGTCCAATATGACCTGTCTCTGTCTAGTTGTACCTAGGGGACTTTAACCCATTCGTGCTGCCGAAGGACATCCAGGAAACATAAATTTCCTTTGTATGGAATCTCTTCACTATACAATACATTGTGCCCCCAATTCTCTATGTACAGGTTGGTGAAAATGAAGGTGAATGTCTCCCCCATCGCCGTTCCTGAGCTGAAATTGTAAATGCACCATCAAGACATAATTAGTAATACTTCAGGCAAAATAGATTTCTATTACTATAAATTCTCTCATCCTCAACTAGTGTCTGATCAATTACTCTACCGCTTTTATTTGGGGAATGCATGCATACAACAATGATACATTGCATAAGCATAATAAAACATGCACATGACCGTATGTGTTTTGCGGTCCGCAAACTGCGGATCCGCAAAACACGGAAGCTGCTGCGCGTTCCGTTACCCAATTTGCGCAATGGAACACGGCCCATTGTAGAAATGCCTATGCTTGTCCGCAAAACGGACAAGAATAGGACATGCTCTATTTTTTTTTTTGCGGGGCCATGGAACGGAGCAACGAATACGGACAGCACACAGAGTGCTGTCTGCATCTTTTGCGCGCCGTTGAAATGAATGGGTCCGCGCCCGAGGCGCGACAACAATCGTGTGCATGAGGCCTAAAGGGAATGTGTCATCAGAAAATGGTCTGCTGCTTAAATCACTTTTTTATGATTAAAATATTTGTAAAAAATTTTGATGGTTTTATTTTTAATTTTCTATGCCACTTTTTATATTTAAACTAAAACCAAAAATCCTGTTTTTGCACTGACCACTATGTCTAATAATTACCTGCTTACAGTTAACTTATTGTAATCCTGCCTGTAATGATCTCATCTCTTTGTGTAGATAAGACAGGATTCACCATTCACAATAGGTATTGTAGTCGGGGCTATCTAAGAAAGATGAGCCCCTGGACAACCCCTCCCCTCACCCCCCACCCACCTACCTAACTACGGGACTAAGCGGCTTGATTTGTTGCGTAGGAGGGAAACCTGAAAGAGGGCATACCCTGGAGAATGTAACCAGTATGAGGGCAGGTTGGGAGGGAATGCCGTTCTGATGCTGAACGTGGAGGAGGACGCCTGGTCTGTTAATAAAGGCTCAAGGCGCCCCTCCCACAAACACAGGCCAATAAATCGGCCTTAACACTAGGAAAGATGAGCCTCTGGACAACCCCCCCCCCCCACAACCACCACTCACCTACCTACTGGACTAAGCGGCTTGATTTGTGCCATAATTGCTTCTTAGGAGGGACACCTGAAAGAGGGCAAAACACCACAACTGCGGAGTAGCAAGTTTATTACCAACAGTATCACATAACCAACTTCTGAAACAACGCCAACATCTCACGTTTAGGCTGCGGAATGTATCTATTAAAACAAGAGGAGGGCCATCGGCTGAGCTTACGGATAACATGAGCCGAGACCTTGTTTCTGGTGGCAGTTGAGGCAGCACCTATCCTGAAAGAGTGCCCCGACACGGAAGTAGGATTTAAGCCTAAATTAGACACTAGAATGCGGACATGCGCCACAAACTGAGAGGTAGTGAGAGGTGCAATGGGAAAAGGCAACAACTGGCTTTCGGGGCCTCGGTCAGCTAAGGTGATCAGTAACTGTCGAAGAACCTGCACCAGGCACCAGTAATGGCAGGTTGGGAAAAAAAAACCCTGAGTGGGGGGACCTGTCTGAGGAGTTTTGGTAACTGGCAACGACAACACGAAACCACCAGGAGTCCGACTTAGTTGGCTGAGGCTGATGAACCTGTTATTAGTGGTAGTACGAGTGAACTCGCCGTGTCTTTTGAAGCCATAAAATGCAAGGTAGGCAGCAGGTTTGAGCACCAGATTAGGGAGGACCCCAAAGGGGGCTCTATCCAACATATCGGACAAGTCTCAAAAGACTTTACCTGAAATACCCTCTCTGCGCGGTAAGCCTTCTGGGAGTGTCTTCTCTAAACCTCTCAAGGCGGCTTTTATGACATGGGCGGAAAACATGGACGCCCTATCAGGGTAACCAAGGGCGGTGAAATGTTGAACCCCGGCCAGATAAGACTGGACAGTGTTATAAGACAGCGCGCATTCTGAGTGACAGTAGCCAATGAACGCCAATATATATGCTACAAAACTAACATCCCTTTGTGGATATTTAATCTTGAAATTTGCAGAATAACTTCCAACCTGTGTTATAACTCCTAGCCGTATTAACTGACAGTGACCTGGCTACTAGGCAGCGTGCCGTATCCAGATGACGAGTTAGTCCAGAACAAGTGCCGCGTAGGGAGGGAGTGTGGCCCCTATGTTGTCTGCTTCTGGCATGACCTGTTGTCACGGGAGAAGTTAGCCCGTGACAACGCATCAGCCTCCACATTCTGAGCACCTCGGACATAGGAGCAACAGTAATGAAAATTATGTAGCAGAGGGAGCTGAACTAGGCATCTCACGAGAGACATAATGTACCGTGACTTAGACCTCCCTTTCGGTAAAATATCCACGGTGGATGAATTATCTGAAATAAACACGACTGTGGAATTGGCCCACAAGCTACCCCACACATACGCAGCTGATAGGGTATAATTCAAACAGAGCAGACGTCTGCAGAAAATTTGGATCCTGCCTAACTTCATTGGGCCAAGTACCTGCCAACCAGTGGGTGCCAAAAATGGCAGCAAAACCATGACCAGCTGCCGCATAAGAAAAGACCATGGGAGACGAATCACTGGCGGCGGGGATGAAAAAAGAAACCCCATTCCAGTGGCACGGAAAAAAGTCCCACATGGCCAGGTCTGCCATGGCCTGTGCATCTAAGTGCACTGAGCTATCCTGATGCGCTGCCTCGGGAAGGAGGACCAAATAAAGGACCTACCCTGGGGAATAATACGCATCGCAAAGTTTAACATGCCCAATAATGACTAACTCGGCCTTCGTTGTCACCCTCACCACGGTGAACTTGTGAATGACCTCCTTGAACCTGACTAACTTATCTTCTGGCAGTCTGGCTAACCTATTGTCAGAGTCCAACACAATCCCTAGAAAAGTGATAACGGAGGAAGGGCCTTCAACCTTCTTAGGTGACACCGGCACACCTAGCTGACAAAGTTTCGAGTCCCTGCGGTGTACCACCTGGGGATTCAATCATTAAAAAGTAATCCAGGTAGTGGATAACATGTTCGCAGTGGAACTTGGACTCCAGGATCCAATGCAGGGCCTGCTCAAACTGATCAAATAACCAAGGGCGACTCTTGGAGCCGAAAGTTAATTTTGTGGCAAAATAATACAAATCCCTCCATTTAATTCCGTGCCATTGCCAGTGTGCAGGCATAATGGGAAGGAGTTTAAAAGCATCAGATATGTCAGCCTTAGATAGGTGGGCGCCCGGACCTAACTGCATAATAGTTGCTATGGCCTGGTCTATAGTGAAATACAGTTGTGTTCAAAATTATTCAACCCCCACTGAAATTGAGTGTTTTGGCCAGTTTGACATTGATTTTGATCATTTCAGTCATCTTGTTTACAATTAAATCAAAGAGGCCCTTGTAAGTCAGACAAATATAACATAACATTTATAATGAAATAACCACAAATGTCTTTTCTGTGCTCACATCATTATCAGTTTTATTCAACCCCCAAGTGACATTCAATCTTAGTACTTAGTACAACATCCTTTTCCAGTTATAACAGCTTTTAAACGTGAAGCATAGCTTGACACAAGTGTCTTGCAGCGATCTACGGGTATCTTCGCCCATTCTTCATGGGCAAAAGCCTCCAGTTCAGTCACATTCTTAGGCTTGCGCGCTGCAACTGCTTTCTTTAAGTCCCACCAGAGGTTCTCAATCGGATTTAAGTCTGGTGACTGCGATGGCCACTTCAAAATGTTCCAGCCTTTAATCTGCAACCATGCTCTAGTGGACTTGGAGGTATGCTTGGGATCATTGTCCTGTTGAAAGGTCCAACGTCTCCCAAGCCTCAGGTTTGTGACGGACTGCATCACATTTTCATCCAATATCTCCTGGTACTGAAGAGAATTCATGGTACCTTGCACACGCTGAAGCTTCCTGTACCTGTAGAAGCAAACAGCCCCAAAGCATGATTGACCCCGCCATGCTTCACAGTAGGCAAGGTGTTCTTTTCTTCATAGGCCTTGTTCTTCCTCCTCCAAACATAGCGTTGATCCATGGGCCCAAACAGTTCTAATTTTGTTTCATCAGTCCACAGAACACTATCCCAAAACTTTTGTGGTTTGTCCACATGACTTTTGGCATACTGCAGTCGACTCTTCTTATTCCCAGGGTGTGCGCCTGGGAGTTCTGGCATGGAGGCCTTCATTACGCAGTGTGCGCCTTATTGTCTGAGCTGAAACTTCAGTACCCGCATCTGACAAATCTTTTTTCAGTTCCTCAGCAGTCACACGGAGACTTTTCTCCACTTTGCGCTTCAGGTAGCGCGCAGCAGTTGAAGTCAGCATCTTCTTTCTGCCACGACCAGGTAGAGTTTCAACAGTGCCCTTTGCCTTGAATTTGTGAATGATGCTTCCTATGGTGTCTCTTGGTATGTTTAACATCTTTGCAATCTTCTTATAGCCATTGCCCTTCCTGTGAAGAGAAATCACCTCTTCTTTTGTCTTCCTGGACCATTCTCTTGACTTCACCATGTTTGTAAACACACCAGTAAATGTCTAGAAGGAGCTGAGTATCACAGTCATTTTACATCTGCCTAATCGGTGCTTATTATGCTTGATTGCTGCTCCTTGACATCCAGAGGTGTTTTCAATACCTGATCGAATACACTTGAATGAACCTCTGTTCTTAAGAGTGGTCGTCTTTAAGGGGTTGAATAATTGTGTCAATGAAGAAATCACAAAAAAAAAACATTTAATACTGTATTACAAAAACAATTGATGTCATTTTAGTTGCATTTAGTTCTTTAAAAAGTCCTTGTAAGATTTCATTCTGAACACAATTACAAATGTACACTAAATTCCCTAAAACCCTTTACAGCATTGGGGGTTGAATAATTTTGAACACAACTGTACTTCATGCTCCCCTTTTCAGACGGGATAAGAGAGTTTAAACTAGCGATGTGAGACCCGTGCTGGGCCGATAGATCATAAATCAGACTTTTTTTCTTGCTAAACTTGCCGGTAACTACCCCTATTGGGCTGATCCTCCACCGTTCAACACTGAGGGGCCCTATAATAAACCCCTCCTCGACCTCAGTCTGTAGCAACTTGTCAGCTGACTCTGGTACTCTCTCGCAGTATGCAAGTTTCTACACTCATGCATGACCTCAGGCAGCGTGACCAGTCCCGTGTGGAAACCTGCCACGAAATCTGTGACCAGGAAGTTAACAAGCTCGGGGTAATGATGACCTAGCAGACATGACTGTAAATAATCGGTGTTAACGACACTAATGTAGGCTTTGTCTGACTTTACTGTACACGCTACCTTAGGATAAGCTCTGAATCAATTGATACACACATGGAGCAGACGGCATTGACCGTAGTTGCACGCTGCGAAGTTGAAGTTGTTACAAATCTGGGATCTCCCTAAAAATTTGATGGGGCGACTTAATTTATCGACCGTGCCGGAACCCTTGAGAGCATCCGACGGGCCAGTTGAAGGGACCCTGGGGGCTGTCTCTGCACCGACGGCAGAAGGATGTAATGTAATATGGATTGGCACAAAGAACACCCTGGTGCTTTAAGCACTGCGAAATGTCTGCAGAAGAGCTCAGTGTCAATATTAGCCCAATTTGTGGTAAATTGAAACTGACTGAGTGCTGCTGCAGCATTTGCAGAGAAAGATAATCATAGAACGCCGTTCTGATGCTGAACGTGGGGGAGGACGCCTGGTCTATTAATGAAAGCTCCAGGCGCCCCTCCCACAAACACAGGCCAATAAAATCGCCCTTAATACATATGACATCTTATCTATTCCTTCCTTGTACAATGACCTTGTACAATGAGCTCAGGCAAAAAAAATAAAACAGAGGCAGGCAGGCCGGGAGGGCAGGCGGGTGGCGCGTCACTCACTACGTCATGCGCTTGCGCCGCCCACTTTATGAATGAAGCAGGCAGTGCGGGTGCATGACGTAGTGAGTGACGCGCCACCCGGCCTGCCTCCTCCCTCCTCTCTGCTACGGAACTTTAGTTGTAAGTAATACAGCTGGATTACACATTATTATTATATCTTAACCATGCCTACAGGTTAGATAAGATTATACAACAGAGAGCGGGGCCGGTGCATTACAATACAGGGACTGCATCGGTCCCCACTGTCATTCCTAATGCAGATGCTGGCCTCCACTCCCTGTATTGGGGGTCATTCACACTGCAGGGACACGGTTGTGGGGGGGGGGGGGATCTGTGGATGGGACATAGCATAAGATGCTATATATGTGTCATCCACAGATACCGCCCATAGCAGTGTCATCCACAGATGCCCCCATCACAGTGCCATCTAGAGATCCCCATAACAGTGCCATCCACAGATGCCCCATAACAGTGCCACCCAGAGATCCCCCATAACAGTGCCATCCACAGATGCCCCCATAACAGTGTGTCATCCACAGACCACCATTAGTTCAAAACCCACCAAAAGCACACCTTTTGGTTCAAAATATTTTTTTTCTTATTTTCCTCCTCAAAAATCTAGGTGCATCTTATGAGCAGGTGCATCTTATAGGGTGAAAAATATGGTAGTTGGATCATCTTGTAAGCTTTTATATGTATTTTTTATATTTAATTGCCTATAAATTTCCCTTTTATAGTTCTTGATATACAGTTAAACCACCCCCACCCCCATTAATCTGCTGACTTTATCACTATTGTTCAATGCATGGATTGTCTCCAAGTGCATTAGAGAAAAACATTTCCGTTTTTGCTATTGATTCTGCACCTCTAACTCAGAAGTATTTATCTCAGATGGTGCACGACATCCGATTAAGAGTGCGTGACTTTCATCAGGAATTCATCTCATGTTTTGTGTTGGAGGGTCTCCCTGCTCCGCGGCTCTGGGTTTACCGTGTTAAGCAGGCACAATCCAGCCATCGATTGGCAAGCTAGACAGATTCTGGATTGGGGTGATCATTGCACTGACAATTGTCTGAATACATCTTTTTCTGCTTTATCCACTAAAACATTACCCTCTTTTATATCTGATTTTGTCTTTGTATTTTTTGAGAGTGGATGCCAGGATTTACCTCCGCATCGGGAATATGATTGTCCTATCAACCTTATTCCCGGAGCTAAGTTGCCCAAATCTAGGTTGTATAACCTTCAGAGGCGGCTCTTCCATTAGGCCACTTAGGCCACCGCCTAAGGCCTCGCACTGGTGCAGGACTCGCACTGGCTCCCAGCCCCGCCGCAAGTACAATTATGTAACTTAGGCTTCCGCAGCCGGCGGGTGGCCTAAGTGGACATGGAAGAGCCGCTGCAGTGGTGCCCGCGGCCAGTGGCGTCGCAACAGGGGGCAGGGGGGGCAATTTCCCCCCCGCTGATTCACTGGCAGTCGGTGCCTGTAATTACCAGCGTGTGTCCTCTCTGCAGCCACTGCATAGGGGGGCGGACCCCACAGAGGCGTGCAAACAGGGCTGACACAGTTGTCAGATGTCACGTCACACTGCTTGCCTGACCGCGCGCCTGCTCTGCTGCTAGTGAGGTGAGGGCGGGCAGTGGCGTCAGCGACTTATTTGTGGTGACTGCCGGACTGCCGGTGAAGAAAGAAGAAGAAGATTCGCTGCCGCATTCAAAAGTTGTAACTTAAAGTAACTGTCAAATTTTTTTTTTTTTTACTATTGGATTTTGGTGATTAATATCACCTTGTTGGCCCTGTTTTAATTTCTGATTATTTAATAAATAACCCCTAAAAGCCACCTAAAAGTCCCCAGTATTGGCTGTTGTTACCTGAGATAAAATCAGGTTGCTATGCTCCTGTAACGGTCAGCAGAGGAAGAGACCGTAGAGCAGGATTCAAGTACAGTGCAGCAGACAAGGAGGCTGAAGCAGAAACCGCCTTTATTAAAAGAGAGCTCTAACTGCTGGAAAATCTACTGTGCACTACCTAAATCCTCTTCCACTATGTCCTAACTCAGATTAGCATCAGTGCACTCACAGTTCTGTGTCCGGCATATGCAGGCAGATACAGTCTGGGTCCTGATCTGGTTGCTTGCTTGCTTGGCTCAGCGTGGTCTTCTCCTTTATATTAGGTCGCAGGCAGGGGCGTAACTAGAAGTGACTGGGCCCCACAGCAAATTTTTGTAAGGGCCCCCCCCCCCAGCGCGCTTCGCACCTCCCTCCTCCTGTGTAAACCCCACTCCTTTGGCCAGTCACGATGTAGACCAGAGCTGGCTGCCACGCCATTCTTTTCCTATATAATATATATACACAGCAGCAGGTTGTAAGACGCCTACACTCACGACACAACGTCGGACATCCCATTCACTCAGTTTAGGTATGCTCCCTTATTGCCCCCACACCCACACAGTAAAATGTTGTTAGTGCTCCAGAGTAATTATTCCCCTTTTCCCATTAGTGTCCACACACTAGTTATGCCCCTTTATTGCCCCACAGAGTAGACATCACATTTTTCATTAGTACCTCACAAGTCACAGTCTACACTATACACATGTAGCAGTGCCAGCTCTGTACACTATACACATGTAGCAGAGCCAGCTCTGTACACTATACACATGTAGCAGAGCCAGCTCTGTACACTATACACATGTAGCAGTGCCAGCTCTGTACACTATACACATGTAGCAGTGCCAGCTCTGTACACTATATACACATGTAGCAGTGCCAGCTCTGTACACTATACACATGTAGCAGTGCCAGCTCTGTACACTATACACATGTAGCAGTGCCAGCTCTGTACACTATATACACATGTAGCAGTGCCAGCTCTGTACACTATATACACATGTAACAGTGCCAGCTCTGTACACTATACACATGTAGCAGTGCCAGCTCTGTACACTATATACACATGTAACAGTGCCAGCTCTGTACACTATATACACATGTAGCAGTGCCAGCTCTGTACACTATACACATGTAGAAGTGCCAGCTCTGTACACTTATACACATGTAGCAGTGCCAGCTCTGTACACTATACACATGTAGCAGTGCCAGCTCTGTACACTATACACATGTAGCAGTGCCAGCTCTGTACACTATACACACGTAGCAGTGCCAGCTCTGTACACTATATACACATGTAGCAGTGCCAGCTCTGTACACTATACACATGTAGCAGTGCCAGCTCTGTACACTATACACATGTAGCAGTGCCAGCTCTGTACACTATACACATGTAACAGTGCCAGCTCTGTACACTATACACATGTAGCAGTGCCAGCTCTGTACACTATATACACATGTAGTAGAGCCAGCTCTGTACACTATACACATGTAGAAGTGCCAGCTCTGTACACTATACACATGTAGCAGTGCCAGCTCTGTACACTATACACATGTAGCAGTGCCAGCTCTGTACACTATACACATGTAGCAGTGCCAGCTCTGTACACTATACACATGTAGCAGTGCCAGCTCTGTACACTATATACACATGTAGTAGTGCCAGCTCTGTACACTATACACATGTAGCAGTGCCAGCTCTGTACACTATACACATGTAGCAGTGCCAGCTCTGTACACTATACACATGTAGCAGTGCCAGCTCTGTACACTATATACACATGTAGCAGTGCCAGCTCTGTACACTATACACATGTAGAAGTGCCAGCTCTGTACACTTATACACATGTAGTAGTGCCAGCTCTGTACACTATACACATGTAGCAGTGCCAGCTCTGTACACTATACACATGTAGTAGTGAGTGAGAGCTCTCTATGCCCCTTTATTTCCACACAGAGTAGACATCATATTTTTCATTAGTACCTCACAAGCTGAACCGCTGGTGCTGGACCTGACATGCTGCTCTCAGTGCTCTGCCTCTTTTCTACTCACTCTGCTGCCGCCTGCCTGCAGCTCCTCCTGTCCTCCTGGTCTTGGCTGTTTTGTCCCTCCTCCTGCCTGTCACGTCCTCCTGCTCTGAATGAGAGTGTATGTGGGCGGGCTTAATACAGCCTGCGTGCTGTACTCACAGTTAGGGTCGGGAGACACAGAACAAATCAGGTTAGCGAGGACTGCAGATAGAGGAGAGGAGAGTAGGGGAGAGGAGAGTAGGGGAGAGAAGGGGAGGGGGGGGGGCGGTCCCCCGGCGCCGACGCTACTGCGCCTGCTGTGAAGGGGCCAGGGGCGATTGCCATTGCATATGAACTGAACTAATAAACAGTAAACTGTCACACATGCTGCTGGGCGCCGGGCCCCTTGGCAGCCCGGGCCCCGAAGCAGCCGCTTCCCCTGCTTCCCCAGTAGTTACGCCACTGGTCGCAGGTCAGGCATCCACGTGGCTCAGCTCTGGCAGGGGTGATGCTGCAAGCCTCACTTTGTAGTCTCTGTAACTCTGGTCAGAGATAGTCAGCAGCTCAGGACATATCATCAGGCAGGGCCAGGAGTTCACTCACAAGCCCCTCTGGTAGGTGCCTCACACTGCAGCAGTCTCCCTTCTGTACCAGGAAACATCAGCTCAGTCAGGTAGCAAACACACTCTAAAGTCCCAGATACTGTGTCACAGCAGGCAGGGAGAAATCACTCTAATCTTCCCTGTGGATCTCCCTCTCAGTGGACAGGGTCCTTCTCTGTGTACTCAGACACCTTCAGCCCAGGCTCACTGCTCAGCCCGGGAAACTTCTTTAACTCCTTATCCTCTGGAAAACAACACCTCTCACTGTCTTACTCAGCCACAGTGGCCTCTGGTGGCTGGAGGGAAACATGACAGTCTGCATATATATTAGTGTTGGAAATGCTGCTGGATGATCAGGGCTGCCTCTTACATGCCTCCCCACTTAAAGGTGGCCGTCTTCGGCCTTGCTATATAGTCCATAGAAATAATGGTTAGTGCAACTTTTATACAGCAGTACAACGTTGTCCACAATACATACAGGTAGACCAAATGAACTCATCAGCAGCGTACCTGTTTGGTGGAACCCCTGCAGTAAGCCTACTGGATCTCCGGAGGTCTTGGCTATCTGTTACGACCATACTCTCTCCACTAGGAACTGCCAGTCTGGATTCATCCACCACAATAGGAGGTTCGAGTGTGTCCGAGGGCCCCTTTCCATTACGGGCTGGCAATGGTTCTGTGACAGTGACTTCATCACCTGTAGCCTGGGAGGCTTCTTCAGTGTTGGGAGCAGTCCACCAGTCTTCACCATCATCTCCATCAGAGATAACAAGTTCTGAGTATGGGGCAGGAGGAGGAGAAGGAGGAGGTGTCCTCTGAACAGGTGCGGGATCTTTGGACCGGCATGGCCGTAACATATTCCTATGTAGAGTCCGTGAAGCAAATTCCTCATTCTCAACCTGCACTTCGTAGACCGGACCATTAGGGTACACTCTCTTGATCACTTTGTATGGCTGTACTTCCTAACGCTCACTCAACTTGCCTCTGGTACGTTTCTCTCGTACCAGTACCCGATCCCCAGGCTGCAATGGAACCTCCTGAACTGGAGGACGGTCTGTATGAGCTCTCTCCTGTAACCGCTGACCTGCCAACCGGCGAATGGTCTGGAGACGCTGACGGTGTTCTTTCCCCCATGAGGTGGTTGATCGTTCTATTAGGTCTTCTGGCTGTTTTAGGTTTAATTCAACAATTTCTCGACCAGCCCTACCGAACAGTAACATGTATGGGGTGTAACCGGTGGTGGTGTGGACACGATTATTGTAAGCCCAGACTAATTCTGACAGGTAGTCAGGCCAGTGTGCCCTCTTGTCTTCCTCTAGCGTCCTCAGCATTTGCAGCAATGTTTGGTTAAAGTGCTCACAGGCCCCGTTTCTTTGGGGATGATAGGGAGTTGTCCTGGATTTTTCAATGCCATACAGTCGATGTAGCTCCTCCATCACTTTTCCTTGAAAGCACGCCCCTTGATCTGAATAGATCCACTTTGGACACCCATACACCCGAATGAAGTCTTGACATATGGCTCGTGCAGCGGACTCGGCCGTCTGGTCCCGAGTTGGGGTGACTACTGCAAACTTGGAGAAGTGGTCGATCATGACCAGGCAATACTGTGGACCTCTTGACGATTGTCCCACAAGGAGATAGTCTATCATCAACACTTCCAGTGGTTCTTTGGTCTGGATGGACTGTAGGGGTGCTCTCTGTTCTGTACTCTTCGTGAGTTCACACACTTGACACTGTCGGCAAACTTCATCAACTGTGGCCTCCAGTCGCGGACAATACACATAACGCTGCAGCCACTGGTATGTCTTGACTGGCCCGAAGTGAGCTCCAAACTCATGAGCCTCTTTGGCTATCTCCCGTGCCATTTTTCTGGGTATCACTACCTGCCACCTCGCCTCTAGGTCGGCAGGCTGTTGCCACTTGCGGAACAAAACAGCTCCATGCACTTCCAGTCTGTCCCATTGATGTAGAACGGACTTCATCTCGGCATCCAGATCAGTCCTTTCTTGTTTGTTGGGTTTCCTGCACTGGGTTACCCAGCTTTTCATTTGCTGCAGTCCAATGTCTTCATCTTGCAATCTGCCCCATTCTTCATTAGTTCTCCCCAATGCCTTGGGTAGCTTACGGGCCTCCCCACTTGTCTGGGCCGCAACTGTTGGGGGGGAGCGAACTTGTGGAAGTCAGGAGTTTCATCTTCTTCCTTTTGTTCATCAATATCCCCTACTGGAGTTTCAAAAGTAACCCTCGAGAGACCATCAGCATTAGTGTTCTCTGTAGCGGAGCGGTAGCGAATTAAGAAGTCATACTTTGCAAGGCGAGCCGCCCAGCGTTGCTCCAGGGCTCCCAACTTGGCAGTACCCAGATGGGCCAGGGGATTGTTATCCGTCCGTACGAAGATCTTAGCTCCTGTCAGATATCCTGCAAATTTCTCCGTCATAGCCCACACCAGGGCAAGGAGTTCCAGCCGGAAGGAACTGTAGTTATGGGGGTTTCGCTCCGTATCTCGCAAGGATCTACTGGCATAAGCGATCACTCTCTCGTGTCCATCTTGTACCTGCGACAGGACTGCCCCAAGTCCATAGAGACTGCCATCAGTAGATAAGATGAATGGTTTATCAAAATCGGCATAAGCCAAGATGGGGGCCGATGTCAGGGCTTTTTTCAGGGCCTGGAAGGCCTCTTCCTGTTTCTGTCCCCAGGGGATACTTTGGCCCTTGGGTTGCCCAGCCGTTCCTCTCAACAACTCATTCAGAGGGCCCGTTATTTTTGCGTAGTCTTTGATGAACCGCCAGTAGTACCCGGTCAGTCCCAGGAAGGCCTTCAACTCACGCGGTGTTCTGGGCACTAGCCATTGTCGTATTGCAGCCACTTTGTCTTGGGACGGTAGCACTCCGTCTTGGGACACCCTATGGCCCAGGTACTCGATCTCCCTCTTGAGAAGATGACACTTCTTTGGCTTTACCTTCAGGCCATGGGATCGCAGTCGCTCGAGTACCTGCCCTAGCCGATTCAAGTGTTCCTGAAAAGTAGCAGAGTATACGATGATATCGTCTAGGTATATCAGAGTGGCTTCAAAATTCAGGTCTCCCAGGCATCTCTCCATCAGCCGCTGGAAGGTTCCAGGGGCCTAAGTCAGTCCGAATGGCATCCTGTTGAATTCAAATAACCCCATGGGGAGTATAAATGCTGTCTTTGCCTTGTCCTGCTCAGCCACTGGTACTTGCCAGTACCCACTTACTAGGTCCAGGGTGGAGAAGTATTTGGCTCGTCCTAGAGCCGTCAGAGACTCCTCGATGCGTGGCAGAGGATATGAGTCTCGCGCAGTGCAAGCATTCAACCGCCGGTAATCCACACAAAATCGAATAGTGCCGTCCTTCTTCTTGACAAGCACCACTGGGGCTGCCCAAGGGCTCTGGCTTCCCCGCACCACTCCTGAGTCTATCATCTGTTACAATAGCGTCTTCACTTCCTGGTACAACTTGGGCGGAATCTGCCGATATCTCTCCCGAATTGGTGGAGTGTCCCCCGTCTGTATCTCATGTGTGATAGCATTCGTGCAGCCAAAGTCATCGGCGTGGCGGGCAAATGCAGCCTGATTCTCCCACAGCATGGTTTCAACTGCTTGCTGTTGGTCTGAACTGAGAGCCTTAACATCTATCTCCATTTGGTCCAAGATGGTTCCCCCATTCCATTCTGGGGTCGGCGCCTCTTCTGAACTGGCAGTAACTGCCAGGGTCCAAACAGCATTCCCTACCGGAGCTAGAGTCACTTCTCTGTGACTCAGTATTTCTCCCTGATGTAGGTATACACTAGCCAGTTCCACTCCTGGCGTCAAGGGAACTTCTAGATATCCCACATTCACAGCTCTTATGGGTACTCGTCCATTCTGGACCACTCCCAGTGTCCGGGCCACCAGGACGTCCTGACCCAGCTCTCCTAGGCCTGTTGGTTCAACGAACACCTCCATGCCTTCAAGATTGCGGAAAGTTCCCACGGGTAACGTCAGCACGGTCTCCCGACCGGGGGGAGGATGAAGGTAGCCTTTCCTGGCGCTCGGATCGTTCCCACCGCCTGGTGTGCTGGTACACTTCTCTGTGTTCCACAAAAACAGATCAGCCGTTAAAATGCCTTCTGGGTAGGTTTGTGCGGGGTGGCTTGCTTCCAGTAACCCGGCCCCCGTTTGGTGAACATGATCTGATCCAATTCTCGCAGGATATTCATGCCCATTATCACCGGCACATCTTCTTTGAACGTTTCGGGGACCAACAAGATACCTTTCCGTCCCACTTCCTGTACACATAGCCGTACATTCATCCACACGACCCCTGTGACAAGAATCTGTTGTTGGTTATCCGCTGTAACCCGGACCAGTGTCTCTTGCTCTGGCTTGGCCAGCGCTTGAAAGTAACGGTAGAAGAATGACTCGGGCATAGTTGTCACCTGAGACCCAGTATCCACTAAACAGTCGACCGGAACACCTTCAAATTCAGCTCGTATAGTGGGACACCCTGCGACCAGGTGTTCTGAGCTTTGCTGAGTAACTTGGCTCTCCACTTCCCTGGCAGTACGCCCCACTACTGCAGGGGTCGGTAGTTTAACGGTGGCTCTTGGCGTCCAGCTGGGTTATTCCGACACTCCTTGGCGAAATGTCCCAGATCTCCACACCGCCAACACTGTGCCCCTTGACGGCCCACTTTTTGCCTGCGGGCGGGAGGTGCCCTTAGAGCTTGGCTGGATGGCCCCACTAGAGGGTAATGAGGGGCTTGATGGTATGGTAAGTTAGCATAAGGGCATTCGGGTGTAGGAACCCACGGAGTCGCCTGATAGGTTTGTTGTCGGGCCAGATAGGCAGCCTCAGGGGTATGGCACGACTCTATCCGTTTCTCCAGGTGTGTCAACTTTTCGTGCATGGCACTCAGGGAGCTCTGCAAGTCTTGTACCACTCTGACCAGGGCTTCTTCATTTCTTGTAACCCCGGGGGATGTAACGGTCTGGGTCCGTATTACTCCAGAAGCATAGCCGTCTTCTTTGTTTCGCGTCACGGCCTCTGCCAATATTTGTCGAAAGGTTAGGGTAGGGTCTACTCTGACTCGTTCCTGCAGAGCCTGTTTCAGGGGATTGCTGTAGAGCCCCAGAATAAATTGTTCCCGCAGTATCCGGTCTATGGGTCCCATGCCAGTAACGCCGTCTGCCTCTTTTTTTTGTACCTCGGCCAACACTTCCTGTAGGGCTGTTGCGTACTGAGAGACACCTTCGTCTTCCCGTTGAATCCGGTAAAAAAACTTCGCCCGGAGGTGCCCTGCACTGGCTGTTTCCCCATATATTTCTTCCAGGAATCTCACCATCTCTTGCAATGTATTGCGCGTGGCTTCTGGTTGTAGGAGAACATTTCTTCGGGCCTCACCCTCGAGAGCGGTCAAAGCAATTTCTACTTGTAGTTCTGGTCTGACATTGTAAATTCTAACAGCACTCTGTAACCTTGTCACCCAGTCTGACAGTGTCATGTTCTGGCCATCAAATTTGGGTAGCAAGTTGAACAACGTGCCAATAGGGAGGGCCCTTGCAAGGGTTCCACCATTGCCTGAGGTACTCACATTAACATCATGCACATTGCCTTCAGCCGCCTGCATCTCTGTGACTGTACCCTGCTCGCATCGCCACTTGTAACGGTCAGCAGAGGAAGAGACCGTAGAGCAGGATTCAAGTACAGTGCAGCAGACAAGGAGGCTGAAGCAGAAACCGGCTTTATTAAAAGAGAGCTCTAACTGCCGGAAAATCAGATTAACAGTATGAACAGCTTGAGACTTCACAATAATGATAATGGAAATTTGCATAAAGACACAACTGAATCGCAAACACAAGTACAAAAATGGCAGGCTACTCTCTTCTAGATATTCCTACCTGTCCGCGCTACCCGGGGTGCACTTCTACTGTGCACTACCTAAATCCTCTTCCACTATGTCCTAACTCAGATTAGCATCAGTGCACTCACAGTTCTGTGTCCGGCATATGCAGGCAGATACAGTCTGGGTCCTGATCTGGTTGCTTGCTTGCTTGCTTGGCTCAGCGTGGTCTTCTCCTTTATGTTAGGTCGCAGGTCAGGCATCCACGTGGCTCAGCTCTGGCAGGGGTGATGCTGCAAGCTTCACTTTGTAGTCTCTGTAACTCTGGTCAGAGATAGTCAGCAGCTCAGGACATATCATCAGGCAGGGCCTGGAGTTCACTCACAAGCCCCTCTGGTTAGTGCCTCACACTGCAGCAGTCTCCCTTCTGTACCAGGAAACATCAGCTCAGTCAGGTAGCAAACACACTCTAAAGTCCCAGATACTGTGTCACAGCAGGCAGGGAGAAATCACTCTAATCTTCCCTGTGGATCTCCCTCTCAGTGGACAGAGTCCTTCTCTGTGTACTCAGACACCTTCAGCCCAGGCTCACTGCTCAGCCCGGAAAACTTCTTTAACTCCTTATCCTCTGGAAAACAACACCTCTCACTGTTTTACTCAGCCACAGTGGCCTCTGGTGGCTGGAGGGAAACATGACAGTCTGCATATATATTAGTGTTGGATGATGCTGCTTTATGATCAGGGCTGCCTCTTACACTCCTTCCGTCTACCAGATGAGGACGGAGCACGCTGTGTGCACTGGGAACTGATAGTGAGTCAACATTGTAAGGGAATGTATAAAAAGCCAGGTTCTTCCTGACAGGAGATAACAGTGCTGGGCTGTGTGTGTGAACTTCTCCACATGCCTGTGCTTGGCAGACACTCCATTAGCAGTTCTGGACAATGTGGCTGCTCAGTGTATAAATGACAGCCTTATCTGGTAAGAGGAGAGCTTGTAGAAGGACTACAGGCTTCAGCCAGACCTGGGAACTTCACTGCAAGACCCCCCTATACAGAGCTGGTCTTCACTAACTTTACTGCAGGCGTCCTATGGATTAGCCTCAGGGCTGAGGGCAGCCATCTTAACAGAATAGTGAAATTTCAGTTTTATGCAGACTGGTTGCTAAGGGCTGAATCTTATTAAATAAGGGGTAAGTAAGTCTAATAGTTATTGATTCAGGTATATTATCATATTAGTAACTACATATATGAAAACTGAAATTAGGGTCTAAATGTGACAGTTATCCTTTAACTTGTCACAACAGGGCTATAGGTAGGCCCCTAGTGCCTGGCCCCTAGCTCTGGCTGTAGCTGTAGGTCAGGATAAAGTAAAAAAAAAAAAAAAATGATGTACCCTCTACCCGTACCCTGCTGGTCACTACTATACCATGTCTGTCTGTCACTGCTACAGTGCTACCCCAGGGGGTATTATAATTGGGGGGTCTAGGGTACAGGGTTAATATAACTGAGGAGGAGGGCTATCAGGGGACATTATTCAGGGGTAATATAACTTATATAAAATGCGGAACGCACATTGTCGGTGTCCGTGAAGAAGCCGCTTTGGTGAAACGTACGTCGGGTTGGGGCCGCAGGAGATTGTCACGTGTTTACATCAGGTAGTCTGACCTTTTTGAGGTTGTTTTCACTTTACTTATGTCGCACTAGGCACTTTACATTGTATCATGTGTTTCCTTATATAGGTTGACTACCACACGCTATACGCTATTATTTGCACAATTTTATTCTCCTGATATTCCTCTGGTGCTCTCTATACCACCAGTTCTTGTTTACTGCTATTTCTATGTCCTTATCATGTTTTTATATCTATGAATATATTAATAAAGATAATAATTTTGTTTATTCCGGATGTATTTTTTGGTGTTACATTTGATGTACAGTATACATTATAATCCATACACCATGCCGTACAATATACAGTATAGTTCATACACCATGCTGTACAGTAAATATTATAATCCTGTACATCCTGTATATACTGTACAGCATGGTGTATGAACCATACTGTATATTGTAGGGCATGGGGTAGGGTTCATAATGCATTCTGTACTGCATGATGTAGGGGTTATATAGTATATTGTACAGCTTGGTCTATGGATTATAATGTATATTACACAGCATGGTGTAGGGGTTATACTGTATATTCTACATCATGGTGAATTAACTATACTATATATATATATATTGTACGGCATGGTGCAGGGATTATACTGTATTGTACAGGATGGTGCATGAGTTACACTGTATGCTCTTTGATGTGACAATTATCTTAAGTTTTCCTATCGCCCTCCTGCTGCCAAGGCTTAGAGGGAACACTGCCCCTGACCAGCGCCCCCTGCGTTATATGCACCCCTGACCAGCGCCAAGACCATACTCCGCGTTCCAGGTATTAGTGCCCCCCCATTTTTGACTGTGTATCTTCTGTGCCCCCCCCCCCCCCTATATACTGATTCTAGAGTCGCCACTGCCCGTGGCCCTTTGAGCCCCTCTCTGCCTCTTTGGCTGCTTGGGTTTGGGACCTGACGCCGCACAGTCACGTCGTCTGAACGTTGCCAGCTCCGCCCCTAGAGCGCTGCGCAGCCACGCAGGGGAGAAGAAGGAGCCAGGGCCCTCCCCTCAGTCCGTGTCGGCTGCCGCCCACAGACAGACAGTGGTGCCCGACCAGTGAATATAAGCCCAACCCAAGCAGCTGCTTAACCCTGACTGTAACATCACTCTGTATACCCTGTACTGTGATGTCACTCACTGTGATGGGATCCCCCACGATCTCCTATACGGTACTCTGGATCTTCTTTTGCCCGGAGCGGTGGTCAACACTCCCCCTCCATCTATCTATGGGAGCGCTGCAGATACAGCACTTGTGTATCTTCGAGTCTTCCATAGAGATACATGGAGGGGGAGTATTGACCACACCACCGCTCCATGCGGTGGTTGACGCAGCTTATTTCTCGAGGAATGAGTCGGGGCGCCGTACGGGAGATCATGAGCATCCAAACAATCTTCGTGGGGGCCTCATGTTCGAGCTTCGCCTATGGCCTCACAAAGTCTAGAGCCGCCTCTGATACCCTTTCTGGACCGGAAAGAATAGCCATGAAAGAGCATATTACCGAGAGTTTGGTTAAAGGACACATAGACCAGGTCCATAAATATTGGGACATCAACACAATTCTAACATTTTTTACTTTATACAGCACCACAATGGATTTGAAATGAAACAAACAAAATGTGCTTTAACTGTAGACTGTCAGCTTTAATTTGAGGGCATTTACATCCAAATCAGGTGAACAGTGTAGGAATTACAACAGTTTGCATATGTGCCTCCCACTTGTTAAGGGACCAAAAGTAATGGGACTGAATAATAATCATAACTCAAACTTTCACTTTTTAATACTTGGGTCATTGTCCATCTGCACTGTGAAGCTCTGTCTAATGAGTGCTGAAGCATTTGGCTAAATATGAGCAGATAATATTGCCCGAAACACTTCAGAATTCATCCTGCTGCTTTTGTCAGCAGTCACATCATCAATAAATACAAGAGAACCGGTTCCATTGGCAGCCATACATGCCCACGCCATGACACTACCACCACCATGCTTCACTTATGAGGTGGTATGCTTAGGATCATGAGCAGTTCCTTTCCTTCTCTATACTCTTCTCTTCCCATCACTCTGGTACAAGTTGATCACTGATAGCGACAGCGCTTTGGATCTCATCTTGAGAATTGACAGCAACAGATTCCAAAAGCAAATAGCACACTTGAAATGAACTCTGGACCTTTTATCTGCTGTTTTTGGGGTTCAACAACTATTACCGAAAATGTATTCAGAACTATTCAACAGTGGTGAACTGACATGACTAAGAAAGGGACGGATGTCTCGGTGTGGTCTGATTTGATGTTGCGAGCCTTTTCTGCGGTTAAGGAGTGCATCTCTTCTGCCCCTATATTGGTACAGCCGGATGTATCACAACCTTTCATTGTGGAAGTTGACATGTCCAAAGTGGGGGTAGGAGCAGTTTTATCACAGTGCCCATAATCTGGTAAATGGTGCCCATGTGCATTTTTCTCTAAAAAACTCTCTGCCACAGAGAGAGAACTTACTATCTGGGCAACAGAGAGTGGCTGGGCATTAAGTTGGCTTTTGAGTAGTGGAGTCATTGGTTGTAAGGGGCGATTCATCCGATCACAGTGTTCACAGATCACAAAAATTTGGCTTACCTGGAGTCGGCTAAATGACTGAACCCGAGGCAGGCCAGATGGTCTTTGTTTTTCACCTGATTCAATTTCATTGTCACTTATTGTCCTAGGGTTAAGACCATCATGGCAGATGACTTTTCACGTAATTTTCCCGGAGGTGGTGATTTTGAAAATAAGAGTCCGATACTGTCGGAAGGGGTGGTGGTGATATCCGCTCTATACCCTGACCTAGAAGTGAAGGTGTTAGAGGCTCAGGGAGTCGCACCGGAGTCTTGCCCCTCTGGGAAATTGTTCATTCCATCACAATTGCGTCATAAGGTGTTTGAGGAACATCACTGTGCGGTTCTTATGGGACATCCTGGGAGTAGATCCACTGCCGACCTCTTCTCTCGTAGATTCTGGTGGCCGGGGTTGCGTAAGTGTGTTGAGGACTATGTGTCGGCCTGTAGTATCTGTGTACACACTAAGGTGACACATACTCGACCTTCTGGATCGCTCTCTACTTCCATTGCCCATCCCGTCCAGACCATGGACTCACTTGTCTATAGATTTTATTACTGATCTGCCTAATTCGTCTGGAACGACAGTTATTCTGGTGGTAGTTGATCGTTTTAGTAAAATGGTGCACTTTATAGCATAGCCGGGCCTACGTAATGCTAAAACACTTGCGCAAGTGTTTGTTGGCAACATTGTGAAACTTCATGGCATTCCCTCTGACGTGGCCTTGAATCGTGGGATTCAGTTTGTGTCCAGATTCTGGAAGGCATTCTTTTCTCGGCTGGTGGCACAACTGTCTTTTTCTTCCGCTTTTCATCCTCAGACGAATGGACAGACGGAACGCACTAATCAGAGTCTGGAGACTTATTCAAGATGTTTTGTCTCTGAGAACCAGGAGGAGTGGTCCTCGTGTTTGTCTTTAGCAGAGTTTGTCATAAACAATCATAGACAGGAGTCCACTGTTTTTTGGGGCATATGGGTTTCACCCGCAATTTGGCACATTCTCTGGTTCGGATACTTCTGGTATCCCTGAGAAGGAACGTTTTTCATCATTATCTTCTATATGGCGGAAAATTCAAAATAACTTGATGAATATCGGCAACAAGTATAAATGTGTGGCTGACAGGAAACATATGAATGGTCCGGACCTAAGTGTGGGTGATTTTGTGTGGCTGTCCACAAGAAATATTAAGTTGAAGGTTCCTTTTTGGAAGTTGGGTCCAAGGTTTATTGGTCAATATAAGATCACTGCCATTATTAATCCTGTAGCTTGTTGTCTTGAACTTCCTCAGGCTCAGAAAATTCATAATATGTTTCACAAATCTTTGTTGAAGAGATATGTTAAACCTTTGGAGTTGTCCCCCTTGCCACCCGCTCCCTTCATGGTGGACGGCAGTTTGGAATTCCAGATAGCCAAGATTATTGACTCTCGAGTTTTCCGTAGATCTAAGTCATTTGGTGAAAGCCTTTTACAGGTCTCATTCTGATAAGGTTGGTCCTAGGTGCCCGGAGGCACCCATAGAAGGGGGGGTACTGTCACGGATGTACCGAAACATACGGACGTTCCCCGCCTCGGCAGGAGATTTGTGAGACTGGCAACACATGGTTTAATCTGTTGTTTCTGGTGCTTGCCACACCTTCTTTCCCCAGGTGTGGCTATTGTGGTCATTTTACCTTCTTTATTTATACTTTTTCTCCCACTATGCTATGTGGTTTATAGCTTCTGTTGGACTTGTGGTTAGCCTGTCTTCTCGGCTGAGTTCCTGGTGCTACCAAAGTTTCATTGAAGATAAGTGTTTCCTTTCCCTTTTGTATTTTGTTTATATATGTGTGTGTGTTGCCTTTTGTGTGTTGCCTTTCCCTGTTGTTTGTCATTAGTCCTGAATGAGACTCCTGTCCGTCCTTCCCTTTGGAGGAACAGGTAGACTCAGTCCTGACATTAGTTCCAGGGTGCTATAGGATGAGATAGGATTCTAGGTATCCGGTTGTTGTGCTTTTTCATAAGTATGTATGTTTATATCTAATTATTCTAATTATAGTGGATATTAAGTCTGATATTGAGCCAATAATTTATAAGCTTTATTGCATTACTACCAATTATCCAGATTGGTGATAGTTTTGGGCAGAGCAAGGATTCTTATCTCTCATTTTCTTTATTGCATTTCTGCATATAATCAGTTGATGGTATAGCTTTCATATTTGTAAGCAGAATTGGCATATTTGGTATTGGGTTGTTAGAGAGTGTTGGTAAATTTGTGGTGTGTCAGCACCATCTAGTGGCGTGTTTTGGTACTACATTTCATTGTCTTGTCTTTGCATTATTATTGGTCATATATTCATTGTATATAAATTATTGTTTAACAAATCATTTATATTTTTGCATAGACGCTTGTACCCTGATTTTACTTATTGCACAAAATAATTAAGATCTCGATCGAGCTCTTTGAGGTGTTTATTTTTTTATGTCCACTGTCCACCTCGAGGATCAATAACCTTCAATATTTTTAATTCGATCCTTTCTTTGATATAAAGCAGTGATGCCCAACCTGCGGCCCTCCAGCTGTTCTAAAACTACAATTCCCAGCATCCCTGGGCAGCTTACAGCTATCAGCCTATAGCAGGGCATTGTGGGAGTTGTAGTTTTACAACAGCTCGATGGTCACGGGTTGGGCATCACTGATATAAAGCATTTGCGTTATATCCCCGACACGGTGTATGAACTTGCCTACCTTTGGGGCCTGTCTGTCAGGGCTGGAGTTAGGGTTTTCTCTAGGAGGTGTCCATTTTCCTTCTCTAGTTTCCAGGCCTTTTTCCGGTATCCCCTTTTCCCTCCTGTGCTCAGTGTGGTGTTTTCCTCCCACACACCTGAAGCTTGCTGTACTAAGTGGCTGCTGAATAAGTGGAGTTAAAGAACCCGAGTTTAAGACAAGGAGCAAGAAACTAAGGTTTGATAGATTTTCCTTGTGTGTTGTTGGCTTGATTCTAGGTAGTCCTCCAACTGCAGCAGACAGGGTCTAAATCTTAACTCCTATTTACTGTTTTCCTTCTTTTACAGTTCATCCCCATTTAAACATGTGCTCCATGGACAATGCTACTAAGTGTGTGTCCTGTGCAATGCATGCGTGCCTTGAAGATCCTTTCGAGGGTGAATATATTTGCACTAAATGCAATCATGTTGCATATTTGGAAGCCCAGTTCTTGGATCTAAATAAGCAGCTTGAAATACTCAGGGGCATTGCAAAACTGGAGAGAGGCTTAGACCTCTCTGAGTATTTCAAGCTGCACTGGCTGGGGTCAGTGAAATGGAGGTGGCAGGAGGAGGACAAGATCAGGACTATCAGGTCAGCAGTTGGGTTAATGTAGGAAGAAGATGTAGAGGGAAAAGCACCAGGGAGGCTAGTCCTGAGCTGGAATGCCCTAGTAAATATGCCTGTTTGGCTGATATTAGGGATGAAAGCCCAGGGCCAGCAACACTGCAGCAGGGCGTCTCTCCTAGCAAACAGGAGGATGCCCCATGCAGGAAGGATGGGAAAAGGAGTGCAGCAAAGGTTAGACAGACGCTGGTAGTAGAACACTCTATTATTAGAAGGACAGACAGGGTCATCTGTCGCCAAGACCATAAATGCCGAACAGTGGGTTGTCTGCCGGGTGCTCAGGTTCGGCATATTGCGGATCTGTCTTCCATCAGGCCGCCTCTGCTGCGATGGCAGAGTGACGTTTGTGTCCCCTCACGGAACCTTTCTCAAGCCAACTTGGCGGGGGTACCGTGTGTCGGACCATCGCCGACCTGATATTGATGACCTATGCTGAGGACAAGTCATCAATATTAAAAGCCTGGACAACCCCTTTAAGCGTGTTTAAAAATCATAATTGCCCAATGAACGAGCATTTTCTCGTTCATCAGGCAATCAGCGTCAGTGTTACACTGCAAGATGATTGCTAATGAGTGTTTATACCAATGATCATACTAGCGATCATTGGGCAGAAGATCTGCCCATGTAATACACACTTAAGTCTATTGTCAAACAGTCATCCCTACCTCTCTCCCTGCAGTGGGATGCAGATTGCACACTACCTGTGTCATGCTTCTGCACAAGCACAGTCTGTAGCCTCTCTGCTGCCTCCTGATCTGGCCACACACTGCTCACAATATAGACATCTATATAACTTTAGCTTCTACTAAATGTAATCTGGCCACACTAAATTATGTGATGCCAAGGCAAGGTATCATCGGCCAAAAAGTTACCAGAGATAATGCATTCAGTGATCCCTTCAATGAAGATAGCACGCACAGGCTTGAGTATTCTCAAATTAGAGGTGCCTCGGGAGTAAATACAAGAACTTTGTTACAACTTGCAACTTTGTACATCCATGAGGCATAATTTTTTTATCCATGGATTGTATCTACAGAAATAATGAGGATAAACTTTAGTACTTCCCATTCCCCATTTCATAATTTATCACCAATAGGACACCATAGATTAGATTCTAGCCGCGATATCTGAAATTTCAAAAAGGTTTGTTGAAATGAGATAACATCCAAGACTTATTATCTAATCAGTTAATTAGACAATGAGGTTTTTTTTTCAAAATTCCATTGAGTCTACTGTTTACTTTTCAAAAAGAACTTCTCCATGACGGCTTTCATTTCTTGATTTCTCAAGCAGTATATGATGGGGTTGAACAGAGGAGTTACTACAATGTACAAAAATGCAATGGACTTGTTGACAGTCAAGGTGTCTCCATTGGCCGGAACCATGTAGATAGTGATTAGGGTTCCATAGTACATGGTGACCACAGTGAGGTGGGAGCTGCAGGTGGAGAAGGTTTTCTTCCTTCCTTTTGCAGAGGAGATGCCAAAAATTGTTATAAAGACAAAACTGTAACTGATAAGAACTAAAATAAAAGGTATAACCATTATAGGAATAGCGACTATTAGGATCATTAACTGAAAGTCAATCTTGTGAGAACATGTAAGTTGAAGAAATGGAGCAAGATCACAGAAAAAATGGTTTATTACAAAGGGGCTACAGAAATCAAGTTGACATAGAAAATTAAGAGTGATTTGCGTCAAGAGGAAGCTGAAAATCCAACAATAGATGACCAAGCAATTCTGAAGTCTCGGAACCATGATGGTGCTGTAGTGAAGAGGTCGACAAATAGCCAAATACCTGTCATAAGACATGACTGTGAGGAGGTGACATTCTGTACTCCCTATGGCACAATACACATAAGCCTGGGCTATACAACCACTAACCGAGATGGTGGCTCCTTCTAACCATATAACACGCAGCATATTAGGAACAACAACGGTCAAGAACATGGATTCAACAAATGATAACTGCTGGAGAAAGAAATACATGGGAGAATGGAGCTTCGTCTTGATAGACACCAAAACTATGACCATAGTATTGATCATTAGAGTCACAGTGTAAATGATCAGTATTACAATAAATAACATAACAGCCCTAAAGCCAGTAACATTGGGAAATCCGTAGAGTAGAAATTCAGTGACTGTCTGGTTGCTTTTATTCATAGTGTATGATTATTTTTTATTATTATATATATTTTTTAACATTGTGGGACTATTCATATACAATAGACCTCTTTTTAGTTGTGTGGATATTTGAATCTGTTGAAATATTAGTGAAGTTTCTGTTAATTCCAGATTTATCTCCTTAATATTAAGATGACACTCAGGTTAGCACTATCATTTCTAATTAATCTGACTTCTCTTATAACAGGAAAATGTTCACAATATGAGTCAACGATATGAGAGCTAGGTTATTCAACATAGATAGTGTAATCCAACCCAACAATAGCTGATCTCAGGGAGACCAGCTACAAAAAACACCGCGGAGCCTCACTTAAGAGTCTCAACACAGCAACCCGAAGTGCAAAGCTCCCTGGGAAAGAGGAATATGCAAAATAAATGTGGAGCCCCAGTTATGGGTCTACAACACAATGAAAGCCAGATATCCCTCAAAGGAAGGAAATAGATAGTGTAATACGGGACTGTGATGAGTTCTTTTACCTACGAAAAAAAAAGAAAATGTTATGACAGATAAATTTGTTACCCAAGCACCAATCCTCAAGTCTGTGTTACACGGAATGGTTTTTTACCCGTACTCAACTATATGCCATACAGATTTCCAAGGCATTTTGTAAAGCATAGCTTTTATCCTTTTCATAAAAGCGAATGATAATGTTTTAGATATTGAAGGCCTGTGTCTCGCTTCAGAGAAAGCCATTGGTGGCCAAAATGTCATTTGCTTTCATCAGTGTTGGGATGAATTGCATAGGGCCCACCAGATGGCTTCATTCTGAGGGCCCACCAGCAGGGCCCCGGAATCAGACTTTCAGACTTTCGCTACTTGGTGTAGAGTAGTGCTGAGCCACTGTAAGTTGAAGTATTCAAAGTGGACCAATCCGAATTTCATGAGAAATTTGAATAGTCAAGAAGGCAAATTTCCATGCGCTTCTTGGTATCTGGTCAATTTTTCCTGAAATGGCAGTAAAGAAAAATGTATATACTCGCCCATTAATTTGATTGTAGAGAGGCTGTTTCGGCCATCTTGATTGAAGAAAATGCGCCAAATCTTTCTTGCGCTGGTGTGTGATGTCACCACGTCATCAAGCTGGGCAGGCTGTGATGACGTCACTGTGTCCAACCAGTGTGATGACATGGCGACAACATCATGTCACGAGTGAGATTTGGCGTGTTTTAATCAAGATGGCCATCTCCTCTATCAAATGGATCAAGTGACCCCTAATTTACCCCGAAAAAGGCCTAAAATGTGACTCTCAGAGGCCGCAATCAAAGTCGAACGTGGCATCTGAGTGGTTCAATGACGGGGGGGTCATGGTTATTATCACCGTTCCTCGTCATTGCATCCGCTACATACAATGGAATGTGATTCTTAATGAAGTAATTTCGAATCTAATTTCTTGTCTAAGTTCAACAAAGCAGCCAAATCGAATTTTTGGAAACTTCGCTCATCACTGCTATGAGGCAGCCTCCTGTCATTCTGAATGACAGAGGCTGCTGTATACACGCTTTGGCTCCTCTGATCTCCACCTGGGGCATCCGTGGCATACCCAGAAGTGCTTGCTTCCGGTATTTCACATGCTCAGATGCCATGTCAGGTTTGACCACAGGATCTGAACGGTTGAATGTCCACAATCGGTTTACCGCCAGTTGCAGAAATTAGCCACGTTTACCTGCTTATGAAACAACAGGCACTCTGTTGCTATGACTCCTGCTCCATTACAGAGCAGATGCCATCTTTAAAGACCCAACGTGTGAAGTACTATTACGTCACATGCCGGGAAGGGGTTAAATTCAAGGTTTCACTTTCTTTTTCCTGCACTGTGGATGTTTTCTCAATGTGCTGAACAGTACAACTGCTTGTGTGTTATTAGTTTAGATTGTGTTTGTCTATAATTGTGACTTTGATAACAATCAGACGATATTTTTAATAGTAATCACTACAGAAATCCAGGTGACCCCAAAGGTTTCACTTACTTTTTCTTGCACCTGTAAGTGATCTTCATTCTAAAGAATTATCCTACCATGGAAATACACAGAAACCCGGCTGTAATCACATTGGTTGTTTCTTTAGACTGCTTATCGTAATCATAATGTGCCGTCTTGAGAAGCATTGTGCAATTTTCCGTTCCTTGGATGCATAACTCTTCTGTAGCTTCACATCTCTCTGGATTTAGCTCCAGCTATCATCTTATCCCTATTGACAAGAGAAAGAAAGCTGTGTAACCATACGTGCCATAAGTAATAATGTTGTGGCACACTGAGTTCTTTAATCTTTTTATATATTGCAGAACGTCAGGAAAATTAGTTGTTTTTGAAAAATTAACAAGCTGTCTAGAGATATTATTTTAATTATTTAGCATTTAAAACTATTAAGGTCTTTATTGTAATAAACAGGCAATAATAATCAGTTTACGGAAATGAACAAGAAGCTCTGGCTGATATTTTTGCATTATAAGACATTTATATTGTAAATTAAATTCAAGTGAAATTCTGAATAAATATAATTTATCAATATCACTTAAGACCCAGATCAATTTATAGAATTCTATAAATAAAGGGGGTGTCCACATATAACATCTAGAGAAGAAGCGCACTCCTTTTACACCCTCGTCAACTGATTCTACATAGATGTCTACAGAACCTGTTATATTAAACGCTTATACAAGTAGAGCCCCCCTGACAGAGTGGAGATGGTGTCAGCAGTAAGTTGTGTTGACGTCACTGATTATTTTGCCCTTCTTCTGATCCGTCAGAAAAATAACCCCCAAAAACGGATCCTGTCTGTTGAGCATCCGCCTTCACTCGGTCAGCATTTGGTCAGTAATCCATCAGTATTGCTAATGCCAAAAAAAACAGGAGTGGATCCAAAACAGAGATGACACGTGAATGAGGAGACAACAGAGTGGCCAAATGACAGAGTCTGGAGGTGGCGGCAGCATCATGAGGAGGCCAGAGTGTGGCACAATGACAGAGTGAGGCGCTGACGGCAGCATCAGGAGACCACAGAGTGGCACAATGACAGTGTGGAGGTGGCAGCAGCAGCATCAGGAGACCACAGAGTGCAAGGTGAGATAGTGTGGAGGAGACAGCAGCATCAGGAGACCACGGAGTGACCCAGTGAGAGAGTGGGGAGGTGGGTGGCAATAACAGTACCAGCTGAAGATGGTGGGTGAAATAAGGAGCACTTGGCATCAGATGTGTGGCATCAGGCGGCTGGCAGCATCAGAATAGTAGCTGAGGTAGGTAGCTAGAAGAAACTGGTCTCTTTTGTCAGTGTTGTTGTGGCACTATGGATAATCTAGTCTGATGCATCAGGCACTGGTGGGTGGAAATCCTGGCTGATCCATGCCTGATTCATCTTGATAAAGGTCAGTCTTTCCACATTTTGGGTGGACAGGCGAGTTCTTCTTGGGGTAACTATGGCCCCCGCAGCACTAAACACCCGCTCTAATGCCACACTACTGGCCGGGCAACAAGGCCGGCGTCAGCACTAGGCATACCCGTGCAAGTTCCAGGGCCAACAGCTCCTGCGGGGGCCCACAGCAAAGCTGCCAGAGGCCAGAAGCAATGAGCGCTTCCATCAATACAGATGGAAGCGCTCATTGCTGGAGCGCTGTGAGCTGCAGTCCTGTCACTGACCGCTCAACTCCCCTTCTTCAGGACTGCCACACTCTAAATGGTGAAGCAGGAAGACTTCTCCCTGCTCCACTATTCAGCCTGCAGGCACGGATCGCTCTGCCGGCCTGTGTGGGCGAAGTCTGTAGCCTGGTAATCTGCATAGAATCCGCCCATACAGTGCTGCAGTGCAATCTGTGCCTGCAGTGAAGAGGGGTATCTGTGCTTTCGGAGCGGCACAAGCTACTGTGTTTTCTTTTTGTTAGTTTTTTTAATACAGAGGGGGCACAGGACTTAATTACTATGGAGGGGTCACAGAGGACTTTATTACTATGGAGGGGGCACAGAGGTCTTTATTACTATGGAGGGTGCACAGAGGACTTTATTACTATGGAGGGGGCACAGAGGTCTTTATTACTATGGAGGGGGCACAGAGGGCATTTCTACTCTGGAGGGGGCACAGAGGTCTTTATTATTATGGAGGGGGCACAGCGGACTTTATTACTATGGAGGGGGCACAGAGGGCATTTCTACTCTGGAGGGGGCACAGAGGTCTTTATTATTATGGATGGGGCACAGAGGACTTTATTAATATGGAGGGGGCACAGAGGTCTTTATTACTATGGAGCGGGCACAGAGGGCATTTCTACTCTGGAGGGGGCACAGAGGTCTTTATTATTATGGAGGGGGCACAGAGGACTTTATTACTATGGAGGAGGCACAGAGGTCTTTATTACTATGGAGGGGGCACAGAGGTCTTTATTACTATGGAGGGGGCACAGAGGTCTTTATTACTATGGAGGGGGCACAGATGACTTTATTACTATGGAGGGGGCACAGAGGACTTTATTACTATGGAGGGGGCACAGATGACTTTATTACTATGGAGGGGGTACAGAGGACTTTATTACTATGGAGGGGGCACAGAGGGAATTTCTACTATGGAGGGGGCACAGAGGGCATTACTTCTCTGGAGGGGGCACAGAGGTCTTTATTACTATGGAGGGGGCACAGAGGAGTTTATTACTATTGAGGGGGCACAGAGGTCTTTATTACTATGGAGGGAGCACAGAGGTCTGTATTACTATGGAGGGGGCACAGAGGACATTTCTACTATGGAGGGGGCACAGAGGTCTTTATTACTATGGAGGGGGCACAGAGGGCATTACTACTCTGGAGGGGGCACAGAGGGCATTACTAATGTGAAGGGGGCACAATGGCCATTTCTACTATGGAGGGGGCACAGAACCAGAAGGCATTACTACAATGAAGGGGGCACAGTGGGCATTATTACTGTGAAGGGGGCACAATGGGGATTTCTTCTATGAAGGGGGCGCAATGGGGATTATTACTATAAAAGGGGCACAATGGGGATTATTACAATGAAGGGGGCACAATGGGGATTATTACTGTGAAGGGGGCACAGATAGGCCATTACAACTGTGAAAGGGGCACAGAGAGGGCATAACTACTGTCAGATGGCACAATGTGGGCATAATTACTGTGAGGGGGCACACATCTGTTCAAAACTACTGTGAAGGTTGTACAATAAGGGCAATACTACTGTAAGGGGGTACTTTTTTTTTTAAGTATTGGGAGGCGGGGGTGCCAGAGAAAGGACCCGCCCCGGGTGCCAAACACCGTAGGCACGCCACTGAAGCAGGGAACTATTTTCTCCCCGCTTCACCATTGAGCCGCCAGCGCTCCACAGCAGATGTCTTCATCGTCCTGCTGATCTGTGTAGAAGGAGGAGCGGGGAAGGCTGGGAATCAGTCTCTGCTCCTCCTACACAGCAGCGCGATGTGTCACAGTATCCTGCTGCTGCTGATGGGGAGCGCAGATAATGGGAGGAGCCAGGTGACTTAGGGGGCACATGTGGGCATAACCACTGTGAAGGGGGCACTTAGCACATATCTTGGCATATCCACCGTAAGAGGGCACATATCTTGGCATATCTACTGTGAAGGGGGAACACATCTTGGCATATCAACTGTGAAGGGGGCACATATTTTGGGATATCTACTGTGAAGGGGCACATATCTTGGCATATGTACTGTGATGTAGCACATATCTTAGCATGTCTACTGTGAGGGGGCACATATCTTTGCATATCTACTGTGAGAGGGCACATATCTTGGCATATCTACTGTAAGGGGGCACATATCTGTGTAAGGTATTTAATCTATAATACATGCAGTTCCACTGCTGTAAGCGCCGTGCAAAATGCCACAATGGGGCCCTCTGAGACTTTATCACCCAAGTGCTCACATGATCCTGGTGCCGGCCCTGCCGGTAAAGGACAGCTATTCCAGGGCAAGCTATGCTAGTTGCTAATGCTCTAATAAATGGCTAATAAACTCTTTTTCTTTTTCCCCACTAATACACGCCAAAAATGGCTTTAGAATATATGCACTGAATGGCAAATATATATATTTTTTTGGCCACTAATACATGCCAAATTGGGATTCAGAACATATAACTGCACTGCTGAACAGCAAATAGTCCCTTATTTTTGTCCACTTATGCACGACACAAAAGGCTTTCGAATATATAACTGCACCGCTGATCGGCAAATATATTTTTATTTTTTCCACTTATACACGCCACAAAAGGCTTTCGAATATATAACTGCACCGCTGATCGGCAAATATATCTTTCTTTTTTCCACTTATACACGACACTTGCACCCCAATAACAAGAACGGAATGCTGGAATTACAGAGCTGTTGTAACAGCAGCTGCGGTACTCCGCTGTTCCCGAACTTATAGCCGCGGTCCCGGGTGCCGCGTTTAGCAGTGTCCTGTGGCCGGTGCTTCCATTTCAGTGCTGCTGTCCTGGGCTCCGTTTGTGTAGCTGTTATTGCTTTTGAGGGTTCTTCTCCACATCTTCCACAGTCCTGGACACAGAATGAGTTTTGCTGGTTTCTTGTTACACTGCCCTAGGGGTGGCGCGCCTCACTCTCTGAGCTGCATGGTTTGGGTCATGTGACCTCGCTGACAACCCCTGGCTCTCCTGCATGTACTAAAGTGGCTCAGCCCCCTTCCCAGATGCCTCAATGTCAAGGTCCTTGTGTTTGCTGGTTCCTGATACACCCATGTGCTCCTGATCCCTGCCTGCTTACTTTGACTCTTCTGTTGCCAACCCGGATTGCCTGACCTGTACCTGTGCCGCCTGCGCTGACCTATTGCCTGTCTGACCACGTCTCTGCCTCATCCTTTGGTCCTGCACCGTTTCTCCTGGTAACATCTCTGCTCGCCTGACAACGCTTATACTTCAGGTACCTACTCCGGTACCTCCTGGTCCTACCAGACCAGCTACCACTGACTCGAGAATTGCTCTGGAGTAGCCCCTTGCAGGACAGGACTGTCACTGTGACGAGGGGACATCCTCTGCGTCTGGAGGAAAGAAGGTTTGTACACAAACATAGAAGAGGATTCTTTACGGTAAGAGCAGTGAGACTAAGGAACTCTCTGCCTGAGGAGGTGGTGATGGTGAGTACAATAAAGGAATTCAAGAGGGGCCTGGATGTATTTCTGGAGTGTAATAATATTACAGGTTAAAGCTACTAGAGATTGGTCGTTGATCCAGGGAGTATTTCTGATTGCCTGAATGGAGTCGGGAAGGAATTTTTTACTCCCCTTAAGTGGGGAAAATTGGCTTTTACCTCAGTTTTTTTTTTTTTTGCCTTCCTCTGGATCAACTAGCAGGATGACAGGCCGAACTGGATGGACAAATGTCTTTTTTCGGCCTTATGTACTATGTTACCCTAACGGCTCAAGTCTATCCTCACCATCAGAGGCTCTAATGAAAACCAGGTAGCTGCTTAGACACGCCCCCTCCAGAGTACAGCCAGTCAGTGGCACAGTGGATTCACCCCCGCTGATCTGTGACAGTACACTGGGGCCATGGACCCCACTGGTCATCCCAAGCCTGTCGTCCAGGAACTGTAACGTGAAGTAAAGTGTCAGAGCGAGCGTCATCTTGATGCAGTTCTTGCAATATGTTGCTGCTTGTCTGGATGCCATCTCGTCTCCAGCTACTGCAGGGTTGTCAGGCGCTGCCACTTCTGCAGTTCCCCCACCGGTGAGTCTGGATTTGTGTACCACTCAGGGGCGGACTGGGCCGGGGGGCAGGGGGGCAATTGCCCCCCGGGCCCCTCTGTTGCCTCTGTAAATGGGCCCCATAGTGTCACCCAGGGCCGGCCTTTGGGGTGTGCATGATGTGCCCTGCCGCGGCCCTGGTGACAAGTGGGGGCAGCCCACGGCAGGGCACAGGGAGATGAACGCTTCCACTATGGAAGCGTTCATCTCCATAGTCATCTGTTTCGGTACAGATACAGATCGCTGTGCTGCGGCAGAGCAGGGAGAGGCGTGTCCCCTCCCTGTTCCTCTGATAGGCTGCCAGCACTAGGCCTGGAGCCTATCAGAGGCTGGTGCAGGCGGCGCGATGATGTCATCGCGCCGCCGGAGCGGTACAGCGAGGGACACAGGCCAGAAGAGGCCTGCATCACATCGCTGGAGGTAAGTATAAGTGTTATTTGTATGTTTGTTTGTTTTTTGTGTTTTTGGGGGCTACTGGCACATAAGGTGAGGGGGGGATTCTACTGGCACATGATAAACTGAGGGGGGGATTCTACTGGCACATGATAAGGTTAGGGGGGAGGGATTCTACTGGCACATGATAAACTGAGGGGGGGGGATTCTACTGGCACATGATAAACTGAGGGGGGGATTCTACTGGCACATGAAAAAGTGAGTGGGGGGATTCTACTGGCACATAAGGTGAGGGGGGTGGATTCTACTGGCACATGATAAAGTGAGGGGGGGGATTCTACTGGCACATGATAAAGTGAGGTGGGGAGATTCTACTGGCACATGATAAACTGAGGGGGGGGGGGGGATTCTACTGGCACATGATAAAGTGAGGGGGGGGGGATTCTACTGGCACATGATAAGGTGAGGGGGGTGGATTCTACTGGCACATAAGGAGGGCTACTGGCACATAAGGGGGGTCTACTGGCAAATAAGGAGTCTACTGGCACATAAGGAGGGCTACTGGCACATAAGGGGGGACTACTGGCACATAAGGGGGACGGCTACTGGCACATAAGGGAGACGGCTACTGGCACATAAGGGGGGGGGGGCTATGAGCGCTGTGAGTGGCCAACATCTATCTTCTCCGCAATGCTCAGCCTCCTGTGACAGATCAGGAGAGCGGAGGTGTGGGGGCGGAGATAGCTGTCAATCCTGTCAAAGGAGGCTGTACTCTCCTCCCGCAGCTCCCCGCCCAGCCTCTTGTGACAGCGAATCAGGAAGTAGAGGGGGGCTCAGTGGGCATCTGGGTGTTACTTGCCTCCTGGGCCAAAAGTTGCCAGTCAGCCCCTGGTACCACTGGTGTGCAACTCCCTCTGCCTTCACACTATGGTGGAGATTCAAAAATCTGTCGTGGATTCCTGAACCAGTGTTTGATCCCCTTTGAGTTCCATGGGCAGTAGTTTCCACTGAGTGATCCAAGTTTGCCTTCATCGTGTCCCTGCTGTCTGATGAGGCCCTTGCTCGGGCAAATCCAATTTGGGAACATGGAGGTCCTGAGACTACCAGTCTGCAGTCTTTTCTGGCTACCTTTTGGCTGGTCTTTGAAGAGCCCGGCTGCACGTCCTTCGCTGCCTCAGCTCTGCTACGTCTACGGCAGAGTTCCTCGTCTGTGGCTCAGTACGCCATCCAGTTTCGTACCTGGCTGCCGAACTTGCATGGAAGAATGAGGCTCAACTGGCGGTGTTCTAGGAGGGCCTTTCTGATGGATTAAGGGGGAACTAGCTGGTCGCGACCGTCCGTTTTCTCTGAATGACCTGATCACCTTGGCTACAAGGATAGATATGCACTTCAAGGAACGTGCTAAGGAGATCGCATGCACCAGAAGGCCATCTCAGTTGGCTCCATCCTTCCAGAGGCCGCTTCTTCCTCTAGAGTCCGCCCCAAAAGAGCCCATGCAAATAGAGTGCCTTCGATTGTCTGACCAGGACTATTTATGCCGCAAAACCGAGAACCTGTGTTTGTATTGTGGTGGCAAGGCCCACTTCGTGCATTATTGTCCCCAGAAGCTGGGAAACGCCAATGTCTAGGATATGTTGGAGAGGTGGTCCTAGACAAAGAAAAGTCCTCTCTGTAACTTTCTGTCCTGGCGACTCTCTCGCACAAGGGAGTCACGCTGTCTGTGCCTGCATTCCTGGACTCTGGGTCGGCTGGTAATTTCATTCAGCAATACATGGTCCATCAGTTCCGGCTTCCTACCATCCGTCTAGAAAGGCCTCTGTCAGTGGCCTCCGTTAATGGACTGCCACTCCCTGAACCAGTGCTCTCCGTGACGATGCCCCTCAAGTTGCAAATTGGGGTTCTGCATTCTGAGATGATCTACTTCTAGGTGCTGCCAGCATCCGTGAATCCGGTTATTCTAGGTTTTCCCTGGCTGCGTCAGCACTCTCCAGTTCTGGACTGGAACTCCGGTCAGATTCTACTTTGGGGATCATCCTGTCATTCCACCTGCCTATCAGAGGTCCCACCTGCTTCCTACCCTACTGTACCAGTAGACCTGCCTGGACTCCCGCAGCAGTATGCCAGTTTTGCAGATGTTTTCAGCAAGAAAGAGGTGGAGACGCTGCCTCCTCATCGTCCGTATGATTGTCCGATTGACCTTCTACCTGGTGCCACTCCTCATCGTGGTCGAGTCTACTCACTCTCACTTCCCCAGACCCAAGTGATGTCTGAGTACATTAAGGAAAATCTCGAGAGGAGATTTATCCAGAAATCTACTTCACAAGCTAGTGCCGGGTTCTTCTTTGTGCAAAAGAAAGATGGATCCTTACGGCCTGATTCGACTATCTAGATCTGAATAAAGTCACAATCAAGAATCTATACCCTCTTCCGCTAATCTCGGAACTCTTCGACAGGATCCAAGGTTTTCACTAAATTCGACCTGCGCAGCGCATATAATCTTATCCCCATTTGAAAGGGCGAGTGGAAGAGTGGAAGACTGCTTTTAACACTCGTGATGGACACTACGAGTATCTTGTCATGCCCTTCGGTCTGTGCAATGCTCCCACGGTATTCCAGGAGTTGGTGAATGATATCTTCCGGGATCTGCTTTATGTCTGCGCAATAGTGTATTTGGACAATATACTGATCTATTCCCCGGATTTAATCACTCACCAGAAGCATGTACGTTTAGTATTACAGCACTTGAGAGAAAATCAACTTTATGCCAAACTCGAGAAATGCCTTTACGAAAAAACTACTGTACCGTTACTCGGATATGTCATCTTGGATGCTGAGTTGCAAATGGATCTGGAAAAGTTGAAGGCAGTAATGAACTGGCACTGCCCACAGGGTCTTCGGGCTATACAGCGCTTCCTGTGATTCGCTAATTTCTATTGGCAATTCATCCCGAATTTTTCATCCCTTACATCTCCACTCTCACTAGGAAAGGGGTGAATGCAAAAGACTGGACTCCAGAGGCAGAGGCCGCCTTCATCCAATTAAAGAAGTCCTTTGCTTCTGCACCTGTTCTGCGTCATCCCAATGTCTCCCGACAATTCTTTCTAGAAGTGGACTTCTCCTCCATAGGAGCCGGTGCTGTTCTACTACAGAGAGGTTCCAAGGGCAAGATGTTCACCTATGGATTCTCCTCCAAACTCTTCTCACCGGCTGAGAGGAATTACTGTATAGGAGACAGAGAACTTCTATATATAAAACTTGCCTTGGAGGAATGGCGTTATCTGTTGGAGGGGGCCTAGTATCCAGTGATAATATTCACTGATCATAAGAACCGCACATATCTGCAGACAGCCCAGCGCCTGAACCCTCGCCAAGCCATGGGGGTTCTTTTCTCTCATTTTAATTTTGAGTTGCACTTTCGCCCAGCTGGGAAAAACATCAAGGTGGATGCTTTGTCTAGGTCATTTGACTTCGCAGACCAGCAGGAGGAGCCCCAATACATTGTAGATCCTGCGCTTGATCACAGTGCCTCCTGTCCTGGTAAGAGACATTCTTGCCATCTGCCAAAAGAAAACGTATCCTAATGTGGGGGCACAACTCTAAACTGGCTGGTCACCCAGGGATCTGCAAGACCACAGAACTGGTGTCTCGCCACTACTGGTGGCCAACATTGTCCAAGGATGTGCGTGATTATGTCTCTGCCTGCACCGTCTGTGCTCAAAATAAAATCTCCAGGAGCAAACCACCTAGTCTGTTGTTACCGCTACCTGTTCCTGATGCTCAATGGCAACACATTGCCATGGACTTTATTACAGATGTGCCCTCTTCGGCCGGATGTACAATGATTTGGGTGGTCGTGGACCGCTTCTCCAAGATGGCACACTTCATTCCTTTGACTGGATAGCCCTTGGCTACAGAACTTGCTAAACTGTTTGTGAAACATATATTTTGTCTGCATGGTTTACCTGGGCATATTGTTTCTCCTCCAAGCTCTGGAGAGCTCTTTGCTAGAAATTGACCTGGACTTCTCCTCTGGTTATCACCCCCAAACCAACGGGCAAGTAGAGCGGGTCAATCAGATATTAGAGAATTACCTTTGGCATTTTGTTTCAGATCAACATGACAACTGAGTACAATTGTTACCTTGGGCAGAGTTCTCCTACAATAACCATACTAGTGAGTCTGCCTGATCATCTCCTTACTTTGTCGCTTTTGGACAGCATCCTTGCACTCCTCTCCCTGTTCCTATATCTTCAGAGGTACCAGCGGCGGATTCCTCTTAGGGATTTTTTGAAGATCTGGCAGAATACCAGGATTTGTATTGATAAGACTACATGCACACGACCGTTGCCTGCCCCTGCGTCCGCTCTGTCCGCAAATTATGCTTCCGTCAAAAAAAAAACGGATGATGGACCGTTTTTTTTGACGGATCCGTTTTTTTGGAAGATCCATTGTAATAATGCCTATCCTTGTCCGCAAACGTGAAAAAAAATAGGACATGCTCTATTTTTTTGACGGAAGGTAAACAAGGACCACAGATGCGGAACAAAAACGGTTAACCATCCGCATTTTTTGACGGACCCATTGAAATGAATGGGGAAGCATCCTATCCGTGAAAAAAACGGAACGGACACGGAATCAAACAACGGTCGTGTGCATGAGGCCTAAAGCGGTGAAAACGACTGCGGACAGGAAAAGAAGAAAACCTCCTCAGTTCTCGCCGGGAGATAAGGTATGGCTCTCCTACAGAAACATCTGTTTAAGGCTTCCTAGTTTCAAGTTTGCCCTTAGGTTCCTGGGACCCTCCGTAGTTTTGAAGAAGATCAATGAAGTGACCTACAAGTTACGGCTACCTCTCTCTCTTCATGTCCCCAATGCCTTCCACGTATCCTTTCTCAAACCGGTCGTCCTTTTCCACTTCTCAACAGCTCCATCTACGGCAACTCCGGTATCTGAAGACTCGGAAGGGACATTCGAGGTCAAGGACATCTTGGACTTCAGGAAACATGGTAAGAAAACCTACTACCTGGTGGATTGGAAGGGCTTCGGTCCAGAAGAGAGGTCTTGGGAGCCGGAGAAGAATATTCATGCCCGGACCTGATAAAAGGTTTTTGTCCTGTCGTGGATTTAAGAAAAGTGGGGCATAAGGGGTACTGTAACAGTGGCTGCAGTACACCGCTGTACCCCGCTTGTGCCGTGGTCCCGGGCGCTGCATTCAACAGTAACCTGTGGCCGGTGCTTCCATTTCACCGGTGCAGGCCTGGGCTCTGTTTGTGTAGCTGTTATTGCTTCTGAGGATTCTGCTCCACAACTTCCACTCAGCCCTGGACACAGCATGAGTTTGGCTGGTTTCTTGTTACACTGCCCTAGGGCGGCGCGGGTCACTTTCTGAGCTGCATGGGTTGGGTCATGTAACCTCACTGACCAACCCGAGGATTGCTCTAGAGTAGCCCCTGGCAACTACTCTAATGGCTCAAGTCTTTCCTCACCATCAGAGGCTCTAGTGAAAACCAGGTAGTTGCTTAGACACTCCCCTCTAGAGTATAGACAGTCAGTGGCACAGTGGGTTCACATCCGCTGATCCGTGACAGCTGTATAATGGCAATTTGGATCCCCAGTCAGTGCAGCAAGGTGTAATAGGATTGTTCCTATTACCCAGGCTGTAACCTCCCCTACTGAACCTTGTTCAACATAAATGCTGTGGAATGATTCCTCCCTATCCTTCCCCTACACCTTAAATAATCTTCCCCTGCCCTTGTAAATCCTTTTTAGCTAAGTTTTTCTTGCACTTTCCCTAGTGCCTGCGGACATCTCTCCCTGCACTAAGTAGACTGGTAAATGGCAGAAACCAAGATGGCTGAGGCTATTTATAGGGCTGTGACATCACAGGGCTGGCTGCTGATTGGCTGCATGCATGGCATTATGGGTGATTCTGCCTTCCCAGAGTTCCTTGCTCTATTTTAGGAAAAAATGGTATTCAATACCACGAATCGCAAGGAAATTCGGATTTGGTTCGAATCGAATTTTGCGTGAAATTCGGATCGAATTCCACTTCGTCAGCTTTGATTCGCTCATCTCTAATAACAACCATCAAGCATTTAGAAGGTGCAAAGCTGCTATAGCAATTGAATGCTCCCTCGAAGATCCTGTAGTCACAAATTGCTAAAATGCAATTGATCTCGTTGCATTAAAAACACATTTCCTATCATCTTAGAAAATAAAATGATTGATATAATTTTTAGTTGTAATCCAGCAGGCTGCACACTTCATGGACTTCAGTGAATGAGTGTAAAATACATGTAAGGTTAGTTTGCTTCTTATTTACAATACCAAAAAGTGAAAAAACAAAAAGTTTTAATAAATTACATTTGTGGAATCCTAGAAGACAGAGAGACTATTCTAAGGACACTTTTCATTCAACTGTTTCTTACTTTTCCTTGTTTGGGCTATATATCAGGAGTATTTCCCAAAGGCATATACAACAAATATGGTCACTGACCGCAATGTGAACACAACCTACCTACTAGGGTTGTTTTGGGTATTACATTTTCGATACCCAATAGATACTTTTGTCTGGTATCGACCTCGATACCAGGATTCGCCTTTTTCGATACTAGGCTTCGCTATTGCGCAGCCTAGCATCAGACAACAAGGATCGCGCTGCTCTCAGTTAGCTCCGTGTCCTCGGCAGCTCAGGGAAGAAGGAAGCACTCTCTCCCTTCCCTGTGCTGCTGCTGCCACTGCCACCAATAAGAAGAGAAGGCGGGCGCACTGCGCCACCAATGACAACTAATGTTTAATACATTGCAGGCGGCGGCAGAAACACATTGCCGACACCCTGCCTCTGACAGAGAATGGCACGCGCACTGCGCCACCAATGACAACTAATGCTTAATACATTGCAAGCGGCGGCAGAAACACATTGCCGGCACCCTGCCTCTGACAGGGCGCTGCGATTCCGCGACAATTAACCCCTCAGGTGCCGCACCTCTCAGCGAGCTCTGTGTCCTCGGCAGCTCAGGGGAGAAGGAAGCACTCTCTCCTTCCCCCCTGTGCTGCCACTGCCACCAATGAGAAGAAAAGGGCGGGCGTACTGCGCCACCAATGACAACTAATGTTTAATACATTGCAGGCGGCAGCAGAAACACATTGCCGGCACCCTGCCTCTGACAGGGCGCTGCGATCCCGCGGCAATTAACCCCTCAGGTGCCGCAAAAAAGAAAAATATATAAAACTACATGAAGTTTTGACCATGGAAAAAACGCAGGGTATGAACTGATTCCAATCAAATCAGTAAAAAAGAATAAAAATAATGAGAACAGACAAAAATATACACAGAGTACATAGTTTTTAACGGTAGAGGCTCAGCTTAATAAAAGTACATCAGTTCTTTTTTAAGATTTAGTCCAGCAGGAGATCTGGTATTCAATTTCAGTATCCAGTATGCTTCTCTTTGTGTGATTAGTCTTTTTAGATCACCGCCTCTTTATGGGGGGACAACACGTTCAATAGCATAAGCTGAAGAGGTTGTTAGACTTCTACTGTGGAAAGAAATAAAATGTTTAGCTGCATTGGAGACATTCACATATGCACTATTAGTTATGTAGTTTAGATGCTCTAATAATCTCATTTTAAATTTCCGGGACGTGCATCCTACATACAATAGTTAACATTCTGTACATTCTATTAATACACTACACCGGTGGTGTTACAATGAATGTATGATTTGATCGGAAATTGTTCTGTGTTAGTGGAATTATGAAAAACCTTACGTTAATGACATGACTGCAAGCTCTACATGGGTGACCACCGCATTTAGTAAAACCGGCATATTTGAGCCAGTTGGGTTTTTGTTTAGTAGCAGATAAATAGAGGGATGGAGACAGGGAGGTCGCAAGAAATGGTGGTCGTCTTGAGACCACCCAGTGTCCATCCCTCAGTAAAGAATACAAAGTCTGGTCCTCAAATAGCATCGAAATACACCTAGAGAAAATATTCTTGATCTTATTAAATTGGTTGCTATATGTGAGGACTAATGTTGGTATGCTTTTGTTCTGAGATTCATTTTTTGATGAGGATTCTTTGCCAAAGAGAAGTTCCCTACGGGTCTTTTTTTGTGCTATTATTTGTGCTCGTTTGAGCATCCAACCAGGATAGCCTCTGACTGAAAGTCGTTCAAATATCTTACTCTCTTTTTGGAAAGAATCCTCATTGCTGCAGTTGCGTCTGGCTCTGATATATTCTCCCACCGGTACAGCCTTTACTGTATGTATAGGATGGTGGCTGTTAGCCCGGAGGTTGGTATTACCAGCAATAGATTTGCGGTAGGTCGCAGTCTCAATGGTAGTTCCCGTAATACCTCCAAAAGTAAGATCCAGAAAATTGACTGAGACTGCATCATGAGAACAAGTAAACCGCAAGCCATAAGGGTTGCGGTTTAGGTAAGATTTGAATGAGGGTATGGCAGATACATCGCCGCTCCAGATAAGGAGCAGGTCATCGATGTATCTGCCAACGGATGATGGACCGTTTTTTTTGACGGATCCGTTTTTTTGGAAGATCCATTGTAATAATGCCTATCCTTGTCCGCAAACGTGAAAAAAAATAGGACATGCTCTATTTTTTTGACGGAAGGTAAACAAGGACCACAGATGCGGAACAAAAACGGTTAACCATCCGCATTTTTTGACGGACCCATTGAAATGAATGGGGAAGCATCCTATCCGTGAAAAAAACGGAACGGACACGGAATCAAACAACGGTCGTGTGCATGAGGCCTAAAGCGGTGAAAACGACTGCGGACAGGAAAAGAAGAAAACCTCCTCAGTTCTCGCCGGGAGATAAGGTATGGCTCTCCTACAGAAACATCTGTTTAAGGCTTCCTAGTTTCAAGTTTGCCCTTAGGTTCCTGGGACCCTCCGTAGTTTTGAAGAAGATCAATGAAGTGACCTACAAGTTACGGCTACCTCTCTCTCTTCATGTCCCCAATGCCTTCCACGTATCCTTTCTCAAACCGGTCGTCCTTTTCCACTTCTCAACAGCTCCATCTACGGCAACTCCGGTATCTGAAGACTCGGAAGGGACATTCGAGGTCAAGGACATCTTGGACTTCAGGAAACATGGTAAGAAAACCTACTACCTGGTGGATTGGAAGGGCTTCGGTCCAGAAGAGAGGTCTTGGGAGCCGGAGAAGAATATTCATGCCCCGGACCTGATAAAAAGGTTTTTGTCCTGTCGTGGATTTAAGAAAAGTGGGGCATAAGGGGGGTACTGTAACAGTGGCTGCAGTACACCGCTGTACCCCCGCTTATTGCCGTGGTCCCGGGCGCTGCATTCAACAGTAACCTGTGGCCGGTGCTTCCATTTCACCGGTGCAGGCCTGGGCTCTGTTTGTGTAGCTGTTATTGCTTCTGAGGATTCTGCTCCACAACTTCCACTCAGCCCTGGACACAGCATGAGTTTGGCTGGTTTCTTGTTACACTGCCCTAGGGGCGGCGCGGGTCACTTTCTGAGCTGCATGGGTTGGGTCATGTAACCTCACTGACCAACCCGAGGATTGCTCTAGAGTAGCCCCTGGCAACTACTCTAATGGCTCAAGTCTTTCCTCACCATCAGAGGCTCTAGTGAAAACCAGGTAGTTGCTTAGACACTCCCCTCTAGAGTATAGACAGTCAGTGGCACAGTGGGTTCACATCCGCTGATCCGTGACAGCTGTATAATGGCAATTTGGATCCCCAGTCAGTGCAGCAAGGTGTAATAGGATTGTTCCTATTACCCAGGCTGTAACCTCCCCTACTGAACCTTGTTCAACATAAATGCTGTGGAATGATTCCTCCCTATCCTTCCCCTACACCTTAAATAATCTTCCCCTGCCCTTGTAAATCCTTTTTTAGCTAAGTTTTTTCTTGCACTTTCCCTAGTGCCTGCGGACATCTCTCCCTGCACTAAGTAGACTGGTAAATGGCAGAAACCAAGATGGCTGAGGCTATTTATAGGGCTGTGACATCACAGGGCTGGCTGCTGATTGGCTGCATGCATGGCATTATGGGTGATTCTGCCTTCCCAGAGTTCCTTGCTCTATTTTAGGAAAAAATGGTATTCAATACCACGAATCGCAAGGAAATTCGGATTTGGTTCGAATCGAATTTTGCGTGAAATTCGGATCGAATTCCACTTCGTCAGCTTTGATTCGCTCATCTCTAATAACAACCATCAAGCATTTAGAAGGTGCAAAGCTGCTATAGCAATTGAATGCTCCCTCGAAGATCCTGTAGTCACAAATTGCTAAAATGCAATTGATCTCGTTGCATTAAAAACACATTTCCTATCATCTTAGAAAATAAAATGATTGATATAATTTTTAGTTGTAATCCAGCAGGCTGCACACTTCATGGACTTCAGTGAATGAGTGTAAAATACATGTAAGGTTAGTTTGCTTCTTATTTACAATACCAAAAAGTGAAAAAACAAAAAGTTTTAATAAATTACATTTGTGGAATCCTAGAAGACAGAGAGACTATTCTAAGGACACTTTTCATTCAACTGTTTCTTACTTTTCCTTGTTTGGGCTATATATCAGGAGTATTTCCCAAAGGCATATACAACAAATATGGTCACTGACCGCAATGTGAACACAACCTACCTACTAGGGTTGTTTTGGGTATTACATTTTCGATACCCAATAGATACTTTTGTCTGGTATCGACCTCGATACCAGGATTCGCCTTTTTTCGATACTAGGCTTCGCTATTGCGCAGCCTAGCATCAGACAACAAGGATCGCGCTGCTCTCAGTTAGCTCCGTGTCCTCGGCAGCTCAGGGAAGAAGGAAGCACTCTCTCCCTTCCCCTGTGCTGCTGCTGCCACTGCCACCAATAAGAAGAGAAGGGCGGGCGCACTGCGCCACCAATGACAACTAATGTTTAATACATTGCAGGCGGCGGCAGAAACACATTGCCGACACCCTGCCTCTGACAGAGAATGGCACGCGCACTGCGCCACCAATGACAACTAATGCTTAATACATTGCAAGCGGCGGCAGAAACACATTGCCGGCACCCTGCCTCTGACAGGGCGCTGCGATTCCGCGGCAATTAACCCCTCAGGTGCCGCACCTCTCAGCGAGCTCTGTGTCCTCGGCAGCTCAGGGGAGAAGGAAGCACTCTCTCCCTCCCCCCTGTGCTGCCACTGCCACCAATGAGAAGAAAAGGGCGGGCGTACTGCGCCACCAATGACAACTAATGTTTAATACATTGCAGGCGGCAGCAGAAACACATTGCCGGCACCCTGCCTCTGACAGGGCGCTGCGATCCCGCGGCAATTAACCCCTCAGGTGCCGCAAAAAAGAAAAATATATAAAACTACATGAAGTTTTGACCATGGAAAAAACGCAGGGTATGAACTGATTCCAATCAAATCAGTAAAAAAGAATAAAAATAATGAGAACAGACAAAAATATACACAGAGTACATAGTTTTTAACGGTAGAGGCTCAGCTTAATAAAAGTACATCAGTTCTTTTTTAAGATTTAGTCCAGCAGGAGATCTGGTATTCAATTTCAGTATCCAGTATGCTTCTCTTTGTGTGATTAGTCTTTTTAGATCACCGCCTCTTTATGGGGGGACAACACGTTCAATAGCATAAGCTGAAGAGGTTGTTAGACTTCTACTGTGGAAAGAAATAAAATGTTTAGCTGCATTGGAGACATTCACATATGCACTATTAGTTATGTAGTTTAGATGCTCTAATAATCTCATTTTAAATTTCCGGGACGTGCATCCTACATACAATAGTTAACATTCTGTACATTCTATTAATACACTACACCGGTGGTGTTACAATAAATGTATGATTTGATCGGAAATTGTTCTGTGTTAGTGGAATTATGAAAAACCTTACGTTAATGACATGACTGCAAGCTCTACATGGGTGACCACCGCATTTAGTAAAACCGGCATATTTGAGCCAGTTGGGTTTTTGTTTAGTAGCAGATAAATAGAGGGATGGAGACAGGGAGGTCGCAAGAAATGGTGGTCGTCTTGAGACCACCCAGTGTCCATCCCTCAGTAAAGAATACAAAGTCTGGTCCTCAAATAGCATCGAAATACACCTAGAGAAAATATTCTTGATCTTATTAAATTGGTTGCTATATGTGAGGACTAATGTTGGTATGCTTTTGTTCTGAGATTCATTTTTTGATGAGGATTCTTTGCCAAAGAGAAGTTCCCTACGGGTCTTTTTTTGTGCTATTATTTGTGCTCGTTTGAGCATCCAACCAGGATAGCCTCTGACTGAAAGTCATTCAAATAAGATCTTACTCTCTTTTTGGAAAGAATCCTCATTGCTGCAGTTGCGTCTGGCTCTGCTATATTCTCCCACCGGTACAGCCTTTACTGTATGTATAGGATGGTGGCTGTTAGCCCGGAGGATGGTATTACCAGCAATAGATTTGCGGTAGGTCGCAGTCTCAATGGTAGTTCCCGTAATACCTCCAAAAGTAAGATCCAGAAAATTGACTGAGACTGCATCATGAGAACAAGTAAACCGCAAGCCATAAGGGTTGCGGTTTAGGTAAGATTTGAATGAGGGTATGGCAGATACATCGCCGCTCCAGATAAGGAGCAGGTCATCGATGTATCTGCCATACCACTCAATATCCATCAGAAATGGGTTGTCTGTATCATATATATAATGTTCTTCCCAATATGACATGGTGATGTTCGCTAGAGAGGGGGAAAATTTGGCCCCCCATGGACACACCTTTTATCTGCACATAATACATGTCATCAAAGCGACAGTAAAAATGATGTCACTAACAGAATGTAATCAATAAGCTCATTGCCGTAAGGGCTGTATCTGTGCAGGTGGTATTCCAAAGACAGAAGCGCCACCGAATGAGCTATAGATGGATACAGACTGATTACATCTGAAGTAATCCAGATAAAATTGGAACCCCACTTTTTATCGAAAAAAATTCTGTGTCTTTGATGTAACCAGGTGTCGGTTTAACTAAGGGCTGTAACACAGAGTCAAGCCACTGGCTCAGTCTTTCAATTACCCTCAGTTCACACTTGCGCGTTTTACAGCGCGTTCGAAAGCGCTGTAAAACGCTCAACAGGAGAAAACTCATGTTTCCCTATGGGCATGGTTCTCACCTGAGCGTTTTACAGCGCGTTTGAACGCGCTGCAAAACGCCCTACGCTCAAAGAAGTTCTTGAGCTTCTTTGGGGCATTTTGTCGCGAGTTTGCACCCATAGACTTTCATGGGAACGCTCGTAAAACGCGCATTTAACACGCGTAAAACGCGCGTTTAACATGCGTTAAAATGTAGATATGTCTTTTTCAAATGGTCTCCAGAGTCATGAACGCTCGTATGATGCGCGTTTTCTATTTGCACAAACGCGCTGTAATACGCGCGACAAAAACGCGTGTTTCAGAAACGCTCAGGTGTGAACCCAGGGTAAGGGAACCAATGCCCGAAATTATAGGGCGGAGCGGTGGAGGACATGTCCCTTTATGAATTTTGGGAAGAGCATGAATGATGGGCATAATGGGTGACTCTGTATTAAGATAGGAAAATTCTTAATGTGATACCAGTAATGAGAAGTTGCTCACAAAAGTTGTCTTATTTTCATAAGATAAGGCACCGGTGAAATCCAAAAACCCACACATTTGTTGTCATACATTTTAGCTTTATGACATGAGAACAGTTATACTAGTTTCTGGGAATCTAGGTTTTTAATTGCTTCGAGTGTCAGGGGGTATGCCTCCCTTTTTTATGTATGCCCCAGGTGGTGGTTGTTTACCACTTAACATGAAGTCACATTATATAAATTTAACTCTTAAAAGTTTCACATTTATAGGTTACACAACATTGCCGCCTAGGTATCGGCAGGTAACACTACACCATTCACCACAAAGCATTTTGGGTAATGTATGATCATAGTACCATTACCATATGTGCACACCCTCTGGTTTGGTTGGAAGACTGTTATCTAAAGGGATGTATTCTTTTGATAAGTCTGTGAATATTAATCATAGACAGGATGAGAGAGGAGATCACGGAGAGAGAAAAAGAATACTACAAACGGAGTACAAAACAGAAAGTGGGAACGCTTTGGATTTTATCCTGGATCACGGGGAACCCTCTGGAGCCCTACTCACCTTTTGACCCTTGGTAACGTATATCTTGTTTATTGCTTGCGGTACTGATAAGTTACTTAGTCCGGTATATAGTCAAAGGTCCCTAATTGTGCAGATAAGTAGTGTAAAGACTCCTGGTCAATTTTGATCATTCTCTTAGCAAAGATGCATATTGCTAAAATGAGGATCAGACATTGATACCTAGTCCCTTGGGAACTTTGATATTCCCTAACCTGATACCGAGCTGGTAAATTTATAGTGGCGCCATATACCTCAATTGGTTAAAAGGTGATAGGAAGGGGTTGATACCCCTACTTTTCTTTAATTTGGATTGTTGCATATTATTCATGTTGATTGGTCATTGGAAAGTATCGGTATTATACTTCATTGTCTATCATTGTACAGGTTGTTTTATTGATTTTGTATTTAGTACTTATGTATAATAAACTCACATATATTTTTGCATAGATGATGGTACCTTGTTTTCCTTACTAGTTGCACAACATAATTGAGGTTCTCGCCAACGAGCTGAGAGGTTATTATGTCGCCCTCTCCTCAGTAGGATTTAATAACTTTGATATTTTTTCCTTTGATCCTTTCTTTTGTTTTTTTGTATATAAAGCATCTTGCGCTTTATATCCGCGACAGTTAGTAGCGGCTGGCATGAGAGGTGGCTCCAGCCTTGCATCGCTGGGGTCCTAGATTAAAATCTGACCAAGGACAACATCTGCCTCTAATTTGTATGTTCTCCTTGTGTTCGCATGGGTTTCCTCCCACACTCCAAGGACATACTGAAGGGAACTAACGTTGTGAGCCCCATTGGGAACAGCAAACAATGAAAACATCTGTAAAGCCCTGTGGAATATGTGAGCGCTATATAAGCAAGAAAAAAAAATTGAAAAACAGTGCTGGCAGCAGCTGTTAAAAAAAATTCACTTACGTATGCATTTATGTGTCCCGAAACACTACTTCCCTAGGCACCTGCCCTTGTGTGCCTAGAGGCAAATACAGCTCTGCTTATTGGGGAACATAAGGTTCAGTTTGTATAGTTGCATTGTAACATGACTGATCTTCTCTAGTTTTGTCCTTCAATGGTTTTTAGATCAGTGGAAATTCAGTCTTGTGTTGAAGACGTCAGTAATCTAAAGGTGGCCATACAAAGATGGCAGTCAGCCAAGTGGTATCTTTTTTTTCTATGTCATGTTCTAAATACAAGCAAAAAAAATTTACAAATTCACATTGTTGTTTTGAGGAACAAATGTGTAATCCAAGGAGAATCTGACAGATCATCTATATGTACAAAAGGAGCACTAAGCTCCGAAACGCGTTTGGGGCATTGAGCAAGCCACACTTAAATATTTTATTGTCCTGGAGCTCCGGAATAACAACTTAGATACAACTTACAAATTTCTTACTATTGGCTACCACTTGTCTTCCCGCCATCTACCTCCACGAGGAACGCCGACTACAAGCAAGCGGGAGTGACGCCACCGGAAGTGACGTATCACCTGACATCGCTAACCAGAGCGGTCCGTCCCGCGGCAGAGACGCCACACAAGGACGCCGCTCTCGAGCCTACAACGATCCCTGGAAGCTCAACACCAGACATCAGGAGTGGTAATGTACTAATTGGATGACGATACCACTAAGCACTATATTCTGAATGTTATACTTACTACTACCGAACAAAAATCTATATTGGGTACAAGCAATAATACTAATTCAGTGGCTACCAATACAGTGACTACAGAATATTAATACCCTGGCTACGCAATTGAAGTCACAGACTATATAATTTCTATATAACCCTTGCGTATTTTTGGGTGCAATTTTTTGAATAAACTAACTTTGTGAGTAAAACCCCAATAAATCACCACATTATATAAATAGTAAAAAACAAATTTTATTTCATAATGTTAAAAATACATAAATAACAGACCAATATATCTAAGATGGATCCTCATAAAAAAGGTGGACAATGATCACTCTCCACAGAGGTCTGTGCCCACTAACCCTATTCACAATGCAGTAACCAATGTAATATGACTACAACATATGTCCGACCAGTGAATATATAAATAGGAATAGTGAATGCAATCTATCCACAATCTATCCACATGAGGAAAGAACAAGTATTCCAGTATTCAAAGGTCGGATACAAAAATCCAAAGGGTAAAGATACAGACCGGTGTGGAGGTAGTGCTTCCTCAACCCCAACGTACGTTTCGCTTCCCGCTTCTTCCAGGGGGCATAGTAAATCAAAGGATACAGATTACTCATTCTGGAGAATCTAAACTACACTGGACTACACTGGTATCAGCACTCCTCCCACTTGCCACAGGCGGTTTTAATTAATTAGCAGGAGACTGCATAAGAGTGTGAGTGACCCACTAGCTGTTAGTCCTGGTTTCTGTTAGTACTGGGCAGGTTGCATTAGGCTCCTGTTCAGATGGTGCTATGCTGCATGGTGGCCTTTGTTGCTGTGGTGCTGTTCTGGCTGGCCTGCGTAACTGCAGCCTGCTGGGATGGTGCCACGTGTCGCCATGCAGCATGGCGCCTTTATCAGATTATGGACAGAGTAGATACCCACTCTAGGAGACAACCGTGACGGGGTGAGTGGGCTTACTGCCTTTTGATCAAAATGTAAACCAATGTCTCCACTATTTGCTTGCGATATGGGGGACTAGTACTATAGTATTTAGCTGAAGAGCATAGGGTTAAGCATTGTGGATGTGCGATCCAGTCTCTTTTCTCCCCAATTGTGCTACACTGGACTTTTATTGATCTCCAGCTGGACCATTTGATCTAGTGCTTATTCATTTTAAATTTTTTAATACTATATTCTTAATACATTGTGAAATTTTAATTTTGTCTGAGTGTGTTTCTATAACTTTCTTCTTACCTGCGCAGGTATTCCTCTATCATTTCTGTATATGACTATTTTAACCTTCATTTTGTTTCACCTTCATCGTTTGGCCATATGGGTATGATCAATTAAATATTTAACTCCATGCACAACCTATGACTAGAGTGCCATCCCTCTACTTATACCCATATTGATCTTTTACCACAAGCGGCGGGTACGCTTTGTTTGGATTGAGCACCTTATTCCATTTTCCCTTTTGAGGGAGCTGCCTCACATTTATTGTACCTTAATTTTTTTAGTGTTTATTTATTTTTTGTTGTAGGAAAAGGAGGCGATTTGAATTTTTTATATTTGTAAAAACTTTTTTTTAAATCACCCTGTGACTATAAAAACTTTTTTTTTTTTAAATCACCTTAAGTGACTAAAACATGCAATCATTAGATTGCCATTTGTATTCTGTAATGGATTTCCATCCAATACAGAATACAGGATTCAGTATATTCCAATGCAATGCTGCCACCTGCAGGCCAGCATTGAAGCTTTGGATGTGCAGCGTACTCAAGTTAGGGTTAATAGTGTTCCTGAATGTTGTAGTGCAATGGTGACCACTAACCTGAGACGGCTGACTCTCTGCAAGAGCAGTTAGTGATAGGTAATGTTCGTGACGCCAGTGCCAAGTAACGGTGGCACGCCGTTTGCTGATAGCAGGAATAACTGAGGAACCACGTGATGTTAAAACAAACTCGAACTTTACTTGATCTTTAGTAGTCATCACACATAGACATAGATGGAAGCGCAGTTCCCTTGAAGACAGTTGGTTTCGGTACATTTAATGCAGGCAATATGTAGCAAGGTGATCTCAGAGGGTTAAACACAGGACTTGCAGTACAGGCGGCTTGCACTCTATTCCTGACTGATCCTGGAACATGGAAATTATCCTCCAAGGCCCAATGCCCTAAATCTGGCGTATATCCTTGGGTCTGTAATTATCAAGTACCTCCTCTGTTGTTTTTAGTACCTCTTGCTTTCCTAGACTTGCCTCTGCCTCTCTCAGCTTCCTTAGGCTGGTTAACCGTGGTGTTCCTGCTTCTGCAAATACGGACTCAGGAGGGGAACCTTCTCCTTGGATCTGGAACCCGGTTACAGGGACTGCAATGCCCTCTCCTAGTCTGCAGGCTCCAGGCCTGCTCTGCCTTCACAGGCTCATGGCCTGGAGTTAACTCAGACACAGTCTAATCTCCTTTACCTTCCCTGACTGGGCCTTATATAAACTAGGGCTCCCTAGCTCCCTCTAGTGACTAGAGCTGGAATGACATCCCTAGCAGGCCTGCACATGGCACATTTCACAGTAACAGGGAAATACATAGCATTACATTACATTAAATTTTAGGAAGATGATTTATACCAACCTCCCCATAAATAAGGGGAAACGACAGCACACAAGTGACCCTTCTGTAGTGACGGGCATTACAGCTCCCGTACACTACATACATCTGAGGGGTTAGATGTCTGCTTGCTATCAGCATTATCATTGATTGCAGACATTAGCCCCGAGCCTCTGCTGTTTTAAACCCAACGGTTATATGGCAGCAGCTTTATAGTCCGATATTTCCCTCCAACATTCTGCTAATTATATTTCAGCTACAGGAAATATTTGGTGGAGGTGATTGCAGCTGCACAGATATCTAAAGGTTATTTAATTCAAGGATTCACTTTCTTTTTTCCTCCTTTGGTGCAAAGGAAAACTGGCTTAGTTTCCCATAGCAACCAATCAGATTCCACCTTTTCAGTGCTCCTTTGGAAAAGTAAAGGATCAATCTGATTCTAGGGACAACTAAGGGACAGTTCGCCTCCCCGTTTTATTTTCCATTCTTCTGCTCCGTCAGAAAAACTGTGAAAAAAAACAGTATCCTGTAAAAAAAAACAAAAAAAAACATCCAATGCATTATACGCATTTGGCATCCTCTTTGGTTCTCGCTTGCACACTTCACCGCCAGGTCCAGGCATGCCCAAGCTCTGCCCACTATGGGCAGAGGTACAGGCATGTGCGGTGCACATGCCCCGGGTAATGCTGCAGCTCACCAACAGAGCACAGCGAACCACGGCATTAACTGGCGCATGTTGGGTCAATAAGGTCCGGAAGTTATGGGATGAAAATAGGGTCCTTTGTATTTCGGGCTTTCAGTAGACAGAACCAGCTCCTTCAGGGTCAGTAAGGAACTATTAGGCCCCATGCACACGACCGTTGTTTGTTTCCGCGTCCGTTCCGTTTTTTTTCACGGATTGGATGCTTCCCCATTCATTTCAATGGGTCCGTCAAAAAATGCGGATGGTCAACCGTTTGTGTTCCGCATCCGTGATCCGTGTTTCTATTCCGTCAAAAAAATAGTGCATGTCCTATTTTTTTCACGTTTGCGGACAAGGATAGGCATTTTTACAATGGATCCGTCAAAAAAAACGGTCCGTCAAAAAAAACGGTCCGTCATCCGTTTTTTTGACGGACGCAAAATTTCAAGGAGGAGCGGACGCGGAGGCAGGCAACGGTCGTGTGCATGTAGCCTTAGAATGAGAGAACAATTTTCTGTTATGAATTTTGTGGTACCCTGGGTATCAATGGCAGGGGGGGGGCATTTTTGGGTAAATGCATTGACAGCTGTGGAGTGACCCCTGGGATTCAGGGAGAATAATTGATCTGCTTTGTGATTTTCCCTTGACGCAAATAAATCTATTAGTGGATTCCACTCAGGATCTCTTCTGTGGTGACTAAGGAAATCCGCTTTTACATTTAGATAGGCCTTAAAATAGACTGCTTAGAGTGATTTTACTGTTTTCTCTGCCTAGACAAAAATCTTTTGCGAGAGGGACTGCAGACGAGAGTGTCTTGTTCTCCCCTGATGTCTTATGAGGCTACCAATGTTATGTTGTCTGAGTAAATCAGGCATGTCCAAACTCTGGCCCTCCAGGTGTTGCAGAACTACAACTCCCATCATGCTCTTCTGTAGGTTAATAGCTGTAGGTTGTCCAGGAATGATGGGAGTTGTAGTTTTGCAACATCTGGAGGGCCGGAGTTTGGACATGCCTGGAGTAAATTAACACATGGCGGTCTGTGGAGTTGTTCCCTGCTGCTTCCTGTCCCTTCCAAGCTACAAACTGTTCTTTGAAATTTGAGGATTCCTTCCTGATAGTTTGCCCTGAAAGGAAAATGAATTCATCCACATTAACCCCAGGTACTGGCAGCTGTGATGATGGATATGATCTGTTTCTAATTCCAGTGGACCTCCATCAATAGATTTTCAGTTGACAGCCATGATCAAAGATGTCTTTACCTCATGGGAGAGAAATAGCCTTTTTTTCCAGGGAAGCAGACCTTTTGTCCCAACTGGATAGGATGAATTTTTGTAGAGGTTTCATGTGAAACTGGGGCCCACGCCAGCACCTCCATGCAAGAGGATAGGAGAGCAAACTAAAATCCTGCGGGACTATTGTACTTGTAGTTGAAGTAGGCTTAAAAATACTTTCCGATAGTTTGGGGTTAGGTCCGACTTCTCTGAATTTATAATGCAACCTAAGGACTGAAGAAGTTGAAGGGTGATTGGAACATGAGCCGTCAGCTAATCTTCTGCCGTCTGCTACTACCAAGATATCGTCTAGATATGGAGTCACATATGGAATTTTCCAAGAAAAGATGGGAGTAGTGCCCTGTATCCCACTTTTCTCTGGGAACAGGTTGACCTGCCCCTATTTTGACACCTTAGTTTATTAGTGGTTGTTGAGGTTATGCTAGACTGGTAAGGATGAACTTTTGAGGGGAGACAGACTCGAACTCTATGCAGTTACTGTCCTTTATAATGCTTGTCACCCAAAGATTTAAGGTGATTTGTTCCCAATTAGTGGCAAAGGAACTTAACCTGCCCCCAACCAGGATGGCGTCATTGCTTGGAAGAAGAAGAAGAAGCCCACCTTTGATTGGGGTTGAAGAGGAAGCTTTTTCCCTTACCTCCCTAACCATCCTTGTTTTATCTTTATCTTTCTCTCTTGGTCCTGCTATCTACCTCAAAAAACTGTTTTATTTTCTGAACCTTTTCCTCAGAAAACTCTTATGGCCTGTTGCTTTTCAAGAATTTTGTTCAAATCTGGACCAAATATATATTGAAGGTGGAAAGGTAGGGAAATTAAACTTATCTTTTGAAGCCATATCTCCCGACCAGGACTTCAGCCATAGAACTTTCCTGGTAGAATTAGAGGGAAGCTCTGTAGAAGCAGACCATTTCACTAATTCCGCTGAGGCAGCGGCTAGAAATCTAGTAGCCATTTTAAGAAGAGGCAGAGACTCCAGAATCTGATCTTTCTGGGTCTTATTTACTAGATGAATTTCTAGTTGTTCCAGCCACAAATTTAAAGTGTGGGTTACATATGTAGCTGCGACTCCTGGTTTCAGCAAAGCGCAAGTTTTTTGGAGTAAACTTTCAGCTTTTCTATGCATAGAGTCCCTATGCTGAGCTGCATCTTCAAAAGGCAAAGAAGTATGTTTAGCTACTTTAACCACCAGGGGCTCCAGATTAAATAGGAATTTTTATATTCATTATCGTCATCAGAGGAAGCAATTCATTTTCCCCTTACTACAAATCAGAGAATACTTGGTCTTCAGAGTCACTTGTTTCTTGGAAGAAGACACCAGAACTTTTGGAGAGGCTACATTGTCCCTGGTGGTGAGGGCTGACTTAAGCTCCTCTTTAACCAGGACTTAAATTTCTTCCAGAAAATTTGACGATTCCCTTTTAATCACAATCACATGGAAATACAGTAATTATATAATGGCTTAGCATGGGAAAGAGGTAACTTTTTTGCACAAATCCCACACAAGGGAGAAAAAGATCAGCCACAGCAGGTATAGGGCATAAAAAGGTCCTGAGGCCAGATTACTTACTACACCCAAAGCTGTGGAGGTCTTCGATATAGAGACTGGAGTGGATGGAGCTCTCATCTTGGATCTGCCAGGAACGCGGCAGCACCATCATCAAGTGGTAATTACAGAGCCATACTGCAGGCCTCAACTACATACCCCGCAGACGCCAGACCGAAAATGGGGAGCGACGTCAGACACATCCCGGCATTCAGCGTCTGACATCATTGTGTCGGTACCGGAGGGAGTGTGTCTCAATGTCTCTCCAGCTCCACATTGCCTCTCCGTATTAACCCCAGTGTCTAGAGAAATAGGGTTTTTATTGTGAAAAAATTATCATGTTATTTATGCTAAAAAATTTACGCCACAAAATTTAGAACGTAAAAATCCACTAGAAGTATTGCAGTTTTTTACCATCCCCCCAAAAGAGTTAATAAAAGCTAATCAGTAAGGCTACTTTCACATATGCGTTTTCCTTCAGTTTTGTCCCCATTCATTGTCAATGAGGACAAAACTAAAAAAAAAGCAACGGAATGCTCCAGAATGCATTCCATTCCAGTTTGTTGCTTTCTGTGACCGGACACAAAACCGATGCAAACTGCAGTTGTGTGTCCGGTGTGCGAAACTGAACAAACTGGATCCGGAACTAAAAACAATGTAAGTCAAAGGTACCAGATCTGTTGTTTTTTTTTTTTTTTTTTTTCAGTTTTGCAAACTGGACACAAAATCACAGTTTGCAGCAGTTTTGTAGTCACAGAACGCAACAAACCGGAAAGGAATGCATTCTGATCTGGTTTTTCCGGAGCCGGTTTGTTCATTTTGGATTTAATACAACCACATCCAAATGGAAGGGATGCAGGTAATTGTATTAAATCGAACTGAAGAGTTTTCCTCTGCCAGAGATCTCAAAACCAGAAGGGAAAAAGCATATGTGAAAGTAGCCTAAGTTATGTGTCAGTAAAAATCATAACTTCTCCCTAAAAAAAAAATAAATAAACATATGGCTACATGGATGGAAAAATAAAAAAGTTATAGCTCTTGGAATGTAACACAATAAAAAAATGAAACTAACTACTTGATCACTAAGGCCCAAGACAAGCTCATCACTAAGGGGTTAAAATTTTCAGCAGTTTTTGGCATAAAAGGTTTACACCAATCTGCAGATTATTTTTAGCTCAAAATGAGTACAATGCAATAATTAGGTTTGAATCGAACAAGGACAACATCTGCATCGAGTTTGTATGTTTTCCGCATGTTTGCGTGGGTTTCCACCGGGTTCTCAGGTTTCCTCTCACATTCTAAAGACATACTGATAGGGAACATAGATTTTGAGACCCATTGAGGATAGCTGGTGATGTGTCTGCGGAATAAATCAGCGCTATATAAGTGAGAAAAATAAATAAACAAATAATAATTTTGAAAAATTATTTTAAAAATTGTCCCAAAGGTGTCCATAGCCTCTTAGGGCTCCTTATCATAATCATCATCATGTTCAGTCTTGAGAAACATTGGCGCAACTTTCAGTTCCCCTTCTGTTGCTTCAAATCTCTCTGGATTCAGCTCCAGCTTTGGCCTCATCCATGTAGACATGAGGAAGAATGCCCTCGAGTCATACTGCTATAATGTCGGGGGAAATTTAGTACTCTAATCTTTTTTATGTATGGCTGCCAGGAGAATTGGTTGTTTTTTGGAAAATTAACAGGTGTTCAGGGATATTATTTAAATTATCTAGTAATGAAAAATATAAGATCTTTATTGCAATAAATTGGCATCGGTTTGTGGAAATGAACTAGAACCTCCTGCTGATATTTTTACATTATATGACTTCGATATTGTAAATTAAATTCAAATCATATCATTTATCAATATCAATTGAGAACCAAATCTATTTATAGAATTCTTTACAGGTTTAAAGGGGGAGGCCACATATAATGTGTACAAAGAACTGGGTAAGGGGAATATATGTAACTTATGTGTATACTAAAAGAGATGAGTGAATTGAGAAATTCTACTTCCAAATGAAGCAGAAGCTTTGGCGCCCGCCAATTTATATATCAAATTCAGTACACTAGTGAGGGAAAAAGGGCAAGGGAGATGAAGATCTAGGCTCACAGGACCTTGGGTAGAGCTCTGGCCAGCGGGCTTGCTCATAATGCCTTGCAGTCAATCTCACAGCCAATCAGGAGTAACAATAGTCTATTAGGTACTACATAATGTCCCAAGCAGAGATGCCATTCTAAGCTTGGCCACTTAAAGGTCAAGAGTTTTATATATTGATGGGATTTACGGGATTTATATATTGATGACCTATCCTCAGGAGTATCAATCGGCGGAGGTCGAACTACCAGCACCCTCTGCCAATCAGCTGTTTGAGGAAGCCACGGCGGTCACTGGAGCTATCCATCATGTGTCTCATGAACATGACGTCACATGGCCATGATGTCACATGACCACAGAATGCCGTGGTCTCTTCTGCCAGCTACCAGTTAAAACCAGACAGCAACACATATCCATTTTATCTAATCTGTTTTTATTTTCTGATTACAGATTTAATGATTCTATTTCCTGAACATGATTATGGGGGTGGCCATCTTGCCTGAGCTGTTTTTAAAGGTGTTCTCCATAAATTAAGAAAATAAAAATACTTGAATATTACTTTATTATAAATACATTCCCAAATACCTTTCATTAGTTATAATGGCTCATTTTGTCTGGGGAGCAATCATTAGGAGAAATAAAATGGCCGCTGTCCTATTAGTACACATAAAACCTGTCCTACTTTTGCAATGTTTTTACAGTTAATAAGAGTACAAATAAACATATTTTACTGCGTCCCCATCAGGATATATTTTGGCCGCAGAGGTTATCCGAATGTTCCTACTTTGTGATAATTTTTGGGATAGAGTGTTGGTTACCCCAGCTACCATGCATTTGTCCATAGGCATATGTCAGTGTCACTTTGACATTACTATTGTTGTGTTTGCGTTAAAAAGCTTGAAAGAGGATACAGAGAAAAAAAATTGGGTTTTGTATTAATCACAAATTTTCAGGGTAATTGAAGCAGTTTCAATTTAGGTCAAAATTATTATTATTATTCAAATCAGGTCTTCCAACCAATTCAAATACTATTTATTATGTTGGTGGCCCATACCTACTACTGCTCTGGTACTTCGGGAGGGGGACCACTCAACTCAACTCAGCGATTCAGCACCAGACCTGGGCACCTGTGTCCTGTGTGTCTCATGGAGATTTTCTTCATTAAACATTACTTCATTCTGCATTATTGCAAGGGTTAACTCTCCTTCTGTGTGCAGCAACTTCTAATGTGTTAATCATCTCTGCTATATATTCTGTGCTGTTTGTCTCACCCTCTAGGATCTCAGCAATAGGTTTACTAGCTTGCTAGATTCTACAAAGGTGCTATAATCTAGGCGTAGGGAGTGGCCCCTTGTTTTTTTAGGGTTTTTGACAGAATAGCTTCCCTTGATATTTTTTGTATGGTCCATAGGTTAATCAAGTTAATCAAGTCCCTCCTTAAATGTCTTTTTTCAAGGCTAGACAAATTCGTTCATTTAATCTTTGCTCATAACTAAGATCTTCTTTATGAGTTTAGTCGCTCTCCTTTGTACTTTTTCTAACTCCAGGGCATCCTTTTTATGGACTGGTGCCCAGAACTGAACCACATATTCCAGTTAAGGATGCACCAACACTTTGTATAGTGGCAATATTACATCCCTGCCCCTGAGTCCATACCTCTTTTAATACAAGACAAAATTCTGTTGGCCTTAGAGGCAGCTGACTGGCATTGCATGCTGTTACTTAGTCTATAATCTACCAATGCACCCAGATACTTCTCAACAAGTGATTCTCCCAGTTTTACTCTCCTAGGACATATGCTGCATGCAGATTATTAGACCCCAGGTGCAGAACTTTACATTTATCTATATTGAACCTCATTTGCCAAGTGGAGGCCCAAACAGTAAGTTTGTCCAAGACAGCTTGTAACTTATTAACATCTTCCATAGACTGGACCGTATTACAAAGTTTGGTTTTATCTGCAAAAATAGAAACAGCACTATTAATCCCATCCTCTATGTCATTAATGAAAAAGTTTAATAATAGCAGACCCAGCACAGAACTTTGGGGTTCACCATTTATAACCGGGGACCATTCAGAATAGGAATCATTCACCACAACTCTTTGGATACGATCTTGGAGCCAATTTTTAATCCAATTACAAGTTATATTTTCTAAACCAATGACCTCAATTTACCTATTGATCATCCGTGTGGGACAGTATCAAACGCCTTTGCAAAGTCCAAAAACACAATATGGACAGCATTCCCTCTGTCCAGGCTTCTAATCACCTCCTCATAAAAACAAATCAGGTTAGTCTGACAGCTTATTTTCTAAGTAAAACCATATTGGGTATCACTTATTATATTATTGACAGTTACATAATCCTGTATGTAGTATTTTTCCCACTACGGATGTTAAGCTTACTGGTCTATAATTTCCTGGTGAACACCTAGCACCCTTTTTGAAAATGGGCACCACATTCGCCTTGTGCCAGTCTCTTGGTAAAATGCCTGTCATTAAAGAATCTGCAAATATTATGAACAGAAGCAAAGTGATAACTGAACTGAGCTCCCTTAGATCTCTAGGGTGTAATCCATCTCGACCCGGGGCCTTATTCACTTTTAATTTCTTTAGCATATTAACCACTTCAGCCCCCCTAGCTTAAACCCCCTTAATGACCAGGCCACTTTTTACAATTCTGCACTACACTACTTTCACCGTTTATTGCTCCGTCATGCAACTTACCACCCAAATGAATTTTACCTCCTTTTCTTCTCACTAATAGAGCTTTCATTTGGTGGTATTTCATTGCTGCTGACATTTTAACTTTTTTTGCTATTAATAAAAAAATTGCAAAAAAATGAAATTTTCACTTTCTGTTGTAAAATTTTTCAAAAAAACTACATTTCTATATACATTTTTCTAAAAAAATTTATTGTTCTACATGTCTTTGATAAAAAAAAAAATCCAATAAGTGTATATTTATTGGTTTGGGTAAAAGTTATAGCGTTTACAAACTATGGTGCAAAAAAGTGAATTTCGGCATTTTGAAGCAGCTCTGACTTTCTGAGCACCTGTCATGTTTCTTCAGGTGCTAGAATGCCAGGATAGTGTGTGAGAAATATCTCTGTAAATGACAGCTTGTAACTTATTAACATCTTCCATAGACTGGACCGTATTACAAAGTTTGGTTTTATCTGCAAAAATAGAAACAGCACTATTAATCCCATCCTCTATGTCATTAATGAAAAAGTTTAATAATAGCAGACCCAGCACAGAACTTTGGGGTTCACCATTTATAACCGGGGACCATTCAGAATAGGAATCATTCACCACAACTCTTTGGATACGATCTTGGAGCCAATTTTTAATCCAATTACAAGTTATATTTTCTAAACCAATGACCTCAATTTACCTATTGATCATCCGTGTGGGACAGTATCAAACGCCTTTGCAAAGTCCAAAAACACAATATGGACAGCATTCCCTCTGTCCAGGCTTCTAATCACCTCCTCATAAAAACAAATCAGGTTAGTCTGACAGCTTATTTTCTAAGTAAAACCATATTGGGTATCACTTATTATATTATTGACAGTTACATAATCCTGTATGTAGTATTTTTCCCACTACGGATGTTAAGCTTACTGGTCTATAATTTCCTGGTGAACACCTAGCACCCTTTTTGAAAATGGGCACCACATTCGCCTTGTGCCAGTCTCTTGGTAAAATGCCTGTCATTAAAGAATCTGCAAATATTATGAACAGAAGCAAAGTGATAACTGAACTGAGCTCCCTTAGATCTCTAGGGTGTAATCCATCTCGACCCGGGGCCTTATTCACTTTTAATTTCTTTAGCATATTAACCACTTCAGCCCCCCTAGCTTAAACCCCTTAATGACCAGGCCACTTTTACAATTCTGCACTACACTACTTTCACCGTTTATTGCTCCGTCATGCAACTTACCACCCAAATGAATTTTACCTCCTTTTCTTCTCACTAATAGAGCTTTCATTTGGTGGTATTTCATTGCTGCTGACATTTTAACTTTTTTTTGCTATTAATAAAAAAAAATTGCAAAAAAATGAAATTTTTCACTTTCTGTTGTAAAATTTTTCAAAAAAAACTACATTTCTATATACATTTTTCTAAAAAAATTTATTGTTCTACATGTCTTTGATAAAAAAAAAAAAATCCAATAAGTGTATATTTATTGGTTTGGGTAAAAGTTATAGCGTTTACAAACTATGGTGCAAAAAAGTGAATTTCGGCATTTTGAAGCAGCTCTGACTTTCTGAGCACCTGTCATGTTTCTTCAGGTGCTAGAATGCCAGGATAGTGTGTGAGAAATATCTCTGTAAATGACAACTTTTTAAAAATTTATATACAAAGTTGTCAATTTACAGAGATATTTCTCTCACCCAGCATGAGTATATGTAAAAATGCTCCACAAAACACATTGCCCTACTTCTCCTGAGTACGGCGATACCACATGTGTGACACTTTTTTGCAGCCAAGATGCGCAAAGGGGCCCAAATTCCAATGAGTACCTTTTAGGAGGCCATTTTTACGCATTTTTCTTCTCACGCTTTACATAGTAACATAGTAACATAGTATATAAGACCGAAAAAAGACATCTGTCCATCCAGTTCGGCCTGTTTCCTACAAGTTGATCCAGAGGAAGGCAAAAAAACCCTGTGAGGCAGAAGCCAATTTTCATCACTTAAGGGGAAAAAAATTCCTTCCCGACTCCAATCAGGCAATCAGAATAACTCCCTGGATCAACGACCCCTCTCTAGTAGCTGTAGCCTGTAATATTATTACACTCTAGAAATAAATCCAGTCCCCTCTTGAATTCCTTTATTGTACTTACCATCACCACCTCCTCAGGCAGAGAGTTCCATAGTCTCACTGCTCTTACAGTGAAGAATCCTTTTCTATGTTTGTGTACAAACCTTCTTTCCTCCAGACGCAGAGGATGTCCCCTTGTCACAGTCACAGTCCTGGGGATAAATAGATGATGGGACAGATCTCTGTACTGACCCCTGATATATTTATACATAGTTATTAGATCTCCCCTCAGTCGTCTTTTTTCTAAAGTGAATAACCCTAATTTTGATAACCTTTCAGGGTACTGTAGATCCCTCACTCCAGTTATTACTTTAGTTGCCCTCCTCTGAACCCTCTCCAGCTCTGCTATGTCTGCCTTGTTCACAGGAGCCCAGAACTGTACACTGTACTCCATGTGTGGTCTGACCAGTGATTTGTAAAGTGGTAGGACTATGTTCTCATCACGGGCGTCTATGCCCCTTTTGATGCAACCCATTATCTTATTGGCCTTGGCAGTAGCTGCCTGACACTGGTTTTTGCAGCTTAATTTGCTGTTTATTAAAATTCCTAGATCCTTTTCCATGTCAGTGTTACCGAGTGTTTTACCATTTAATATGTACGGGTGACTTGCATTATTCCTTCCCATGTGCATAACTTTACATTTGTCAGTGTTAAACCTCATCTGCCATTTTTCTGCCCAAGCCTCCAATCTATCCAGATCCCTCTGTAGCCCTCTGTAGGGCCCCTAAAATGCCAGGGCAGTATAAATACCCCACATGTGACCCCATTTTGGAAAGAAGACACCCCAAGGTATTCTGTGAGGAGCATGGCGAGTTCATAGAAGATTTTTTTTTTGGCACAAGTTAGCGGAAATAGATTTTTTATTGTTTTTTCTCACAAAGTCTCCCTTTCCGCTAACTTGTGACAAAAAGTTTAATTTTTCATGGACTCACTATGCCCCTCAGCGAATATCTTGGGGTGTCTTTTTTCCAAAATGAGGTCATTTGTGGGGTGTGTTTACTGTTCTGGCATTTTGGGCGGGGCTAAATTGTGAGCAGCCATGTAAAACCTAAAGGTACTCGTGGAATTTGGGCCCCTTTGCGCACCCAGGCTGCAAAAAAGTGTCACATCATGTGGTATCGCCGTACTCAGGAGAAGTAGGGCAATGTGTTTTGGGGTGTATTTTTACATATACCCATGTTGGGTGAGAGAAATATCTCTGTAAATTGACAACTTTGTATAAAATTTTTTAAAAAGTTGTCATTTACAGCGATATTTCTCACACCCAGCATGGGTATATGTAAAAATACACCCCAAAACTCATTGCCTTACTTCTCCTGAGTACGGCGATACCACATGAGTGACACTTTTTTGCAGCCAAGATGCGCAAAGGGGCCCAAATTCCCATGAGTACCTTTAGGATTTCACAGGGCCTTTTTACGCATTTGAATTCTCACGCTTTAGGACCCCTACAATGCCAGTGCAGTATAAATACCCCACATGTGACCCCATTTTGGAAAGAAGACACCCCAAGGTATTCCGTGAGGGGCATGGCAAGTTCACAGAAAAAAAAAAAATTTGGCACAAGTTAGCGGAAATTGATTTTATTTTTATTTTTTTTCTTGTCCGGAATTGCGGACAAGAAAAAGCATTTTCTATATAGTTCTGGCAATGTGCGGATCTGCAAAATGCGGAAAGCACATTGCCGGTGTCCGTGTTTTGCGGATCTGTGGATCCGCAAAACACATATGGACATGTGAATGGAGCCTTACAGGGGGGTGATCAGTGACAGGGGGATCATGGAGTCTATATGGGGTGATCAGGGGTTAACAAGGGGTTAATAAGTGACAGGGGGGGGGGTTTGGTGTGTGGTGCTTGGTGCTACTTTACATAGCTATCTGGTCCACTGGTGGTCGATCCCAGCAAATGGGACCACCAGAGGACCAGGTAGCAGGTATAGTAGACGCTGTTAACAAAACAGCGTCTGATATACTTGTTTGATGCGATTTAATTCGCATCTACAGCCTGCCAGTGATTGATCATCGCTGGCAGGCTGTAGTATAACTGCTAAGACGCGATCTGCTGTAGACGCGCATTCACAGCAAATCTCGCCTCTCGCGAGATGACGCACCGCCGCGTCAAGGAGGAACAGACCTGCCGCCGCCTGGACGCAGCCCTGCGTTAGGCGGTCGGCAGGCGGTTAAGGACCATATCTACAGTCAGCCAGGTAAGTCTGTTATTTGAGGTATTTACACCAGTTGGCCTTGGAAGAATTGAGACACCTGCTGGAAGGTACTTGTGACCATCCTTACAGACCATAAAAATGTATAATATATTCAGTCCACTCTTCACCTAAATCCGCTTCAACGCTGTTTTTGCTTGCTGGTCTCCCACTTCGGATTTTATATTTATTTTCTCCCTGCAGATAAGAATGTCAAGGCAGAGAGATGCCCTGTTTCAATTTTTTGACTGTTCTGAATGTGATATGACTGCTGTACCTAAGTATATTATTGACCCAAGATGCATTTGTGACATCAAATACTTTGCAACAGCTTGCTCTATTTCTACACAAAACAAGGGTTCACATGAAAAACCTGCTGCAATATTGGATCCTATACCAGTTTCAGATATCGCTATAGCCTTTGTAACTAAAGGTCCCTTTACATAGGATGGCAGAGCAACAGATTGTCGGGAAGAAAGTGTTCCTTCCTGACAATTGCTTGCTCATCAGCAGAGGAGACAGCTGCATTTACATGCAGTGGTCTCCGCTACAGTATAGGAAGGAGTGATCGATAATGCCATTGCTTATCCCCAGGGGCGTACACAGAAATCATTGGGCCCCATAGCAAGAACCTGAATTGGGCCCCCCTAACTCCACCCACTACCCACCTGGACCATTCCACATCTAAATTCCTTGCTGCTGATGCTTATGGCTGGTTCACACGACCGTATGAATAGGTCCATATCTGTTCTGCAATTTTTGCCGAACAGATGCGGACCCATTCGCTTTAACGGGGCTGCAAAAGATGGGGCCATGTGCTGTCCGCCTCTGTTGTTCTGTTCTGCGGGCCTGCAAAAAAGATAGAGCATGTCCTATTCTTGTCTGCAATTGTGGACAAGAATAGGCATTTTCAATATAGTGCCGGCCCTGTGCGTTCCACAAAATGCAGAACGCACATGCGGACTGTAAAACACGGCACGGTCGTGTGAATGCACCCTTAGTGGGCACCAGGCATCCCCCCCACTTCATGGTGCCTGAGTTGGGAAGGGCACACTCTATGTTATCAATTCAAGAGCAAGTAGAGTTCATGGGCGGGGGGGGGGGGGTTGGAGCACAATTGGCCTGTGCCAATGGCTGACAGCGATCTTGATCATAATATAACTGAGGCTGCAGATGTAGGGGGCGAGACCTTTTAAGCACTCCGTGCCCCCCCCCCCCCACAATCTGCTGGCGGTAAATGTTACAAGATTCCTCCAACAATACTACCATATGGACACATGTTGTTCCTCTTCCAGATCTCTTCTCTGCAGCCTTATTGTTTTCTATATTTATGAAGTATATCTTCCACCTACATCGTCTTTTCAAACTGAAGAATCTAACCTTCTGATGAGTGCACTGCAGTTTATTGCAGATCAGTCTTGATTTTTTGATTTGGTTTATTATCTACAGTCCAGAAGGTCAAATTGAACGAGTCAATCAAGTTTTGGAGACCTACCATAGACACTTTGGGGTACATCTATTAAGACCGGCATTTTAGACTCTGTGTCGCAGGTTCAGTGCTCCAGCCGTAGGCCAGGACATCCTGTGTTGTTATTGAGGATATTCTTCATTGAGTCGCTCCTCATTTTGCAGTATTACAAGGATTAAACCCTACTTTGGTTCTGTGTTCAGCTTCTAGGCTTTTCCTAACATGTTAATCAGATTCTGTTATTTGCATTGCAGCTGTGCTGTCTTATTCTCTGTTTAAACAATAGGTTGATCTAGCTTGCTAAACCCTGCAGGTGTGCTGTTAAGCTTGTCTTTCAGTGTACTGACCTCTGCTTGATTTCTTATTCTGACCCCCTGCTTCCTAACGTGATCTGTGCCCAATTAGCGTGCTGACCCTTTGCTGCCTGCTCTGACCTCTGATTTGTTTCACAGATTCACATGTATTCTTCCTTCCTTCACCTCATCCTGTTAGGAGTTTTGCCTGATCCCTTGGTGCTCCTTAACGGTGTCTCTGATCCCTGTGGGTCAGTTGTCAATGACACTGGGACTACTCCAGTAAGTAGAGGCCTGATGGCTCCTATGCAGTGAAGTCCAGATCCCCATATAAGGGTTAAAAGGTAAATACCAGGGGCTTACCAGCCCATAAGTTGAGCACAAAGTCTAACTGGTTAGTTGATACAGTGGTTCCACGCCCACTGATTGTAAGAATGTAAAGCTATCCTCCACTTCAAACGATACACTGATCAAAAATGCAGGATGTAGAACCCTGATTGCAGACACTGAATTCTCTTGTAGTCCAGATGATAAATTTAAGGTTAAGATTGGGAAGCAGTGAAGAACATCAATACTTCTGAATTCATTTGCAAATTCATTCAGATTCATTCAAAGGCATATCTGTTATCTATGCTCACTGTCTCTTCTCTATTTCCCTACCACACCCTTTTCAGCAACAAAACAGTCCTTAAAAAGGGGTTTTCAGGTTATAACAAATCCACAGGATAAGGGATAATTATTAGATCACGACAACAGGGTCCCTATACTCTGCTATCTCCAGTGTTCCCTCAGAAATTGATGCGGTGGCATACTTTTCCGACCAGAGTGGCTCCAGGGGGTATGGGACCCCCCGTTCTCGTGATCGGTGGAGTTCCCAGCGGTAATACCTGCACTAATTTGATAGTTATCCTGAAACATGCATCACCCCAATTTCTCTAGTCATTTCTTTTTGGAGGTGAATGCATCCTCTCTGGGAGCCAAAGCTGTGCTTACCCAGAAGGTTTCTCCAGTAAAATAGTCACATGTGGCTTTTTTTTTTTTAAAGGGCCATTTTCACGGGCCGACAATTGAACAGATCATCGCTAACCAGCGTTACTAGTAACACTGGTTAGTGATGATCTGGTGGTGTAAGTGCACCACCGATTACCCAATGAACGAGCAAAACGTTCGTTCATCGGGTAATTGTATCTTTTGTGCAGCACAAAAAATCATCGTTTCCCGGTGGTAGATAGTGCTGTGTAATGAGGCCTTATGGGGAAGATCGATGGCATTAGCGATCGCTCCTCCGCATACTCTGGTGGAGCTGCAGGAGATCACTGAGATTGTCAGGAAGTAACGCTTCCTGATAATCTGGTAGATCGTTGTCCCATGTAAGGGGACCATGTCCTTCTTTTTAGCAGAATGTAATTATTTAACTGGTGACAGAATTGCTCCTCATCAAGCTGGCTCTGGAGACACCTACTGCATGGCACCTGTCATTATATTATCATTTATACCGACCATAAAATCTGATTTACCTTCAGTCTGATCAGCTTCCCAAGACCCAACAAGCCTGATGGTCTTTGCTTTTTGCCAGTTTTATTTTTGGCTTAAATTTTCATACAGCACAGAAGAACACTAAGGCAGATACTCTTTCCCAATGCTTCAAGCCTACTGACTGAGTGGTCGAAACTCAACAATTCATCAAACCAGCCCAATTCATTTCTTTTGCTCCTGTTTTTTTGTAGGGGTGGGTGATGTTGGTGATTTAAAGGGGGAACCTGTGATTTGAAGGGGCTGATGGGGCTGGGGGACAGGGGTGGCGATGGCATGGAGGGGCTGATGGCGCTGGGGGAGTGGGGGAGGGGACATGGATGGCATAAAGGGCTGATGGCGCTGGGGGACATGGCATGGAAGGGCTGATCTGATGGCACTGGGGGAGTGGGGGAAATGGTGGATGGCATGGAGGCACTGGGGACGGGGGATATGGCAATGGATGGCATGAAGGCACTGGGGGACATGGCAATTGGCAATGGATGGCATAGAGGCACTGGGGGAGTGGGGGACATGTGGCACCGGGGGAGTGGGGGACATGGAAATTGGCAATGGATGGCATGGAGGGGCTGATGGCACTGGGGGAGTGAGGGACATGGCATGGAGGGGCTGATCTAATGGCAGTGGGGGACATCACATGGCAATGGATGGCATGGAGGCACTGGGGGAGTGGGGGTCTGGCTCTGATTGCAGCAAGGGAGGGTCTAATGGTGGCAGCCTGGGGGTCTGATCATGGTGGCATGGGGGTCTGATTGCGGGCTTGTAGCATGGTGGGACTGATTTGAGGGCAAGGCTGACTGACTTATCTGTGGCTGAGATGTGATAGTGTGATTTGGGGGGTGTAGTTTGATCTGACGATCTGTGTTCTGAATTCTGATGAAAAATATTTAAAGCAAGAGGGCAAGAGGCAAAACCTAAAGAATTATTACTTTACTTCAACTGAGAAATGGAGAAAGAGAGAGAAAATAGAGAGGCCGAGGGGTGAACAGAAGAGACAAGACAGAGAAAACAGCACAGAGTGTCCAAAGTTTGGGATAATTTCAAGCTGAAAAAGAAAGAAAACTCTGTACAGTGTGTCTATTGTAAAGCCGAACTAGCCTACCATGGCATGACATCAATGCTTCAACATCTCACCAGAAAACACCCAGTTTTCGCATGTAGTTCACCGAGCAGACCGGACCCAAGGTAACCAAAGCAAACATTTTATATGATCTTAGTGACACACACAACACACAGGCTTTGTATTGTAATAATAATCGTTTATTTAACCTCTTTTTCAGTAAATCACAGCGACTTATGGACAGCTATGTGTGGACAGCTGCATCACGTTCAACTTAGGCAGCTGAGCTTACAGACAGCATTCTGAACTCGATTGTCACAGACATGTGCACCCCCTATCCATGGTGGAGGATGATGGTTTTCAGAGGATGGTTTCCACTTTCAATCCAAGATACACTCTTCCTTAAAGAACCTACTTCATGAAAATTATGGAGAAAAAGTATGAAGAAATCAAAAGGCAAGTTGAAGAACAGTCTTAAGGAGACTGACAGCATTGCACTTACAACTGACATTTGGATGAGCGTTGCTACAGAAGCTTATCTGGGGGTGACCTGTCATTTTCTTGGGAAGGATTGGGAAATGGAGTCCTACAGCCTAACAACGATGCCCCTTGAAGAAAGGCACACCGGTGGCTTGAGGATGTTATTGCCATATTTGGCATTCCAGCAGAGAAAGTCAAAGCTGTTATCCATGGCAATGGTGCTAATGTTGTAGCAGCAGTGAAGATTTTAACAGGAAAACATGGATGGGCATCGGTGCAATGTGCAGGTCACACCCTGAACTTGGTTGTGCAAAGCGTTCTGAAGAACCACCAAGCTATCTCCAAGTGTGTGGCTTGCGTAAGGTGCCTTGTTGAGCATTTTAAGAAGAGTGAGCAACAGCAGATGGGCACACCACAACACATGCTGGTGCATGATGTAAGTACGAGCTGGAATAGCACTTATCACATGATATCAGGACTGCTGGAACAAAGATGGCCAGCGACTACTGCTCTCTCGGACCCAGAAGTGACTCCAAGAGGAAAACACCACTACCTTGATCTGAAGCCTGACCAGTGGAGCCTTATTAAGGAGCTAATCCAGGCCCTTGAGCCATTTGAAGGAGCTACGGAGTTTCTGATTGGCAGAAGTATGTTACCCTCTCTGCACTTCCACAGCTAGTGCAGAACCTAAAGAAGTCCATACAGGGTTGAGCTTTTGAGACTGCACCATTAAGGTCATACCAGGCTCATGTGGTAGAACAGATCACAACAAGATGGCGAGAAATGTCTATGTTTCAACCTGACTCTTCAAACACTGTCCTAATTGCCGCTGCTCTGGATCCCAGATTTAAGAAACTTAAAGAGGACCTTTCACCTGAAATTGCATGTTAAACTAAACATATACCCTTACTTGCTGGCCCCCGGTGGTGCTGATTCTCCTCTTCTTTTTTCGATATGTGCCCCCGTTTGTCCGCGGTGCCCCCCTCAATATCTCCCGCCGTGTATGCTAATGAGCCATTCGGCTCAACTGGGCGAGCCTGCAAAGATTCTCCGGCGTGTCTGCCTTCTCCCTGGCACGGGCGCAGCCAATAGCGCGCTCCGCTCTTAGCCAGGGAAGGCGCTCAGATCTCGCGAGTCGCGAGAACTGGGCGATTTCATCCATCCTGAGCCGGCGCCATCTTGGATTCCCGCAGCCAGCATCGGCTCAGGATGGATGAAATCGCTCAGTTCTCGCATCTCGCGAGATCTGGAGCGTCTTCTCCTGGCTAAGAGCGAGCGCGCTTATTGGCTGCGCTCGTGCCAGGGAGAAGGCAGACACGCCTGAGAACTTTTGCAGGCCCGCCCAGTTGAGCCGAATGGCTCATTAGCATACACGGCGGGAGATATTGAGGGGGGCACCACTGACAAACGGGGGCACATATCGAAAAAAGAAGAGGAGAATCAGCACCACCGGGGGCCAGCAAGTAAGGGTATATGTTTAGTTTAACATGCAATTTCAGGTGAAAGGTCCTCTTTAAGTTCTTGTCTGCTGATGAATCATTCAAGGTCCAAAGCACAGACCAGACCATGGCCAAAAAGGAAATGACACGGACATGGCGCAGTGAACATGATGGAGCTTCTTCTAGAAGAGGACAAGAAGATAAACTGCTGCAGCAAAGCATGCCAAGGATCATGCCACAGCCACATCATTCCTCCAGCACATACTGGGATCATCAGAGTCCAGCTCTAGTGATGAAGAGGATAAGGAGCAGCAGTTAAGTCAATCTGTGCAGAAGAACATCCCGTATCCAAGAAAGAGAATCTTCTGTCATGGTGGAAAACAAATGAAATACGCTATCCAGTACTAGCAAAGCTGGCAAATACCTTTCTGTGTATTCCAGCAACATCCACGCCATCAGAACGTCTGTTTTCTGCAGCAGGAAACATAGCATCAAGGCGCAGGGCCAGCCTCAGTTCTGAGCATGTGGATATGCTCACTTTCCTTCATTGCAACCGCCAAATGATCCTTTTGGCCACTGATAAGTAGTGATATCCCAAACTATTCGCCGGCGAACGGTTCCCGGCGAACATAGCTTGTGCGATGTTCGCGTTCGCCCCTATACTTTATCATTGAGCAAACTTTGACCCTGTACCTCACAGTCAGCAGACACATTCCAGCCAATCAGCAGCATACCCTCCCTCCCAGACCCTCCCATCTTCTATCAAAAAGCAAGGACGGCATCCATCTTAGATTAATTCTGAAGCTGCAGTGTTGGTAGTTGTAATAGCAATGCGATTAATATAACCTGTATTAATTGCATTGCAAAATCAACTTAGAGCTGGGTTCCTAATGGTTGCATTGGTAGAATATAACGAATATCACGAATATAGCGCTATATTCTCAATGTTC